>JAJHZJ010000323.1:4853444-6053444 GCA_023548195.1 Bettongia penicillata ogilbyi | reverse complement strand
AGCTCTCTAACACACATGCCAAACAAGAACAGAGTGCAAAGTAGGAAGGAAGTGATAGAAGACACATGATATTTAAGAATTATAGTCCTAAATGAGGCTCAAGAAATAGGGTACAGGTATCAGGAGTATAGATGGATGATTAACCTTATATAACCTTATAAAGGAGGAAGAACACTTCTTTCCCTTGGGACGAACTAAGAAAGGCCATTAAAATATAGGGAGAAACTCAGAAGTGACAAAGGAGGTCACTTTGGATGACCTCAGTTGTCTTAGGAAAGAAAATGAAGTCATCTATACAAAATGAAAAATTGGAGACTTCAAAGTAATTGGAAAATAAGAGATAAATAAAGAAATTGCCAAGTAGCAGTGAAATACCATTTGATTTTAGAAAATATGAATTTGAAGTGAATCCAATGAATATTATCTGAGCAACTGTTTCTACTGGTATTCAGTATTATGAAAGTGGGAGCAGAAAAAGAAGATTGTGGGAGTAGGGTGGTGGAGAAGGGGGTGAAGGATTAGGAACTGGCAAGACAAGTATGAAAGTGGTCCATGGAGGCAACTGAATTATAGGGCATATAAAAGGCCCTCCTGGAAATGACTCACCTTAGGGGCTGTATAAGGTAACAATGAAATCTTAAGAAGACTGATAATGAGTAAAGGAGGAAAGAGTTAAGGGCTAGAGGTCAGAATGAAGGCATATGACAGGCTTGATAGAATTAAGTGAATTACAGAGATGGAATATAAGGAGTTTGAGGACAAAGAAGGGAAGGTTGGAGGTGTAGGAGAAAGAAAAGTTCTAAGTGATGATAAATCCTTGGGTATATATGTATTTGATGGTGCAAAATGTTGAAGAAGTAAGAGAAAGTTCTTGATGTTGAGCAGACAAAAAATATATAAAGTCAAAGTATTAGATCTGTCATGATTGTGATTGGTGACATGATTGAGGTTTCTACACTGGCAGTTATGCAGCTTCAGATCCTTAAATCTACTTTTAAGAGGCAAATAAGAACAATAAACCCTGATTTCTAATATTCTGATCACCAAGATAAGACCTTCACCAGACAAAAGATTCCCTGAAAGGGTACAACTGGGAAGGATATTTACTAAGATGATGCAAACACTTTGTCAAACTCATCATTGCATATGTAATCACTTTTGTTATCTATTCAACAATATGAACATCACTCTCCTCCTTCCCCCCTGCCACACCTGCCACCAGGAACAAATCACCAACTAGTTTCCTAAAGTTTTGGATCGGCATGTTTCATAACAGTTCTCATGACAAAGTTCCCTCTCTACCCATCTAGAGGCCATGTATCTCACTCCAAGGTGGCATTCTGACAAGTCCTCATTAATCAAAGCTACTCTAAAGCAAACACAAGGGAATGACTAAATGCTTTAGTTTTTATGTGTGAGGGAACACAGGAGTCTCTCTGAGTTTTGACTTAAGAGAGGGCTGATGGCTGGGACTTCTGACTCAGTTTCTAACTTAGGATGTTTTTCGGATACCTCCAAGTTCTGATTTCTGATTTATTACCTAATTTACTTATATCATATTTGATGTGTGGCTTATTTGTAACAGGATAATAAGAGGGAACTAAATTGTTCACAATAACTTTTCATTGGTGGTCTCAACTATCTGCAGGTCCACATATATTATCAGTTATTAAAACACACACACACACACACATACGTGTTGTTTACCAAACTAGACCAAAAGAGTATTAATCTTTTTGAAAAACAACTTAAAGAAAAATGACAGTAAGAAAACAACTCTGTTACAAAATGGATACTTAAAATGAGTTGGTTATTCTAAGTCAACATAGTTATTCCTGCTACAAAGGGATACATGGGAAATGAGGTTTAGGCAAGATGACAACCAATCAAATCCTCATGATAAAAGCATAGATTCCTGATAGAATGGACTTTGGACATCACTTCATTCAATTCCCTCATTCTTCAGCTGATGAAATTGAACATAAGAAAGGTTAAGTGACTTGACCAGGGTCACACAAACAGTAAATTGCACATCAGGGATTCTCACCAAGGACTCTAAATCCAACTGCTTAAAAGGTTCCCATTAAGTAACTGTAAGAGGTATACTCCAGGCATGCAAAATGCTAGGGGAAAGGGAAACCAGGATGAATTGTCCCTGCTCAGTGATGCATATGTAGGAAAGATACTAAAAAAATTTTTTTTTAACTTCATTTAGGTTTAAAAAGTTTTTTTTAAGGATGTCTAAAAACTAGGACAATGGAGGAAGGTAGGTGCCCAACCAAGATCAAGTAACTCAGATAGTTGCAGATTGACAGTATGTCTGAAACTGATGTTGAACCATTCATTTGATTAGCCTCAAACTCCCAATTATGTGTCATACAACTCCACTCCCTTCGCAAAGTCATGGGCTTATACCTGTGCACACAACTGACCACTTCAAGGAAACATGTTTCAAGGGGCGTTTTGGTAAGTGTACCCAGAAAATCCCATGTCTATGTTCCAACCCACTGATAAAGCTATACTGATTCTCAAAATTTTCAAAATGATGACCATGAGTTGTCAATAAAATATTCAACTATATTCCATATGTTCGATGTATTAAGATAAGAAACATATAACACATTTTAGAAAGATATATCAAAAAAAATTAAGTAAAGTGTTTTATCACTTAACGGATTAAATTTTTATATAGGTGCTAGGTTCTCTTCCACACCCCTGCCCCATACCATGCTTCCCTCACCAGTCCCCAGCCTCAGATCCAAACTGAAATTAGAATCTACAGAGGAATTGAAAGAGATATCCTAACAAACATTAGAGCAGCAGCAAAGCAAATCTAATCTGAGACCTTCCTAGGTTATCTATGGTATACCAGGAGCTAGTGGAGACCAGCTGGACCACTAGGCAGGTTTCTTCCTGTTGCCCACACTCTGGTTTTCTGAGATAGTTGAGTATGAGAAAGGTGTCCCAGAGTGAGAACAAGGTCCAAACTGGGGGCAATGGGGTCTAGTTCTAGAACCTCAAGCAATATTTTTCCTCCTCCTCATTATGTAGAAGAGATCACCGGGACTGTAAGAAGAAGTAGGGATATCCGAATGGGAGAATTCCTGATTTACTCCAACCCTAAACTATGGGAGATGGCAGTCAAAGCTATTGAAGACCAGAGCTCCTAGAAGCCAGTTGGCATTGTGGGTTGAGAGCTAGATATAGAACTGGAAAGACCTCAGTTCAAATCTGACATGTACTATTTGTGACAAGTCACTTAACATTTCTCAACCTCAGTTTCCTTTTCTGTAAAATGAGGATGATGATAATAGCATTTGACTCACAGGATTGTTACAAGGATCGGATGAACAGATAGATAGATAGATAGATAGATAGATAGATAGATAGATAGATAGATAGATAGATAGATAGATAGATGTGTATGTATGTATATATGTGTATACATGTGTGTGTATATATATGTGTGTGTGTGTGTGTGTATATTGTTGTTCTGTCATTTTTCAGTTGTATCTGTATTTGGTTTTTTTTTCTTGGCAAAGATACTGGAATGGTTTCCCAACCTTCTCTAGCTCATTTTGTAGATGAGGAAACTGGGGCAAAAAAGTGTTAAGTGACTAAAGCTGGAAGTTATGACTTCTAAGTGTCTGAGGCCAAGTTTGAGCTCAGGAAGAGGAGTCTTCCTGACTCCAGGCCCAGCACTCTACCCACTGTGCCACCTAGTTGTGTGCATGTGTGTGTGTGAGTGTGTGCGTGTGTGTGAGTGTGTGCGTGTGAAAGGGAGCACTTTCAAACTTTAGCTATTATTGAGGGTGTGGAATGAAAAGAAAGGCCACCAGGGCTGAGCTGAGTTGGTCTAGAACTCAGGCCAAAGCAAAAAGTTGGTGAATAAATCCTTTTTTAAAGTGATGATATTCTAGACTAAGACAGAAGACTAAACACCACGTGCTTCATCTCTGGAAGAATAATAGACAACATCCTTTGCCATGTCAGGAGTGATGGTTATGATGTCACCAACATGGCATAGCTCATTACATCAGAACCAGAGCCAGCTGCCTGCTGAAAGAATGAATTTAGGAGAATCTCTAACCTAAAGGGAATCCACAGGAAATGGTGCTTCATCAGTTTGGGTGCTTCCATATGGAACCACTTGTTTGGTCTAGAGCTTTCCAGAAGACCATATGAAACCCTGGGAAATGTCTGTTTTGAACACCCGCAATCTCTAGGGGCTTTATGGATTCAGATCTCAACTGTGGAAAAAGAAACTCTGGATTTAGCCTGGGAATTTTGTTTGCTGGGATACATGCCAAGCTCAAGGCTGACGTGATTTGTAATAACCTAGTTAATCAACCATAAAAAACCAGGGCTTTATCATTTCTTAAAGATAATCACACACTGTAATTTTGAATAGTATGACTTTACTGTTGGAAAATCATGAAATGTGCCTAAGGTATACATTTTTTTCAGGTTTTTAAACAGAAGTGATCTCAGCCAAGAATTTCTCTTAGACATAAATAACTAAATGTACTGATGTAAATAAGATACCACTGGCCTATCTTTTGAAAAAAATTATTCCAGAGTCCTTTGTGACTTATACTTGAACTTTGCCATTTTAGAATCATTCAAAGAAGGAGGAAAGATTGACTAATGTTAACAAAGGTCAGAAACAGAGTTGTCATCTCCTTTCCAGCTCCAGTCTAAGGGAGCTTTATAGAGATCATGATTTAAAAACAGAAACCCAGACAGATCCATTTTTACTGGCCGAGCTGCATCCCAAGGCCAGAAGTTCTATTTCTTTGATCCATATTTTGCTTTGTCCTTTCTTGTCCTGGCCGCCTCTTTCAAAGGCAGCTGCATGCCTCGTGGAAGTCCAGACAGGTATTATAAAGAAGCTAGCCATAGAGCAGGGAGTATTGTACTGGAAGAGGGAATGGGGAAAGGAAAGAACTGGCAAATAGGTCAGTGACAGGGGCCTTTGGAAAGATTATACAATGGGTAAAGTTGGGTTTTGGTGTACTTCTATCCTACATTCTGTGCTCCTTCCCTCCCAGACCCTCAGTGCTTTCCTGCTAACCAGAGATTGACCTAAGTCTCCCACTGAGTGGCCCATCCATTCCTACTCTCCATGACAAGGCTTCCAGTTGCACTCCTTCTCTGATCTGATAAATAATTTCAGCTAAGGATAATAACAGCTTAATACATTACTCCCTCCCAGATAAAACTTGCATTTTAGCAGAGGCCATAAGTACATGAGTAACATGGGAATTTTAGGTCCTTTAGCAAAAGTCAATGAAGGAGGTTTTAGGCCCTGCACATGCCTAATTATTCTGCCTGTGTACAAGTCCAATCGAGGTCAAATGGTGATATGTTGCCTTGCTGTACTCAGTCAGTCCCTACATATAGAAAAACTAATAATGGCTCAAGTATCAAGTACCATGTTAGAGATGAGAAAATTGAAGCTCCAAATGATTAACAATAGCATGGCATAATGGATAATGATGGATATGGAGTCATCTACTATGAACAAATCATTTAAGTTCTCTGAACCTCAGTTTCCCCATCTTTAAAAGACCAAAAGCACCCATTTCACAGAGTTGTTCAAATGGGATCATGTATGTAAAATGCTTGTAAACCTTAGGGTACTGTGTAAATGTCAAGTCTTATTGTTATTTGCTGTAACGAATGTAATCTACATTCATAGAGCACTTTGAGTTTTACAAAGCATTCTCCTCACAAAGTTCCTAAGACGTAGATTGTCCAAGTACCTCTGCTCACCTTTCCCAAATAAGAAAGCTTGTCTTCCTACAAGATTGAAACCAATCCCCAAATATCTGTCTTCTAAATAGGAAACACTCTCTCCACACTATCATGATGTCTCCCACAGAGAAATTCAGAATGGAATGTAAATCCTAAAGAGAGCCACTGCCGAAACCCCAGAGCCAATTACAAAGCCTGTGAGTGACTGTGGAAGGCTGTACACAGGATACTTGGCAATATGATGAAGTTGTTCAGTCACTTTTCAGGCACATCCAATTCTTTATGATCCCATTTGGGGTTTTCTTGCAAAGAAACTGGAGTCAAGGTCAGGCACTCTATTCACTGCACCACCTTGCTGCCCAAGTCATATGATGGTCATTGAAAAAAAGTGAGGATGTTCAAGCATAAGGAAAAAAGACTTGGGGGCAGGATAGAGGAATATATATGAAATCTGAAAATGACACAAACCTAGGAGAGATGATTGTAGCAGCAAAGACCCTGAAACATCCAGGATGGCCTGCTAGCACAGGTTCTGCGCTTTTCTAAAAGGAAAGCAACTTTTGAGGGGCCAACAATCTACTTTAATTACATTCACCAACGGAGAAAATACAAGCAGAGAAATATAGATCAACAGCCAGGACTTCTAATTGTCTGACCATAAGTAATACACACATCAGACCAACAGACAGATCCCACTGTCTGACCATTACATACATTCATAGTTGCTAGAGAGAGGCACCAACATCTGGGCTTCCCAGAGTCTCATCTGACACACAAACCTTCTTCCAAAGAGTAAACCCCAAAGTGAAACCGCACCTCAGAGTATATATACACTTTATTATGACCTTCCAGACCCAGTGCCTCATTAGCAGTTAACAAAAGGTGTGGGCCTTCCTACAAAACAAGCCTCCCCTAATTAAGCTTCCCTTAATGGGCTCTACCTGAGTCCTATTAATGGGGGAAGATCTTTAACTCTTATTATAATAATTAATACATTGACCAAATTAGCATTTATGACAATAAGTAAAACATTGGGATAAACCTAATAAGACATATTTAATAGGGATAAATGTTTTATATTTGAGACTCAAAAAAGTGTAAAAGCACAATACAGGCATAACCAGATAGCAGATAACTAATGGGAAAAAGATCTGAGGGTTTTAGTAGACTACAGGCTCAAGATGAGTCATCAGGGTAACACTGGAGCCAAAAAAAAGGCTAATTAGTTCTTGGGTTGACTTAAGAGAAGCATAGATTAAAAGAAATAAGGTGATAATTCTGCTATGCTCTGGCCTGGTCAAACTATATCTGAAGTATTGTGATTAGTTCTGGGTGCTTTGGTTTAGAAGGGACATGGTTAAGCTGTAAAGCATCCAAAGGAGAGCAGTCAAGATGGTGAAAAACCTTGTTCATATGTCATGTAAGTCTAGGTTGAAGGAACTGGGCACATGCAGCCCACAAAAAAGAAAACATGGATAGGACATGAAAGCTATCTTCAAAAATTCGAAGGACTGTTACCTGTGGGGGTGCCCAGAGATCAGAGACTGAAACAATGAGCAGAAGCTTCAGAGGGGCATATTTAACCTACATAAAAAAACAAACTTTACTTCTGTACAACATGACTAATGTGAAAATAGTTTTAAGACAAATATACATGTTGAGCCTATGTCAATTTGAACCCTATCTTGGGAGAGATGAGGAGAAAATTTGGAACTCAGAATCTTATGGAAATGAATGTTGAAAACTAAAAATAAATTAAATTAAGTTTAAAAAATAAAAAGATAAATTTTCTACTAAGTGAAGTGTATACAAAAGTTGAATGGTGCTTCTTCACTAGAGACCTTCAAACAAAGAGCGGATGACCATTTCTCACAAATTTTGAACAAGGACTCTTGTTCAGGTGTGCATTTTATAATAGCTTGCCTGGAGGTCTCTTGCTGCTCTGAGGGTCTATAATTTTGTGGCTTGGTTTCAAATCTCAACTCTATTATTTACTGTGCATGTGATATTGAGTAGGTAATGTCACCTTTTCAGGCCTCAGTTTCCTCAATTATAAATTGAGCAGTGGAACTAAAGAACTGCTAGCTCCCTTCTCAGTCAGAATTTCTTATGGCCCTGGAACATCATTATATACACAATTACACTTCCCATTCCTTAGATTGCCTCATATAATCAAAGAATATTATTTCTAGAAAGGATCTAAGTGATCATCCAGCATTTCCCAAACTTATTTGACCATGTAATACCTTAGGACTTGAAATATATTGGCAGAACCTGTAAATAATATTCCTTACATACTATGTTTAAGAAATAATCCCCATATAAAGGAATGTTCAGAACATTTTGGAGCAAAAAGAATGAAAAAGTCATTTTTATACCAATATATTATTTCATGTACTATATTTGTAATCATTTCATATATAATGTATCAGAAGAAAAATATTGCTAACATCAAAATGTTCTCATAGAACCACCCATTCCTTCCCCCATATACACATACAAATCATGCATGATGCCAGTGTTCCATGGAGTACAGTTTGGGAAATGCTGATCTGGTCCAATATTATTTAAAAAGATGAAAGAACCCAGAGATCCAAAAATACTTGTTGAAGAATCATAATTCACATATATATGTGCATAATATGTGTGTATACATGCATATACATAAATATGTATTTGTATATATAGTGTGTATATAAATATTTATGTATATGTATCTCACTTCAATATTTGCAAAAACTGTAATATCATTTAATCCTCACAACCCTCATCAAGTCAAGAAATCAACAGCATTTATAAAGAGCTTACTATGTGGTGGGTATGGGACAGCTAGGTGGTACAGTGCCTAGAGTCAGGAAGACTAAGTTCAAATCCAGCCTCAGACACATCTTAGCTGTGTTATACTGGACAAGTCACTTAACTCTGTTTCCCTTAGCTTCCTTACCTGTAAAGTGAGTGAGCTGGAGAAGGAAACGGCAAACAAATCCACTATCTTTGCCCAAAGATACATAAATGAGATCACAAAGAGTTGGACATGACTGAAAAGACTGAGCAACAGCAAAAAATGTTCTGGATTCCTTGATCCTCTAGGACTACAAATACAAATTTAAAAAAGAAAGAAAGATACCACTTGTCCTCTAGGAGTTTGCATTCTAACAAAAGTCATCGTATAAAAGAAAACCAAAGGTGAGGAGGAGATGGAAATACCCAGTGATGGGGCATGATAGCAAAGTTCAGAGGGTAGCTTGCCAAGAAATAACCACATGGTTGGTCCAGGCACACACTTTTAATGGAGGTTCCATCAGGAGCTATCAAATCAGAGGGAGAGGTCAGAAGGGATGGAGTGATCTTCCAGGATCAAGAGATTTCTGAAGGATGATAGAGAAGTCTTAAGTGTAGCTTGGTGAGAAAACCTTGTGAGGTGGGCACAATTATTATTCTAATTTTATAAATGAGGAAACTGAGGCTTATGCAGAAGTTCATGATCACAGAGAATGAAGCAGGATTTAAACTCAGGTCTTTCTATTTTCAATTCTAGCCCTCTAGCTGCTAACCTTCCCAAGACAGACTTGTCTTCTCTCTACTCTGTAGTGCGATGCATATTAATGACTGCTAAACTACTTTTTAGCTACTTTGTACTATCCATTGTGAATTTTTGCCCTCAAAACCAAGAAATCAGCTTTATCTTCCTGCAAAATCTTTTCCAGGAAGTTTTTTAAAAAACATATTTTTCATTCATTTTTACATTGAGACATATAAAATTCTAGTTTTTTTCTAAAATATATAAAACTGACTGTATTTGGTAGAACCTATGAAGGAGTCTTGGCTGGGATCTTTTTCCATCAAAGTATGTTCAGGATTTGTTTAGAATGACCAAGATGTTCCAGTCTGAGGTTTCTTGATGAATTATGTCCCCAATGATTTTTTCCCTAAATACCACTGAACTATATTTGATCTGATCACTTCCTCTAGTCTCATATTTCCATGTAGCAATTATGGAATTTTCATTGTTCTAATGATATCTGGTCTGTCCAAGTAAAAATTCATCAGAAAAAGACCTACATCAACCTTAAATTTGGATAAATATGCCACATCTGGGTGTGTTTGGTACAAATATAAACTTTTATTCAACTTCTGGGTGTTGTATATGGAATGGGAGAGTAAGAGGGCAATCTCTCTATTACCTAGAAAATAACTCTTTAAACACATAGTACATACTTCACACATTTTATATCTTGAATTCAGAAAAAATAATGACCTTTCTGAAATTTATATTTCATACTTTGTAACTTAAATTTAATAAAATAGTCTGCGTAGGAGTTTCCAATAAATACTGGTTTAATCTGATTACTTTCGGTTTATAAATAAATTTTGGTTCATCCTGACCCATATGGTTTCATCTGTGTGAGAAAATCCTATTATGGAAACTTCTTCCAGCAAAGCTTATTGACAACTATTACAATCTTAGAAAGCTGCCTGAGACACTGAAAGAACTGGGAGACATTCCTAGCCATACAGTTCATGGGGTCATAGGATGCTAGACCTAGATATAGAAATGACCTCTGGCGCCATTTATCCTAACTCCTTTATTTTAGAGATGAGGAAGCTGAAGTCCACCCAGGTTAATTTACCTGTCTAAGATCACACAGGTATGCATCAGAGAAAGAATTTTAACTCATCTTCATGATCTGAGGCCAGCCCTCCCTTCATATACCACACTGGTACCAGGGAGAAATGCTTCCACTTGCTTGTCTCATCGCAACCTCAAATTTAGCATATCCAAAATCACACTTAACGCACCCGTCCCAAAAGCACATAATTCCCCCTCAGAATTTCCTTATTTCTCTCAACAACTTTTTGCCCACCCATCTCCAGGCAATTTTAACTCATACATTCTATCATTTTCATATGCAGTTACTGTTTTTTTTTCCTTTGAAACATCTCTCCTTTCTGTTTTCTCTAATCCTGGCGCCAATCCATACTCTCCAACACCTATAGCCTAAGTCTTCATCAGCTCAACAACTCTTTTTTCCTCCCCTAACTCAGTTGCTTCTAGACCATTTTTATCATATCACTCCTCTGCTCTAAAACCTTCCATAGTTCTCTGTTTCTTATCACATCAGATTTAACCTTTTCTACCACCCTGTCCATTGTCTCAGAGGTTTCCAAAGTGGGCAGTACTGCCCACTGGGGGCACTGAAATAATCCAAGGGGACAGTCGTAACTTCAGGTACAGTTGGGGAGGGGAATTTGAATAAAAATAAGGGGGCAGTGGAAGCATAAGGAAAAAGAAAAGAAAATTCTGAAAAATTGTTTGTACATGTTCTATCCATTGTATAAGAGTTAATGTTGCAGTGATTACATTATTTTCCAAATAAACACACAAAATGCAAGTTATAACCAATCAGTGGTCAAGTTCTCCAACAGGTCTTAACAAGTAAGTGTCAGCAGGGCAACAGGTCTTACCTTGTCAGGAAGTCCAGCATGCATCCACAGGAATGTGTGTGTGTGTGTGTGTGAGTGTGATGATGATGATTTGTTCACAATACAGTACTATATGGTTACAAGATATAATATTGCATCATCAAAATTTCCATGCAAAAAAGCCCCTCAAATATATAATAAATTATTAAATTTAGGATGCATCTTTTTTAAATTTTTTATATTTTCTTGAAAAGATGCAAATTTTTTAAAAAACACGTTAAATAGCTAAAGAAAGCAGATTTCCATAAATTTAGGGGTGGTGTGCTAAGTAATTGTTTTTTTGAAAAGCAGGCAGTAGACCAGATAAGTTTGGGAACCTCTAGTTTAGATCCACCCTCCCTATTCAACTTGATTTCCTAGTATTCTCAAATATTTACATGGAGTTTAGGCACGTTATACACCTCACTTGTCTTGTACAAGTCTCATTGAGACTATTGTCTGCAATATCTTCCCATTCTCCTTTCGGCTATCTAAATATTACCTATCTTTTAAGGTCCAAATCAACCCCTACCTTCTCCATGAAGGTTTTCCCAAATACTACAGTCTCCACTGGTCTCTCTGCACCCCCTTCTCTAAACTCCTTCCCTTCGTGCATCATCTTTACTTTAGCCTGTATCTGGCTTGTTTATACATGGTTGTTTGTGTGATATTTCCCCCATTAGATACTGAGCTACTTGAGAAAAGGGACTGTCTTTTGCCTTTTTTTTTGATCCCCACTGCTTAGAATAAGGCCCAGCACTCAGTAGGCACTAAATGTTTATTGAACGACTGAACTGCAATAATGCATCTTAGACATCGTACCTCATAATCCAAGACTTGGTTATAGACTGACTCTATCTCCTATTACTCCTTCACCTTCTCATAGGCATTCCCTTTGTCTTCCCAACTAAATTGTAAACTTTTGAAGTCTGGGACTGATTTCTTTTGCTGGCACCAAACTTAGAGCATATGGGCACACACACACATGCACACACACACACACACACACACACACACACACACACACACACACCCCTTAAATTCTTATTGAGAAACAAATTTCAGACAGCAACCACCATAGATTAAGTAGCTGAGTTCACAGTGCAGCATGGCCTCCCACAGAGGACAGAGGAACTTCAGAATGTTTGGAAATGTTCATAGATTCTAGCTTAATTAAGTGTTGTCCTTTCCAGATATACAGCTTCTCCTCTAAAGCCTAAGAAACATTTTAAAATTAGTGTAGTTTAGAGAGTTGTTAACATGTTGTTCTGCACATGTATGTGTCTGTCTGTGCAAGTCTCCCTGTATCTCTTGTGTATCTCTGGGTCTCCTCTATGTCTCCCTCTCTGAGTCTGTGTATCTTTCTTTCTGTCTGTGATTGTATTTGTCTCTCTCTGTGTCTCCATGCATGTGTTTCTCTGCATCTGTCTGTCTGTCTGTGTGTGTGTCTCTTTCTCAACAAATCTAATTTTCAAAAGAGTCTCCTAAACTCTTAACAGTAGGGATTTTTTCCCCAAAAAAATGTCAGGAACAATATGGAAGGATATGTAGTTGCAAATGTCACTCTTCAAACTCAGTGAACTTGTGAAAACCAAATGTCAGTAGAGAATGCTAGTGCAGCAACTGGAATGGATGGATAAGGATGTTGGCGAGGCTACAATAAACACTTGGGCTCTTCTCCCATAAGTCTTTAAATGTTCTCCTAAGTCTTTGAAAGTTTTTAAGCTCTCAAAAAAGTGTTTTGGGATTTTTTTTTCATTTCCATAAAACTGCATACCTTGTTCCAGCCAAAACCTGAAATGGAAAAGGCAAAACTTCACAAGACCAGGTATTCTAGCCTGACAGGAAATCTCAAGAGAAGTGACTCGCAACTTTTTTATGCTAGTTTTGCAGACTCATGGAGTTCAAGGACCTTGGTCTTGCTAAATGTCATGTTTCTGGATGCTCATTTCACTGATGATCTTGATTTTTTCTTGCCTGAGAGGCAAGTATGTGGCAGTGGGAGTGGGAATCAAGAAAGACCTCTGTCTGCCTCTGCCATTTACTAGTTGTGTGAATGTAGGCTGGTTACTAAACCTCCCCTGGCTTCAATTTCTTCCTCTGTAAAATACAAATGATAATATCTTAAATAGTTACCTTACAGGACTGTTGTGAGGATTGGCTAGATAATACATGAAAAATCCACATAAATTATCACCCCTGTGTGACAAATGCACCCTAGCAATAACCTTAAGAGTTTGCGTAAAGTTAAGAATTATAATCTAATCTATTCAAAGCATTTATTCAGAGGGGAAGAAAGAACACAATATTCTACTGTTTTGAACCAAATCATTAGCTCCTACAGAAACTTTTTTACCTTGTTAATGACTCCCTTACTAGCCTTAGAAGCCGAGGCTTGTGGGTCACCTATCATCTGCACTGAAAGTAATGATAGGGCCATGGTAGCATGAAACAGGGGAATGGCCCATTCCTGTAATCCATACTGCTAGAGGTTGAGGGAGGTCCCCAACCTCCAATAACCTTCATGGACTTTACCATCCCCTGGAGCTTCCATCCTCTATCTCTTCTCTCTTTCACAGCCTAATTTCTAGATACATCTTCCTTAAATCATTATTTCCACTCTCTCACATCCCATTCACTTATTATTCTCTGAACATCTTACTTCTGACCCCATCATTGATTTGAAACTGCTCTCTCCATGGTTAGTAATCATTTATTTAACTGTATATCTGATGGCTTTTTCTCATTCTCCTTGACTTCCCTGCTGCATTGACACCTGCCTAAATACTTTCTCTTCCCTGGGTTTTTGTGACACTGCTTCCTCCTGCTTTATTTCCTGGCTGTCTGACTCCTTCTTTTCAGTCTGTGTAAATAAATTATAATCTATATTCTACCACCTATTTAAGGACATACCTCTAGGACCACACTCTCTCTAGATGATCTCATCATCTCCCAGGAGTACAATTATCTCTGTGCAGATAATTCCCAAATATACATATCTAGCTGCAATTTTTCTTCTGCAATCAGCAAATGCCTGCTGGACATCTCCATCTGGCTATACCATAAGTATGACAAAATCAATGTGTCCAAGGCTGAATTCATTATCTTTCTCCCCTAAATTCAACTCCCCCACAACACTTATCTATTCTATCAAAGATACCACAATCCTTCTCATTACCCAGTTCTGCAAAGTGAGAGTTGTCCTCAATTCTTCACCCCTCACTTATTCCACATATCCAATGGGTTGTCAGGGTCTTGTAGATTCTACTTCTAAGACATCTTTTGCATCCATGTTCTTCTCTCCATTCACATAGCTACCACCCCAGTTCAGTTCCACATTACCTCTTACTTGGTCTGTTGTACCATTTGGATCATGTGAAACTTGTCATGGGATTATAGATGTAGAGCTGGAAGAAACTTCAAAGGCTATCATCCAATTTTACAAATTGTCTGTTTTACAAATGAGTCAACCGAGGTCAAGAAAGGTGTTTTGGGGGGGGGGGTGGAGCCAAGATGGTGGAGTAAAAAGACTCACGTATGCTAGCTCCAAACCCACAGTCCATATATTTCCTGCAAGAAGAACTCTACACGAATTCTGGAGCACTGCAAGGTGAGCAGAAACACAGTGGAAAAGATTTCCATTCCAGAGAGCCCTGGAGAGCCGTCCCCAGGGGTCCGTCATGCCCCGGAAAGCGAAGCCCACCCCTGAGCTACCCTGGCTGCATGGTCCCAGAGGAGCAGATCCGAGCAGGCTTCAGGGATGGAATCTCCGGAGGCTGCCCACAGGTGCTACAGGTCAGTGAGAGAGTCATCTGAGCTGGCCAAGAGGGGAGTGGGGTATCTCCGTGGCTCGGGTCCCCTCGGGAGGAAGCGGCGGAGGCAGTGGCAGGGGCAGCGGCAGAGGCAGCGGCGGTGGCCCAGGACTCCCCGAGCAGGCAGGCAGAAGTTCAGGTCTCTGCATAAACCCCCTGAGGGAACTGAGCCTGGGAGGCGGCCCTGCCCCCACCCAAGCACCAGAACTTAAGCTCACATTGAATAGCAGCTACGCCAGCCGCAGAAAGCTCATTTGAATCTCAGGCCCCAAGCACTAGCTGGGCAGATCTAGGTGGGGGTGCAGAGGAATCTCAGAACTCAAGTAACTGGCTGGGAAAATGCCCAGAAAAAAGGAAGCAAAATGAGACCATAGAGAGCTGCTCTCTTGGGGAAGAGATGTTCCTTCCTCCCATCATTTCTGATAAGGAAGTACAATGCTTGCCATTAGGGAAAGATGTGGAGGTCGGGGCCTCTCTATCCCAGACATCAGAGGTCGATGTCCGGTGGGCTCAGGCCATGGAAGAGCTCAAAAAGGATTTTGAAAAGCAAGTTAGACAGGTGGAGGAAAAACTGGGAAGAGAAATGAGAGAGATGCAAGAAAAGCATGAAAAATGGGTCAATACCTTGGTAAAGGAGACCCAAAAAAATGCTGAAGAAAATACCACCTTGAAAAATAGGCTCACTCAATTGGCAAAAGAGGTTCAAAAAGCCAATGAGGAGAAGAATGCTTTCAAAAGCAGAATTAGCCAAATGGAAAAAGAGGTTCAAAAGCTCACTGAAGAGAATAGTTCTCTCAAAATTAGAATGCAACAGATGGAGTCTAATGACTTTACGAGAAACCAAGAAATCACAAAACAAAACTAAAAGAATGAAAAAATGGAAGAGAATGTGGAAAAACAACTGACCTGGAAAATAGATCCAGGAGAGACAATTTAAAAATTATGGGACTACCTGAAAGTTATGATCAAAAAAAGAGCCTAGTCATCATCTTCCATGAAATTATCAAGGAAAACTGCCCTGATATTCTACAACCAGAGGGAAAAATAAGTATTGAAAGAATCCATCGATCACTGCCTGAAAGAGATCCAAAAAGAGAAACTCCTAGGAATATTGTGGCCAAATTCCAGAATTCCCAGGTCAAGGAGAAAATATTGCAAGCAGCTAGAAAGAAACAATTCCAGTACTGTGGAAATACAATCAGGATAACTCAAGATCTAGCAGCTTCTACATTAAGGGATCAAAGGGCATGGAATAGGATATTCCAGAAGTCAAAGGAACTAGGACTCAAACCAAGAATCACCTACCCAGCAAAACTGAGTAGAATACTTCAGGGGAAAATATGGTCTTTCAATGAAACAGAGGACTTTCAAGCATTCTTGATGAAAAGACCAGAGCTGAAAAGAAAATTTGACTTTCAAACACAAGAATGAGAAGAAGCATGAAAAAGTAAACAGCAAAGAGAAGTCATAAGAGACTTACCAAAGGTGAACTGTTTACATTCCTACATGGAAAGACAATATTTGTAACTCTTAAAATTTTTCAGTATCTGGGTAGTTGGTGGGATTATACACACACACATACACACACACACGTACACGTGTGCACGCACACACACATATAGACATGCACGCACATACAGAGACAGAGAGCACAAAGTGAATTGAATAGGATGGGACCATATCTCAAAAGAAATTAAGGTAAATGGTGAGGGAGAAATGTAGTGGGAGGAAAGAGGGTGAAATGGAATGGGGTAAATTATCTGTCATTCAAGAGGCAAGCAGGAGACTTTTTAGTGGAGGGAAAAAGAGAGGAGCTGAGAGAAAAATATGAAGTTTACTCTCATCACATTCGACCAATGGAAGGAATAAAATGCACACCCATTTTGGTATTAAAACCTATCTTACAGTACAGGAAAGTGGGGGAGAAGGAGATAAGCAGGTTGGGGTGGGGATGATGGAAGGAAGGGCTGTGGGAGAAGGGAGCAATTTGAAATCAACACTCTTGGGGAGGGACAGGATCAAAAGAGAGAATAGAAGCAATGGGGGGCAGGATAGGAGGGAGGGAAATAGAGTTAGTCTTATACAACACGACTATTATCGAACTCATTTGCAAAACTACACAGATAGGGCCTATATTGAATTGCCTGCCGTCCCAAAGGGAACGGGTGGGGAGGGAGGGATGGGGAGAATTTGGAACTCAAAGTTTTAGGAACAACTGTTGAGTATTGTTGTTGCTACTAGGAAAGAAGACATACAGTTAAGGAGGAATAGAAAGTCATCTGGCCCTACAGGACAAAAGAGAAGATGGAGACAAGAGAAGGAATTGATGACAGAAGAGAGGGCAGATTGGAAATAGGGAAAATTAGATTGCTCGGTGTATTGGGGTGGGGGGAGGGGATAAAAGGGGAGAAAATTTGGAAACCAAAATTTTGTGCAAATGAATGTAAAAAGTTAAATAAATAAATTTTTATTTAAAAAAAAAAAAGAAAGGTATTTTGCCTTGAGACCAAGAAGTAATTGTCAGAGGTGGGATTTGAACTCAAGTCCTCTGATTAAAAAGTCAGCACTCTTCCCACCCACTGCACCACACTCGTCCAACATTTATATTTTAAAGTGGAGAAAACCAAGGCCAACATATATTAAGTAATTTATCCAAGCATAAATGTGCTTAGAAAAGAAGCTGTTAGGAAAATGAGGGATAACAACCTCAGTGATTTCTTGGTATCCCTGAAGTAATAAATAACACAGTAAGGCTTCTAACATATGGGGGGCATGGATCTTCTAAGGAGAATTTACACAAAATATCTGGATGAGAAACACACAAAATGGGACAATTAGAAGATTTTTCAGTATGCTCCAGTGGAAGAAGTGTCCAAATCAATGAAATCATAGATGAATCTAAATATTTTTAAAATATTGTATGGCTAATAACTTGGGGGAGGGGGAAGAAAAAGATGAAAATCTGGCAAGCAACACAGTAAAAGAACTACATAGATATTTGCCCTTTTTTATTCTTTTTAATGCTTCAATGCTCTGTGATTCATTCATTCATTCATTCATTCATTCTGGAATACATTCAGAACCAGGTTAAAATATAATTGGGAAATATTTAACAAAATAAAACTGTAAAAAAAAACCATAGATAACACTAATATATGTTATCTAAATCAAATTATGCCCACAAGTATCCATATGCTTTAGTGGATTCCCTTTCTATTTGAATTTGATACCACTGCCCTACAGGAGTAAAAATCATCTCCTTTCTTTATACCCTCATAGACCATTTTCATGATGCTGTGGTTTAGCTTGGCTGGTAGTTGGATCAGACTATTTGCAGTTATTGAGACTATTTCTGGGCACACACTAGTTTCTTAATTATATGAATTAAAAATTCAAATTCATAGATGATGCCTTAGCCAGCAAGTAGTTAAGTGTTTACTTCTGTTCATTCCCAACACTGTATAGCATTCCTAATGATTGGCACCTCTGTCTGAAGCTAATCTGTGTCCTTAAAGTATATATGTCTGAGAATCAATCATTTTAATTGGAAAAACACTAACTGATTCTCAACAGATGGATGTTACTCTTTTACTGAAAACCTTTGGCTTCCTTGTTCCAAACATCCTCATTATCAGAAACTACTTAAATCTAATCTTTCCTTATTAATTATTCATATCCAGCTGTAAACATCTGAGCAGAGAAGAGGCCATCACTCTAGTCTGAGTTCATTAACAAGCTAGAATCCAGCTGCAAAAAAATGCCTACTCTGTTCCCAGCACTTAAGTCTTAGGGTCCATAGAGCCATAGGTGTGCATAGGACCAAAAAATGGTAGACATGGTAGGAACCACAGGAGGAATTAATCTCTTCTAAAACCTTCACTTTACAGATGAAGAAATTCATAAACTAGAATAATCTAGTAGAGTTTTATTTAGGAGTGATCTAGGAATTAACAATAGTCCCACAGCTCCTTGACATAGATAGATAATTAATTCTCCTTTCATGTTCCCAAAAGAACAAGGAATGAAAAAAGTTCAGTTATTACCATACAATACTGGAAGTAACTCAAATATGACTTCTGTGGTGCAAAATTTTACATCGAATACATCTCCTACAGAAAATATTTTGCATATGGTATCCCTCATCAGAATGTGAGTTTCTTGAGGGCAGAGACCATGTTTTTGCCTTTCTTAGTATCCCCACGACTTAGGATTTGCTCATATATAGCAAGAACTTAATAAGGAAACCAAGTGGTGCAGTGGATAGAGTGCCAGGATTATAGTCAGGAAGACCTGAGTTCAAATCTGGCCTCAGAAACTTACTAGCTATGTGACTCTAGGCAAGTAATTTAACCCTGTTTGCTTCAGTTTCCTCTTCTGTAAAATGAGATCGAGAAGGAAATGGTGAACCACGCCAGCATCTTTGCCAAAGAAAATCCCAAGAGGGATCACAAAGAGTAGGTCACAACTAAACATGAGTAAACAACACAAGAACTTAATAAATGTTAACTGATCAACAAACTGATGGCATTGGGTGCACATTAAGCTTTAACAGGGGCAAGGAAAGGATGTGGAGGTAAAACTGGAAATGATTGATAGAGATCTCTGTCCCCGCGAATTTTTCGTAAGATCCCTTATACCTGAAAGAGATCTCTAGTACCACCTACAACAGTGGTATCCAACTCAGTTAGAAACCAGTCATTAAACTGTACACAGGGATTCTTTCACATTGACTTAGTTTTAAAATGTAATAGTATCTATGTTTTATTGTAGTTTTATATATTTTGTTAAATATTTCCTAATAAAATTTCATTTTATAGATATCTGAACTCCACTCAGATGCGTGGTGGACTGCATGAGACCTGCAAAATATGTGTTTGACACCTCTGATCTAGAATAGCCTAGACCTTTATTCCCCTGAGAATGTCACTTAGTTCCTCCTATCATATTACCTTCCCCCTAAAACACACTATTCATAAAAATTAGGCTATCATTTCTAGCAGATCAAAGGCAATTGTTTTCAGAAGACTGTGCATATACATATGTTATATAGCTGAGTTGTGCAATCAAATAAATTGAAAAAGTTAATTTGCCACATTTGATGATCAGCATAAGCATTATTATACTTCATGATAAGCAGGTATAATTGGTAGCAGCAAAGAAAAACTGCAAAATTTCACAGTTTTAGTCTAGCTGTCAACTCAGCTAGCTAATGTGATTCCAGCCTAGTTGTCAAGAGGTGAGTCCCAAATCTTGAGAAAATCAAGTCCAGAAGTAGGAAAATCAAGAAGATATGAATTGCCTTTTCTCCCCTTTTCCTCCCCTCCTAACTCCTAATTCTCCACTATTTCCTCCTTTATTCCATTCTCTGATGAATATGACCCTTTTCCTTCCCAAGTACAACCCCTCTACACGTACCTTGTTCCCATCATCTCCTAAGTTCTCCAATAGATTGTCCTCACCATTATCCACTCTTTCCAGCCTTCAATATTTCCCTATTTACTGCTACATTCTGCACTGATTACAAATAATCCTAGACCTTCACAAGGTCCTTCAATGCCTCTAAATATTGTGCTATGTGACTCTTCTTCTTCTTGGCCAAACTTTCTGCAAAAATCTATTGATACTCCTTGCCTCCATTTCCAGTCTTCTCATTCGTTTAAATACTCTGAAATTAAGATCTGACATCTTACCTCATCACTCAACTATAGCTGCACTCCTTGAGGTTTTCAATGATCTATTTTTTAATCTTTGACAACAAGGGAGTAAATGTATTAATCACACAGAATTAATACAGGAATTATTCACCTTCAAAAAGTTTTGCAGAAAGTTGCATGCAGATCTTTGGGAATCAAAATAAGTTCAATAAAATTATTATTTTGCACCAGAGATTTAGCTTTCACAACTTCTTTTTTAGTTGTTGATCCTTTATTTTTATATCATCTTTATTTTATATCATCTTCTTATATCATCATGCCTTATTACAAAAAAAAATGAAAAAGAAAGAAGGAAAAAAAAAGCAGGTCAGCAAAACTCAATCAAAGATAAGTTGATTTGTTGAAAATATGGAAGTTCAATGTATGACTGAACAAAGTTATCTCCATGATCACACCTATCAAGTAGTTGTGTTTCCTTTTAATATGTTTGAGGTGAAACTTGAAAATTATGTTTTGTTCCTTTGAGTCAACTATTTTAACCAACAATCAACACGTAATAAAATACAATAACCATTTTGTTGTCTACTTACTGAGAGAAGATTTTGTGCTATCTGCATCTTTAAGTCAGTTGTGTGACTTTGGCAATGATGTCTCCTGTTGGAAATGGTTTACAAAGTCCTGGTTGTTCCCTTTATATGTTTACATTGAGGGTACCATCAATGTGAGTGTGAACCATTTTCATAATGTTTTTCGCAGAGAAGTAAAAGTGGACTGCATGGGTCAAAAATAATTGATTCCTTTTCAATTACCTATGTAGAATATAAAATTGATAATAATTCAGAATTTTGTAATTGTTCAGTCATTTCACTTTTATCCAACTCCGTGACCCCATTTGGGAGTCTTTGGGCAAAGGTACTGGAGTGTTTTGCCATTTCCGTCACCAGCTGATTTTTTTTACCGAGAGGGAACTGTGGCAAAGAGGGTTGAGTGACTTGTCCAAGCTCATACAGCTAATAAGTGTCTGAGAGTAACTCAGCTCTTCCTCACTCCAGGATTCTTATCCACATACCGACTAGTTACCCACTGGATTAGAATTAGAATCATTATTGTTCATCATTTTTCAGTTAAGTCCAGCTCTTCATGACTCCATTTGGAGTTTTCTTGGCAAAGATACTGGAGTGGTTTGCCATTTCCTTCTCCAAATCATTTTACAGATGAGGAAACTGAGGCAAATAGAGTTAAGTGACTTGCCCAGCAAAACACAGCTGGTAAGGGTTTGAGGCCAGATTTGAACTCAGGAAGTTGAGTCATCCTGACTCCCAGTCTGGCACTCACTACACTACACTACTTAGCTGCCCTTTGGGTAAGTAGACATACATCACAGTAAATATTTGTGTAAGGAACTCCTGAAACAACAAAAGCAACAAACTCCAGTTCTTCACCTGATCTGTAATTAAGGAGAATTGCCTGGGTCACTGAAAATTCAAATAACCCATCCAGGATCACACAACCAATAGATGAGAGGTAAGATTTGAATGCAGAACCTCTTGCTTCCAAGACCAGCTCTTTCCTCATTATACCATTGCGGTTTATCCATAATTAAGACTCTTAATATACTTACCAGTTTCTTTTTTTAATTTGAGCATTTTGTGGTATGGTCCCAGTCTCAAAGCATACTATTCTTTAAATCATTAAACATCAATAGTCATGTGAAATCAGAGAGATGGAACATTTTTTAACTAGGAAAACTCTTAGGAAACTGATGGATGTTATCGCGGTGGCTCCTATCACTCAAATATTTGTTGGAATATGTTCATAAGCCAGAATTTGCTTAAGAGGTATTTGAGTGTTCAGTTTCTTTATAATTGTGAAATGAGTAAGAGAACTATGAGTTAAGTTCTAAAGTATTATTACTGAGATGATCTTACGCTTATTAAATTACTCTCTTGACAATCCAAATTCTAAGTTTCAGAGTGTGGTTTGTAAATCAAGTGTTAATAACAACCAAACTAGCGAATGACGCGCTCTTGGGACCATGTACAAAAACATTACAGTCCAATTGATTGAGCACTGTTTTCAATTTTCTCTTCATCAAGATGTGTTAAAGGGGGAATTATAGGCTGGTGTGAGGCTTGAAAACCACTGACTTTTGAAACACTCTAAAGGACTCTTTTTAAACTGCATTTCAAGATTTGCAAATCATTGGTGTTTTCTTTTACCTGAATTCTCATGTTTTCCCCTTTTACGATGTTCTTGAGGCTGAATTGCAATGAAGAGAGCCTTAAATTTTTAGATTTTAACCACTTCGCTTAATTAATATATACACAAGTATAGAATTCTAGGTCTTAAGAGTTGGAAAGGTTCTTAGGGGTCAATCTAGTCCAACCATCCCATGAAATACAAAGAAATGAAATGACATACAAGATCATACAGGACAGAACTAGAAATCAGGTCTCCTGACACCTAGGTTATAATTTCCCCTTCTATGTCAGGCCTGCATTAGTTTACGTTATTTTCCTTTTCTCTGATCCTAACTGTATAGAGAACCTAGGTGGTAAAGTGAATAGAGTGCCAGGCCAGGAATCAGAAGACTTGGTAGAAAATATAATCCTGTCAAAACTGTTTGTCATCTATTTGACACTTGAAAGTTTGCAAGCCACTTTTCACACAGTCTCGCACAACCACCCTAGAGGTATTACTATTCCCACAAAATCATAGACTGCACTTCATATGGCCTGTGGCATAGTAAAAAGCAGAGAGGAAACTACTATATATTTTAGAAAAAAAATCTTCTGTCCAAAGAGCTGAGTAAATAAATCACTAGAAGGAGAAAGAGAGAGGAAATAACATGTTTGGGTCATTTAAAAACAGTAGTCCCACACACATTTTCCAAATGAACTTTGTAGTACTGATACCACATGCAAAATAGTCAGTATTTAAAAATAAATAAATATCTTACATTTTATTCAAGGTAAGATTAGGATGAAGAAAAAGTAAATTTGGCTGATGTAACAGGTGCAGGCAATTCCCTGGGCTAATAAAGAAGTCAGATGCCAGGACTACTGAAGGTGTTTAATGAGCTCTTACAGCTCTTCTGTTGCTTTTTAGTAATAATAATGTTTTAATTGATCCAAATTAGGGTTCCCTGCCTGACTTACCTTCATGAAAAGGCATGCTTTGTTTTCAAACCCCAGTTCAAAATTCAGGGAAATCGGAATTTGTCTGGCTGTCATCCAGAATCTAGGAGGTGAGGAGCCAAGAGTTGGGTATTTTTTCCCACCTGCCTGATGGACAAAGTGCCTGTTATTCCTAATAACTCTTGAGGTTTGTAGAACGCCTCTGTTTCCTCCAAAGGGCCAGATTATTGCCAAATACTGAAAATTTAGGAGCTCTTGGGGAAAGTCTATGAATTCCAGGTGTTGTTTTATTTAAAAAAAAAAAAACCAACATCACATCTCCTGTTTTAAGTATACTTTAAGAATACTCATCTTGATTCAGAAAAATAAAGCATACTCACTAACTCAAAAAGTGCTAATTAATGCTTCTATGTATCTGAAATAGCAAGATTGACTAATTAGTGATTTTAAGCATCTGAAAAATGGAAGAGAGGATTCTACTGCTAATAAGATTATTTTTAAATTGATAAAATAATCTAATTTTCTTCCATACAAGTTGTATAGCTATGATAAGAGAAAAAAATCTTACCTAGTTTCATAGCACATTTAAGTTCAGATCATTCCTAAGTCTGTATTATCAAAAATAAGGGCTTCCAACTTGTTCTGTATTATTTTCTCTAAAATGCTTCCTTGTTATAATCACCAAAGATTGAAAACTTAAAGACATGTTGTATGCCATCTAATCCAACCCCTTCATTTCTCAGATCAAGAAAGTGAAGGCCAGGGAAGTTAAATGACTTAGTTGCTCAAGTCCAGGGAGGTTTAGTGATTACTCACACATGTAATAAGTTGGTAAAGTCAAGATTTTAACCGAGTTCCACTGGATTAAAGTCCAGCAAGTCTAGCATTCTTTCCACTGGACAACATTTTATTTTATATCTAAAGTATTATTTAGAGAGAATTTAAGATATTGAGATATGTCCATGCATGAAAATGATTAGGAATTACTCATTAATAACCAAGTATCTTCAGCCTGGAAAATTCTCTTCAACCCAAAGCATATAAAATAGAATTTTGAAAAGTAGAACCAGTTCCTTGTTTCAAAAACTGTTAGTAATAAAATAATCTGACTTAATTTTATAATGATTCAAGTAAGAAGATTCCACAAATCCCTTGGCTCCACCCATTTTCCAGCATTACTTACTTTCAAAAAAGATATATATACTTCACTGAAAATGTTCCTGCTATAGTTTTATCCTATTTCCCCTTATTCTGGGGTAGGTAGGACAAGTCAGTGAATCCTTGAAGAAAATTATCAAGTTATACTTTACATTTTTCTCCAAGTTAACTAGCCTGGTTCTTGAAAATTTTTCTTATATTCTTTTTTTAATTCATTGTTTCATAGTTTTATTCTGACATAATCAATCAGTCAATCAATAGGTGCCAGGCACCAGATACATGAAGCCAGAGGTGAAACAGAATATATCCTCAAGGGCTTGCCTTCTAAGAGGAGAGATAACATATACATACATACATATATATATATATATATGTATATATATACATATATATATATATATAAAACATCAGCCACATATCCCTCAGTGTATCCCCTCTCATGAGGTAGATCCACTTGATCATTCAATAAGCTGGCTCATGAACCCCATATTGCTAGGTATGGGGTTTTAGAAAAGGACTGCCACCTTGAAACTACAACTCAAACTCGCTCAAGGTTCTAGTGGCAACCCTTTTGTGAGGATATACAATCCCCTTACTCATCACCACAACAACTGAGTGCCCACAAATGTGCTTTCCATTCACGTATATCAGCCCATCATAAAGATAATGCTATTGACTATTAAACATAAGGTATTTACTAAATAATAAATTCAATAATAAGCTATCATACTAACTCAATATAAGACAAGGAAGAAATAATCAATACATTATAGTTACCTCGTGAACTTGCTGCCACTGCATGTAGACTCTGTGGGGAAAAGTAGGCACATACTTACAGAAACCTGACAGGGAGACATATAAGTGAACACAACTCATATGGTCAGGAAAACTCCAAACTCTGGCTATAGGTCATGATATCCTTGATCTCTTTAAGGACAGTCTGCACCACATAAAGCTGCTGCTCTTCTCGATGATCCACCTCTGGTCTTCATTGTTTTCTTGATGAACAAGAATTTTTCTACTCTAGACCCAACAAACCAATAAAAGGTGACTTCAACTCACATTTACTTATAACTGAGCATTGAGGTAGTTACACTACAGTGATAACAAATAGTTAATTGTAAAACTCCTCATACTGGTCTCTGGATAATGTAGACAAATCCAACTATATCTTACCTCACTGGGATGCTGCATCATCTATTCAGAATCTTCTGACAGCAAGGTAGAACTCACAGTAAAACTTTCAGGTTTCACTTTATAGACAATGCACACTCCAGATCTTCACTCAAGAAAATACCGTGTCATTCAATTAGCTTCAAGCTATATTTATAGTAAAACAACTGAGAGAGGTGGTCTGCTGGCCTGGCTTTGGAGAACCCAGGGTTCCCCTCCATCCCTTCATGAAGCAGCTACGATTTTGGCATTTAATGGCAAGTAACACAAAACATGCTCTCAAATTAACTTTGAGTTTCATGATGTAAAAATAATGGAAGTAATGAAGGCAATTTCAGTTGGAGAGGAGGGGTTAGTAGGATCTAATAGCTTCCTACTTGAACTAATTATCTTTGCAAATAAGGTGCTAGGTACAGTTATTTCTAAAAGAGCATACATTTTAAAGTTTTATCCTCTCTTAAGTTTTGATGCCCTTGGGACAAACCTTGGTTTGACCATAGTTAATTTAGTGGAGAATTCTATTATATAAAATTCAACTTTTAAATGATATTTTTTTAGGTTTCAAAGTGCTTTATACTGTTACTAATTCTAATAAAATAATACTGATATAAAATAACTCATTGTCAGTCAATTTTATGTATTAAACACATGTGATATGCAAAGAAACGTGCTAAGCCTGGGGATACAAAGAAAGGCAAACACACACACACACACACACACACACACATAATTTTTGCCCCTACTTTTTCACCTCTCTTTCCTTTCTCCACCCTGGCATCTATCCTTATCACTCACCTGAAATTCTTCTCTACAAGATTCCAGTGATCTCTTTATTGTTAAAAGAATGCTATTGTCTCATTTCATTCTTATTGTCCTTTCTGGAGCATCTGACACTGTTGACCATCCTATGTTGTCTACACTTGAGTCCCTAGGTTTTCATGTCAATGCTGTGTTGCCATTTTCTTCCTACCTTTATTTTTGGGTCTCCTTTGCAGGATCAGCATCTACAGCCTGCCCCTATATCTGGGTTTACCCTAAGGCTCTGCGAGGCTATCTCCATTGCTCCTTTTTTTCCTTTTCTTTTGGCGATTTCATTCAGAAAATATGAATTTGATTATCAACTTCATGCAGATAACTCTTTTTTTCTAGATATCCAGTCTTCACCTATGTCCTGAACTATAGTCTTACATTCCCAGTTATCAGTGGGACATTTCTATCTGGATGTACCATAGGCATCTCAAACAATCTCTTCAGAGTTGATCTCACTTTCTTTTTCCCTCTACCTGACCTCCTCCTAACTTGCATATTTCCAACAAGAGTGTCGCCATTCTTCCAATCACCTAGGATCACAATCTATTAATCATTCCCAGTCCTTCACCAAATCCCATATTCAAACAGCTGCCAAGGTCTTGTCAAGTCTATGTCTTCAACATCTCTTGAATCTCTCCCCCCATCATCACTGATCCTAAAAACCACTAGAGTTAAGGATTTTATCACCTCATACACTGTCTATTACAATAGTTCGTAATTTGTCTGCCAGTGTCTCATTTCTCCAATGGTTCCACCACCCAGTTGTAGTTAATATTCTTAAAACTCAGGCATGACCATGCAGTTCCTCTGCTCATGAAGTTCCATTGCCTGCAGGATATGTAAAAATATAAAGTACTCTATGTGACTTTTAAGTTCTTTACAATCTGACTCTAGTCCGTCATTGTAGGATGATTTGGACCTAGAAAGATTTGAATTTAAATATGACCTCAGACATATATTAGCTATGTGACCCTGGACAAGTAACTTAACCCCTTTCTGTCTCTGTATCCTGGTAGAATGTGGATATTGATAACACCCATCACTCAGGATTATTATGAGGATAAAATGAGACGATGTTTATAAAGTGCTTTGCAAATGTTAAAGTGCTATGTAAGGCAATATAACATTATTCCCTCTCACATACTTCAGACTTGGCCTATTTGCTTTTCGCTGTGAACAAAATCATATCTCTTTACACAAGCTGTCCCTCATGTTCAAAATGCTCATCTCTGCCTCTTGTAATCCCTGGATCCCATCAAGACCCAGACCACTTACCACCTCCTACATGAGGTCCTTCTTGATCTCCCTAATTATCAGTGCCTATACACACACACACACACACACACACACACACACACACACACCTGAAATTTCTCTATATTTATTTTATATATACTTTGTATTTTGATATCTGTGAACATCCTATATAACTCAGGGAGACTACATGTTCCTTGATAGTAAAAAACTGCCTGATTTTGTAATTTATAACCTCATGGCCTAGCATATTATTGCTTGAATTTTTATTAAATACTTATTTAGAAGACTGATCTAGCAATTTGGAAGACTTGTATGTAACAATAAGATATTTGAGTAGCAAAATACTAACAATTCATCCCAATCCTGACCCAAAAAATGTTGTCACTTTAAATATCTATGTATTTTTACCGCCAGAAACATAACTTTGATATTGTCCTTTATGTAATTCAGTTCCCCCTTTTCATGAAAAAAAAGTTCCTTCCACAGCAAAAATCTATGACAGAGTATCCTTTTCAATTACAACAGCATCTGTAACTAAATTTTCCAAGCCAACATCTATGGGAACCATTAGCAACAACAAATTCATTACAGCTATTAGTCCAACGAGCAATAAAAAAGTGACTTTTGTGAGGTCTGAGAGCTAAAAGCAATGACTGTGTCATTTTATGACAGCCTTTTATGATTATGTGAAGATATTAATTCAATTAAAAGATACAGAGTATATATCTGTTACATTGTATTAACATTCTCAAAGGTTTATGTGAATCTGACAATTACAGGTAATACTATTCTATTTAATGATGTGTTTGAACATGGAAAATATTAAGAAAATTATTGAGAGAATACTATAGGTTCTTCTGCTGGTGCATTTTTTTCTTTGATTAATGTGCATTGCATCAATAAAAGTCAAGATAAAAGTAATCATTTCAACATCAAAGTATAAGTTTTGCTTCAGAATGCACATAGCATAATGAATACAGTTTGCCTAGATGGTGGGCAAATTTTTGTCTCCTAATGATAAGTTAAATCAAATAAATTTTCCAATTAGCCACAGTTATATAACTAGAGTTGTGTATGAATAGCTTAAGGCCTTATTGAGTATTTCAGATTGTTTTTCACATTGCTGCTAAATTAATCTTCCTAGTGAATAAATCTTATCTGATTATATCACATCTCTGACTAAAGGACTTCAATGGAGCCCTCTCTTTCCTAACAAATAAAGTTCAACCTCTTCACGTAGACATTCAAGATAATTCATAATCTAGCCCAAAAAGGAATGTATTTTTCAAATTATTTACAACATTCCTCATCCCCACTCCATATGCTATCCTCATCTCCAACACGTGCCACATGTTCCACTTCTACATCTTTCCTGTTCTCTCTAGAATGCTCTAGTATCTCTTATCTGTCAGTAAAATCCTTCCCCATCCTTTAAGTCAAGCTTAAATGCCATTTCCATGAACCCTCCCTTGATTTCTGAATTAAAAATTATCTTTTCTTCCTTAGACCCTTATGAAGCATTTTGTATGATTTTTTTTCTTATACACTTATCATTTGTCATATATGGTAGTCATTTTGTATACGTGTCATCTCCTCTATGGTAGGCAGGCAGCAGGAGATAGAGTGCCTGGCCTAGAGTCAGAAAGACTCATCCTCCTAAGTTCAAATCTGACTTCAGACCCTTAGCTCTGGAACCCTGGGCAAGTCACTTAACCCTGTTTGCCTCAGTTCCCTCACCTGTAAAATGGAGAAGGAAATGGCAAGCCAGTCTAGTGCCTTTGCCAAGAAAACTCCAAATAAGGGGACCCTGAAGAGTTAGGCAGGACTGAAAAATGACTGAACAACATTTTCTCTAGGAGACTGTAAGTGCCTTGAAAGCAAGGGCAATCATATTTCTTTGAGTTCTCCAAGCACTTCCCACAGCAACTTCTACACACTCCGTGAGTTGCTATAGCCAAAAAACTTTAATTCAGAGCCATCCTGCTGGTCCTGAATCTCCCTTAACTCAGCTACACTAGTCTGTAGGGGGGAAAATATATATGTCAAGCTTTTCCTGCTGGATCTACCAGATTTTCTGATCTTTTGGCATAACTTCAAAATACAAGATGGACCCTCAAAGTCAGAATTTGGCATAAATGTTCGATATAGTAAACATTTAATATGAGGCATCGAGGTTCTACAGTAAATGGAGCACTGGTCCTCGAATCAGAAAGACCTCATACTAGCTTTGTTATCCTGAACAATTCACTTAACCTGTTTTCTCATTTGCAAAATGGGGATAATTATAGCAACTGCCTCCCAGGGTGGTTGTGAGGATCAAATGATATACTTAGCACAGTACCTCACACATAATAGGCTAATTTTCTCCTGTTCATTTAATACAGATGCCATTAAGCTTGAAACTGAAGAAAGTTAATGCCCTAAAAATAATATATAAGTATAAAATTTCCCATAATGGTAATTCAGTTCACTGATTGCTCTCACTGAATTTCTTTTCACCATTCAGAATGTTCATTTCAAAGTAAAGATGTGAATAACCTCATTTCCTAAGTAAATTATGCAGAACTAAAACTGATTTTCATGGGATTTTATCAATAGGAGGAATAACTCTGTTTGCATTTTATCATAATCATCTAGAGATGTTCTTCATTCTTGAGGAGTATCCCAACCCTCTACTCTGAATGGAGACTAAGACTAGGGCTTCCACTACCTAGTTTTTGGGTAAGTCATTTATTTTTTTCTGGATCTGAGCCCTCATCTGTAAAAGGAAAGGATTAAACAAGATCTCCAAGAGATTTTCTAGCTCTAATATTCTGAGCAACTAAATCTTCATACTTTTGTTAGTGTAGGAAATTGCTTTAACTTTGGGGGAAAAAAAGAAATATCCACACCAATGGATATCTTAGCTGAACAAAGACTCACTAATAAAGAATTTTGCTATAGGGAGTGGTATTGTGGTTATTATGGAATGTCTCTGAAATTCTTTGAAAAGTAAAAGCATAAAAATTGAGAATTAATTATATTTAGTGACTATGAGGTACATAGCATTATGCCAAGTTCTTGACCTATGTCATTCCAGAAAGGGGTATATCATCTTTTTGTAAAAAGTATTTCCAGCTGCAATATCTCAAATTCTCATAATTAGAAAGTATTTCCTTTGGTCTGCTCTGCCTTTTGCTGCAATTCAAAGTTTCTTCCTCTTTCATCATCAGTGAAAACATAGCTCACAACCCACCTTTTTGTATAGTAAGTTATCTGTGCATTTTGTGTTCATATTTCTTCATTTTGTGGTCATCATTAATACCTTAAAAAGCCATAAAAGCAGAGAATCTTAGATTTGGAAGGAATTATAGAGGTCCAATCTCTCTCTCCACACAGCAATCCCTGGTAGAATATTTATGATCGATAAAGAGCTAGCTTCCTAAAGAATTCAAATGACAGGAAGCCTATTACATTATGTGATGAGTTGTTCCTTTTGGGGAATTATAAAGATGTTTCTTATTATTATTAATCAAAACCTGAATCCTTGTGACTTTTCACATTGGTCCTAGTTCTATTTTCTATGCCAAGATAGAGTGAGTTTAATCATTATTTCTCATAATAACCCTACAAATATTTAAACTCTGAGGTTACACATTACAACTTGAACTTTTCTTCTTCCCTTTAATTTTTCCTACTTGCTTCCTAGCCCTTGTATTTTTCTTGTAACCATCACCTAGCTTGTCAATAAATATGTGCTCAGGATGAAATTAAATATTCTACATGTAGCCTAACCCAACAGAGATTAGACCAGGAGTATAATCTTTATCAGGAAGTTAAATTATTAATTCAACATAACTAGAGATATATGTTTCTCTAAGGTGTTCATCAGTGTCAAGGAAGTTGCCCCACAAAAAATTCAAATGAAAACATTTACTATTGATGATAATGGTCTCCAAATACCCATGAGCAGGTTGCAACATGTGGCAAACAAGGAAGGAGAACATAGTAAAGAATGCCATTAGATAAATATACAAGTGAAAATGAAAATGGATCAGTATCATGGTAAAAGTGATGGATTATCGATGCATAGCACATGTGCTCCATGGGTGTCCTGCCATAATACAGAAAGGGTTGGCATGTGTAGGTTGCAGTTGCTTCATTGTAGGAAATACCTTCATTGATGAGATTATAAATACATTTGTGTATGTGAATACATATTTTATTTTTACATACATAGTATATTTGCCAAGAATAGTGACTAAACTTGAAATTTCATTGTTGTAGGAAATTCCCAGTGAGAAAACCCTCTCCACCAAAGTAGTTCAGCATGTTCTCTGTAACTTATAATCTTATACTGCTTATTATTTTATAGAAAGTTCCCTTTATTCCTATGTTTTCCAGTGTTTTTAATAGGAATTGGTGTTGTATTTTGTCAAAAGCTTTTTTTGCATCTATTGAGATAATCATGTGGTTTTTGTTAGTGTCGTTGTTGATATGATCAATAAAGCTAATAGTTTTCCTAATATTGAACCAGCCTTGCATTCCTGGTATGAAACCTACCTGATCATAATGTATTATTCTCTTGATAAGATGCTGTATTCGTTTTGCTAGTATCTTGTTTAAAATTTTTGCATGTATATTCATTAGAGAAATTGGCCTATAATTTTCTTTCTCTGTTTTGTCTCTCCCTGGTTTGGGTATCAAAAGCATATTGGTATCATATGTAACTTATAATCTTAAAGAATCACCTAGACCACTGAGAGTTTAACTCACATGCCCTGCATCATATATCCATGTCATGTGCCTGAGAAAAGGTTAAACATATGTGTTTACGAGTTTGAGAACAGTTCTCTATCCACCAGGCCATGCTACCTTTCATTATATATGCATATATGGAAAATAAAAATAGCTAACATTAATACAATGCTTACTGTGTGCCAGGCACTATGCTAAGCAATTTACAATTATCATCTCATTTGATTCTCACAACAACCCTGGGGGGTAGATGCTCTTATTATCCCATTTTACACATGAGGAAGCTGAGGCAGAGGGTAACTTGGCCAAGATCAAACAGCTAGAAGGTATCTGTGGCTAGATATACATACATCCATGCATACATATATATGTATAAAGCCATACATACATAAATGTGTTTGTGTGTATGTACTCCATTTGTGGCATTATTTACATGAATGTATATAAGTATGTACATTTGTATACATATAGATATGTGTACCCATGTAAACATATATTTATGGACTTATTTTGCATGTGTGTATCTCTTGCCTCAGAAACTAACTAGCTGTGTGACTTGAGGGAAATCATTTGACTGCTCTTTGCCTCAGTTTCCTCATCTCTAAAATGGGCTTAATAATAACACCTATTTCCCAGGATTGCTGTAAAGATTCAGTGAGATAACAATCTGCAAGCACTTAATGCAATGCCTGGCACATAGTGGGATCTATGTAAATATTATCTCTTTTCATTTATTTATAGCTTTCTATACATTATATTGTAACAGAAAGCACCCTGACTTACACGGTGGGGGGCTGCTATCACAGGTTCTTAGATCTACATTTGTAAAAGAAAGGCAACTTTTGAGGGGTCAATAATCACTTTAATCAAGCTCATGTATCATTCATTTAGTTCAGGGGAAAAAGTCAGCACCCTGAGCTTCAGAGAAAATAAAGAGAAATACAGATCAACAGACATGGCTTCCAACTGTCTGCCATAAGCAACACATATATCATAAATCAACAGACAGATCCAACTGTCTGACCATACATACAGACATAGTTACCAGAGAGAGAAGCACCAACATCTGGGTTTCTAAGGGAAGGGGGCAGGGATTCTCCTTACTGGCTACCCAGAGTCTCATCTGGCCAAACAAACACTTCTAAAGAGTAAGCCCCAAAGTAAAACCTCAACTCAGAGTATTTATACACTTTTCAGAGCCAGGGGGCATCACAACCCTAGAGAACCAGTGCCTCATTAGAAATTTAACAAAAGGTGTGGGCCTTCCTACAAATCGTCCCAGGCTCATTAATGGGTGGAGAAGATCTTTTTTAATCACATTAAAATAATTAACCATACAAATACATATATTGTTTTTAGTTAAAGAAACCCATGTTTCTGTATTTTACTCCTAGAGTCTTTAGACTCATAAATGATAAATGCAAGATTTCATCAGTCACTTGATTACACTAAAATAAAAACAGAAAAAATCCTACTTTGCTTTCCATCATATATATGTAATATATACAGTCAGCCATATATATATGTGTATATATATATACATATATATATGTATGTATGTATATATATGTGGTCATGCAAACATCTTAGACCAATGCTTTAGGAAAACAATGAACTGGGTCTAGAATTAGGTAGGATAAGAGTACTAAGGTGGATAACAATTAGGAAAATGTGTATGACTTTCAATAGTCACAACTTGCTCATTTCTATAAAAACTTTTCTTTAAACCTAATACTTTCCCAGAGAAGGGAGGTGTAGAGGAGAAAGGGATAAGGATGGTAAAGTTGGGAGGCAAGGTGGTGAACTCTGGAGAAATATGCATGAAGGATATAAGTTAGCCATGGGACATTTCCAACAATTTATGACTTGCAGGTAAAAAGTAGCTTATAAGACCTCTTCAAGGATATGTGTGACTGGAACATGAGGTGGACCAGAAAGAATGAGAGATACAAAGAGATAGTGAAGAGTGACATTGGTGTACTGCAAGATATTAAAAGAACCAGATGTAGGGATTTCACACTTTGGATGAATCCTCTATGGAGGACTTACGTTAAAAAGCAGATGAGAACTGCACAGGGCAATCAAGAATACAATCTACACTAGAGGGAGGGTTACCCATACTAATGAGACAAGAGAGAGAAAAAATATCATATTAACTATCTTAACAGTTCTATCATAACATTGGCCCAATTTGAGATTACAGGCAACTAAAACTCAAGGGCCTTTTTCACATAAACTGCTTTCAAGTAATGTCCTATATTTGTCTAATTGTGTAATTGTGTAAGACTTTTGGAATACAGACAGGAAAGGAATTATTTTTCAATGTAGATTTTACATTTATTGCTAGTATCCTATTTTGTCTCATATTTAAAGTCCAGTCATTTTTAATCTTGATTCTGTTATCTTATAGACAAAGGTAGAGATAAAAATACAAGCTATATCTCTCAGTTTTTTATCATCTACTAATCTGATTAAGTATGCCTTCTATATCTTCAGCCAAATTGCTAGTAAATACTATGAACAAGACAGGGCCAAAAAAGGGGCTATATGACATGTTCAACGTAGCTCAACTTGACCACTGTAGGACTCCTTCCAAATTGGCATACATACATTAATTAATTAATGCCCTTTGGGCATGGCTGCTCAGCTGTGAATCCCCTAGAATTGTTATCCTTTATCCCAATTTTTTTCTATCTTTTCTATAAGGATATTCTCAAAAACCACAACAAATGCATTATAAAAAGATACTCTGTCCAAAAACCTCTATGTACTTGATCTTCCAATCTAATAAATCTAATAATAAAGGAAATAGATTGGTCTGACATGCTTTTAGTTCACCTGTGCTTGTTCCTAATTATAACCTGATTTTCTTCTAAATGCTATAAGCCATATCATTAATGCAGCATCCTTGAATTTGGATTTTGTATGGGATTAGTGTAAAGACTATATACATTATATTTTTTTTTAGACTGGGTCTCCCTATATTGTTCAAACCAAAAACACAATGGTCACTCATGGACACAATCCCATCACTGCTTAGCAGGGAAGCTTTGATCCATTCCCTTTCCTACTTGGATCAATCCATCCTTCCTTAAGCAGGCCAGTCGGACTCCTTCTCAGGAGCACACTGTATTGGTGACAGATGTAGTGTGGATGCCCAATAGGCTTTAGCTCTACTTCAGTTCAGGATCACTAAACCCAAGTGATTTCCCAGTCTGAGTCTTACCAGTAACAGGTATTGAGTGTAGTACCATGCCTAGCATTCTATACATTCTGGGAACCACTTTTTTTTTGGAAGATGTGTCTATTTTCATTCTTTTGGCCTTCTTTCAGTAGTCTAGTCATACAATGGAAATGCCACTGAAACCTGGAGTCGAAAGAGAGGTTCAAATACTAGTTTTGATACTTCAATGACAATAGCAAATTACTTAATCACTCTAAGCCATCAATTTTCTAGTCTTGTGGTCACCTCTACTCTCTTTCAAGAATCACATCCTCTTTTCTGGGCACCATATTGAATCTATTAGTCTTATAATTAATAATCTGCTCTTTGCTACCACCTGCCAGGCTTCAGTTTTCTGGATCAGTTGCTGTTCTCTGCTTCAATATAATTGAGTACAATGGTTAGAATGCCTCTGACTAACAAGAATAGGGGGATGTGCTTTTAGTGCAAAGCCAAAGTTCTGAACTTAATCACTGAGTGGGCTCTCAGTCAAACTGAGACCTGTTAAAGACCTTATCTTGAAAAGGTCAAGGTCTCCCACTGCATCCTGGACCATCTCCAGTTGTCCTGATCCATATCTGGTCACTGAACCCAGATGACTCCAGAGGGAAAAGGGAGACTGGTGACTCTGCACAGACTTCTTCACTCAAATCCAATTCACTTGCCTGTCATGGCATCACCTCCCGGTTGTCATGGTCCTCTTTGAGAATGAAGGGCAAACAGCAACCACCACTCAGCCAGGCAGACAAAAAAATCCATTGGAATGCTCAAGGATAAGACTAAATTTAAATTCCCTTTGTCTGATGCTGATTCAAGGTTTTTGGTCCCAAATAGCTATCTGAGTTGGGGTTAGTAAATTCCTTCTTAAGTCCCCAGCTGTTGACCTATGTCCTCAAAATTCATTTCTGGAATTCTAATTCCAACCAAAAATAAAAAGTTACACATTATAGAGAATTGGGGTGTTAAGACCTCTCTCACTCTTCTGTGATAGTTAATCGTCAATAATCAACAAACATTTGTTAATCAATGGTCATGTGCCAGGCCTTGTGCTAGGCACTAGAAATACAAATAAGAACAAAGAAAGACAATTCTTGCCCTCATGGTGTTGACAATCTAATGGAGCAAGACAACACACAAAAGGAAACTGAAAACCAGGGGCTGGACCCTGGTTGGGGAAGGTACTGGGTGGGACATGGTCATGAAGTTAGATACATCCCAGAGTAACGTAAACAAGTGGAAAATGAGAAAGTTTGGGCTGAGCTCTCTCCTCAAATTGAGCTTGTGAAGTTCAAATAGTGGTTTTGTCTCTGTCTTTCCGGGTAGAGGGTAATGATGAGGTAGAGAACCAAAGCTGATGAGATCCTGCAGGACCATAATATTTTCCTTAATGAGATTGCTGCAGGCTTGGTGAAAAAGCCAATTTTCCCAGTTGAAATCGGTCTGCAAATGAAGCTAGGAGCAAGAAGGAATGCTAAGAGAAGCACTCAGGATACACTTTCCTGCCATTATTAAGAATATCTGTCAGCAACAAAATCAGTGATCCTTTTTGAACTGCATTCTCACAAGTTCAAGCCTCCCTGCTCTCTCTAAAATCTGTAAATCTTATAATGTTATACAAATGTGAGCTATCATTAGAGATATATTCCAGGTGGGTTGTTATAGTGTTTTTGTGTTGTTTTTTCTGATCATGCCATTCATTTACAAAAGGGTCAAGAGAAGGGAGGAACAGTCACTGTATCTGAGCCTTAGCAGGTTTTCTGTCCAGTTGGACAAAACCTCTAAATATCCCTCACTAGAAAGTCAACATAGGAAGGGTAGCCAAGATGGAGGAATAGTAGGAAGCAATGGAGTTAAGCTTCCATCTAGAAATCTACTCCAAATGGAACTAGAAAATACATATCCTAATGGGGATCACCTGAAAAAGTCACAGTGAGTCCTTTGTATGACCCAGTTTGGCATAGGGAAGCAGAGGGGTCTGCTGACATTGGGGATTATGGAGGTTAGTGCTCCCATGGATCACTGTAGAGCCCAAGGTGTGCACCAAAAGAAACTATGAACCAGGGCAAGAAGAGGTCCCAGATCCATTCTGGGGAACCCCCCTACCAATACCAGGGTAATGTAATACCAAGTGCCAGCTGATAGCTTTGTCATAAACTACCCAGTTTTGAGTCACAGATCCAAGGTAGACTTAGAAGGGCACCTACAAACAGAAGTGTCATTATTGGGCAGGGGGACACTGGGCAGTGTACCAAGAAAGAAGCAAGTCTAGAAGCAAATAGTAGGACTTAGGCTCAAACTCCAGGGACAAAGAAGGATTTCAGTTCTAGTTCCTAGTCTATCCTTTCAGGGGAATAACCAGGACAACTATCCCAGACCAAAGGGGAGCCTGTTATTCTGTCACTCTGAATCAGCAGAACTTCCAAGCTGGCTGAAAGGGGCTGAGTCCAGTATCATTCTACTATCATTCAGACTAAAACTCAGGTCAAGAACTTGGAGAGTTCAGAGCAAAAGAGCAACAAGCAGACTTTACCTTGGACCAGATCACTTTGGGAACACTGAAAACATGCAGATTCCCTGAAATCCTAGAATAGCACAAGACTTAACATGACCAGCCCAGATCTTCTTTCCAGAAGCATAGCAGAGCCAGACATAATATGGAGTCTAGAGCTGGGAAATACCTGGGAACATGGGCAAACAAAAAATAATCCCACCATGAGGAGCTATTGTAGTGGCTGGTATGCTCAAGACACAAAAACAGTAGAAGAGAATAACTCCAAAGCATCTCCAAGCATTGCCTCTGAGAAAAACACAGGTTGGGCACAAACTCATCTAGAATTCCTAAAAGAAATGAAGCAAGAGTTTTTAAAAATATTTTTGTAAATGAAAGGAGAACACATGGGGGAAATTAGAAAAGAAATGGGAGTCATGGAAGAAAGAATTGGAAAAGGGAATTAACAGCTTGAGACAACAGGCACCAAACCTTGCTCAAGCAACAAACTCACCCCAAATTAGAATGGGCTAAGTAGAAAGCAATGACTGTATAAAATAACAAGAAATATCAAAACAAAGTCAAAAGACTGAGAAAAAAATAACATTAAACTAACTGAAAACTATGACCAAAAAATAAGCCTAGACATGCTGTTTCCAAAAAAATCTTACAAGTAACGTGCCCAGATCTCTTATAACCAGTGGACAAAGTAGAAATAGAAGGAATACACTAGACACTTTCTGAATATAATTCCAAAATGAAAACTGGAACATCATGGCATGGAGGACTTCCAAGCATTCCTAATGAAGAGACCACAGCTGCACAGAAATTTTGAAGTTCAAACACAGGGGTTAGTTAAGGAAAACATAAAAGGAAAACATGAGCAATGATAATTGATTAAACAAGGACAAACTGCTTGCCTTCTAATCTAAGAACATATGCCCTAACATCATCAAGTGCCATAGATGGACTATAATTAGAAAAAATCTAGAAGAGGTTCTGTTAAGTCTTGGTAATTTTAAGAGAAGAATAGAGAGAGAGATAAAAAGGAATATGTTGGGAGTGTTGAAGGGGAAGGGAAAAGAAGTTTAGGGAAAAACATCTCACATAATTAAGGTACACATATAGATATATACATAGACAAGTAAGAAGGGTTGGACAGGGAAGCTGGTACTTCAACTACACTCTCCTCTGAACAAGAAAGGAAGGGAGAACAAACGCCCAGAGAACTGAGGACAGAAATGCATTTCATTCAACAGGGAAATAAGAGAAAATGGGGTTGGGGCAATCTGAGAAAGGAGGGATTAGTTCAAAGTAAAACATACTAGAGGGAATATATAAAACCCTAGCTCTTTTGAGGTGGCAAAAAATGGGAGTCTGAGTGAATGCCTATAAATTGAGGAATGGACAAATTATGGCATATCAATGTGATGAAATATTATTATTGTAAGATATGACAAAGGGAATACTTTCAGAGAAACATAGGAAAGCTTATAAGAATTGATGCAGAATAGAGTGAGCAGAACTAGGAGAACTGTTTATACAACAGCAATATGGTAAAGGCAAACAGCTTTGAAATCTTCGGCATAACAACCAACTGTAATTCCAGAGATCTAGTGATTAAAAACATGCTACTCACCTCTTGAGAAACCGGCAAAGGACTCAATGCAGAATGAGACAAATTTAATTTTTGGACATAGCCAATGTGGAAATTTGTTTTGATTGATAATACATGTTTGTAACAAGATTTGTTTTTCTTTAGTTCTCAAGTTGGAGACATTGGAAAAGAAGGCAGATTTTTGCTGATTGAAAAAAATTAAAGATAATTTTTTTAATAGTCATCATAATTTGTTCTTTCTTCCCATGATTAGTAACAAAATTTTGTAATATTCCACTACTCGTGATTTATTTTGGTTATTGCATTGCGTATCATATGCCAACATTTCTTCAGAATGCCCCGATTTGCCTTCCACAGACAGAGCCTTATACATATTGCATAGGTCCAAGAATGCAGTTTCTTCTTTTTCTCTTTTGTTTTGTAGTTTCCCACTATTCCTAGAAATCTTGCTTTTTATATCTAGTGAGTTCTCCAGTCTCTAACACACTAAGCTGCCTACTTGCTTTGGGCTCTTAGTAATTAACAAGGTGTCAATCAATCTTCAAAAGTGCAATTTTATGTAACAACGATAGAATTGGCATCCAAACTACACAGTAATGTGCTTGCTAGCTTGATCACATGCCCCATTGTCAGTTCTCACAGTTTCTAAGATGCCTCTGCTCCTGGGCACAATTCTGGAAGCAGGAATTAAAATCTAATTCACCTGCTTCCTTGTTCAATATTCTTTCCACTGTATCATGATACTCTCTCAACTATAAATGCTTATATAGACCAAAAGAATATGACAAGTACACTTGTAGGTAACCTCTGCAATATTTTTTCATCCTATGATTCTATAAAACAGAAGCTAAAGAATCTAGTTATTTAAGGAATGAATAAGAATGCATTTTATTAGAAAAGAAAGTTCTGTAGTGTGTGAAACACTGTAAGTTTAGTTAGGTTCATGGTCATACAATATTTAAGAAGAGCTGTTATAAATGATTACATAGGTTTAGAATGGGAATGGGATGGAGGAAAACTCTTTAGTCCTTTACTGTGCATTATGCATGACTGAATAATGAATACCTTCAACAACAGAATTAACAGAAGGATGCTACACAATTGATCCATTATACTATATCTAAGCCCAGTGTCTACAGATGATAATACAACTCTTCCCCATAATTCTACTGCTTTTTACTTTTCATATTTTCTCTTTTAAAAAATGACTTTTTTATATCTACAGAGAGGACAGTTAACATGTTTCTATTCTTTTCAGTAAAGCAAAATACACAGAAGCGTTTCAAATTAAATAAGTGATAAAGGGGGAAGTTTGAGCCTCCTGCTCTGATTTACTTCTTTCTTGGGCTTGTGTTCTTTGATTTCAATCATGTGATCCATGAGTTTACTCTTTGTACATTATTAAATGGCAATAATTGAAAAATCTACTCAATTATATTCAAACCACTTTTTACCTATGACTTTATATATGACCTCTGTTTTCATTGTATAGGGAAATTCTAGTGAGAAAACTCTCTTTCCCATTTCAGGTCAGCACCTTTTTTGTATCTTGGAATCTTAAAAAGTTTGCCAAGAGCATTGAGAAATTAAATAACTTGCCCATAGTCATACAACTAGAATATATCAGAGGTAGGATCTGAATCCAGGTCTGGCTAGTTTTGAGGCTACATCTTTGTCCTCTGAATCTTGAATATTGATAACTCAATGAAATAAAATAGTCTTCTAAGGTTAGAACTTCATTTGATTACAGAGTGATTTCCTTTAAAGAACTTCTCGTCCAGACCTGGGATTGTAGGGAATTACTTCTAGTAACACAAATCAGCAAATTATCTACAATTTGTAATTTTTGAGAGCTGTCTGGGACACTGAGTGGTTACCAGTCCCTGTTCACACAGCTGGTATGTGTCAGTCAGGAGCAGAACCCAGTTCTGACTCCAGGATCAACCTCACCTTCCACTACATCATACTGTCTCTCTACATGAGAACAGAAGGGGAAATTATTTTAAAAGGGAAGAAGATGCTACACATTTTAGGAAGAAAACAATTCAAAATTTTAGAACATTGATCAATAAGCTAGTTTCTGTAATTATGCTAGCACTTGTAAATGTTTTCTCAGTGATTTAGCTATATTGTCACATAAGGAATTTAATATTTAGGATTGGAAAGCTGTCATTGACTGTCATTCTAAAATATTAATCCAAAAATGGACACTATTAAAATACACACAAAGCAGAATTTTAGGCACAGGCTAAAAAAAAAGATATAATTTACCAATTTTGCTATTTATATCAAAATGTGCTTATTTACAGGAGGGAGTAGAGAGCTGAGATTATAATGAAGTCTCCCTTAGTATCCTTCCCAAAGAATTAAGGTTAAAAATTATTTTCCTAAGATCATGTTTAATGCATATTTCATTTAAATTACTGAAGAATATTTTAATTTGTTCATTATACTAACAAGATAAATCGGTTTGATGTGATGACAGGTTCAATGAGTAATTTTCTTGTTCATCAGATTTGTGAGCCAAATATAATAAGTAACTATTCTTGGATTGATTGGCACTGGTGATTCAGTAAAGGAACAAGGTTAAGAGTATTTGAACTAAATCGACAAATTCTAACCCGATCTAGGATCCACATTTTGGGAAGGGAGTGGGGGTGGGGGGGATAGAGCATCAGAAATTCTAATGAGTTTAATTCAGTTCAAATCAACAAACATTTACTATGTAATCTTCTACAAAGACAAAAGAAAAAGATGCTTTTACTGCCTTCATGAAGTTTCCATTCTAGTTTAAATTTCCTTTGCATATGCCATGAACAACGCTCCACAAAGAATATTGTCCTCTCAGTTGTAAAATTCTAGGATTCTTGATTACTTCAATTAACACAAACTTCTCATCTTTGTCTAACAGGAAAGATCTTCAGTACAAGGTAGCATTCAGTCCCTTCCCCATACAGAAAAAATTCTATGTGACTTCTGAATCACACTCTTTGTTAACACCCTTTTTTCAGTCTACATTATGAAATACACCTAAAGACAGAAAAATAATAATAATCCACCTCCAGCCTATTTGAAATCAGGGTAATTCAGTACAAAAGTTCTGGTAAATTTTTGCTGCTTAGGGAATCAGATTCAAAATACTAGATGAGTTTCTCTTTGAATTGTATCAGCAATAATTTCTTACAGATATTGGGACATAACTGACCAGACCAGTTTCCACAATGTGCTTGGCTAAAGCATCTTCCCTGTACAGACTGGTTTCTCCATGACTGCCCTTAATCAGATCCATTAATCTTTTGCTTATAGTATTGATATCATAAAGACACTGCTAATGAGTACTATGACTACAAATCTGGGGCCATCAAAAATTAATGCCTAAAATATCATCCCTGGCTGAAACAGGAACAGAAAGATCTTTAATTTAAGGTATTTAGGAAGTTTCAGGTCCCTGTGGACCTGATCAGTATGTATTTTATAGAGCCAAATGCTCAACGAGACAACCACTGTGTCAGGAACTGGTCTAAGCCCTGGAGATGCACTGAAAGTGCCCTACCCACCAAAAAAGAAAAAAAAGTCCCTACTTTCAAAAAATTCATAGTCTAATAGAGGAGACAACATAAAAACAACTGTGAACAAACCAGATATATTCAGGATAAATTGGAAATAATCAATAGAGGCAAGGGGGAATGGAGAAAGGCTCCCTACAGAAAGTGGGATTTAAGATGAGACTTGAAGGAAACAAGGAGGAGAAGAGACAGAGATGGAGAGGAAGCAAATTCTAGGCATGGATTATTTGAGAGATGTAGTGTCTTGTGTGAGAAGTAGAAAGGAGTGTGGATGGAGAGTGTCAACGTGTCAGTGGATTAAAGATTCTGTGGAGGGGAGCAAGGAGTAAGAAGACTTGAGAAGTAGGAGGAGGCCAAGTCACAAAGGACTGTAAAGACCAAACAGAGGATTTTATATTTGACCCTTAAAATAATCAAGAGTCACTGGAGTTAATAGGAGAGTTATATAGTCATATCATTGTTTGGGGAAGATCAATCTGACAACTGAGGATAGAATGAAATGAAGAGAAATTTGAGGCAGGGAAACCAACCAGAAGACTAATCTCCCTGCTGGTTCAACTCCCTTCTTTGACCCTTTGTTACTACAGTATCACTGAGGGGGAAAGTCTCAATCAACTGGTCATTCCTCCATTGTATAATGAGCAAAATCCCATCTCCACCTGCCCCAATTCCTGAGATTCAATGCTGTTATAGTCAAGGATGAAAACACCTCCCTATTCTCTGATGCCAATCTACATCATTTGGATCCTTGTAGAGTCCCCATCATTCCTTCTATCCCCTTCCATATGCCATCACTTCACAGTTAACAAAGTATAATGCTAATCAGAGAAAAAGGTGTTCCCTACCCATCAATAGGCCTGCCCATTAAAGAAAGCTTGGTTGGGGGAGGCTCACACTTTTGTTAATTTCTAATGCACTGGTTCTCAAGGGTTGTGATGCCCTTTGGCACTGAAAAGTATATAAATACTCTGAGGTAAGGTTTTACATTGGGGCTTACTCATTGGAAATGTTTGTTTGGCCAGACTAGGAACCCCTTAGCTTTGAAACCCCAGATATTGGTGCTTCTCTCTCTGCTAAGTATGTATCTATGGTCATACAGTTGGATCTGTCTGTTGATCTGTGATGTATGTATTGCTTACAGTCAGACAGTTGGAAGCCATATCTGTTTATCATTATTTCTTTGTATTTTCTCTGAAGTTCAGAGTGCTGTCTTTTTCCACTAAACTAAGTAAATGATATATGTGCTTGATTAAAGTAATTGTTGACCCCTCAAAAACTGCTTTCCATTTAGAAAAACAGATCTAAGAACCTGTGATAGCAGACCCTCCTATATATGTTATGGTGCTTGCTTTTATAGAAAGTCCTCTTAATTCTAGATTTCTTTTCTTTACATTCTTTCCATCTCCTAGCATTCATAGAAACCTGACTCCTTCTTGAAGACATTGCATCCCTCTGTATCCTCTGCAATAATGGATATTCTTCAGATGCTTGCCACCAAACTAGGCTGAGAGGAGGACAATGACTTACGCTCTTCTCTCATCTGTCACTGCATCTCCCATATCCACCCCTTTGCACAGGCTATATCCCATGACTAGAATTCATCCTCCCCTGACACCCACTTCTTAGAATCCTTAGTTCCTTTCAAAGTATCACATTTTTACATATAAGGTTCTTCCTGATTCCTCATCTGAAAAAAATTACTTTGCTTATACTTAGTATTTATAAGTAAATACAAATAGAATATAAGCTCCTTGAGGGCAGGGAATTTGTCCTTTCATTTCTTTTCTTTGCTTATTTTTTGCCTGCCTGGTCCAAAAGAAAGCTTTAAATAAATGCTCGTTATTTGATTGATTGACTGGTTATTCTTCCCTACTACTTCCAGGCTCTATCTCTACCACCCTTACTCAATAATATTTCCTTACTAGAGACTTTCTCCATACATCTATGTTACTCTATCTTTCTAGATCCTTGTTGCAGCCATGTACCATCTTCCCAATCATTCTTCCCCCTTTCTCAAATTAAGCATTAGTCTTAGTTTTTTGGGCTTAGTCTTCTTAAACAAGCTAAACCCTACCCTACCCTTGACCTAAATAGTCAAATTTTCAACATGCCTATTGATGTCTCCTTCAGTATCTTTTGTTCTTCAACCTCCATAACTCCAGGGATTTACAAGTTCACTCTGTCTCAACTGTCCACAGTGATGACCATATCCTTGATCTCGCTATCAAGCATTATTTTACAGCCAACATGGACTGGATCCTTAAAATTTCTCCCTCTAATCATAGACTCCTAATTTTCTATCTCCCCCTACAATTTTTCCTACTAAACCTGTTCTTCACCTTTACTGCAATCTCCAGTTATTCCCCACTCTCCCTATTCTCCCAGTCCATCTGCCTAACTTTGACCTCATTTTCTCACCTTCACAGTCAATAGTTATCAGTTTGACTACATCTTTTCTTTCATCTCTTGCTCTTCTACTCTATAGTTGTCTTTACTTTGCCAAAACCAAGCCTTGGGTTACTCCTACCATCTACCTTCTCTGCTCCTCCTCATGTGCAGTTGAATATTATTGGAGAAAGTCCTATTACTGTCCTTCTGAGTAAACTACAAATTTATGCTATGTAATCCCAACTGGGTTCTCACTGCTGCATAGAAATCCTTTTATCTTTTCTAATTGACTGTCATATTTCTCATATTTTCAAATCTTTCTTCTCATCTTAATTAATGCATACCACATTCAGACTTCTCCCTATTACATATCTCAGAAACCTTCCACACTGACATCCTTAAGACATTGTTCCAATAGTCTCCTTACCTAGGTTACCCTTCTAACTATGTTCTTGATTTCATTCTCCAGTATCTCTGCCAGGAGTTTGTTCTTTTCACCTCTGCATTTCAAGGGCCTCACAAATTGCATCTAGCTTGCCTTTCTGACCTTCTTTTGGAACATTTATCTTCACACAACCTATATTCTAGGCAAATTGGCCTACTGACTGATCAGTGAATCTGTTATTCCAATTCCCATCTCTTTGCCTTTGTATAGGCAGTTATGCACCCTCCCAAATAGCTGAAATGTTCTCCTTATTTACTTCTCTTAGAATTTCTACCTCCCTTAAAGGCCCAACTCAAACCTATCCCTATCACTCTACAAACCCCTAATTGGTATCCTTTATGTCCTTCTTCAAATTAGCTTACATTTAATATCTATGTACATGCTGTATCTCCCAGTATAATGTAAACTCTTTGAAATCAGGAATATTTATCATTTTGGTCCTTGGGTACATATAATCCAATAGAGTACCTTCACTCAATAGGTACATAATATATTTGTTCACTTGAATAGGGTGCAACTGTGTGTTTCTTTGGAAATCTTAAGAAGTCCATGCCCTCCATTGGACCCTACTAATACTCTGCATCAGAAAATTTCCATCATCAGAGCACAGCCAAGATGATGGAGTAAAAGCAGAGACTTGCTATAGCTCTCCCTCTAAGCCCAGCCAAATACCTGTGAAAAAAATGACTCTAAACAAATTCTAGACCTGCAGAACCCACACAATGAGTAAGTAAGACAAATTTCCAGCCCAAGACAGCCTGGAAGGTCAACAGGAAGTTTCTATTGTGCTAGATCAGGAGCAGAGCACAGTTCAGCATGGGCCACACCACAACAGACAGAACCTGAGGAGATTTTGGGGGAGCTGAATCTCTGCCACCTATGGCAATTTCCAGACTTCACAACCCCCGACAATTGGAAGGTCAGTGGAAAAAACATGTTGAACATGTATGAGATAGTAGAGTGGTCCAGCCCCAGCCCCAGGATGGTGGAGGGGGTAGAGAAGCCGGCAGCAGCCACAGTAGGGGCAGTAACAGTGACTGTTTCTGGAGCTGTAGGGGCACAGATTGTGGGGGGATCAAGCAGCTGACACTACACCCACCCACCCCCCATTGGAAGCAGAAAACTACCTTGACAAAGACCTCAAAAGTCAAGTAAATGGATGGGAAAATGAGCAAAAACTGGAAAAAGAATGAGACTATAGAACCTTACTTTGGTGACAAGGAAAATCAAAATGCAACCAGAAGAAGACAAGTCAAAGCTCCTCCATTCAAAGACTCCAAGAAAAATATGAATTGGTCTCAGGCCATAGATGAGCACAAAAAGGATTTTGAAAATCAAGTAAGAGAACTAGAGCGAAAATTGGGAAGAGAAATGAGAATGATGCAAGAAAATCATAAAAACTGAGTCAACTGCTTGCTAAAGGGGATGCAAAAAATGCTGAAGAAAATAACACCTTAAAAAATAGACTAACCCAAATGGCAAAAGAGGTCCAAAAAGCCAATGAGGAGAAGAATGCCTTAAAAAGCAGAACTAGCCAGATGTGAAAGGAAGTCCAAAAGCTTAATGAAGAAAATAATTCCTTAAAGATTAGAATGGAGCACATGGAAGCTAATGATTTTATGAAAAATCAAAAAAATCATCAAACAAAACCAAAGGAATGAAAATAGCAGACAATGTGAAATATTTCATTGGAAAAACAACTGACCTGGAAAATAGATCCAGGAGAGAAAATTTAAAAATTGCTGGACTACCTGAATACAATGATCACAAAAAGAGCCTAGACATTATCTTTCAAGAAATTATCAAGGAAAACTGCCCTGATATTCTAGAACCAGAGGGTACAATAGATATTGAAAGAATCCACCCATCACCTCCTGAAAGAGATCCCCAAAGGAAAACCCCTAAAAATTGTAGCCGGATTCCAGAGTTACCAGATCAAGGAGAAAATATTGCAGGCAACCAGAAAGAAACAATTTGAGTATTATGGAAATACAATCAATATAACACAAGATCTAGCAGCTCCTAAATTAAGGGATCAGAGGGCTTTAAATATATATTCCAGGGGTCAAAGGAGCTAGGATTAAAAGCAAGAATTACCTACCCAGCAAAACTGAGTATAATACTTCAGGGGGGGAAATGGTCATTCAGTGAAATAGAGGACTTTCAAATGTTCTTGATGAAAAGACCAGAGCTGAATAGAAAATTTGACTTTCAAACACAAGAATCAAGAGAAGCATCAAAAGGTAAACAGGAAAGAGAAATCATAAGGGACTTACTAAAGTTGAACTGTGTGCACTCCTACATGGAAAGATCATATTTGTAACTCTTGAGACTTTCCTCAGTATTAGGATAGTTGGAGGAATTATACATATACACAGAGGGCACAGGGTGAGTTGGATATGAAGGGATGATATGTAAAAAAAAATCAAATTAAGGGGTGAGAGGAATATATTGGGAGTAGAAAGGGAGAAAAAGAATGGGGTAAATTATTTCTCACATAAAAGGCAAGAAAAAGCTTTTTCAATGGAGGGGAAGAAGGGGGAGGTATGAAGAAAAGAGTGAACCTTACTCTCATTAGATTTGGCTTAAGGAGGGAATAACATGCATATTCAATTTGGTATGAAAATCTATTTTACACTAGAGGAAAGTGGGGGGAAGAGCATAAGCAAGGAGCAGGGGGGGGGGGAAATGATAGAAAGGAGGGCAAATAGGAAGAGGAGGTAACCAGAAGTAAATAATTTTGAGAAGGGATGGGATCAAAAGAGAGAATAGAATAAATGGGGGGCATGATAGGATGGAGGGAAATATAGTTAGCCTTTCACATCATAACTGTTATGGAAGTGTTTTGCATGATTACACATGTATAGCTTATATTTAATTGTGTGCCTTCTCATTGGGGATGGGTGGGGAGGAAGGAAGGGAGAGAAGTTAGAATTTAAAGTTTTAAACATGAATGTTAAAAATTGTTTTTATATGCAGCTGGGAAATATGACATAACAGGCGATGGGGTATAGCAATCTACTTTGCCCTACAAGAAAATAGAGGGAAAGGGGATGAGAAAAGGGAGAGGAGTGATGGAAGGGAAGGTAGATTGGGGGAAGGGATAATCAGAATGGATGATCTCTTGGGGGGTGCAGGGGAGAGATGGGGAGAAATTTAGAACTCAAAATCTTGTTGACATGAATGCTGAAAACTAAAAATAAATTAATTAAAATTTTTAAAAAATTACCCCACCTGTTACTCAAAAAAAAAAGTTTCCATCATCATCATCACTGCTGCAGCTCATTACCTTTGACTGGTGCAAACCTATCTTTGAGCATAACCAGTGACTCTAACCAGGTTAGCTTCAGAAAGTACATTTTATTGTTCTTCCAGATATAGTCAACTCCTAGATCTCTAAACAAGAGAACTTTTTCCTACAAAGAACTGAATGAATTTGGGTTCTACTGTGAAAGGCCTTCTTGGAGTGGTATTTGCTTTTATTTGGTACCTGGTTATCTCTGAAAGCAACTTTGACTTTGAAGCAGCTGTGAATGGAGCATGGGGCCTGAAATCAGAAATACCTGAATTCAAATCTGGCCTCAGGAACTTACTACCTGTGTGACCCTGGGCATGTCACTGACCTCAGTTTCCTCAACTACACAATGGTGACAAGAATAATAAAATGGTGAAATATCTAACAGGTCTGTTAGGGAAATCAAAGATTATATTTTTATTTATAATAAAGGTGCTTGGCACATTGCATGGAACGTATTAGGTACTATATAAGAGCTTATTCCCTTCCCTTCCCCTGCTAGGTACCATTCCAAGGTGAAAGTCCATTTTAAAGGTCAGAATTTTCTAACCCACCAGCACAGGAGTTGTTGGAGGGGCATTTCAAGTTAAAAATAGATTACAGAGCTGTTATCTCAGAATAAATAAAAGAACAACTTTGATACTAAAAAAAATTATAGCACTGTTGTTGAGTGAAGGTAGATAATTGGTATACAGCACACTTAATCTAGTGCCATCAGGATTGGACTGTTCTCTCCCTAATCCTTCATAAAATGTATGGGCTAAACAGACAGTAGCTAAGCCTATAGACAGAGTCGAAGGGCAACATCCTTTCAAATAAAGTTCTTAATATTTGTTATTTCCTGTTGGGCTATAAAAGTTACTGGAAAAGCTGTTCCTGTAATACATCTGCCCTTCCTTTTATATCCTCAGTTCAAAAAAAAAAAAAGAAAAGAAAAGAAAAATCTGTCAAAAGTTGAAAATGCAAGAGAATTCTCCAATACCAACAATCCTTAAACTTCTCTATGCAACCTTCTAGTGATTATCTGTCTTTAAGCTGCCCTTTTAAATCCTTAGTTCCCAAATGATGTCTTAGAAAAATCTAAAATTCAATCTGACTCTAATAGATACATGAGGGTGGAGGGGGGAAATTCACATTTAGTAGGTTATGTAAATTTTCAACCTGACCTGAATTAGTATACAATACACTTACATAATTATGTGCCTAAATTTCTGTTTTCACCAATTCAGTTCATAGAATAACAGATTTAGAACTAAGTCTTTGAAACCATCTTATCCAACCTCCTCTTTTTAAACATTAGTAAACTGAGCCCTAAGATGTTTAAGTCATTTGCCCAAGATCATACAAATAAAGGATCAGACACTTGAGATTTGGAACTAAGTTCTCTGATCCCAAATCTAGTATTCTTACCACTGAACCATTCTGATTACAATAGAATAAGAAATGTTGTTAACATTAGATTCAAGAATGCTAGCTATTAGAATTTGAGTATCTTTGCCATTATTATAAATAATAACATTATTAACTAATTAATTAATGAAAAACACGTATTAAGAACTTACAAAGTACAAAGTGCTGTCCTAAGCATTAGAAATATAAAAAAATTTGACACAACCTTATATTAATTTAGAAATGCCTTTTCTACCCAGTACATTTGATATGCATTGATGGCACAAAGCATCCTGAGATACTTCTTGATGTTTAGCTGGCTGACTGACTAGTAAAGATTTATGGTTACTAAAGAATAACAGTTAAACTATTTAGTCACATTCTTTATGATATAAACTCATGGTATGAGTATGAGTTCAGTACTCCAAGGCCTAATTCTCAGATAGCCCCAGTGCCTTCCTGAAGGTTCTATCATTGGATATTGAAAGGGAAATTACTCACATCCCCATGTCTGAGAGTACAGCTATTAAGTAGCAGTCTAATAGCTATGTATTATCCAGATTTTATGTAACTGAGTGGGAAGAAACTATGTCAGGGGTTGAGAAAAGAAAGAAAATTAGCAAAATTAATTCAAGTAGGGAACCCTGCCCAGGAGTAGTGCAGCTAGATGGCTACATGAGGACAGGAAGAAGTTATATTCCCTTCAAAAGCAAATGCTGTATCCTCTTTGTTATCTAGACTCAGACCAGTATATAAAATTAATTGTTTAAAAGTTACCAAACTTAAGTGAGTTTGTCAATTCGACAAATATTTCAGCATTAAACACTGTGGTATAGTGTTAGATATAGTTTCCCTGACCTTAAGGAACTTACAATATAGATGCAAAAATAGGAAGTGTTCTTAAATGATAATAATGAATTTAGGATATGATAGATAAATCCATAGCATAGGTACAAAAGTGCTACAAAGTGACAGAGGAGGGAAAGTCCAGAAGGCAAAATTTCCCCATAAATAGAATTCTCTCTTCTCATCTTCATTTCTTGAACTTCCTGGCTTCTTTTCAGGGACAGCTAAAAGCTTACCTGCTACTTTCTTTGCATCCCTGGAGCTTAGTACAGTGCTTGGCACAGAATAGGCAATTTTTTTGACTTACTGATTGACCAAGAAAAAGAGAAGGCCTTGGTGGGAAGTTTCAGGCAAACAAGACAAAAAGTAACTGACTGAATCTGTGGATGTGCCTATTGACCATTGGTCATTTCCTCCTTGTATCTACCTTGTCCCAATTCCTGAACTGTTTACATCCACTGCCATAAAAAAGCCGTGGTCTCTGAATAACATTGTCCATGGCACTGACTATTATAGACATTATCTGTTGTTCCAGAAGCAGGAAAGAAGAAAGGATCTAGTCTTCAGATCCAGCCTCAGACTGTTTCTGCTTGAAAAAGTGAAACAATAAGAAAGGAGCCAAACAGTACCCCAGAAAGGAAGTGACCTAGGACTTGGCTAGCTGTCCAAATGGAGAAGGACAAAAAAGAGAACACAGGTCAATGTCAGATTCCAGATTTCAAGCTCCAGTATGCACATAAATTATATTCTCCATGGACAACTGTAAATGCCCTGGCACGTGTTTTTTTCCAGACACTGACCCAGAAACGAGAGGACAGGGTTAATTATTCCTATGGACACCTGTTATTCTTTCAAACATTTAAACTTCAAATCAGCAGACTTAGGAGTCATTGAGGATTTAGAGCACCTGGCCAGTCACATTGGACACTGGTGTCTGAGAAAGCAAAGGAGAGCCACTTTTAAAGCTGGTAAGGACCCAGAGTTCCTACAGAGCTGTTTGGAGTCTGTGAATTGATGGATAACCTTTCCTCCTGCTTATTTTAGAAGAAATTGAAAGGTTTGAATTCAAGAATATGAATTGTGTTTCTGAAACTCTTAAATTTGGTATATGTAAAATGGCCTACATGTTTTTTAGGTATTTTGATAACTTCAATACAATTAGCTTTCCTTTTAATAGTATATGCTTTATTAATTTAAGAGATTCTTCTGAGAAAGGGTCTGTAATAATTGAGCCCATATTTGCTTCTCTAGACTGCCAAAGGGACCCGTGAGGGAGGGAAAGAATAAGCATTTATATAATTACTCCTATGTAGCAGGCACTGTTCTAAGCACTTTTTACAAATATTATTATATTTGATTCTCACACAACCTAACACTTTAGGTTGGGATACTATTATTATTTCCATTTTGCAGTTAAGGAAAACGAAGTAGACAGAAGTAGTGACTTGTCCAGGGTCACACAGCTCTTAAGTTTCTGAAGACATTTGAACTCAGGTCTTCCTGACTCCAGGTTCAGCCTTTTAACCACTGTGACTCTAGCTTCTTCCAGTTCATGATGTAAAAGCTAAGAATCCCTTGTTTAGGGAGAGCTTCAGGGATTCAACCTATGCAGTAGTTCTTTTAATTTATTCCATTTTTATTACTTTTCTTTCTGGTTTATAAGTAATGAACTGTATACAGTTGAACAATGCCTCTCTCTGCTTGTGACTGAATTACATTGAAATACAGCAAGAAAGAGTGGAGGGTACAGCTCTCTCCCACTGAGCTAGGGCTTAGCTAAGAGGCAGTTGTGTGTGATCCAAGACACAAGTGGAACTAAGGAAGCTTGAATTAACCCCTACATGTCCAACCTGCCCTATTACAAGCCAAGACCTGCAACATTGGAGTTAACTTTGATCCCAAGTGGCTTGATTTGAGATCCACCAGCTAAGAGAGGTCTTTGGACAAGGAGGATATAAAAAGACAAAAAAGTTTTAGGATTTTGGCAGGCAACTTCCTTGAAGACCGCTTTTCACCGCCATAGTAGAGGCTTTTACTTGTTTTTGTCTTCCTGGATTGCTTACTATTGCCTTGGGGACTACTTTTGCCTAGAGGTTGTTTGGATATGTTTTTAATGAAGAAATTGTTTATCATAACCCTTTCACTCACTGATTAATAACTCCAGATGTGGAACGATGACAAGGACAGAGTGTAATTAGATATACAAATATACAAATATATCACACACAGAGACACACACACACTGCCTCGGAAAGAGAAGAACTACAGAATAGGGTTAGCCAACTGTTGGAGGACCATGAACCACTTGCTATTTCCCCAGAATTCCCTCTGGAGATTGATAAGAGTCCATATTTCCAGAGCAGGTGGTGGGGAACCTGCTGCTTCAAGACCACATGAGGCTCTCTAGGTCCACTTGAAGTTTGGATTCAGTCAAAGGGCTGCACTTGAGGATCTAGAGGACCACAGGTGCCACAGGTTCCCCACCCCTATTCTAGAGGGAACATGAAGATTCCAGCTCTTCATCAAGCAATAGGATGGAGTAATTTGACAGAATTTCCCTTCTCTTCCCCAGTGACTAAAATGTATGTAATTTCTGTTCGAAATCAAGTTTAATAAGTTTTAGAGTTGAAAATATAATTTGAAATGATGCAATTAGATACATAAATCATTTAAAATAAGAAATTGATTCTTTTATGCTATGTGGATTGTTTTTCTATTTTAATGGAAAGTATAATTATTTCCTAAAGTTTATGAATACAGTATCAACCTAATCAATAATCAAATCAACAGCCACGTACAAAGTACCTACATTGTGCTAGGTGCTAGGAATACAAATAAATAGCATGAAATAATCCCTGCTTGCAAAGAACTGAAATTCTAATGAGGAAGGCAGCAAATAAGCATCTAAGTACATGTTCAGGAATACCCCAGAACATTCTACAAATGCCATCTGGAACTTCTAACCTGCAGATTCCTCCACATGGAGCTTTCACTGCCAGACCCAACATGATCCTATAAATGTTATTGTTTCCTGAACTACTCCAAAGCATAAGTTATAGGAGAGGGAGTTCTGTTGATCTATTCCTATGCTTTGTTAGTATTTTTAAAATAAATGATAGCTATATTTTATTAAAGGTTTTTTCTACATGTGATATAATCATGACTTTTGCCATGTTTGTTGATATTATTAATTAGGGATAGGTAACGGACCAATGATTTCATTTGCACAAGCAATTTCTAAATGATGAAATTTCTTTTACCAATCTAGGTCAGCACTTTCTCTGCAATTTATACTCTATGAAAGTGTCTTGGAGGTTATATGACAATGCCAGTCTTGAACACACATCTTTCTGATTCTGTGATGGACTAAACACCACGTTTTGACTACTGATAGAACAAATGAGTGTTAACTATCACTTTCATTGTAACTAATCATGAGATACAGATTCAAGATATAATAATAATAAACGTATCTTACACTTACATAGTGTTAATGGCTACATAACTTTCAAACAAACTATTTTACTAGATGTTCACAATAATTCTTAGGGGTAGATAGGGCAGATATGACCACTTAAAATCAAAATAATAAGTTCTGAGGTGGAACTAAGATGGTGGGATGAAGGAAGCACTGTAACCAAGTTCTCCCAACATTTCCCATCAAACAACATTAAAATAATAACTCAAATCAAATTGGGGAATGGTAAAGCCAATGAAAGATCAAGGTGAAACATTGTTCCAGTCCAAAACAACTTAGAAGATCAGCAGGGGAGGTCTATGACACTGGGCTGGGGGCTGGCCCAGAGTCCAAATTGTGACAACACCAGCTTTGGACCTTTGGGAAGTGACAATGGCAGCAGGTTTCAGAGTTCTCAAGCTAGAGATAGCAAGGAGATCAGGTAATCGGTCAGAAAGAGATTATGGGAGATCCCTGTGTTAGCACTAGACACAGGACCAGATACTACTATTTAGCAGCTCCATTACCTATACTAACTTTCCGGTCGCAGTTTCTCTTCCAGGGCAGAGCAGAGTATTTTCAGTCATAAAGGATCAGAAGCCCTGAGGAGCAGCATTGCTTTCAGTCTCTTGGGCCCTGGCAGGGGCCCTAAGGAGCAGTTACCTACAAAGAGATCAGTGGCCGTAAGGACCAGAGCTCAGGCCAGGAGGGCAATGATCTCACCTCTTCCCATATCACATCACCTTGGAAGCACCAAAATCTTCCTAACTCCCAAAACTGACAATGAAAACAGCAGTTTTTAAAAAAGAGCCTTTTTTGAGGGGATGTGTGATGATTACACAACAGCTTGCAGAATTCTCTAAGGATTGAAAGGGTGCATTTGAGACACCTTTTTTATCTAGAGATAGCTGCTAGTGCAAGGCAATGACATGTAAGCAATTCGCAAATATGGACTGAATAAAAGAATGAAATTTTGACTTTTGAGAATTCATGGTCCATTGCAGTCAGCTTGGCTACATATCTATCCTAAGAGGGTAGAAAGAGGTTCATTCCTTGATGGAGTAAAAATTTTTCTGAAAAAGGGATTTTTTTTTTTAAGTCAGATCTTCATGAATTGTTCCAGCTTTGGTTAGTTACTTCTGCCAAAAAATTGTCTGCAGAGTCCTTTAAGGTGTCCACTTTGTACCATTTTGTAATGGAGTCAGTTTGATGTGATTAAGCCAACAATGTAGTACTTAATTCCCAGTCTCATTTTGGTTTCATTCACCTTGGCTGAGTTACAAATAAAGAGGCTACAAGGACACAGAACCATAAGCAGGGAAGTGTCTATGTAACTGTGCTCACACAGCGACATCACTTGGAATCAAAATTGGACTTACGTTGTATGCTCACACTAATTTTATTTTTTAGCAATCAATGGATACATTTTAGAATATTCCATATTGTGCGGTATTAGACTCCTTCCCCTCCAAATGCTGTACTTAGCACCACTTAAAAATACAACTTGAATAAAATATCGAAATCTAAAAAAAAAAAAAAGCCTGAATTGGCACTATGCTTCACTACCTCTCCAGGAATAGAGGTCAACTTTAACATAAAGTTCAAAGTCAAGAAATAGGGTGCGAAAATGAGAAAGCATTAAAAAAATGACCTGACCCTAAAAAGCAACTAAGTTGACAGAGAAGATTGATGCAAACTCAGAAGAAAATAATGATGTCAAAACAGTTAAAATCAAAAGTTCAAAGAAAAAAAGAGATACATATGTATATATCCACAGAATCACACACACAAACATCAAATATATATATATATATATATATATATATATATATATATATATATATATATAATGACAAAACCATTCCTGAAAGAGCTAAAAAATTATTTTCAAAATCAGAGTGGTAGAGGAAAAATTGGGAAAAGAATTGAGAGTGATACAAGAAAATTATTACAAGAGAATTAACAGCATGGTAAGAGGTCAAAAAAATACAAAGAATATGACTCCTTAAAAAGCAGAATAGGCAAAATAGACTAAGAGGTGCAAAACTCACAGAAGAAAATAATTCTTTAAAAAATAGAATAGACAAGTGGAAACTAATAAATAGTAAATAAGAAACAACAAAACCAAGTCAAAAGAATGGAAAAATAAAAACAAATTTAAAATATCTCACATCAAAAATGGAAAACAGTTCGAAGCAAGATAATTTAAGAATTATTGGACCACTTGAAAGCCAAGATCAAAAAAAGAACAAAAATCATCATATTTCAAGAAATGATACCTTGTCCTTGTATCCTAGAGTCAAGAGGTAAAATAGAAATTAAAAAATCACCAATCATCTCCTGAAAGGGATCCCAAAATGAAAACTCGGAATATTATAACTGAATTACAGAGCTCCCTGGTAAAAGAGAAATAATTCAAACAGCCAGAAAGAAACTATTAAAATATCCTGGAGCCACAGTCAGAATCGCACAACACTTAGCAACTACCACATTAAAGAAACAGAGGGCTTGGAATATGATATTACAGAAGGTACAGGAGCTAGAATTACAACCAAGAATAACCTACCCAGAAAAACTGAGTATAATCTTTCAGGTGAAAAAAGAACTCAGTTGTATATGACACTCACAAAATTGACCATATGTTATAGCATAAAAAACAGCAATTTCAGAAAAGCTAAAATAGTAAATACATCCTTTTCGGACAATAATATGATGAAAAATTACATTCAGTAAAAGGCTAAAGAAGCATAAATCAAAATTTAATTGAAAATTATACAATCTAATCCTAAAGAATAAGTGGGTCAAAGAGCAAATCATAGAAACAATCAATAACGTCACTAAAGATAATGACAACAATGAAACAATATACCAAATCTGAGGGATGCAGGTAAACATAAAGGAAATTTTATATTTCTAAATGCGTACATTAACAAAAGAGAAAAAGAACAGATCAAGTACCTGGGTGCATAACAAAAAAAGCCAGAAGAAAAATAAATTTGAAATCCCCAACTAAATACCAAATAGAAATCTTGAAAATTAAAGAGGAGATTAATAAAATTGAAAATTTAAAAAAAAATTGAACTAACAAATAAAACTAGGATCTAGTTTTATTAAAAAAAAAAAAAGATTTAAAAAAGAAAGAAGGAAACCAAATTACCAGTATCAAAAATCTAAAGGTGGCTATACCACCAATGAAGATAAAATTAAACAATTATTAAAAGTTATCTTGCCCAATTATTTGCCAGTAAAATTGACAATGTAAGTGAAATGGATAAAAATTTACAAAAATATAAATTGCCCAGATTAAGAAGAAATAGAACAGTCTTAGAAAAACTAATTGAATAAGCCATAAATGAGCTCCTTAAGAAAAAATCCTAAGAACCAGATGGATTTGCATGTAAATTCTACCAGACTTTCAAGGAACAATTAATCACAATACAATAAAAACCATTTGAAAAAATAAGAAGGAGTTTTATGAGATTCTTTCCATTATACAAATATTGTTTTAATACATAAGCAAAGGAGAGCAAAAAACAAAGAAAAAATATAGACCAATTTCCTTAATGAATATCAATGCAAAAATTTTAAATAAAATGGTAGCAAGAAAATTGCAGCAATATATGTCAAAGACCATACGCTCTAATTAGTTGGGATTTTTTACTAGGAATTCAGGATGGTTCAATATTTAAAAAAAACTATAAGTATTATTGAACATAATTTTTTAAAAAATTATATGATTATATCAATAAACACAGAAGAAACTTTTGACAGAATATAAAATACACAAAACTGATTCCTAGAATATATAGGAAGCAATGCAGCCTTTCTTAAAATAATAAGTAGAATCTATCTAAAACAAAAAGTAAGCATTTTCTATAATAGAAACAAACTTGAAACCTTCCTAATAAGGTAAATGCCTTCCTGATAGGAAAGAAACAAAATTATCACTCTTTGCAAATGATATTTTGGTATACTTAGAAAACCATAGAGAATCAATTAAAAACTATTTGAAACAATTAATAACTTTAGAGCATTTTTATGTACTACCAACAAAATCCAGCAGAAAGAGATAGAAATAAAAAATTCCATTTAAAAATGACAGCTGACAGTATAAAATATGTGGGAGTCTGTCTGCCAAGACAAAACCAGGGACTACAGGAACACAGTTAAAAAAAATTTTCTCACAAATAAAAAAGAAATAGAGAAATAGTCATTACTCATGGGTTGGTTGATCCAATACAATAAAAATGACTATTATACTTAAGTTTATTTACTTATTCAGTGTAATAGCAATTTACCTACCAAAAAATTATTTTGTAGAGCTAGAAAAACAAAAAGAACATTGATCCACTGTAATGACAAGTAAAATAGGATCTTTTGTTGGTTTCGTTTTAGTACAATTTATAATTTAGTATAACAGTGTAAGTGCCTCTGATTGAATCTTACCTATCAATCACAAGTCTTTACTAGGAGTAAAGTACAAGAGTTTAACTAGAAACAGCATATGTATTTATATTGCTAATTATTTTAATGTGATTAAAGATTTTCTCTACAGGAGTTTTATTAGGGAAGATTTGTAGGAGAGTCCCAAGTACCTTTTGTTTTTTCTATTGAGGCACTGGGTCAAAGGGTTGTAATGCCCTTTGACTCTAAAAAAGGTATAAAAATTCTGAGTTGAAGTTTTACTTTAGGGCTTAGTTTTTTCAAGAAGGTTTGAGTGCCAGATGAGGACTCTGGGAAGCTGCTATGGAGCCCCCTGGCTTTGAGAACCCATATGTGGTGCTTCCCTCTCTGGTAAAGATAGTCATATAGTTGGAGTTCAATTATCTGTTGAATTCAGGCAGAGGAAGCCATGTCTGTTGATCTTTTGATTTCTCTGTATTTTCTTTGAAATTCAGGGTTCTGACTCTCTGAACTAATTGAATGATACGTGTACTTGCTTAAAGGAACAATACATACACTTGATTAAAGAGATTGTTAACCCCCTGGAAGTTGTTTTCCTTTTATGATTGCAGATCTAAGAACTTTTGTAGGTTGGGTGCTTACTAATATATCTGAAAGAACAAAAGGTCAAGAATATCAAGAGAATTAATGAAAAAATATGAAGGAAAGCAACCTAGAAGTACAAGATTTCCAACTATATCACAAAGTGGTAACTATGAAAACAATCTAATATTGGCTAAAAAAAGAGTAATGAATCAGTGGAACAGATCAACTATACAATACACAATAGTAAATGACCATAACAATAAAGTGTTTGATCAGTCCAAAGATCCTAGCTTTTGTTACCATTTGACAAAATTTGCTGGGAAAATTAGAATGTAATTTGGAAAAAAATAGGCACAGAACAGCAATTCACACCATATACTAAGATAAACTCAAAATGGATAAATGATTTAAACATAAACAGCAATTTCGTAAGTATATTAAGGAAGCATGAGAAGATGTACCTGTCAGATCTATGAACGAAGGAAGACTTTGCAACCAAAGAGGCAGGGAGGATCACAGAGTTTAAAATCAATAATTTTGACAACTTGAAATTAAAAAGATTTTGCACAAATTAACAAATGCAGCCAAAATTGAAAGGAAAACAGGAAACTGGAGGAAAATTATCTTACAGCAAGTTTCTCTGATAAAGGTCTCATTTTTCAAATATATAGGAAACTGAGCCAAATTTATTACAATAAGAGTCATTTCCCAATTGATAAATAGTTGAAGGATATGAATAGGTAGTTTTCAGAAAAAGAAATCAAAGCTATCACTAGTAAAGTGGAAAAAAAGCTCCAAATCTCTATTGATTAGAGAAATGTTAATTGAAGTAACTCTGAGGTACCGTCTCACAACTATCAGAAATGACAAATACTGGAGATTAGATACAGTGATAAACTGCTGGTGAAGTTGTGAACTGGTCCAACCATTCTGGATCAGATTTCAAATTCCACTTGGAACTAAGCCCAAAGGACTATAAAACTGTGCACATCCTTTGATCCAGAAATACCCAGAAAATTTGGAACTCAATTTTTTAAATTATACTTTTGATTCATAGCACAACTATTAGTTGCTTTTTACAGACTGTCTAAAGAGAAAGAGCTGATGGAAGTATGTATAGAATAACTTTACATATACACATAAAATATATATTATATATACCTACTTGTTATGCAATAATCTTTTTTATTGAACTAAGGAAATGATTGTTTTATTCCACAAATTAAAAATAAAATGTTTAAAAAGAGGTGTTTGTATGTTCACGTATCAGAACTCTTTATATATTCAAGAAAACAGTATCTCCTTTATTGACTAGGTAAAAAAAATAATATTTGGATGAACTATTTTTTGTTAACAAATACCAATTATGTATTAGGTTCCACATGTCAAAAATAATCTATAATTATCATGGTTAAACGTAAAACACTGATTTATGAGAAGAATAAACTTAATACAAATACACATTGCATACTCTATGAAATAGAACTTTCTGAGTAAAATTACAAAGTTTTTGGTATGCAAAGTTTATTCCTCGGTGGATTTAATTGTGGGAAGATGATTCAAGTTGGTTTTATTTCACTAGCTAATTTGAGGAATATTGTTACTAAAAGAACATAATCTTTTGGAAATGTGTTATTAAAATTCAGATAACTGTTCATGAAGTCAATGTCAAAAAATTTTAAAGGTTAAAAACTTTAAAATGTAGAGCACACCATATGGTTAGTGCATTATGGGCATTCACAGGAGAATGGATATGTTAATATAGTTATACTGGAAGCTTAATGCAGCATTCACAGCATAGCAATCTTCCTCCATTACTATCTCCACTCAGTTCAGCTGGGGCTACTTGTCATTCACTTCATTCACTCATGACTTGGCTATTGGGAGAGGGTAACAGTGGAGATTTTTTACACCTGTGGCTACTGTCGCAGCCATTTTTTTGTTTTGAGACATTCCCAGGGTTGGAAAAATAGACCATTTACTTCATCTTTTAACTAGGGGGCAGGATTATTTTAAAGCAGATGCCAATATCACTTTACTGGCTTGAATTGTGGTTTTAATATATATCTGCTTAGGGAAGCTATGGGCTTTTATCAAAGTTCAAAACATGAACATTTAAAAAATAAGTTCTATGATGACAATACTACTACTGAAAATTTTTTTTCAAGTTTTGATTTAGATCGAACTTCAAGCTGACATTCAGAAGGAAGTGGCTTCTCATAGTTAAAACAGTGCTGTAATGTCTGTCACAATCTTATCCTTAATTAGGCAAAACTGTCACTAAGGTAGTTGAATAACATCAAATTATTTCACATTGTTCTAAATTGTTAGATATATATCCAAATGTCAAATTTCCTATTTGCATTAAGCATGTACAGATATCAAGAAATAAAGTAGTATTAAAACTAAGAATTTTATTTCCTTTGAGTTTCAAAAATGGAATTTTCAAACAAGAACTTATTTAAATGTGTCAATGGACCTGAAATCTCACCTATATGAGTTACTCCCTACAATAGCACAGATTTAGTGTACCCACACCTGCTCATGCTTCACAATTCTTACCCAAGTCCTCTGATAAATCATTAATAATTTGTGCGGATAATTGTGCTGGATTTAGGGACTGATATTCTGAGGTAGAATTCTAGCTCTGTCACTTACAACCTATATGACCTTAGGCAAGCTATTTAAGCTCTCTGGCTCTGTTTATTCATGTTTAATAAGGTGAAACTGAACCAGATGAGCTCTCTTTCGACTCTTAAGCAATGATCCAATTTGCTGTGGGTCTTTTAACATCACATGGGCACTAGTGTAGCATATTATGTGTAAGTTATTCATTTATCACTCACTCTTGTTATTTGATTAACCCCTGTCTTTTTCTGGTCAAACATCTCTTATATAAATATCTTTGGAAAACTTAAGAACAACAAGCCACTATAACAAATTCTTGACCAGTATGTCTATATATACTAAATTATCCTCATAGGACATATTTTTTTAAATAGTTCATCTCTGTAATAAAAACCCATTGCTTCTCTAAGCAATTAAAAAAAATTAAGCCAGGGATATTGGCATCTACTTTTAAATAGCCTGCCCATTAGTTAAAAGATGAAGTAAACAGTCTATTTTTCAAGCCTGGGAATGTCTCAAAAGATGGCTGAGACAGTATCCACAGGTGTACAAAGATCTCCACTGCTAGCCTCTCCCAATAACCAAGTCATCACTGAATGAATATATTATGTTCCAGTATGTCAAATATACACATATAAAGGCAAAAAAGTATTCAGTCTTTGTCATTGTTCTTTATGCTGGACAAACTAATGTAATCCTAAATTGTCTTTTGCCAAAAATGAATAATTTAGATATTTTCATGAGGATGCATTTATTATATTATTTTTTAAATCCTTAAGGAACCTAAGTTTAGGAGCCAATAGATGTATTTCTCTTTAATTTGAGCAGCAAATTAGATAAAGATAGTTTGCAAACCTTTAAGTACTGTGTTATATAAATGTCAACTATTATATCACTATTACTTGCAAATCTTAAAATGCTATATAAATGCCATATATTGTTACTATTGTATTATTGTTAAATGTTTTCCTTGATTATATGCTAATATGTCATCCCATTTACAGAAAGATTTTGAGGGTAGAGAATATTTCCCTTTTGTTGAATGAATGTTTTGCATCATAAAGTGCTTTCCTAACAAGTGCGAAATTAAGGTGCAAGGACTTGTCCACAATCACTCTGCTCATAAGAGTCAGAGCCTGGACTTGAACCAAAGTCCTCTGCTCTAATTCCTGAACCCTGTCCTTTATGTCATGATTCCTTTTGTATCTGTGTATAGATCCTAATATTCAACATCTGGAACAAGGTGTGGATGCTTGATAAATGTTGCTGCCTATGGTTAAAAGAAAAGTCACAGGAAGTCGCTTATCAGTGGGATTAAATATCCCCTGGCTATTTTGGACAGCACCATGCCCTCATAGAGGAAAATTCTAAATCTATGCTTTGAAAAAATAAACCTTGTGGCATTTATAAGACTTGAAAAATTAATCCCTCAAGAAATATCAATTCTTTATAAATTTCACAAAGATCTTTCATTTCAGAGGCTAAGAAACATCTGGTTCATTCTGGGGCATAGATCATCATCTTAAGAACCTGGAGCAGTTAAAGCCCAAGAGAATAAAATGCAGTGGAAAGTACATTCAACATTATTGGAAATGTGTTTTATTGCAAAATAGTAAAGATTTATGACTGAGTCATGAGGATTAGCAGTACAGTTTTCTCACTTTCTTTTATAAATAATTCATATTTATAATAACTTTGTAAAACATCAGTAAGGTACAGTATAATTTTGTCATAATAAATAACTAAAAATATTACTAACCCCATTTAAATTTATATCCAAAATGCCCTAATAAATTTGTCTTTAATTATTTTAGAGGTCTGTGAAGGTTTCCATTTTGGAGACCGCAACTTAATTACTACTTAATGTAGCTTCACAGATATCAGATTAAAATATGTATCACTAACAGTTTTATTTAGATATCTAATTAATATCCACATACCCAATTTCACTTAAAGACTTAGGAACAATGTAATGAATAGGCTGCATAGAATCTTTCTGAATTTATTTTGATATAGTAACTTTAGCAATAACAAAACCTTTCACTTATAAATCCAACACTCAATGTAAGTTTTCCTATTCTAAAAAATGGGCAATAACATGTAGATAAAAGCAAAGACATAGGAATGCCTCTCTAGCAATCTACTGCTATTACAGACATAAAACTATGTACCGTAGCAATATAAAAGAATTATAGAATTTTTATAGCTGAGAGGAATGTTCAAGGGAACCAGCACAGATCTCTCATTTTTCAAATGAGGAAGCTAAGGGACAGAAAGATTATGTAATTTACCCAAGATCACACAGAAAGTAAATACTAAACACTGTTAATTATATGTTGATATCTTCCTTCCAATCTCAACCCATTTTCTATTTCTAATGCAACCACACTTGTTCAGGCTCTCATTAACTTTAACTTTGACACTTGTAATAGACTTCTAAATGTTCCCCTGACTGATATAGCTCTTCTCCAATCCATCCTTCACATAACATATGTCAATAATAAATTCATCAGTATTTATTTATTAAGCATGTATGATGTTACAGGCACTTTAATAGTGTCTGTGAAGAGCTGGAAGTAATCTTCCTTATGTATCATTTTAATCATGTCACTCCTCTCTCTCCTCAAAACCCTTGAGTGTCTCCCCATCACTTTTCAAATAAAGTATAAACTTCTGTTCCTGGCATTCGAGGCTATTCACAATCTGGCTCCAGCCTCCTTTTTTGGCTTTATCTCATACTACTACCATTCATGTTTTCTGTATCCCAGCCAAACTGGAATATTCCTTGTTACTCATTTTCATCTTCATTACCTAGTATCCATACTTTTTTGTATCATGACCAGATGCTGGGAATGTACTCTTGAAACATCTCCATCTGTTTAAGTCTCTATTACCTCAGATGCCCCTTCTTCCATGAAGCCTTCCATAATAAATCTCCATGAATAATTTTCCTCAAATTTTTTTAACACTTTGCCTGGACCTGTCCTATGTATTTATTATATTCTCCCTTGTATCATAATCACTTGTGTACATATACTTTGGGGGTCTATTAGATTATAAACTTGTCAATTCAGAGTCTAACATTATTTTATCCATACCACCTAATCATGTTGCATAGAGTAGGTGTTTTGATTTAATTTACAGCAGCATAAGGAAAATTTCATTGTGGCTGTGTTCTGTACTCGCTCTCCCAGAGCAAAGTTGACTGTATCAACCCCTCAGCATTCCAAGTTATCCCTAAGGGGTCAGGGACATCTTTCTCTAAAGTTCCATTTCTGATTAATTTTTCTACCCACATTGTTAGCTCCAGGTCCATTTAACTGTAACATCTATTTGATTTTAAAAAGGGGATATTTACTACAAAATTATATATGTGTGTGTGTGTGTGTGTGTGTGTGTGTGTGTGTGTGTATATATATATATATATAAAATAGAAGTTAAAAACATTTCCCCCAAACACTAGGGACATACCATCTCATTCCATATACCATCTCAATCCCTGAGGAGGGTGGGCTCAGACATAATATAGTTTCTATATTCCATTTGTCTTATCAAATTCACTTCCAATGGTGGCATAAATGTGGATAAGTTTATATCCCTTCCATTCTGCTAGGCTCGGCCAAAGCAGATATCTTGAGATTTTACTCTTCACCATATGGCTTCTGGCAAATCTGGGCTTGAACTCTCAAGTGGCGCACTCTCCTGACCTTTTCAAAGAGCATACCATCACAGGCATTTCCAATCTCCTTCACCTAAACAGTAAAGTGAAAACACAAAAAGGCAAAGAGTGAAATTGTATATTCATGGGCTTTACGTTAATCTTAGATGGGGAAGGCCCAAGATCCCTTCCCATCCAGAGCACTATATAAACTGTTTCTCTTCTCAAACGCTGCCAGGGAGGGCAAGAACAAGAGCAAGAACATTGATTTGACTGATTTTGAATGCCTCTTGAATGTCCTCCAGTTCCACCTCCATAACCAATCAAAAGTGTTCCTCCTCACACATGATTAATGGACCAGAACCACTTACAGAATGCCTAAAAATCCATGTGGGCATTGCTTCAACTACATACAATGTGAGGCTCATTCAGACTGAATTTATTCATCTCCTATATCAATATATTTACATGTATAACTGATAACTAGCCCATTTTTAGTTAGGGTAAGTGCCCTCCCTTCTAGCACAATGGACTAAAATTGGGGAGTTATATTCCTCCCCTTCCAAATATCCACCCTCGAATTAAGCCCTGTCACTTTTTTCTTCAGAAATCCTCCAAAGGTGATATATCCAAAGTGTGAGAGATCTTATTCTAGATCATCTAACATTTCATGGGTAGCAATTCAGTTCTCAAGTAATCCACTGTTTTACATCTTGTTCTTTGTAGATGACTGGCCCACTTGTTTTTCTGAGCATATATTTCCTTGATGATATTTTTCTTGCTAGATTCAGTTTAATTCAACAAACATTTCTAAGTGCTTGCTATATGCAAGGTGTCACGCTAGGCACTGGAGACACAAAGACAAAAACAAAATGATTCTTTGCCTCAAAGGGCTTTTATGTTATTGTCGCTTCGCAAAAGCAAATCATTCATAATATACTAGAACATATTTGTAACCTCTATGCATCTTTCCATTTCCAAAATGATCATTTATGTGTTTATTGACAGACCATCATGTTCTCTGACTTGAATCCATATAGGATTAGGAAAAGAACATTGATGTTCAAAATATAGGGTTTGTGTCAGGAAAAAAATCTTGTTTCATTGAAAGTCCTATGTAATTCCCCAAATTAAATAAATCTCTCTTTCTCCTGTTTAATTCCAGACCCAATTCATTGTTCATTTTCAGTGTCTGTCTAAGATATATGTACTAATAAACCAAGTCAATAGATTGCCTAGTGAACTTTCACAGAGTAATCTCATAAAATGGGTTATAGGCATTCTTCATTCACTTGAATTTTCCCTTGGAGACTGGTGAGCTGATCTCCTCTGAGTGGTCATGCATCTCATTAAAAAGGTTCTAGAATGTCTGGAGCTTGGTGTAATCAGCACCATGTCATCCAGAAACAGGGCTATGTTAAGTACCTCTCCATTAAGAGGTAATACAGCTTCATGTATACTCAGTGCAGGGCATCTATGACAGCAGTAAGCATAGCCTCCTTGTTGTATGCCTTTTTATTATTAAGAATCAAATCATTAATCCTCTAGGTAGCATTGGTCAAAGAATTGCATATGTTCTTGATGTATATACAAGACACAATTTGTAGAAAAGAGTTGCTTTTCAGGCTATATTTAGCTACCAAGTCAAGTGTTCTTTTGTAATAACCAAACCACAAAAACAGAAATAATATGTACTTCCTACAACTCTTAGCCAATTATATAAAATGGAATGATATAATCTGCTATAGAAAATCATATCTGAAAGCCAACATGTTCCTTTCTCACATTTTCATCAAAGATACCAGTAACAGGTACATAAAACATTCTCATAAAGATGAAAAATGAGGGTTCCATGGATCATTTAACTTGTTGAAGTCTTCTCAGTTGCCTATTTTGGATAATAATGTTAATGATGATTTTTCTCATTCTCTTGACATCTTCTCCTATATAACTTAAAAATCAGTCCCCTGGCATTTTTAAAATTATATCACTTCCAGCAGAGACTTTATTCTATGTATCCCTGATAATGATACTCTGCCTTGACTTCATCTTCTTTAGAAGCACTTATACTTCCTCAAATAGCGGACTGAATATCAATGTGTTGTACTGTCATTAATGATTATAATAACTCAGTACAAAACACTGGCAAATATGTTCTACTTTGACATTATTTGTTATTATTTCAATTTCATCTCTAAATACTGTTGGGATGATCTGCTTTAGATGAATCTGATAGCAAAGTTTCTTCAGGTTTATTTCCTTCCTTGTTTTTCACAGTTTTGTGAGGATACTACACATAATCTACTATACTTCTTTACTCCAAAAGAGTATGTAAACTAGTGTTTCTTTGACTATCATGTATTCCCTCTTAGTAAGGACATCAAGTTTTTGCCAGTGGAAAAAATTTCTGAGCTATTTATTGTGTCAACTGGTTTGTATCAGTTAAACTTTTCTAAGAAATGGTAATCTTGATTCAGTGTCCTTAATTTTATCCACTCAATAGTATACAGTGTTTCTCACAGTTTTTTAAAAATAAACTAAGATGGAGCTATGATTCTTGACATATTACATCCCCTTTTCTTTCAATCTTCTATTATCCCTAGAAAAGCAAAAGAGATACACACAAGACTGATGACCATTTTAAAATATTCTTTTGTTCCATATGTTGCTGTGGTCAAATAATTAATCTTTGGACAACATTATCATGAAGCATTATTCCTTGAGGAAGTGATTATACTCTATTTTGCATTATACTATACTATATACACTATATATACACTACACTATATATACTATATATACTATACTATATACACTATATATACTATACACTATACTAATTAAAAAGAGTTCCCTAAGCTCTTGAACTTTTAGTTGTTTTTTTACTTTTCTGTAAGGTATTATATGACAACGCCATCATTCTAAAATATTATACAATGTGCATATATACATATTATATAATATAGAATATTGTGTATTGTGATACAGAGGATGACCCCCAAATCCTAGTGCAGTTTTAAGCTTTAAGAAGTGATTTAACTGCACTAAGACTTTTGGGACATCCTCTGAATGGACTACACTTGTACAGGAAATTAGTGAGGAGGAAACTCCATCTGCTACTGAAGATGAGCATCTGTTCTGCTATTTAATCTTATATTAATCTTATAACCTGAGAGGTTACATGATTTTCCTAAAGTGACATACAGCTAGTATGTGTCAGAGTACTTGGTCAAGAGATTGATCTTCGCTACTCAGCAATTTATGTGTGAAATGTGAAACTTTTTCAAATCTATGAAAATCAAAACATGAATATTTTATAAAATAAAATGAAGGTACTAAAAAGAGAGTATGGCATATCAACATAGAACTCCAGCTTCAGAGTCAAGAAAATGGAAACGAATCATCAACAGCTGATGGCAAAGTCAGGATCCAAAAAGGTCTTCACAGGCTAGAGCAGTTCTATCAAACTCAAACAAAACTGGGGCTGATCAACCACACTTAAACATCTCTGCTGCCACATATTGACTTAGAAAACCACAAATGACCTTTGTCTATGCTTTATGGCATATGTATTTTGTTAGCTATTTCCCAATTACATTTTAATCTGACTCTACCATATTTGGGAGTGTTTAGGTCCCATGCTACCTGTTGGGCCATTTGTTTGACACATCTAGGTTAGAGCATATGTTAATTTCTGATTTGGACCTTTTTGCACTTGAGGGGATGATAGGATATCATACTTGGATGCAAAAAAATAAACTGCACAATTTGATTCACATACACACATACACACACACACACACACACACACACACATTCAAATCAATCACAAGATTAGAAGCCACAGCTGGTCAGAAGTTTGTTTAGAGGAGGGCTGGGCATCTTAGCGGACCACAAGCTTAATATGAGGCATCAATAAGACATGATACTCCCCCCCCAAAAAAAAGCTAATAGATTTATGGGCTATGATAAATGAGGCAAAGTTTCTAGGAATAAGGTGATAATTTCTCTGTATTTCATATTCATCTGACCTCATTTGGAGGATTGGATTCAATTCTGGGCACCATATTTTTGGAAGGACCTCGATAAATTGAAGAATATCCAAGGGAAGGTCAAGGATCTTAAGTTGATGTTATACGCAGATCAATTAAAGGAACCAGGAGCATTTAACTTGCAAAGGAGAAGACTCAGAAACAACATGATAGTGTTATTAAAGTATTTGAAGAGTTAGCATGTCCAAGAGGGATTAGTGTTGATCTAGTTGGGCCCAAAGGATGTAAGGTAGAACAACAGGTGAAAATTCAAAAGTGATATATATATAGGTTTAAAATTAGAAAAAGTTTCCTAATAATTGGAGATGTTCAAAAGTAGAATGGGACACCTCAAGAGATGATGAGTTCCTCCTTCTTGCAGACCTTCAAGAAGAGGCCACTTGTCATATGTTATAATAAGGATTCTTTTCAGGTATGGGTTCAACTAAAGGATCACTGAAGTCCTTCCCAATTCTGAAGCTTTGAAAATCTCAATAAAAAGCTTGAGGGGAGGGGAATAGTAGAAGAAATATGTTAATTTCTGATTTGAATATTTTGCATGTAAAGGAATAGTAGGATATCCAGTTGGAAAAGTCCAAAAAGTAGTTGGAGACACAAGACTGGGGATCAAGGGTAGATACATAGATCTGAGAATAATCTCTGCAGTTGTAATAATTGAATCCTTGATAACCAATGAGCCCTTGCAAGGACAGAGTGTATAGAGAGAAGGAAAAGGAGCCCAAGATAGAACCTGGGAGGATACCTATGTTTACAGAGCAGGAAATGAATGATGATCCAGTAAGGGAGACTAAGAACAAATAGATAAGTAGAAGAAAAACTAACAGAGAAAAGTTAGAGAAGCCAAGGGAGGAGACAGTATCCAAAAGCAGAGCTGTAGTGAATGTTGTCTACAGCAGGAAAGAGGTCCAAAAGGATAAACATGGAGGTAAAGGTTCCTAAATTCAGCAAGTCAGAGATCAGTGGAGATCAGATTCTGAAGAATTACACAAAAGCCCAAGGTTAGGAGGATGAAATAAACGAAGCAATTGATCATCAGTCAAGAGCCAGAGTGCAAGGAAGTGAAAGGAGAGTGGAGAAGGTGGATACAGTGTATACACAACATTCTTCCCAAGAGTTTACCAGTAAATACAAGAGGTATTTAAGGAAATACCTTGAGAGAATGACAAGGTCATGTGAGGGGCTTTCCTTTTTTACGGATAAGCAAGAAGTGAGCACATCGGTAGGCAAGCTGAGTTTCCTTCTTGGGGTCAGTAAATAGCAATCTGGCCTCAGTTCGAAAGCCCCAAGGTCAAGACATACCTCTAATACAGGCTGTCTGTGTGACCCGGACCAAATCTCTGTAACTGTTCAGTGTCCCAGGAAACTCTTAAAAGAATATTTTGTAGTTGTGATTATGTCTTGCATGTGCCTTGGCAGATTGACTCCCAGATATTTTATTCATTTTCGAGTTATTTTTAGTAGATTGTCCTTTCGATTTTGTGATCACTATATAGAAATGCTGTTGATTTGTGTGTGTGGTTGGAAGGAGTAGGGAAGTGTATTTTCATCCTGTTGTTTTATTGAAATCATTAATTTCCTCAAATAGTTTCTTTGTTGATTCTGGGAAAAGGGAATACACCCCAGGCAGCTAAGATTATATATTTTTTATTTTATTTTTAATTTATGAAATTAAACAATCATCTCCAAAGCATGGAATGAAAAAAGATGATTATACATGAAATTGCAACTCTATTATGTATAACTTGCTTTTCCTTTAAAAAATATAATAAAATTATCATGTAAAGTGCTTTGTTTTCTTTTTTCCTTCACTCCGCCCTCCCCGCCATTGAGATGGCTACCATTAGTCACAAAGGATATATGAAAGAAGGTACTGTCTGCATCCAGAGAAAGAACTAATAAATAGATTTATAGAATGATTATATGTGTGTATATATGTATACATATATACACACACACATATACATATATATTGGTGTTTAAGATAATATTTTGAAAGATAGTTGCCAACTACTAAAGGTAGGTACTGTTCCCTTACCAGGAAGCTCCCTGTAACAAAGAAATCATAATTCCAGACCAAAAGAGGTCTGTGGAAACAGAGCTAAGAGGTCATACATCACAGATTCCCAGACCACACCAATTTTCTTTTATCTCGTTTAGTATTCAAAGTTTGCATTATAAAAATGACATGTGTCACCTAAATTATTGCAAGTGCTTTGCTATGTTTTGATACCTTCATCTAGAAATCTCCTTTTTTGGATAACCATTACTAATGCCCACAGATGGATGTTTTTTACTTCAAGTACAGGAAATCTTATTATAATTCATAGGTAGAAACATTTCTGCATTTTCAAAATAATCACCATTTCAAACTGAGCCTCTCACTTCGTAACATTTTTCAGATACAGCAAAGTTGAGAACTTGGGTTGGATTCTAGGATGACTAATCAAAGCCCTTTTAATCATGACTATTCACACAGGTAAATCTCATTGAACAAGGTTTTTGTCATTTATACTGCCTAATTTAGTGCTGTGGACCATGGAGACACTGAGGGAATTTGTTTCTCTTGACTGCATATTTACTACAAAGAACTTTTTTTTTTCCAGTGAGGTAGGGGGTAGGAGACAGAGAGAAAATAAATTTCTGTACACTTTTTTTAAAAAATAGAAAAGTAAAAGTGCTTCTACAGATGTGAAATATTACATGTTGTTTTAGATGAGGTCACTATCATTAGTTTTACTTACCCATTTTATTTTCTTGTAAGAAATCTTTCATAAGTGCGAGTAATCTGTAAATGCAATGTAAAGACAAAACAAAGTTTAAACAAAAGAAAGTCTATGGTTTGATATAGTTTATTTATTCTTTATTTATTTATATATATAATAATATGTGATAAAATATAAATACATTTATATATAATATATAACATTAATATATTTATATATAATAATATGTATATATTTATTAGTTTACTGCCCTATTCAAGTTTAATCAAATAAGAGAGAGGTTCATTTACAAATCTCATCCAAGGAACCTTGTTGCCACAATATCTATGTCAGAAGCAACACCTTTTTTTTTTTTTTAAGTTAAGCTTGCCTTTCATAAGATATATGGAAGTGGAAGTTTTCCTTATCATTCCAGAGAAAGAAAGCATGACTATTAAATTAAAAGAAATTTAAAATAAGTATATATCAACATATTTGTGGTATATGTTTATTTCACCATGTCTACATCATGAGGCTTACCCAAGCTCATGGAAAATCACAGTAAGTGCTTTATTGTGTGGCATTCTGTTACTATATCATATTACTTACATATTTTATTCAGATTTTACCAACACTTAACATGAGAAAATATATTGAAAATGATTCCTAGAGATGGTTGCATGAACTGATTGGAGGCTTCCCAGCTGCCCTACACCTACACTAGCAAAGCCCTGAAGTTCACATCATATCAAATAATAGTCAAGAAATCCAATGAGAAATTATAGTGACATCTTTTACCCTAGAATCAAACAAAAGAATTCAAAGCAGGGCAATAGGAAAGAGTTTCCCTGATGTAAAGTGAGTAACAACTCAACCAGAGATTGGACAGACTATGTTCAGAGTAGAAAAACATGCTTTCTCTTGAGAAAGCCCCAGTGTGGTCAGAAAGCCAAAGGTGGGAGGGTCTTGGAGACAGCAAGAAGCAGTAGCAGTCAGAAACCAGCTCAGTGCTGCTTTAGGTCTCTGGGGTAGCACACTCTCTTGGTTCTCCTCCTACCTATCTGACCACTCCTCTGTCTACTTTGCAAGATCCTCTTCCAGATCTTTCCCTCTAACTGGAGGTGTCCCTCAGAATTCTATCCTGAGTCCTTTTCACTCCTCCCTCTATACTACTTCATTTGGTGATTTCACCAACTCCAATGGATTTAATTGCTATGTACACTGATTCTCAAATCTACCATTCTATCCACTGACTTCCAATCTTGCATCTCCAACTGCTTTTCAGATATCTCAAATTGGATGTCCAGTAGAAATCATGAGCTCAATACGTCAAAAACATATCTTATTATCTTTCCCCCTGAACCCCACCCCAACACCAGCCTTATTGCTGTAGAGGAACAACATCACAGTCCCAGACCTCCAACTCACAACCTACAGGTCATCCTGGAGTCCTCACTTTCTTACCTTCCCATATCCACTCTGTTGCCAAAGCCTGCTAATTTCACTTTGCAACATCTCTCAAATCTGCCCCCTTCTCTTCTCTGACACCGACACCACTCTGGTGCAGGTCTGAATTATTGGAAGCCTACTGGTGGGTCTCCTTCCTTGATTCTCTCCTCACTCAAATCCATCCTCCATCCAACTACTAATGTGCTTTCCCTAAAATTCTGATCTGATCATGTCACTCTTCAGTCCCTCTACTCACTAACTCCAATGGCTTCCTATTGTCTCCAGGAGTAAATATGAAATGCTGTTTGTCACTGAAAGCCTTTCATAACGTACCTGTCTCCAAGCTTTCTATTCTTCTTACATCCTACTTGGTGCCATGTATTCTTCAGTCCAGTGACACTGGCCTCCTGGTTGCTCCACAAACAAGGTGCTCATCTCTTCACTCCAGATAGTCTCTCTAACTGTCCTCTATGCCAGTAACACTGCCCTTCTCTACTACAATTCTGAAACTCCCTGACTTCTTTTAAGTTCCAACTAAAATTCTCCCTCTTACAATAAGCCTTCCGCAGACCTAATTAATTCTAATGGCTTCCCTTTGTTAATTATTTTCTATTTATCCAATATTTAGCTTACTTTCTATATTTGTCTGCAGGTTGTCTCTCCTACTGAATTATTAGCTCCTTGAGAGCAAGGATTGTTTTTTGGTTCTTTTTTTTTGTTTTGTATCCAAAGGGCTTAACCCGGTGCCTAGTACTTCGCAGGTGCTTAGTAACTGTTTATTGCTTTGACCAGTGTAGTATTATGTTCTCAGAACAGGAGCCCTAGGCTCAGGTACTCTGAGGTCTCTCCCTTGCACCAAGACAAAGGCAGGACTTGAAGATCCACTGCTTAGAACCTCAAAGGTGATGATTGGGGGGATGGGGGAAGAGGGGTAATGCCATCAAGTGGTGGTCAATGCAAAACCCAGTGAATCCCAGGTAAGAGCAAGCAGGGCTGATCACTCCACCCAAAAGTCAACAGGAAACAGAGACAAAGCCCCAATTCAGGAACAAAGAGATGAGTAAATGTAAGGAGAACCTGACTAATATCAAAAGTAACTGCAAATCTAATTCCATAACAGCTGCAAGCAGAGACTCAAAGCAGGAAAATAAGTTTTCCACAAGGACTCTATGAATGCCTAGAAGAAATGAAGCAAGAGATGTAAAAAAATTAAATAAAAGCTCTTGAGGGAAGAAGTAGGAGAACAAGCTGTTTAGAAGAGAAAATATAGAAAATTCTACCCTAGAAATGTAATTCCTGAACACTAGAATAGAATAATCTTTTTTTATAATAAAATGCCTTTATGTATAAATAATTTGTCTCCATAACTAGACTGCAAACTCCTAGAGGTCAAGGATTGGGTCATACTATTATTATCATGGTCATCATAACATTCACAACAGTTCACATTATGCATTAGAACCCTGGGAGCGAGGTAGGGATTTCTGTTACACAGATATATGAATTGAGACTCAGAGATTTGCTCCCACACAGACTTAGTCGAGGTCATACTGTGAGTTAATGACAGAATCTTTATCCATAATAAGTGTTCTACAAATACTTATTGAAGGATTGAATGAAGAATTTGGAACCTAGAGCAAGGGTTGTTTCCAAGTTACTAATATCCATGTCTATTAGACCAGAGGCCAGAGAATAGGATCCCTTATGCTCCTGAGAACCTGAATGCTATTTCCATATTGTAAGTGGGGCTGAAATAACAAGATGGTCCCTTTGGGAACCATATCTCTCATCTCTGAGAGTATCTCAGGACTTTATCTCTAGAGGAATCATTGAAGATGGAAGGCAGATTACAAAAGAAAATTCATAAGCATCTTGCCCACCCTGCTCCTCTCCTACAGAGAGACATTACAAATGGACCTGACTCCTTGGCTTCGGTTCTTTCAGTGACTGTATCATCCTTTTCAGTTGTTACTTTGGTTAGGATTTCTTTTTTATCTGTTTATTTGTTTTTAATATATAATTCAGTTTTCAACATTCACCTTCACAAGAATTTGAATTCCAAATTTTCTCCCCATCTCTCCCCAGCCCCCACCCCAAGGACAGCTTGTACTCCAACCACCTCTTCCCCCAGTCTGTCCCTCCCTTCTACCACCTCCCTTATTCCATTCCCCTTCTCTCTATCTTCCTGCATAGCAAAATAGATTTCTATACCCCATTGCCTGTACATCTTATTTCCCAGCTGCATGTAAAAACAATGTTTAAATACAGAATACACCAATGTTAAATCAAGGACTCCATGAGACAGTTAAAAAAAATAGAAATATTAGAAAGAATGAAAAAATCGAATAAGATATCTGATATAAAAAATAACTGGCCTGAAAAAATGGTCAAACAATAAGAGATAATTTAAGAATTATATAACCCACTGAAAAGCATGATGCTGAAAAATAAAAAAAACCTGGATATATATATGTTTCAAGAACTATATTTCAAGAAATCATGAAAGTTTCCCAAGTCTTATAGAACTAAAGGACAAAGTAAAATTAAAAAGAATCCAACAATCATCTACAAAAAAAAATAGTCCTAGGAAATTCATAACCAAAATCTAAAGATTATCAAAGGAAAAATCTTAGAAACATTCAGAAAGAAGTAGTTCAATTACCAACAAATTAATGTCAAGATCACACAAGACCTGGTAACTTCTACTAAGAGCTAGACAAAATTTTGAAACGTAGTACTGCAAAGATAATCTTATAACCAAGAATGAATAACCCTGTAAAGCTCAGTACAATTTTAGAAAGGGAGAAAAATGAAACTTTCAAGTATTTGTGATGAAAAGACCAAAACTGATTAAGATCTTTGAAATATAAACACCAGAGGCCAGAGTAACCAGGTAATTTTATCTGAACAATTAATAGGAACCAAATAGTGCCAATATTGTAATAAGGAGAAAAGAAACAAATATCCTTTCAGAACCTTAATATTTTTAAAGGGTATCTGAGAGAGTTCAATAAGGAAATAGTAAGGTTGGAGGCAGGGAGCAAGACTTGGCGCAGTTCTAAGAGTATTAAGAGGGGGAAGATAAGAGAAAGTGAAAAAAAGGATTACTAGAGTAGAAAGGTGGAAGAAAGGAATGGAATTTGCTATTTCCCATAATTGGAATGTGTGAGAAGAACACACAACCATGGAAGAACGGGTAGAGCAAGTGGTCATCAGATAAACCTCCCTCTTATCATACTGACAAAGGAGAGCTGAACACACATAGTTTGGTGTCAAAAAAACATCAAGAAGAAAAGTATCAAGGATAGGGAGAGTGCTGTTAAGAGGAAGGATAATACTTGAAATGGAGTCACAAGCAAAACAATTTCCTAATCCTGAAGGTGGAGTTGAAAGGGAAGGCAGAAAAAATAAACCCAACTAGAATTTGAGGGAATACCTTAGATTGCATCTAAGGCAACTGGGGAAGGGCTAAACAAATTATGCTATATGATTGTAATGGAATACTATTTTTTCATAAGAAATGATGAAAGAGAAAATTTGAAGGAACCCCAAGAACTATCAACAGAAAGAAAAGTGAAGTGAGTAGATCCAGAAGAACAATTTATGCAAAAGCAACAACATTGTAAAGAAAAACAACTTTGAAAGACTTAAGAATAGTGATTGAAGCAATGATCAACTATATCTCCAGAGGTCCTATGATAGAGTCTGTTTCTCACCTCCTGACAGGTAATGTACACAACACACAAAGATAGACATTTTTTTAACATGATCACTGTATTTTGTTGGTTTTTTTGGTTGTGTCCTTTCTTGTTACAAGAGACTTTTCCTCCCTTTCTTGCTCTCATTGTATTGGGAGTGGAGGAGAATGATGGACAATAGTGAAACCAAAAAGGGCTATATTAACATTTTTTTAAATATATGACAGAAAACAAATCTAAGTTCAGAAAAAAAAGCATGGACAGGCAGGACAGTTTTAAAAGTAATGAGTAAAATTTATTACATACTTTTATTCAAAAGCAAACAAGGTGAAATGGAGATTCATGGTATCACATAGAATCCTTCTTCTGTGTTCTGTAGAATCTATGGAAATTGTCTTTTTTTGAGCAAGTGGTTAAGTTTAGAATAAAAGATTTTGTTTTAAAGGAAAAAAAAGAAAATGACTCCTTCAAAAATTACTCTCTATTTAAAGTATACTTCAACAATACATTTTTAACCACATTTTGTACTCTCAATCTCCAAAAAGGCAATACCACAAAATACAACAAATTTTCTACTTTTGCTTTAAAATGAGTTTATCTGTATGGCTATCAATGGTGATAAGAATGAGGTATCCCATGCTACTTTCTATACCAGTTTAAACTATAAAAGTTAATAAGCAAATCATGTTTTCAGAGGCCAGCTCAGCTCCAGTAGGTAGATCACTCACATTCCTAAAGGTGCTTTTTGTGTTTGTTTTAATTAAAATCAGTACAACACAGTGAGAGAAGTCACAAGATGAGAGTGTTGGGAAGAAATAGAACCATATTATTTGCCAAAATAGCCAAAGCTAGGATAATCATAAAAAAATGCCCTGAAAATATGGGACAGCCTAGCGTGGTCCCTGCACTCTTGTTATTGCTATACCTTTGATTTGCTTCCTTTGCTATCTCTCCATTTTTTCAGAAAGTTAGAGCCCTTTCCCCACAAGTTGGGGGAGTTAATATATTTTGTGCTCTCCTTCATATCAAATTGAATATCTATCCCCTGTAATGCCCATAGGTGCATTGCATCTTTAAGGTGAATAGTTTATCAAAGTAAGTGTAAGACTAGTAAGTGTCCATATTTTTTCTGTACCATACTTCTCTCAGTCTGAAAATGTTCTTTGGTGAATTCTAGTCATGGTTCAAAGGTTTCCTCTCCAGGTAACTGAACACAGTCCTGTGGAAATCTCTGAAATGAGTACAGAGTGGCCTCTGACTAAATTGTTTGCTTAGGGATTTTACTGCAGCATGAGTCTATGCCTTTGTTGGGATCAGAGCAGATGGTGAACTGAAAAGGAAGGTATCTCAGCCCCTTGTGGTCCTATTGTGTTTGCCATAGTCTATCTGTAAGAGGGGTCTGACACACTCACAGAATACCTATGACAATATCTCCCCACATAAGAGACACTGGAGCCTACACAGACATTTTGTGACTGGTTCTGGTCAGCTAACCACATAGTGAATATGATGCTCTTGGTCAATCAAGTCAAATAACGAGTATAGCTGAGAAAGGTTTGAGTCCCTTGTACTTTCTGAATGTTTCTATATCCAATCAAGGACCCTCCTACTATTTATTATGTAGTTAGGTGACCTGGAACTAGTTAAAGAAGTTCCTTCCAGTCTATATTCTTGCTTTTCTTCCAGCGATTTCATCTTGCTTAGCAATTTCTTTCTGGGAGTAAAGGGTCTAATAATTAGCTTACGTGAGCACTAGAGCTGGAAGCAGGAAGACCTGAGTTCAAATCCTGCCTTATATACTCACTAACTGTGTGATCCTGGGCAAGTCACCATTTGCTTGTTTCCTCATCTGTAAACAGGATAATAGATTATAATATTATAAAATTATAATACTTTGATAATAAAATGAGCTAATACTTGAAAACCTTAAAAAAGTTTACAAATAAATAGTAACTATTATATCTTGGAAGGCTCCAAAATTTCATATGGTTCATACAAAGCTATACTTTCATTTCTTTCCAAATTTCTTCACCTCCTATTTTACTCTAACCACTCAAGAGTCCACAGTAGCCTAAAAATTCCTTTCAATGGTACCCAAAAATCAAGCGTCTTTTCTGAAGGTCCACACCCATGTAGCAGACCTTTATGAACTGGGAATCAATAGTGGCCATTCATTTCCCTAAACTCACAATTATGTGAAGTTATACAATGGCTCCTAGACTCAAACTTTCTTTGGTATTTATAGAGGTACTGCCTTGACTCAGTCAATGCTAGTAAAAGGAGGCTTGTGCTTAGGAGTGTCTAGGTGGCATAGTAGATAGAGGACCAGGTCTGGAGTTAAGAAAATTCAAGTTCAAATCTGGCCTCAAAAAGTTATTGATTATGTGTCCTTACAGAAGTCACTTAACATGTGTTTGCTGGAGTTTCCTCAACTATAAAATGAGAATAATAGCAACTATCTACCAGGGTTATTGTGAGGAGGAAATAATTATTGTAAAAATAATACAATGTACAATGCCTGGCACAGAGTAGGAACTATGTAAGTATTAGCTATTATCATTATTTAAAAAAAACATTTCAGATAAGCCCCCCAAATGATTACATTTTTGACAGGCAAAATCCTTCTAGGCAAAAAGGGCTTAGGCAACTTGGAGGACTTCTTCCTTTGTGCAGGATCTCCTGCTCCTACTCAAGGGAATCCTGGGAACTTCAGCATCTGAATCATTTTGCTCTAACAGATAGACATCTCCCACAACCACTCTAGCTAACACAACATTAAAAAGGAGTAGGTTTTATCAATATACTAAAGAACATACAGTTTACCTTATTTCACAGAAAATCAAGTGAGCTCCTTCCTTTTTTTAAAAGGATTATTTTCCATTTCCCAGAGTCCTGTTCAGACTCCATGACTCACAGCACTTCCCTGAGTAAAGTCCTAGCAAAGAGGAAGATATGTAGCATGCTCCTTTGAGATTCCAGCTTCTACTTCATTCCCACTAATAATCCAGATTGGCCATCACTTAGACCCTCTAGGTGTCATCTCTTTGCCTGAATGTTCTAATACTAGAGGACTAGGCAAGAAAGGATCCATCTCCAGACGCAAACTTCCCTAGGCCCAGCCAGAGGTTCCTCTCAGACTTTGGCAGTCTTGACTCTGACTTCATTGGCCTTCAAGAGGGTCGTGCAACTTCTTCTTCACATGAATGATGATTCATGTCCTTTTCCAATTTGCCATGATTTGGTTCCAATATTCCATCTGCATTGAATGGATGAGCCCTTCTAAATTCTGCATTGGTGACTGTCCAAAGATCCTCTCCTCCAAGTTATCAGTGAATCCAACTAACTTCCCAATAGGCAGGAGCTGGTTATAGTGTACTGTCTTTGCAAGGCCTTTCCAGTTTTCTGGGTCTATTTAATAGATTGGGAGATTTCCCAATCTTTCAGCTACCTTCTATGGAGTGACTTTCTACCAGATCACTGGGAAACAGAGTAGAATAGTGGATAAAGCAATATACTTGGGTCAGAAAAACCTGAGTTCAAATCAATCAGTCAGTCCACAAGTATTTATCATACACCTCTTTGGAAACAGACACTGTGTTAAACACTGGGTATAGAAGTTGAAAGAATAAAAAATTCTTATTCACAAGAAGCTTACATTCTGATCCTATTTCCAGCACTAGAGGTTTCTCCCAGAGAGGTTTCTCAGTGTTGCTGAGTCTCAGTTCTGTCATCTACAAAACGCCAGAGTTGGACTTGATGGACTCCAAGGTCCCTTTCAGCTCTCAATCTATGATATTGTGATTTCTCTGGACATCAAAATTTCTTTGCAGGGCTCCATTCCCTAGCTGGGGCTCCTGATAGTAAATTTGAACATCAGAAGCTCTTCCTTGAGTTTTTCTGAGCTGAAGTTATGGAAAGGTTTTGAATTGGTTTCTTGACCATAATGTTTATAATTTGTCATTCTCCAGGTTTTCTCTATAATCCAAACCCCAAACTACAAGTGAATAGGCTATAGCTCTTTCTCAAACATCAGAAGGAAAAGAGTAAAGCCTTTGGTGGCATTCTTGATAGTACTGCACATGTGCACTAGAAAGACCAGACCATGTCCTGACCTTGCTGAGTCTTGTGCTATAGCCTCAGAATCTCCATGTTCATTAGTTTGTAATTAAAAAAATTAACTGGCAAGTTGAGGATGGCAAGTCATGGTTTTAAGTTTTTTGATTCTTGATGAAGCTAATATTTCATTGGGAAGCTTGCTGTCAAAATCAACCTTTGCCAGAATGGATAGATCTTGACAGGTAAGCCATACACCAACCAGTGCTTCTTACATAATATTGGATAGTGAAATCTTTTGGTTTGGAGGTTGAATATGCCTGTACATACCAAGGGAAATGCCCTATCACTGCCAGGATATTGCTTCTTTGCTTCCTGTTTCCTTCCAAAGATAAAAGGCATATATGCATAAGCTCCAGGGGCTGCTGGTATCTATACCTTCCCTAAAAACAGTATAAGTCAGTATGGTTTTCTTTTGAAAACAATGAACATAAGTCTCACACTTTCTTACAGTACATCTGCTTCCATCTTGGACTAACAGAATCCACTTCATACCTTCACAATTCTCTTTTTGTCCAAGTATCCAAAATCACCATGTACTGCTTTCATCTTCATGGAGCAGTATAATTTGGGAAGTGCCAAGTGCTAACAACCATATCTTGTTTTGGATCACTTATGGTTCAGCACAATAATTCATTTTATAACTTCAACTTCTACCACTCTCTGAATGGTTGAATGCAATAAGTGTTGACACATCAAAGATGTTTGCTGGATCCTGGCATACTGAGGGCCATGGTGTCTGATTTCCTGCTGATACCTGTGAGCTTCAACTCACTCAAGTATAATCCAAATATGGGCCCTCACAGTTCACAGAAACTAAATTCCTGAATAGGCTATAGATGTAATGCTGCAAACAATCATTATAAAAAGGCTAGAACAGGATTGTCACCAGAGAGCCACTATCCAACAGAGCAGAACACTCTCTTTTTCCTTTTGAAAAGCATGGATTTAACAGTGATTGTCAAATATATTCAAATAAACAAACAGGTTGTATATGAGGCTCTGCACTTCTATTACAGTCTATTTTTAAAAGAAGTGCTTATTCGGTTTCACAAGTTAGTGGCATAATTATTGAGCTTGTTTCCAAGTCCTCCTTCTGAACTTTTTGTTTTCTCTTGTGTGTTTACTTTTGATATACTGATGTTTGACAGTGTTTCTTCAATCTTCCTTTCATTCTTTGCAAGGGGATACTACAAAATGAAATTTAAAAAACAGGAAAGGTTTCAAAAGTAGGAATTAGGTTCTTTGGGAGTTGGGTTGCTTAATATTTTTATCAGTGATTTGGATAAAGACATATCAAATTTGTATATGGCACAAAGCTGGAAGGGATAGGTAACATTTCCAATGACACAATAAAATACATCTATTCCCTGATATTCCCTTGGAATTCAGCAAATTTGTAGCAAAGTACACTTAGACTCTTTGGCTGTGCTCTGCTTCAACCTCTGAGTGTCATACTCTCTGTGTCCTTCTGAAAGGAACAGCTCTAATTAATGACTTTGAAAGAAGATTTTGATACTCATTGATACTCACTTGGACCACATGTATACCCTTAAGGTCAGCTATTGCTTGAGTCCCTATAGCCCATACTTAAAGATATCACTTGGAACCATGAGGAGCCACTTACTGTTACCTCAACATACTCTGTAGATTTTTCTTCTACCTGCCATGTGGTTGTATCAGAACAGTGGAGGGGCTTTTCCCTTCACCCAATGGGTCCTCTGTAATGGGGCTACTAGGCCGATAGACTGCCTTCCGTGAGTAACTATTGACACATACTGACTAATTTTATAAGAAGAAATGCGCACCAAGTTTCTGACAGATAAGAATTGTGATTTTACTCCCCACCCAAAGGACATGCCCATTGTCTTCAGTCAGTCTTTCTCAAGAAGGCTTTAAAACTTTCACCATCTCTTAGTGGATAGTTTAGAAAAAAGGGATTTAATAACAGATTTCCATATAGCTCCATTAATACTTATCTCTTTGGGAATACTGAAGAATAATCCTTCAAACAGCTTACATAAATGATACAGCTATCATTTCATCATCATCCCTTTTTACCATAGAAAACATTTAATATTTCCCTGGTGTTTCTGAAGACTGTGTCAAGTCTTTTAATACTTTCATCAATCATAGTCACTAGTTTCCTCCAAACCAATCACAGTGAAGACCTACCATGGAGCACAAGTTTTCAATAAACTGAGCCCTTATGGCAATTCAAAAAATTAAATGTACAATTATAATCATATGATATCATTTCAATAGCATATAACAAAACTTCAGAAACACTTTGATACATAGGAGCGTAACAGTTAAAGTCAAATTCTCTTTAAAAATAATTGCAGTACATTATGAAACATTGCTATCCAACTATGGTCTAGGAAAACATACACATGCAAATATGAAAAGTCTTCAGGGGATCCTTGCCATGTTACAGCATTAAAAATGAAAAACATACAAAGAAAAAAATCATAAATTCTTCATAAGTTCCCTAAAATTCATTATAAATACTGGGAGTGAAACCTAGGACTGGTAGAGAGATAATACATATATATATATATATATATATGTACCTAGCCTTCATTGATGATTCCAAGTCATCAGATTCAAATAAAACACATCCTAAGGTATGAAAAGACTGGGAGATGTGATTACTAAGGTCATATAGGTGACTGTGAAAGATTATAAACCCCCATTTTACAGCTGAAGAAACTAAGGCAGCAAAGGTTAAATGATTTACCCATTGCCACACAGTAGTATCTGAAGTAGGTTTGAAATCATTTCTTCCAAACTACAGGTCTGGCACTCTGTCCGCAGAGCAGCCATGATCACAAAAAGCTGCATCATAACTTCATCAAGAGCAAGTCATGCCAAACTAAGCCCATTTCCTTTTCTGACAGGATTACTGGATCAGGAGAAATCTACAGAAACAATTTAAATAGATAGTAGCAAAGAACTTCACAAAGTATCTCATTGCTATCTATGGAAGGGGAGTTGGGGGAGAGGACATATGCAGCACGTGTTTTGGATGATAAAATTATCTTGTAGATTAGAAACTGGTTGAATCACAAAACAAATAAAGGAATCATTAAAAGTTTAATATGAAGGACCAAGGCAGTCTCTAGTGGAGTTCCCCAGGGATCTGGGCTTGTTCCATTTATAAAATGATTTTGATAGAAGATTTTGATACTCATTAAATTTGCTAATGAAGTAAAAATAGGAGGGCTAGCAAACATGCTGGATAATAAAGTCAGGATCGAGAAAAGTCTCAACAAAGTAGAACACTGGGCCAAATTAAATTGCATGAATTCAATAGGTACAAATGTCTCACACTTTGGTTTTAAAAAAATCAACTCATTAAACAAGATAAGAAAGGCATGGCTAAACCAAAGTAAAATGGGTCTACAGTGTGACACAACCAAAAAAAAAATCTAATGTAAACTTAAGCTACATTAATAGAGGCATAACATCCCCAAAAAGGAAGCTGATGATCTGCCTAGTCAGAGCACATCTAGAGTATCCTCTCCAGTTCTAGGTAGCATGTTGTTAGAAAGACATAAACTGAAAGTTATCCAATGAAAAACCTTAAAATAATACCATTATGAAGACTGGTTGAAGAAATCTAGGATATTTAACATGGAAAAAAAAAAACTTAGGAGGACATGATGCATATGTCTTCCAGTATTTGAAAGCTGTCTTGTGGGAAACAGATTAGACTTATTCTGCTTGTCCTCAGAGGACAGAACTAAGAGAAAAGAGTAGAAGTTTTCAAGAAACAGATTTATACTGTTTTACTATTAGGAAACATTTGGTAGAAATGAGAACTATCCAAAAACGAAATGGATCATCCTGGGAGGTGGTAGTTTTGCCCTCAACAGAGATCTTTTTCAGACACAAAAGCAAGAGAGGGTAGTACTGGGTCATTGAACAGTAAATAGTCCATTTTGGCAGATAGCACAAAAGAGATTTATGTAAAATATGGCAGAAAAAAAAGTTGGAGTTAGACTATGAAGGAACTCAAATGTCAGAATAAACACACTATAGTAGACTATAAGCTCCATGGGAGCTAAACTTTGCATATCCCCCAGAATATTACACATTATTCGGCCTGTTGAAGGTGCTTAGTAAAATCTTGCTGAATCGAATTAAGTTAAATGAGGAATTTGTATATCTTCCTTTGAGCATTAGGGAGTCACTGAAGTGTTTTGATTAGGGGAGGTCATTGAGCAGAACTGTAAATCAGAAAAAAAGTTTTGGCAACCTTGTAAATGATAGATTGGAGAGGGAAGAAAAAAAACAGAATCAAAATAGAATGCTTCCATAATAGAAAAGTTTGTTAGTGAGGAGTATCTGTTTAGGGATGGTAGCAATGGGAGTGGAAAGAAACCAAGAGATATGAAAGATATTACCAAAACAAAAGCAACAAATCTAATTGATTTATTAGATATATGAGAAAGGAAGGGGAAAGAGTTAAAGAGGTCTTCATAGTTTTGAGTTTGAATGGCTCTGAGAATGCCATCAACAGAGTTAGGGAAGTTGGCAGATGGGCGTATTTGAGGGAGAAAATGACAAATTCAGTTTGGGACACATTGAGTTAAAGGTGTTGATGAGTCTTCTGGATGGAGATATTGTGATACTGGGTTTCCTAGAAAATACCATAAATTTCTGCTTCTAACACTAAATGTTCTTTGATTAGTTTTATACAAAGATATACTTTTTTAGTTTAAAATAAACCAAAAACACATGAAAACTTAAAGTTATTTTTCCACTCTCCATAGCTCATTTTGCTATATTGCATCATAAGCCCTATAAAAATAATGCTGAAAAAGCCATTTCATAAACATAAATTAGAATGATTTTTGCCCGCCCCCCCAAAGACAACACAATCACTTTTTTTTCTAAACCATCTGTTTGATTCAAAAATTCATTACTGCATATTTTAGGTATTCCTACCTTTATACATCAAAAGTGACTCATTTTATAATTCAATCTTGTTGAGAAACAAAGATATCAAAATTGATGTTCAATAGTATCACATCTTTCATTAAAGTAAATGATAAATGTCTAATGACTTTAGTTTTACTAGCTAGTATTTTTAAAAGCTGTTTAGAAACTACTTGGATGGAACCAGTGGTTGTCAACTGGACCCCTAACCCATTTCTCGGCTCTCAGCCTCTTATTCTAGTCTTCCTTATCCAGTATTTTCAGATTGATCTATCTAAATCATATTCATGACCACACCATCTGGTCTTCAAAGAACTTCAATAGTTCCCTACTGATTATCAATTAAAATCCAGACTTTTTAATTTGGTACTCAAGCTCATTCATAATCTGCTTTTCAATCCACCCATCTAGGTTTATTTTACAATACTATTATATCTTATCCATGTAACCTATGTCCCAGCAAAAGTGAGATATTTGAGGTTCCCACCCCTGCGTTTTTGCTCATTCAGTTCATCACCCACAGCTGAAATTCTCACCTCTTGAAATCCTTTGAATTTTTATGACCCAAACTAAATGATACCTCTTACAAGAAGTCTTTCACTGATTTCACCTACTGAAAATAATTATCTATTTATTTGCAAAGCCAGCAAAAATAGTAAAATAAGAGGAAATAGTATAATTCAGCTTTCTCCCAAAACGACTCCAATAAAAATCAAGGAACAGCACCACACCAAGTAGTGACCAAATAAGAGGAAAAACCACAGTGTATCATTCTTCCACCCCAGGTCATCACAAGGAGACTTCCAGAGATTTGTGGGCACTGAAGAGGACATCCAGCAGGAGGGCTCAAAAATAATTTCTAACACAGGAACTGAGATGTGACCAGTGGCTGTCCATATTGGGAACAGGATGAGAAGGGAGACACTTATGATAAGGAAATACTATGAAGCCACAGATTCCAGAAGACACAAATCCATAAGAAAAGGCAAAATCAAAAAGAAAAATACAGGTTATTCACAAGGCAAACTAGAATTCATGGAAGAAATGAAGGAAGAGTTAACTTTCCAAGCTGCTCTTATATTGTTCCCCTTCATGCTTTCCAAGAGCCAGCCAAACTTGCCTATTTATTGTACTCTATACATGATGCTTCATTTTCCATCTCCATGCCTTTATTCAGCCTCTTCCCATTGACCGGAATATTTTTCCTCCTTATCTCTGCCTCTAGAAACCTATGGCTCCCCTCAACAGGTCTTTCCTCATTCCTGAAGTTGTAAGAGCCCTTCATAATCACTGCCCATTTAAAATACATTTTTAAAGCCTTGTTTAAACCAATTTGTGGTGTATCCCTCTACTAAAACATATAACAGAAACATGAGAAAACTCAAAGTTTGTTCACAGAGCAAAAAACAGTTCCTTTTGCCTGGAGCATGGAGTACATGGAGGTGAGTAATATGAAATGTCTAGAAAAGTTAGGCAGTATCAGGTTGTGAAAGACATGAAATGCCAGGAGAAAAAATGATGTTTTTATTTTAAATTGTTTGATAATGTGGAAACATTTAAGATTTTAGAATTAAGTAGTGACTTGCCCAAATTTGGGTTAAAAAAAGTTTGGGGCAGAGCCAAGATGGCAGAGTAGAAAGATGCATATACTCTAACACTTCCTCACATCCCACAAAATACCTGTAAAAAATGACTCTCAACAAATTCTAAAGCAGCAAAAGCTACAGAACAACAGAGCAAAAGAGGTTTCCAGACAGAGGTAACCTGTAAGGCCAACAGTAAAGGTCTATCTCGTGGGATGCTGAGCAGAGTCCAGCCCTGACCATGTGGCACTGGGAAGAACAGGACCTGAAGAGACCTCCAGGGCAGAATTCCAAGCAGGGAGGGTCCCATATCCCTCAAACCACAAGGTACAAAGAAAGCTTCCAAAGTCAGTGCGGGAGGGCTTTCCCAGCTGGGTGAGAGACAAATGGGGCTCCTCCAGCAATAGCCCCAGGTGGCAGCAGCAGCAAGCTACAGGCAGCTATGGTGAGCAGGAAGCAACAAGGATCCATCGTTCAGGCAGCTCAGCTTAAAACCTCCCTGTGGTAGGGAGCAGCTAATCTAAACCTCAGAACTGAGTGACGGCCCTGCCCTCACCCAAAGCCCTGGGGAATGGAGCACCTGAGTGAATCTCAGCCTTGAACAAGGTACTGGGGAGAGGAGGGGCAATAGGACCCTCCTCTTGACAAAAGATTCAGAAGTCAAGTAACTGGCTGGGAAAATGCCCAAAAAAAGGGAAAAAAATGAGACCATAGAACATAGAAGGTTAGTTTCTTGGTGAACAGGTGTCTCCTCCCATCCTTTCAGATGAGGAAGAACAAGGCATACTGTCAGAGGAAATCAAGGCCCTTGCCTCCAGTGCTTCCAAAGTGAATGTAAAATGGGCTCAAGCAATAGAAGAGCTTGAAAAGCAAGTTAGCAGCTTACTAAACGAGAACCAAAAAAAAAAAATGCTGAGGAAAATAACACCTTTAAAAAGAGACTAACTCAATTGGAAAAAGAGGTCCAAAAAGCCAACGAGAAGAAGGCTTTAAAAAGCAGAATTAGCCAAATGGAGGAGAAGGTTCAAAAGCTCACTGAATAAAATGTTCTTTAAAAGAGAGAATCAAGTTCAGGGAAGCTAATGACTATGAGATAAACCAAGCAGTTAAAAACAAAACCAAAAGTTTGAAAAAATAGAAGATAATGTGAAACATCTCATTGGAAAAACAACTAACCTGGAAAATAGATCCAGGAGAGGCAATTTAAAAATTATGAAACTACCTGAAAGCCATGATCAAAAAAAAGAGCCTAGACATTATCTTCCATGAAATTATCAAGGAAAACTGTCATGATATTCTAGAACCAGAGAGCAAAATAAATATATTGAAAGAATCCACTGATCACCTCCTGAAAGAGACCCAAAAAAAGAAACTCCTAGTAATATTGTGTCCAAATTTCAGAGTTCCCTGGTCAAGGAGAAAATGTTGCAAGCATCTAGAAAGAAACAATTTGAGTGTTGTGGAAATACAATCAGGATGACACAGGATCTGGTAGCTTCAACATTAAGGGATCGAAGGACTTGGAATAAGATATTCCAGAAGTCAAAGGAACTGGGATTAAAACCAAAATCACCAACCCAGCAAAACTGAGTATAATACTTCAAGGGAAAAAATGGTCATTCAATGATATAGAGGACTTTCAAGCATTCATGATGAAAAGACCAGAACTAAAGAGAAAATTTGACTTTCAAACACAAGAATCAAGAGAAGCATGAAAAGGAATATAAGAAAGAGAAATCATAAAAAGACTTTCTAAAGCTGAACTGTTTACATTCCTACATGGAAAGATAATATTTGTAATTCTTGAGACTTTTCTCAGTATTTGGGTAGGTGGAGGGATTGTATACACACACACACACACACAGAGTACAGGTTGAGTTGAATCATTAGAGATGATATACATAAAAAAATAAAATAAAAATTAAGGGAGGAGGGAGGAAAACACTGGGAGGAGAAAGGGAGAAAGGAAATGGGGCAGGATATGACTCATAAAAGAGATAAGAAAAATCTTGTTCAATGGAGGAGAAAAGGGAGAAGGGGAGAGGGGAAAAGTGAAGCTACTCTCTCCACATATGACTTAAGGAGGGAATAACATGTTGATTAAATTTTGTATGAAAATCTATCTTACACTACAGGAAAGTAGAGGAGGAGGGGACAAGTGAGGTAAGGGGAATGATAGAAGGGAGGGCAAATGGGAGAAGGGACATACTTTTGAGAAGGGACAAGGTCAAATGAGGGAATAAAATAATAAGGAGGATAGAGTAGGATAGAGGGCAATATAGTTAGTATTACACAGCATGATTATTAAGGAAGTCTTTTGCAAAATGATACATATACAGTCTGTATTGAATTGCTTGCCTTCTCAGTGGAGATGAGGAGGGAAGGAGACAAGTTGGAATTCAAAGTATTAGAAATGAAAGTTGGGAATTATTATTGCATGTAACTGGGAAATAAGAAACACAGGGAATGGGGTATAGAAATTTATCTTGCCCTACAAGAAAAGAGAGAAGACGGGGATAAGGGAAGAGTAGGTATGATAGAAGGAAGGGTACATTGAGTGAACAGGTAATCAGAATGCAAGGTATTAGGAAGTGGGGGAGGGAAGAGATGGGGAGAAAAATTGGACATGTTACAAAGTGATGTAAAAGCAGTTAGTATTAAAACAATTGACTGAAAAAAATAAAAATAAAAAAGATAATTTTGATAATAGTATGTGTCAGGGGCGGACTTGATCCCCTGACCTTCGAGTGAGCCCCGAATCCCTTCTCACCAACCCTCGTGGCTTCGGACGTCTCCGGACCTCCCCTGGGGGACAAGGAGGCTCTTGATCAGGCAGACACGGAGTGCAGTGATAAAGCAGTTTATTCTTAGCAGTCACACCAGAAGTCCCCCGAGCTCTCTAGGGCGTTGTCTTATATATCCTTTCCCTTCCGGGACTCCACAGAGATCCTCCCCGAGGGCGAAGCCATCTCCCTTATTGGTGCTTCCCCAGCACCCGACCCTGAACGTCATGTCTCCCCACTAGAGGCGACGTGGCAGTTCCGGGTTCGGGCGGGTCCCGACACACCGGGGCGTCTCCCTTCCACCCAGGAGGTCTCTGCCGAAGCCCCCCACTCTCAACTCCTGGAAGCCATTTTTCTAAAATCTTCAAGATGTTCCCTTTAGACATATTAAAGCTTTTCTGCTGTGATTTTTGTAGTTATAAAATTGTCTTTCCTCAGGGTGTATACTTTGTTCTCAGCTGGCAGTGTAGATGATACTCCATCAGCTACTGCTCCAGGGACACTGCCCATACTGAAACACCAATGGGAAGTCCCAAATTGTCTGACTCTCCAAAGTTCACGAAATACTTCTCTCTAAAAGGAGGAGAGTTGGAGAATAAGGCCAAGATACTTTTTTCTCCTTTAATTCAATCCAAAAAAGTGATTCCTTCTTAGAGTATTGGCAATTTTATGATCTTAGAGTTGCCTGGAGTCCTGAAAGTTTAAATATCTTTCCCAGGGTCATAAAATCAAGTGTCAGAAGTAGGGCTTGAAACTCACCTTCTTCTTGATTCAAAGCTGGATTTCTATCCACTATATCATGCAGCTTTTCAATGATAAGATAAAAACATGACTAAATAAATATAAACTAGAACTTCATAATTATGTTTAAAAGAGACACAAAAAGAATGCTATTGGAAATTCAAATAAAGATTACTTCCAGTTAGGGGAATTGAGGGAAGACTTAATGGCATAGGATAAAAACAAGTACTAAGATGCAGAAATGATATTATGGAATATTATTTAGTAATATGGAACAGAATAATATGGTTTAAAATTTGAAAGACCTACTATTTTAAAAGCTAGCATTTTCTTTTTCCTTACAAAGGCCAATCATTGTGATGAGAAGATATTTCTTCTGGATATGTAGGTATCAGAAAAAATGCATTCACAAACACACGTAGGTTTATAAACATCACAATTCATTTCAGATACTATACTGTAAAGCCAAATGATTACCTAAAGTGATTTATACCACATGTGTAGTTATATTATAGTTTCCATTATTACTATGTGAAAATTCAAGTCTGAAAAAAAAACAATGAAAAGCCATAAGTAGAAAATCCTTATGTATAGATCAAGTACAGTATGTTGTGGCATTTTATCACATTTCAAATTCTAGTACCCCTCCTCAGCTAGAGAGTTTTAATATGATCATTATCTATATTTGATATTTTGGCATCACTTGGGATAACAAACTAAAAGTTTTGTTTAGAAGAAAAGTTTAGAAAAAAACTTGGTAGAATGATGCATTGAATAGAGTTATAGAACTGAAGTCAGGAATATGGGTACAAATCCTCACTCTGACATGTAATAGTTGTGTGTCTCTGGGTAAAGCATTTAAGCTCTATGTGCCTAGGATTTATCTGCTAAATTATCGAAAGATTACCATATTCATTGCTAAAAAGAGGTTCCACACTAGATCTTCCTCACGTTGAGGAAATCACAGATATTACAGCTACAGATAATTGAGAAGGAAATAAAGGTAAACTGCAATAGAATAAGCTTCTAAATAAAATATATATTTCCATAACATACTACAGTGAATACAAACATATCACAAAGACTTAAAGGGTAAAATTTACTGCACAAATATTACAACATTTAGAGTATACTTCAAAATAATTTAAAAGACAAACTATAATCAACTTCTTAGCTTTTTACCACTGCTTTATAGTATGTATGTTATATAAGTCCATTATTAAGATTTAGAAAGTCTTCATGGCTATATATCCTAGAATGAGAAAAAAGACATCTTTAATAATATTACTGTTTCTATGTAAAAGCCTGCTGGACTGGCATCTGGGTAAAATAAATTACAATTGAGACTATTATAGAAATAAATCTATTATTGGAGAAATTAATAAGTCTAAGCTATTACAAGTAGATATTAATTATCTACTGTGGGATGTCTCTCAGAACCCCAAGTTATCTTCAGAGGAGAGGTTCTTATGCTGGGATCTGACCCTTGGATAAATGCCAAGGGGGCCATGAACCTAGACGTGAAAAAAAAATTGCATTTTTATTCCTATGTACTCGATTGCCTTTATAATTCTATGTATTTTATCTTAAGCACTTAAAAATATTATTCTGAGCAGGATCCCATAGTCCATAGTTTTCACCAGGAAGCCAAAGGGGTCAACGACACACAAAAAATATAAAGAACTTAATCAGTCAATAAATATTTGTTAACCACCTACTAGGTGCCAGACCCTGTGCTAAGTATGGGGGATACAAAAAGAAGCAAAAGACTCCATATCTTCAAGAAGCTCCCAATCAAGCAGGCAAATATATACAAACAAGCTGTCTACAAGATAAATAGGAAAGGATTAAGAAACTAGAAGGAACTAGAAATGAGAGAGTCTGGGAAAGGCTTCCTGTAGAAGATGAAATTTTGATTGGGACTTAAAGGAATTTGGGGAAGGCAGCTGGTGGAGATGACAACAGAGAGCACTCCAGGCATGAGGAACCTCCAGAGAAAATGCCTGGAGCAAAGAGATGGATGTTTTGATGATGGAACAGTAAGGAGGCCAGTGTCATTGAACTGGATTGGAGAGTACATGGCGAGAAGTAAGGTGTGGGAAGATTAGAAAGGGAGGAAGGGCCTAAGTAACAAAGGACTTTAAATGCCAGACATCATTTGTATTTGATCCTGGTGGCAAGAGGAAGCCAGTAGAGTTGTTTTGGTGACATGGTCAGACTTCTACTTTAAAAAAAAATCATATGGGGGGCTAAATGGAGGATCAATTGAAATGGAGAGAGAACTGAGGTAGGCAGACCAACTAGCAAGCTACAGCAATCATCAGTGAGGTGATGAGGAAAGAAGGGGGACTATCTGAGAGATGTTGCAAAAGTGATGTTGACAGGTATTGGCAATAGACATGTATATGGAATATGGAAGTATGGTAATATGGAAGTAGCATCTGTTTCTCTTTTACCCAGGAACTCTGAGGGTCTTCCCCTCCCACTTTGATTTTTGGTTATTTTTTTTTTCTTTTTAATCCCTTTTTTTCTTTCTCATGCCTTGAGTAACTACTTAAAGAGGCCTATTCATTGAATGGGTATATCTCACTCAAAGTGAGAATCCAATAAGAACTTAACCTAAAATGGCCAAGGTCCCACACTGCATCCTGAGTCATCTCCAGTCATCTTGATAATATCAGGCCACTGGACCCTGATGTCTCTGGAGGAGAAAGTGAGGCTTGTGACCTTGCACAGCTCTCCCTCACTCAAATCAAAGTCAGCTACAAGTCATGTCATCATCTTGACATCATGGTCCTCTTTGAGAACCAAGGACAAACACAAGATATGGAAGCTGAGAGATAGTGAAGAGTTAAGGATGATACCTAAGCTGTGAGTCTGGGGGTATCTGCTTCCTATAATTGGGAAATTTGGAAAGGTGAAGGGTTGGAGAGGGAAGATAAGGAGCTCCATTTTGGACATGTGGAATTTAAGATATTTACTGGCTATCCAGTTTGAGATGTCTAAAAGGCAATTGGAATCGGGGGTGGGAGGGTGGTCAGCAGACAACTTAACACAGGGTAGATAGATTTGAGAGTCATCTGCTTAGAAATGGCAATGAAATCCACAGGAGTTGATGAGAGGTAGTATAGAAGGAAAAGAAAAGAAGGTACAGGATAGAATTTTGTGGAACACCTACCATTAGAGGGTGTAATCTGCATGAAGATTCAGCAAAGGAGACTGAGAAGGATTGGCCTGAAATATAGGAGAACCGGAAGAGAACGGCGCCTGAAAACCTAGACAGCGGAATCAAGGAGAAGAAACTGATCTACAACGCCAAAGGCTTCTGAGAGATCAAAGAGAAGAGGATGAAGGTGAGTGACTTTAGAAACTAAGAGACCACTGGCAAGTTCGACGCGAGCAGTTCTGCTGAAATGATGAGGTAACGGGATCAGAAAGGGGATTGTAAAAGCTTACGAAACAAGTAAGAGGAAACAATGTGGAGGCAACTCATATAGGCAGACTTTTCAAGGAACACAGCCACAAAGGGCAAAAGAGATATATAAAATAAGAGTTAACAGGGATGGAACAGTCAAATGAGGTAGCAGTTTTTGTTGCTTTGATTTTTTTTTTTTTAATATAGAAGACATGGCATGATTATAGGCAAAAAGGAATGACTCAGTAGATAGGGAGAAAATGAAAATAAGTAAAAGAGAGGGGCTGACAGAGGGAGAAATCTGTCGGAGAAAACAGGATGACATGCAATCCCTGGAGCAGGTAGAAAGATTTGTCTTGGTAAGGAGTAAGGCCATTTAATCATGTGAAATAGAGGTGAAGGAGGAGATGGTAGCAGAAGACTGAATGATATGGGATAAGAAAAAGGACTATTTTGGGAAGTTTTTATCTTTTTAGATAGTGTGCCTTGAAATTTTTTCATTATTGGAAACAGGATGGCACAACATATAAATATTTGGCAAAGTAAGCTTCCAGGTTTGCCATGCTATTTTATCAGAATAGTATTTACTTAAGTGCATTTAATAGGGTAAATTAAATATATTTATATAAGACATTGTATATATGCTGATAAATATTCAAGGATGACATCTCCATTTATTGCACTTTGCTTCTAAGAGACTGAGTAGAGCATTCTTAAAGAATTAACAGCATACCAGCATTAGATCATGCAAATGGTATGACCAAGCCCATTGCTTCATGAGAGCCCCTGGCTTTGGAGAAGAAATGAATCTTCGTCTCTGCTCTCATCTTCATTCTTTCCTGTAACTGGAGGGAAATGACATTTTAAATAATGGATTATATTTCTAAAGCACTACATAGGGGTAAAAATTATAGAATTGCCTGCTCCATAAGATTTTGGCAAAGTGAGTTTGCTTAAAATTGCAAGCTGCTGCCACCCACCACCACCATCACTATTATGACCACCAAAGTGTGAAATTAGTTGCCTAAGGTCATACAGTTAGTAGAAGACCTATAAGTCAAATCTAGCTCTTCTGACTCCAAAACCTATTTTCTTTCCACTGTATATACTCTAGTGCTTTTCTTAAAGGGTTATAGAACACAGGAAATTAATAGAATGGTTTCATCTTTATACCTTGGGGATGCAGTGAGATGGATGGTTTATTTTTGTACCTTCCGTCAAGACCATATACCATGACTAGGGCCATCTTATTCGGATTTCATTTTTTTTTTCACTGAATCACAGAATTTCAGAGTTAAAAGAGATCTTACTGAGAAATCATACTTAAACAAAAGTTTCCTCTACAACACGGCCATCAAGCAATCGTTAAGTCTTTGTTCAAAGATCTCCAATGCAGGAGGTCCCACTACATCCCAGGGCAGCCCATTCTCCTTTGGCTTTAATTACAAGGGAAGTTTATTTTTTGTTGGATTTTTTTTTAAACTTGAATCAGGCCTGTATTTACCTCTTTTAACCTCCACTCACTGCTCCTACTTCTACTTTCTAGGGCCAAACAGATTAAATCTAATCCTGTTTTTACAAGATAGCCCCCTTTTGAGTCTTCTCTTGTGGCTAAATGTTCCCAGTTCCTTTCCTTTTGAGTCTTCTCTTGTGGCTAAATGTTCCCAGTTCCTTCTATGTTTTCTCATTTGAGATGAATTCAAGGCCATCTAGTACTGTGACTGTCCTCCACTGAATGCTGATATGCCTAGCAATGTCCATCCTAAAATATGCTGCCAAGAGCCAATCACTCAAATAATAAGCATTAAGTGATTTCCATGTGCCAAGCACAGTTTTAAGAACTGAGTATCGAAGATAGAAGTGAAGCTCCAATAGGAAAGCTTACATACTAATGGGAAAACAACATACATAAATATGACTGTGAGTGGGAGTCCAGTGATTATTTAATCAGACTTAAAAGTCAATTACTTTTAGTTTTTAAGTTAGCTAATAATTTGTGTTAAACAAAAATGCTTTTTGGTTGGGTTGATTGGATTTAGATGAGAACTAGGCCTGTCCACCTACTTGAATCAGTCAAAGGTATTGGGTGATATTTTTGCATAAAAATGAGAAGTTATCTCAGAAGTGGAAAGATTCTGGCAACTGGCAAGGAAGAGGAAGAGGTGGGGACATCCAGAACTGAGCTGGAAGGAACTGGCAACCAGCAAAAGGAGGAGAAGAAAGAACTGAGCTGTGGTAAAGAAGAGAGCTACTGAGGAAAACTGGTCTGCCCTAAGAAGCATCTCAAGCACAAGAGGAGTCAGTGATGATGCTACCCATGGCACCTACCCATTTAAGGACTAAAGATAACTCAAAAAAGAAGTCTCTTTTTTCCTCCCAGTGCCTCATTATCCACAAACACTATCATAAATTTCTGTTTCATTTAACCAAATATTTCTGGCAACACGAAACTTTTCTTAACCACAAAGAGGCACTGATTGCCAAGAGAGAGATATAAATGTAAATCAGAGTCCAATCCTTGACTACGTTAGGAATTTTCCTAATGGAGGCTCAGAGCATTTGTGACAATATTGTGTGCATGCGCATGTGTGTGCGTGCATGCATGTGTGTGTGTGTGTCTATAATAAACTCCCTAAACCAACAGAGGAGGGAACAATGAAAACCAGAGGGAATGTTATATTACCCCAAATTTAAAATGAATTAGTTATCATAACAGGCTGTTATACATATACACAACATTTCAGATGTAATATAAGGAGGGCAGAATACAACTGGATTATCACTTGGTTGATTCTTTATTCTTGGAAAGTATGCCTTTTTAAATGCAGCTTAATAATGCATTAATATTCTTGGTTGCCATAACTCATTATTGGCCAATATCAATCTAGCAGTCCACTTAAACCCCAAGCTCTCTTTCAGACAAACTAACCATGCCTATCCAAAAATCTTGTACACTTAAATTTGATTTTTAAAGTCAAATATAAGACTTTTCATTTATCCTACTGAATCTCATATTATTAAGTTTGGCCCAGTCTTCCAGCATGCCAAAATCTTTTTGGATCCTGCCTCTGTCATTCCTTGTGTTATTTTTCCTTCCTAGTTTTGTGTCACCTGAAAAAATCTGATGATGCCATCTGTCTCTTTATCCAAGTCACTGGTAAAGGTGTCAAATAGCACAAGGCCAAGCACAGATCCCTGGAATAGTCTACTGGAAAACTCATTCCAGGCTTCTCAGTCTTTATATTTTTTGTTGTTATTACTGTGGTTGAATCATTTTCAGTCATGTCTGACTCTCCATGACCACATTTGGGGTTTTCTTGGCAAAGATACTGGAGTCATTTGCCATTTCCTTCTCCAGCTCATTTTACAGATGAGAGAACTGAGGTAAATTGAGTTAAGTGACTTGCCCAAGGTCACAGCTAGTAAGTACCTGAGACTAGAATTGAACTCAGAAAGATGAGTCTTCCTGACTCCAGACCTGGTAACCCATCTCCTGTGCCACTTAGCTGCCCCTTTCTATTTTTATTAGCAAATGTTACCTGTCAATTTTTTTAAAAATATGAATTCACCTCACCATGATGAATTCAGGATGAAAAGGCCATGAATTCAAACATATCTGCCACTTGAATGAAGTCATTCTAGTACTTGTGGAATGAAACATTTTAAAACGTAGGCATTTACATATTACATGAGTCATGCATTATTCATTAAAGGCATTAGGAGAAGGAAGAAATCACAATTTTGGGACATCCCAAATACCCCACTATGTAAAAAATCTCATAGCATTATGAACATCTTACTAGAATTATGGTGAGGGGTGGTGATTTATGGTGATTTATTCTTACAATGAGGTGGCTAGGGGGGGAGGAGCCAAGATGGTGGAGTAGAAAGACACGTATGCTAGCTCCGAATGCACAGCCCATATATTTCCTGCAAAAAGACCTCCCCACAAATTCTGGAGCACTGCAAGGTGTGTAGAAACACAATGGAAAAGATTTCCATTCCAGAGAGCCCTGGAGAGCCGTCCCCAGGGGTCTGTTGTGCTCCAAACAGCGGAGCCAACCCCTGAGCTGCCCTGGCCCCATGGCCCCAGAGGAGCAGATCCAAGCAGGCTTCAGGGACAGAATCTCTGGCAGCCGTGAAGGTCCCTCCACCCACAGGCGCTACAGGTCAGTGAGAGAGACTTCTGGGCTGGCCGAGAGAGGAGCGGGGTGTCTCCGTGGCTCGGGCCCCCTCGGGGAGGAAGCGGCAGGGGCAGCGGCAGAGGCCGTGGCAGAAGCAGCGGGGGCAGTCTGGAACTCCCGGAGCAGCAGTCAGAAGTTCAGGGCCATTACGGAAGGTTTCTGCATAAACCCCCTGAGGGAACTGAACCTGGGAGGCAGCCCTGCCCCCACCCAAGCACCAGAACTTAAGCTCACATTGAATAGCAGCTGCACCCACCACTGAAAGCCCATTTGAATCTCAGACCCCAAACACTAGCTGGGCAGATCTAGGCGGGGGTGCAGAGGAATCTCAGAACTCAAGTAACTGGCTGGGAAAATGCCCAGAAAAGGGAAGAAAAATAAGACTATAGAAAGCTACTTTGATGGGGTACAGATGTTCCCGCCTTTCAATTCTGATGACAAGGAACAATTCTTACCATCAGGGAAAGACATGGAGGTTGGGGCCTCTGTATCCCAGACATCCCAGGTGGATGTCCGGTGGGCTCAGGCCATGGAAGAGCTCAAAAAGGATTTTGAAAATCAAGTTAGACAGGTGGAGGAAAAACTGGGAAGAAAAATGACAGAGATGCAAGAAAAGCATGAAAAACATGTCAATACCTTGCTAAAGGAGACCCAAAAAAAAAATGCTGAAGAAAATAACACCTTGAAAAATAGGCTAACTCAATTGGCAAAAGAGGTTCAAAAAGCCAATGAGGAGAAGAATGCTTTCAAAAGCAAAATTAGCCGAATGGAAAAAGAGGTTCAAAAGCTCAATGAAGAAAATAGTTCTCTCAAGATTAGAATGGAACAGATGGAGTCTAATGACTTTCTGAGAAACCAAGAAATCATAAAACAAAACCAAAAGAATGAAAAAATGGAAGAGAATGTGAAATATCTCATTGGAAAAACAACTGACCTGGAAAACAGATCCAGGAGAGACAATTTAAAAATTATGGGACTACCTGAAAATCATGATCAAAAAAAAAGCCTAGACATCATCTTCCATGAAATTATCGAGGAAAACTGCCCTGAGATTCTAGAACCAGAGGGCAAAATAAATATTGAAGGAATCCATTGATCACTGCCTGAAAGAGATCCAAAAAGAGAAACTCCTAGGAACATTGTGGCCAAATTCCAGAATTCCCAGGTCAAGGAGAAAATATTGCAAGCAGCTAGAAAGAGAGGGCAGATTGGTGATAGGGGAAATTAGAATGCTCGGTGTATTGGGGTGAGGGGAGGGGATTAAAGGGGAGAAAATTTGGAACCCAAAATTTTGTGCAAATGAATGTAAAAAGTTAAATAAATAAATTTATATTTAAAAAAATGAGGTGGCTAGGTGGTACAGTAAAAAGAGGACTGAGTCCAGAGTCAGGAGGACCCAAGGTAAAACATGGCCTGAGACATTTATTAGCTGTGTAACTTTGGGCCAATCATTTAACCTTTACTTTCCTCACCTATAAAATGAGGATAATATTAGTTCTGTCATCATGATGATTAAATGAGATATTTGTAAAACATATTTATTGGCACATGGTAGTAGGTACCATATAAATGTTTATCCCTGTTCTTTCCCTCCCCTTGTCCTATGTGGCAATTATCCCGTTGATACCACACAGATGGTGACTGATTATTGATTATAATCAATAAACAATCCTAAACAATTAAAAACAGAACTTAATATATTTCTCTCCCAAAACATCTACCCCTCTTCCAAACTTCCCTGTTTCTGTAAAGGAGACTACCATTCTATTTCTGATTTTGGTGGGGGGAGGGGAGAGGGAGGCAATCAGGGGTAAGTGACTTGATCAGGGTCACACAGCTAGTAAGAGTCGTGCCTGAGGCTAGATTTGAACTCAGGTCCTCCTGACTCCAGGGTCAGTGTTCTATTTACCTAGCTGCCCCTGAGGGTATGACCCTACTTCCATTCACCAAGGATTAAAAAGTTAACTTTATCCTTGATTCTTTATTATCCCTCATCCCACATAACAAATCAGTTGTAAACAACTGAGCAATTGTGAACAAATCAGTTGTTACTATTTATAAAATATACTTTGCATTCATATTTTTCTCTTTCCTCACATAGCCACCACCCTAGTTCAGACCCCCATTTTCAATGACGGACTATCTCAATAGCCTCCTTATTGGCTTTCTTACCTCTCAGTTTCTCCTCTCTATAATACATCCACCACACAGCTATTAAAGGGCTTTTATTAAAGCAAAGGTCTGACTATGTCATTCCCCTCCTCAATAAATTAAAATGGTTCCTTATTGAAACTAGGATGAAATATAAACTTTTTGTCTATTAAAACCTTCACAACTTGGCCCCAACCTCTCTTTGCAGCCTTATTGTACATTAATCCTCTTCTTGTACACTATGGTCCAGCCAAATTGGCCTTCTTGTTGTTCAAATGTCACACATCATCTCCCACTTCCATGCTGTTCCAATGGCTGTCCTCCATGCCTGGATTGCATTTCCTCCTCACTTAAGCATTTTGAACTCTCCTGCTTCATTCAAAAGTCAGTTTAAGTGCCACCATATTCATAAAACTTCTCTTGATTCCCTCCAGCTCCTTCCCTACCCACTCCAATTGATTTTATTTTGTTTACATTTATATTTTTATATATTGTCTCTCTGATAAAATGAAAACTCAAGAGCAAGGATATTTTCATTTTGGTAACAGAGGCTTAATAATGTTTGCTGGTTGGTTGAACAGAGCTATGAGTTTAAGTTTTGAAAGAGGTAGGAAGAAAGAGAGTTGAAGGATGGTGATTACAGAGTTAGAGAGAAATGCAGAGAAGAGGGATTACTCAGACATGAATTGGGAGTCTTGTGATACCTTTCTGGGAACTAACACTCATCTAGGGAACCGTGCGGCCCCTTCAGGAAACCATGGCATTGTACAATTGGCACAAGATGAAGAGGACTAAGGAAAGGAGTTCATGGACCATGCCAAGTTCTAGAACAAGAAGAGGAATTCTTGAAATAAATGGAAGACATAGCTGAGTAAGTAGCGAAGGACAAGACACAATGGAGATAAAGAAACTTAGACCTTGCCCTTCAAAGTCATGTGGACTGTACAAATCTAATGGAAATAGATCAACTCTAGAATCCAAAGTACTTCTACTTTGCAGTATAGTGCTATGAGTCTTAAGAATTATTTAGGTCTCTGGAAATCAGAGGTCTCCCTGAGATGAAAAAAGAAATTGTACTAATTTTTTATGGGCTCAGGGATGGTCCTGTGTATTTTTGTTGGGTTAAATGATGTATTAAATTTTCTATTCAAGTACTTGCATGGGACCCAAGGTCTCTTTTCCTTTTTTTGACCTAAACACTAGCCAAATTCTTGTGTTCCCAGAGAAAATTCTGTATTCTGGCAAATGCTAAAGAGTATTCTTCCTAAGATCTCAGGTCCTTGTGAACTTATAGCTATGGTTCTGAACCCGATTTTAATAAGCTTTATCAATGAACAAGGATTTAATAGTATAGGGTAAGAGATCAGAAAAGTGTTACTAGAACATCAGACATGTTCCTGGCCCTCAAGCTGCTTAAAATCATTAGATTAAACGAGAAAGTACCCATGAAATGACAATTATATGACTTGCCCAGAACCACAGAGCTAGTAAGCATCTAAGGCCAGATGTGAACTCAAGTCTTCCTGATTCCAGGCACCAAGTTTTATCTACCATACTACCTGCCTGCGTCAGCTATCCCCTTGCCTCTATGTGGGGGATGGGGGAGTGGTAGAAAGAACTAGATTATATAATCTTTAAAGTCTTTAAACTTCCGATAACAAGTAACACTAAATGCCATGAAGATCACTAAATTTTGTGGTACAGACAATAGAACAGGTGGAATTCAGAAAAGGATGAGACTAAATGACATACCATAAGAAATCCTTTAGTACAAAGTAAAATTTTTGTTGTGTTCGAGGACATAGTCTCTTCATGATTCATAAGGTATAATGAATATTTTGTTTTCTTATTTTATAAATATAAAAATTATAATATATAATTACTATATAATATTATCATAGTAAGAAAATAGATATAAATTTTTTTTATTATGTTTATTTGTTTATAAAACCCTAGATTGGGATGCAAAACTCTCTCACAAATAATGTGATATACTGTGGGCATGAGGATGTTTAATAATTTTCCTTAATGATGCTTATATCTATAGAAAATATTTACATGCTTGTATTACATTACAAAGAGTACTTGTAAGCTGAAATATCATGGTTTTAAAAGATTTTATCATAATATTGATTAAGTTTATATAAGCTTCAAAAGAGGCAGCACAGTCTAGTGCAGGGATTCTTAAAGTAAGGCCTGGAACCCTTGGGGGTGCTTTCAGAATGAAAGTCATGAAGTCAAAACTATTTTTTATAATAATACAAAAATATTTTAATTTCTAATACAGTAATGATATAAGCCACATTAAAAAAAAAGCTCCTTAGGGGTCCTCAATACATTTTCAGAATGTAAAGGAATCTTGAGACAAAAAATGTAGAGGCCTAGTGGATAGAGAACCTTTCTCAAGTGTTAGGAAAATCTTGGCAAGTCATTTAACCTTTTAGGTCCTCAGGCAATTGTTTTAAGACTATAAACTGGAAAATAATACCTTCTTTAACGGCAGAAGAAGTTTCCTTATCTGGAGATCCCTGAACCAAAGGCATCATAGATCTGGGCTAGAACCAAACATATGTGAGTTAAGAGTATGCATATGTGTATATTTATAAATATACATTTATATACATATACACATATATACATATATATACATGCATGCATATATATACAAACACCTACACATTATATATGCATGCTTGTATACATGTGTGTATTGCATAAATGTGTATATAAAGGCATGTTACATGCTTATAATACATGTATCTACATAAAAGTATATAATACATGTTATATGCATATGAATATCTATATACATTCATGCATGTGCATATTTTAGTTACATGCATATACATCCATGTATTCCAATAATGAGTTTGTTCTCCCCCTCCCACCAAATCACACTGTACTCCTGGATTTTCTTCTCTTCCTCCTCTTCTTTTTGTCCCTTTTCACCTCTTTTTCTATTCTGTCCTCTTCAGGCTGGACTCTGCAAATGCACAACTACCCAAAGTACACTAGATAATAGGAGCCTGTCTTGTATTTGTCTAAAGTTTTGCATCAGTTGAGCTGAGGGCAAATCTACAAATACATAGGAAAGCAAACTGGAGGTTAGGCAAAATGTTGGTCAAGTATTTAATTTATCTGAGTGTTGGGAAACTGACAAATCCAATTCATTCTAATCCAAAAATGACCTAGAAAGAGGAAAGGAAGCATTTATCTGCTGGATTGGATAGGAATAAATGTCTGTTGAATTGAATTGTATAATTAGGCAATTAACTGGGACATTTAATAAGAGTAGATTAAAAAGCATATGAATGTACTACAATGAGAAGGTGGGCTTAATAACGTGCCAGAATGATAAAACAAGGTAAAGGTGGTTAATGGGCTAAAATTCATATCCATACAATCGTGACATTTGTATTATGCTATAATTTTCCTTTGTAATTTGCTACAATTTTGAGAAATACTATTACTTATGATTTAGAGTAACACTACACAATGGGGAAATCATAGAACTGTAAATCTAAAGCTAGGGAACTTAGTAGTTACATTGCCCCATAAAGACATTGTTGAGGAAAATGCCTCAGGTGTTTCTCTGACTGTCGGCCATGCTCATCATCTACTGGCTTCCCAGTTTCCTTTGTCTCAATTAAATTCCCATCTTCTACAGGAAACTTTCCCCAACCTCTCTTAATTCTAGTGCCCTTCCCTTTTTTAATTATTTCCCATATATCCTGCTTATATCTGTTGGAGCATTTTTATTTGTCTCCCCCATTAGATTGTGAGCTTCTTGAGGGCAGGAATTGTCTTTTACCTCTTTTTGTACCCCTAGAATTTAGTGTAATGCATGGTATACACAAGGTGTATATATATATATATATATATTATATATATATATACAGAGTATATATATACTGCCCACTGCCTGAGGCCAAGATAGAGTAAATGGTCACCCTGGTAATGACAGAGGAGGGACAGAGACAAAGAGGAAACCTAGGTCCTCAGTTTCTAGTCTCCTGTACTCTTTCTGCTATACTTTTTAGTTTTGAAATTGTTTACAAATAATTCAGGGATCATAGCACATCATTTAAATGTCCAAGTGGAAAAATCTACTGATTCAGTTCAAAAAACACTTCACTTAAATACCTACTCTGTGCAATCTGTGCACAAACCCTACAAGTGATTTTTCAACCATAAAACAAAATTGCATATATACCCAGCTTTTAGTAAATTTAAACAATGATTTTTTACTTTACTTTTCCTCCTTTTCCTTTTCCTGGCATCTTCCTGCTTGTTGACCATTGTTCATGAACATTTCTACCACTTTAGGAAGGAAAGGAAAGGAAGGAAAAGCAAAACACAGGTGAGGTAATTTTTCTACTTCAAGAGATTTTTTTGAAGGGAATTGAAAAGAGATTAGAGGGTTATTTGTGGATTTTTTTTCCCGTTGCTTAGCCACTCTGATCCTTATTTCCATAATTAATCACAGGCAGTGTGTTTTACCATAATAAGCACGAAAATTCAACAAATAATTAGTGAGCAGATACCATATGCAAGGCACTGTGCTAGATTGCTGGTAAAATTCTTTTTCACTATTTTGGAACACCTTAGTACTCAGGCTTGGTAACAAGTATTTTCTTTAGAGTACAGAGAGATTTCTCTCATTTTTGGATTCAAAGTTGTATTCTAATTTACTGAAATTGTGGGAAATCTGAAAGCTGGATAAGTGGGGCATTACTAGCATTATACTTTCATGCACAAAGAATTACTAGCCTAGGATCATATGACACCAACCAACCAGCTATTTGCCAACACTGGGTGGTTGACTGAAAATAAGAGCATGTTTAACACGTTACAAAGTCTACAGACTCATCTTTGAATCTAAACACAGTAGGCTACTGCTGATTATTGATGACAACTTATGCTTTGGAGGTAGCATAAAATACATCAAGCATGTATCTGAGATTGGAGAAGGAGGTAGGCTGATCACAAAGGGGAAAAGCGATCACAGGTACAGAGTCCAAGGGAAGCACTGTGTTATCTACTAGTATAAGATACTTCATGGAGAATGCATGACAAGTGAAATTGAAGAATGCTACAAGATGAAAAATCATGTTTGGATTACAACCAGTACCAAAGGAGAAAGTATTCTAAGACATTAGTGACATCATCAGTCTGTTGAGTTTTACTTTTTGTAAATGTTTAATTTTTGTGTTATTTCAAACTTGACAAACATCCATGAATGTAAACATTTTCATATACAAAGAAGAGAAAAATATTACATAAGAAACTATAAATTCCAGATGGATTTACTAGCAAATTCTATCAAACATTTAAAGAATTCTAATACTATATAGACTATTTGGGAAAATTAGTGGAGTCCTACCAAATTCTTTTTATTATACAGATATAGTTCTGACACTGAAATTGGGAAAGTCAAAACAGAAAGAAAATCATAAGACTAATTTCCCTAATAAATATAGATGCAAAAATTTTAAATAAGATATTAGCAATAAGATTATAGCAATTTATCATGAAAATAATACACTTTGATCAGGCAGGATTTATACCAGGAAGGCAGGGCTGGTTCAATATTAGGTAAACTATCAGCATAATTGATCATATAACAAAACTAACAGAAACCACACAATTATCTCAATAGATGCTGAAAAAGCTTTTGACAAAATAGAACACCCATTCCTATTGAAAACACTGGAGATCATAGAATAAATGGAGCCTTCCTTAAAATAATAAGCAGTATCTACCTAAAACCATCAGCAAGTATTATATGTAATGGTGATAACCTAAATACATTTCCAATAATATCAGGGTGAGGGAACAAGGAGGTCCATTATCAACACTGTTAATCAATATGGTACTAGAAATGTTAGCTTTAGCTATGAGAAGAAAAAAACAAACAGAAGGAATCAGAATAGCCAGAGAAGAAACTAAGTTATCACTCTTTGCAGATGATGTAATGATATACCTAGAGAATTAAGTAAAAAACTACTTGAAATAATAAACAACTTGAGCAAAGTTGCAGGATATAAAATAAACCCACATAAATCATCTATATTTCTATATATTACTAACAAAGATCAACAGCAAGAGAGAGAAAGAGAAATCCCATTTAAAGTTACTGATACAGGGAGTCTACCTGGCAAAAAAAAAGGGACTATACGAACACAACTGCAAAACACTTTTCACACAAATAAAGTCAAATGTAAATAATTGGAAAAAATATTAGTTGTTCATGGATAGGCCAAGGTAATATAATAAAAATGACAATTCTACCTAAATTAATGTATTTATTCAGTGCCATACCAATCGGAAAAAATAATATCAAAATTCATCTGGAGGAACAAAAGGTCTAGAATATCAAGGGAATTAATGAAAAGAAATGCTAGGGTAGGTGGCCTAGCCATACCGGATCTTAAATTGTATTATCAAGCAGCAATCATCAAAACCACTTGGCACTGGTGTAGCACCAACACGATATCCACAGCACCTATGGTGGACATGCATATCCCAGCACAATGTTAAATTGCAAATACAACAGACTCTCCACAAGAAAGACAGAACCAAAACAGGTTATTCAGATAACCGAAAGCCAAATCCATCATAGTAACAAAAATCTATACACAATAATAATGCAGAGGACAACACCATCCCCAAACTTTCCCCCGCCCGGCTAGTCTTCCCACAAAGCAGCTCCATTAAACATATCACAAGCAGGCTCTCTTAAATAAAATCACAAACAAGCTCTTTCACTCACACTAGCCAGCTGCCTGCTTGCCTGCATCCTTCCTAGCTCTGAATAGATTCTGACCAATATCCTCTCAGCTCTACTCTAGCTCCACTTCTTCCTATTCCACCCAATCAGCAAGCTCCTCCCACCACAGGCTCTAGGTGACTCAGGCTTCCATGTGACTTAACCAGGTCACACAGGCCTATCAATGAATGGGAAAGGATCTTCCCATTAAGAAGCAAAATTATATTAAAAATAAGCAAAAAAAGCATTATCAAAACTTTTGGTCCCAAGATCACTCTTTATCCCTTACACAGGTGTGTGGGACAACTGATATCAACAGAACTTTAACAGAGATAACAGAAAATAAGCACATAAAACAACATAATATAAATTGATGTCATAAAATTGAAGTCAATAGAACTTTACAACAATGTAACAGGAATCACAGAAAATGAGCACATAAAACAACACCTTAGGGTGGGGCTTGAGCACAAGCACCCCATCATGCCACCCTGGACCCAATGGGGCCCAAAGTCTTGGGGCAAAGGGTGACGGTCTCTTCGTCCACAGCTACCTACTATTGAGATTGGACATAGAGCTGTCCCTGCCCCAAGAGGCCCCCTTCAAAGGGCCAGTTTTTTAGCTGGAATCCAGAACTTGGTCAATGCCAGGCCCAGACGTGACACATCACATTGGACAGGAGGTGACATCTGGCTTAAGTAATTAGGCATCTGCAGGTGGAGGGTACTAAGCCTGCAGAAAACAAATCTGACAAACAACATGAACAGAGAAAAAGGCAAAAAGAAACAAGGTGGCAACAACTTGAAGCAGGGTAGATATACGATCAGCCATGCTTCTGCAGTCCATGAACCCACCATCACAGCCTCATTCACTATTATTTACTGTTTTTCAACTTGCAGTCCTGGGGTCTTTATTCTGAGCTGGAGCCTGGCCAACCCTCATTCTCCCTGCAGGTGTAATGAACTTGGATACAGTGTTTCAGGAAGAGCTGCCCCTGCAGTCCTACCTTCCAGTTCAGTCTAAAATCAAGCCTCTTTCCTCGATACACTTTATATACTTCATTAGTTAGAATGTCATCTATTCTTCTAAAATCCACTTCTCATTAGAGCAGGACACATTCTTTTCTTATCGATCCATTCTGACGTGGAATCTGCCGGCTCTTTCACTCATACTATCCTGCTAGCCTGCATCCTTCCTAGCTCTGACTGCTCTCATGACTAACTTCCTCTCAGTTCTGCTCTAGCTCCACCACTTCCTGTTCCACCCGTTCAGCAAACTCCTCCCACCACACGCTCTATGTGACTCAGGTTTCCATGTGACTTAGGCAGCTCACATGGGCCTATTAATGAATGGAAAAAGTTTTCCCATTTAAATTACCATTACAATTGGTTAAGAAATAGAGGAGTAGATCAGTGGAATAGGTTAGGTACACAAGACACAGTAGTCAGTGACTATAGCAATCTACTGTTTAATAAACACAAGGACTCCAACTTTTGGAATAAAAATTTACTGTTTGACAAAAACTGCTGGTAAAACTAGAAAATGGTGTGGCAGAAACTGGGCATAGACCAATGCCTGACATCATATACCAGAATAGAGTCCAAATGGATATACAATCTAGGTATAAAGGCTGATATTATAAACAAATTAGGGGAGCAAGGAATAGTTTTATTTGTCAGATTTGTGGAGAATGGAGGAATTTATGACCAAACAAGAGATAGAGAACATTATAAAATGCAAAATGGATAACTTTGATTACATTAGATTGAAAAGTTTTTGCATAAATAAAGCCACTGCAACAAAGATTAAGAGGGAAGCAGAAAACTGGGGAAAAAATCTTTACAACTAGTGTCTGTGATAAAAGCCTCATTTCTAAAATAATAGAGAACTGAGTCAACAAGGATACAAATCATTTCCTAACAGATAAATAGTCAAAGGATATGAACAGTTTTCAGAAGAAGAAATTAAAGCTTTCTATAGTCATATTAAAAAAAAAGCTCTAAATCACTATTGATTAGAGAGATGCAAATTGAAACACTTCTGAGGTACCACATAGCACCTATCATATTGGCTAACATGACAAAAAAGGAAAATAATAAATGTTGGAGAAGATATGGGAGAGTTGGAACACTAATTCATTGTTGGTGGAGCTGTGAGCTGATCCAACCATTCTGGAGAGCAATTTGGAACTATGCCCAAAGGGCTACAAAAATGTGCATACCCTTTGACCCAACAATATCACTTCTAGAGTTGCATCCCAAAGAGATCATAAAAATGGGAAAAGGACCCAAATGCACAAAAATATTTATAGCAGCTCTTTTTGTGGTAGCCAAGAACTGGAAATTGAGAGGATGCCCATCAATTGGGGAATGGCTGAATATAAGTTGTGGTATATGAATGTAATGGAATACTATTGTGCTACAAGAAATGATGAACAGGTGGACTTCAGAAAAGCCTGGAAAGATTTAATGAACTGATGCTGAGTAAAATGGGCAGAATCAGAAGAACATTATACACAGTAACAGCCACAGTGTGAGAGGACTGTTTTTGATAGCCTTAACCCTTCAGAGCAATGCAAGGACCTAAAACATCCAGAGAAAGAATTATGAAGTCAGAATGCAGAATGAAGCAAATTAAATTCTCTTGTGTTATGTTTTGTTTTTCTCATGGTTTCTCCCATTCGTTCTAATTCTTCCATGCAACATGATGAATGCAAAAAATGTGTTTAATAGGAATGTATGTGTAGAACTCATATACGATTGCATGCCATTTTGAGGAGGAAGGGGGAAAAATTTGGAACTTATGGAAACTGAAAACTGAAATTAATAAATTTGGAAAAAAATTTTTTAAAAAGAAACCATGAATTCCCCTTACTTACAGATTGGTTGCTTTTATTAAAGTATGTGATATGTAATAGTGATTCTCTGGCCACTGGTTTCTGAAGGCCAAATTTATTACATTTCTAACTGTCCCCCAGGGTTTCCATAGCCTTAGGGAGTTAAAGGGTCTCTCATCTCTACCACTACTTCAAACCCCCACCAATATGTTCCCCTAACATTAGGAATCCAGGCATCTCATTTCCATTCAACCACAAAAGATTAATTTGTTGGTTTTTTTAATAAGGGAACAATTCCTTCAAAGGCAAAGCAAAAGCAAACGTACATTTTCCCCAGCCTTCAGAATATCCCCATTTCACCTCCACCTTTGGGTAGGTGAAAAGGATTAGATTCACAGTTTAATGTGAATCCCATCAAGTTCCAAGAACAAAGAGCTCCCTGGGCTGGCATCCTCAAATCTTGGCTTCTGAGGGGTTCCTCGCTGAGCTGGCTGTAACATCCAGCCTGGAATGATGAGCTCCCAGTTCTCCATAGTCATAGACTCTATTGCCTGCACCAAAACCTGGAAAGGACAAACAAAACAAGAGAAAACTTCAAGGCCATTTCTCAGGTCCATAGGGCCTAAAGAGAAGGGAAGAGGGTTCTTGGATATTTCCCCCCAAATTCCTGCAAGGTGCCCTTGCTGTAAGTGAATGAATCCTTCATCATAGACTATGGCCTAAAAAAACAAAGCAACTCTGCCTGAGTCAGGTAAATTTAAAGAGACCAACAGCTTCAGCTTCTCACTTAATGCTAAGTAGCTATTCACACATGGTACACTAGTATGGAATGATCATACAATGACTACTTCTAGAAACAGGTCCCTGGAATCTTCCATCTGGGTACCTCCATCTTAGGCAATCTAGACATACATGAGGTTCCCACTACTTACTAGCATACTAGCCTCAAAGCTGTTCCACTTGACCGTCTTACTCTCTGATTCTCCTTGTCTCTTTGGTTCATTTAAAAAAATTTCATTGACATTCTCTAATTTTTTTTATTTTTGGCATTGTTATCATTAGGTCTCTTCCCACCCCATCATCTTTTAATTCTTCTGTCTCCCAATACAAAAAAAGCAACCATTCTTGTAAGAAATAAGCATATTTAAACAAAACAAGACCACATATTGACCATGTCTACACATGTATGTCTCATTCTGCAGCTGTAGTCCATCATGTCTCTTTCAAGATGGGGGAATAATGTTTCATCATTGGCTACAGTTGATCATTGAATTCATTGGATTCAGTCTTTAAAAGTTTTTTTTTTTTTCTCACACTTACAAACTGTTCTCCTGGTTCTATTCAGTTTACTTAGCATCAGTTTATACGTCTTCCCAAGTTTCTCTTGAATTCACTCTTTCTTAATTTCCTTCATTGTAAAGATATTTCATTACATTCACATATAAGGTCTCATTCCTGAGTTGATGGGGGCATAGCCTTTATTTGCAGTTCTTTGCTACAACAAAAAATGCTGCTATTAATATTTTTGGAAAGATGAGTCCTTTCCACTTTTGTTTCTTCTCTTTGGGGTATATGCCTAAAGTAACCTTTTGGTAATTTCAGTGGTAAAGCATTGAATAAAGTAAATTACTTTAATTAATGATTTCACTATTAATTGGCCTATGAACAATTAATTTATTTCCAATTATTTAGATTTGCCTTTTTGTAAGAGATATTTTATAGGTGTAGTTATGTAATTCCTGTGTGTGTCTTGGCAGCAAGCAATAACAATAGCTAATATTTAGATAATAGTACTTTAAGGTTTGCCAAGGATTTTACATATGTTTTCTTATTTTATGCAACAATCCTGTGGGGTACAAGTTCCCAAATATTTTATACATCCTAATAGTTATTTTGAGTATAATTTATTTTTCTACCTTTTCCTTCTGGGTTTTGTTCATAATATGCAGAAAGGTTAATGATTTGTGTAGGCTTCCTTTATATCTTGATACTTTTTGAAGTTATCAATTATTTAAGTTCATTTTAGTGGAATCTCCAGGGTTCTCTAAATAGACTACCATAACATCAGCAAGAAGTTTCTTCTTCTTTGCCTGTGTTTATTTCTTTGATTTCTTTTTCTTGTTTTACTACTATAGGTAACATTTCTAACATTCTATAAAATAAAGATGGTTCCTTTCGCTTACTTTACTGAAAGACTAGCATTTCTCTATTACATTTATTATTACTCTGCATTTTTGATACATATTATTTATCATATTGATTAAAAGTCCTCTTATCCCTTTTACAAAGAAAAACATATGAAAATATTTTAATAAAAATGAGTATTGCATGTTACCAAGAAATATTATGTATCATTTGATAGAATCATGCGATTTTTATTGCTTTGTAATTAATATCGGATAGTGAGGTGATTCAGGGGATAGAGTGCTAGGCCTGGACTCAGGAAGTCCTGAGTTCCAATTTGACCTCCATCTCTTGCTACCTCTGTGACCTTAGGCAAGTCACTTAACCTTGTTTGCCTCAGTTTCTTCATCTGTAAAATGAACAGGAAAAGCAAATGGCAAACCCCTCTAGTACCTTTGCCAAGAAAACCCCAAATGGGATCATAGTCAGACATGACTGAAATGACTCAATCACTTATATGTTCATAGTTTTCCTAATTTGGTTAATTTTTCCTGTAAGTAGTATTTCAATGCTATACCATTGCATGTATATATATTAAGTATTGAAATCTTTCATTGTCTATGTCACCTTTAAGTATAATATAGTTTCCCTACTTATCTCTCTTAATTATGTCTTTTTTTTACTGTTGACTTATTTGAGATCATGATTGCTTCACTTGCTTTTTTTCCATTCTCTTCAAGAGTAATTTGGTAGGATTCCTTCTTTTTCCTATTTTGGTAGTTTACATAATATAGGAATTAATTGTTCTTTGACAGCACCTCATTTAGACTGTGTCAATTTTTACGTTTCATGTGTTTTATAAACAATATGTTGTTGGATTCTGCTTTCTAATCAATTCTATTTTATTGGTGAGTTTATTCCATTCATGCTCATGATCATCAGTTCTGTATTTCCCTACATCAACTCCTCTTATCTTTGTCCTCTATACCCTGCACCAACCCCATCACAAACATTTTGATCGTAAAAGTGGAATGTGATGAATACTAGTAATCCATAATTAAAGAGTTCTGTCTTCCCCTCATCCTGCTCAATGGATCATATATTTTTTCTTTCTTTCCTTTCACATCTACCCTTTGAGGCTGAAGTTTGTTTTGTTTGTGATTATTCCCTCCTTAACTCTATTTTCCCTTCCCTCTTAAACCCTTCTTTCCTCTTTCCCTGTATCCCTTTGTTTCATTGTTGTTTTTACTACATTTAATGTTTTACTATGCCAAAATGTGTGTGTGTGTGTGTTTAACTCTCCTTTGTCTGATTAACAAAAAAATTGAGCTTTTATCTGAGTGTCTGCTCCCCTGACTTCTTCTTGCATGTTTGTATATTCATATTCTGGTGCATCTCAGTTATATGAAATTGGTTTCTACCTTGTTCTTCCTCATTTCTTCCCTAGTGTATTTCTTTTTATTCCCTTTTTTTTTCTCTCCTGAAACCATCAAAATGGAATTAAAACCACCCTATAGACTTTCTGCTTCTCATATCTTTCCATCTGTGTCCCTTAAAGACCATAGGACACTGAAGAGACACTTTTTTTCTTCTCCACCTATGAGAATATAACACTTTATTATCACTTAGTCCCATTAAATTGCTCAAATGTATTTACCTTCCTGGATTTCTCTTGACTCCTGCATTTTCCTTTCAAAGTTTTTACCAGTCTAATATTTTTTTTTAAATATCATGGTTACTTTAAAGTCCCTTACTCCATTAAATGTTCATTCCCACCTTCACCTCCAGCAGGACTATAATCAATTTTCCTGGACAAGGTAGAATCTTTTACTGTTTGCCTTTTAGCATATCATATTACAAGATTTTTATCTGCTTCATAGCTGTTGCTGTCAAGTTTTATGTTGCACTGAATCTGGTTCCTTGTTACTTGAACACTTTCATTTTGGTTACTAGCATAATTTTTTTTTTGAATTGGAAGCTACAGATCTCAGTTATGGCATTCCTGTGAGTTTTCACTTTGAATTTCTTGCTGGAGGTAACTGACAGATTCTTTTCACTTTTTACTTCACCCTTTAGTCCTAACAAATGTCACCAATTTTCACTTATGATTTCTTAAAATAGGGTATTTCAGCTTTTACATTATTTTTGGTGGTGCTTTTCAAGAAGTCTAATAAATATTTCTCCTCAATATACTTTCTAAATCTGTTGTTTTTGATAATGGATATCTTACATTTCCTTCTTTTAAAAATTTCTTTATTTTATTCCAATGTTTATGACTATCTCATGGAGACATTGAAGTCTGTTTGTTCCAGGATGATTTTCAGAGTTCACTATCTGAGAAAGATTTTCCATTCTCCATTTTAAGCTATTTACTTCCTCTCCAATTTTTTCTTAAAGGGCTCTTATTTCATTTTGAATTATGTCTTCCCTCTCTCCCATCCCAGTATTCCTGCCATCCTTGGCCAAACTATCTTTCCTTTTTAAAAAAATTTTTAAATTAATTTGTTTTCAGTTTTCAACAATCACTTCCATGTTTTAAATTTTCTACCCCCTCCCTTCCTGATCCCTCCCCAAGATGGCATGCAATTTTATATAGATTCTACACATAACATTCTTATTAAACACATTTCACATTAGTCATGTTGCATAGAAGAATTAAAATGAATGGGAGAAATCATGAGGAAAAACAAAATGTAACAAAAGAGAAAATAATCTGCTTCATTCTGCATTCTAACTTCATAATTCTTTCTCTGGATGTGGATGGCATTTTGCATCAAGAATCCTTTGATTCTTGATTCACCTAAAGAATGTTTTAGGTCCTTGCACTGCTGTGAAGGGCTTAAGTCTATCAGAAACAGTCCTTGTACAATGTGGCTCTTAGTGTGTATAATGTTCTCCTGGTTCTGCTCATTTCACTCAGCATCAATTCATTGTCTTTCCAGATTTTTCTGAAGTCCATCTGTTCGCCACTTCATATAACAAAATAGTATTCCATTACATTCATATACCAACTTGTTCAGTCATTCCCCAACTGATGGGCATTCCCTCAATTTCCAGTTCTTGGCTACCACAAAAAGAGCTGCTATAAACATTTTTGTACATGTAGGTCCTTTTCCTGTTTTTATGAACTCTTTAGGATGCAGCCCTAGAAACAATATTGCTGGGTCAAAGGGTATGCACATTTTTGTAACCCTTTGGGCATAGTTCCAAATTGCTCTCCAGAATGATTGGATCAGCTCACAGCTCCACCAACAATGAATTAGTTTTCCAACTCTCTCATATCTCCTCCAACATTTATCATCTTTTGTTTTGTCATGTTAGCCAATCTGATAGGTGTGATGTGGTGCCTCAGACAAACTTTCTTTTTCACGGAAGTTTTTGTGGAGTTGTCTTCTGGGTTTACCACCTGTGTATCTCTTGACCCACAAGTTTTTCATAGTGTTGGTATCTCCTCTTTTACTGACATTTCTAGCCTAAATTTGATGCCAAAGGTATCTCTCCTATACTCATGAATGGGATGGTCAAATCCTATTTGATCATGACCTTAACTTCTTGGGCTGCAATCATTGGTTTCCATCTTTCTTGATGTGTTTGGGCTCAGAACTCTGATAAGTTTCATTTTCTCCAATAAGAATTTTGTGATCTTTTGCCTCACTCCCCACTACCTTTGAAGAATGCTCAGTGAAGATGCTTCTATGTTCTTCCATTCTCCCCAGAATGTCCCTGGTTGGAGGGCTGTTGGAACTTCTGGAACCCTTGGGACATTCCCAGGAAGGGTGCTGTGGCAGTCCTCCATTCCTCTGGGACAACCCCAATTGTGGTGTTACTATGGGCTTCTCATTATCTTTTTTTTGTATGGTCCTGGTTTATTGATTTGCCTCTTTGGGCTTCTTAATAATTGTGTGATCTGGTATCTTTTTAGATTCTCCCTGGAGATAATGTGGGAGAGCTGGGCTCCTCTATGACCTTTCATGCCTTAACTGGAAATCCCTCCATAAAAATACTGAGGTAAATTGAACAGCCTTAGGGTCAGAACAGGAACCAACTACCAGTGTTAATTACCAACTCTGTTTCCTTATCTCCATTTAATTATATTACCTTGTTGAAAGAGACAGTGCCTTCTTCCTGACTTATCTGTTTCTCTTGATCTTATTATATATTTTTATGACCCATTAAAATTTAGTAAATAAGAGTTTGTAAAACAAATCATACTTATTGTTGATTGGGCTATGTTCTTATTTTTAAAAATGTGATACTGTTCAAAATAGGAATATTTTCCTACATTAACTGGCTCTTGCAACTACATCCCCAGGGGTAATTCTTAGTGTTTGCTTGACCCATCTCCTACAAAACAAAGAGCAATGTGTTTGCTATGCTACAAATACTTTAAATATTTGTAATATTCTGTGAAAAATGTCTAAGTAATGTGTTGAATAAGGAATGGATGATCAAATCCTGCTATATCCTTTTACATCAAAAGTCTACAATACAACAACCACAGCTCTAAAACAAAAGATTTCTCAGTTTCTAGGCTGATGACTCAGTTGTCTGTTTGTGGTTTTTTTTGAGTGATATTGTATGCAGGAAAATTCCAGTACAACAAAAGAATTTGGATAGTGCCTTGGAGGTTACTATTGTAGGATTTTATCTTCATTTTCAAACAAATGGGATGAGGAGGCCCAGTTTTTTTTCAAAATAATTGGTAAGACAAAAGAATTACTGGGACTTTCTGACTTGAACATTTTCCTATCTCTAAATGCATATTATTATTATTAGAATGCTAAAGCAATATTAGACAACATATTTGCTTAAACATTAGTGACTCCTTCAGTATGATCTGGGTACTTATAGAACAAACCTATAGCAACCTATGTCTTCAAACTCACAGATCAAAAGGATCAAATGAATAAAGAAAAAGAATAGAAGAATTTGGTTCCTTTTCCTGCCTCTTGAGTATTCCTATCTATGTGACCTGGGGCAAGTTACCTGATATACTGGAGTCTCAGTTTCTTTATCTGTAAAATAAGGATAACAGTAACTCTAGTACCTACCCTCATATTGTTATTGTGAAACTCAAATAAGATAATCTCTTATGCATGTCAGTTGAACTGAATTAATATGAAAGACTAACACTGATATAATTTATTATTACAGTGCTGACATTAGCATGTGAAAGAGTTCTATTTAAAACCTATTTTTCATATTACCCTTTTTAAAATATATCTATTTTTGGCAGCAAAAAAAGTATTATGAGAGTTAAATACATGTAGTCATTTCTGAGTTGAAGCTGAGAAAAATTTTCTTCCTTTGCTACATAAGCATTTTTGAGAAAATTCACATATAGGTATAGCCTTCTTATACAATGCAATATAATACAATACAAATGAAAAGTTGTGTATTAATTGAATCATACTTTAAACTGCAGTAAGAGTTTGTTATAAATAATTCCATGATAAATCTTTTTTAAGTGAATGATTCTTTTGAAAATGAACAGCTAGTGCTGAACTTGATATGTTTGCATAAGCTGGGTATACTTTTAGTTAACATAATTAATGATTATGTCAGTTTAGATTTCATATGATTAATCCTTCTTAAAGTTCTAGTTATTACAAAATTCTAAAGGAAAGTGATAACAAATATAGCCAAGAATAAGAAGAGCAATTATGAGCTATTCAGAAAATGTTCATTAATTTAAAAGTAGATTTGGGGGTCACACTGTAGAAACTTTGTCAACAAATCAATCAATAAGCAGTTATTAAGCCCTTACTATGTACCAGGTACTGGTACACTATATATCCCAGGCACTGGGGATATAAATACTAAAGTAAGACAGTGCCCGACCTTAAGAAGCTTAGATTTTTTAACCTGGGGTAACTATTATCCATCCATCCAGCTAGCTACCTCTCTCTAAATTGGTTTCCTTTGCAATCCTATGTATATTATTTTATGCTTTTAAAAATATTGTTATGAGAAAGGGTTGATAGACTTCTGAAGAAACTGCTGAAGAAGTAAATGGCACAAAAAAGGTTAAGAACTTCTGGACTAAGGGGATGTTCACAGATAAACAAATACAGGATACAAATCAAATAAATACAGGTCCAAGGGCACTAATGACTGTGGGAATCCCAAAGATAGGAATCTCACCTCTTAGAGGATATGGCACTTGACATGAACCTTGATGGGAGGTAGAAACTCTGACAGACTGAGGAGAAAAGGGAGAATATTCCATACATGGAAAACAATTTGTACAAAGGCACGCAGATTGGGAGATGGAATATCTTGTAACAGGAAGGAGCAAGTAGGGCAGCCTGATAAGTAGAGTGCTGTATGAACAATGTGTATACAGAAGAATAGCGCATAATTGGTCTATAAAGATACTAGTTAGAGCCAGAACAAAGACTTTAAAATGCCAAATTTAAGTTTGTATTTTATCTTCAAGGTAATAGGGAAACACTGAAGGTTCTTGAGCAGAAGAGGGGCATGGTCAGAGCTGCATTTTTGGAATATTAATTAGACAATTATGAGAATTGGTAGGATGGGGGAGAGAGAGTATAACTTTTTATTATTAAAAGATTTTCTTTTGTTTTTCCTTCGTAATACCTTTTAAAAAATCTTGAGAGTTAAAGTTCTTCAAGAAAAATTTAAAAAATGCTTTAAAAAATGGTTATATTGAGCAACATAAAATTTAGAAAATACAAAAGGGCCCCACATAACCGTGATCACCAAGGTAAGTACAAAGGACCAAGTGTGGTGCCTAATTCTGAAGTTCTGACCATGGCACCCTTCCCTCCTCTCCCCCCCTCCCCGCCCCTACAATCATCTCCGAAGGTTTCCTATCATCTTCAGGATCAAACATATAATCCGTTGTGGAGTTCCAAGTCTTCCAAACCTTGATGCATGTAAACCTTTCCATTCTTCTTATATCTTACTCCCTGCCCCCATTCCCCTGCTCAGATCCAATGACCCAATGGCAGTTTCTCGAACAAGACCCAAACTCAGGGCACCTTCACTTGCTGTCAGCTTTCCTGACATTTCAGGAAAATTTCTCTCCCTCCTCATCTCTGTCTCCTACCTTACTTCAAGTCCCATCTAAAATCCCGCCTTCTACAGCAAATCTTTCCCGATCTCCTATAATGTTAATGATTTCTCTCTGTCGATTTCCAGTGTGTATACTGTATCTATCTTGTTTGGACGTAGCTGTTTGCATCGTCTCCTCCATTAGACTGTGAGCTGCTTGGGAGTTAGGGACTGTTTTTATATCTTTCTTTTGCATTCCCAGCGTTTAGTACAGTACGTAGCACATAATAGATACTTTATAAATGTTAATTTACTGACTGGTTAATTTGATTGATTGACTGGGGGCAGGCTACCCCAGCCCTTAGAATTTTACCTTTTGTCCTTTCGGTTGTTTCGTGTGGTGGGTTTTTTGGGTTTTAAACTCCGAACTCCCCATGGTCCTGCTTTGAAATAATAATAAGTCACACTAAAGCTTGACCAGGGTGAACTAACACAAGCTCCCACACGCCACAGCCCCAACTCAAACTAAGTTCCCTCCCTCACTTGCACAGTTAAACATCCCTTAAGCCCTCCCACTTCGGTGTGGACCAAACCATTGCCTCCACAAGCTAAGGCGGCCATAAAGCCCACATCGCTATCTCTCTCGGCCGGGGCTCGGCAAGCTCGCAGATCCCGCCCCGAGCCGACCAGACCGCACTTGGTTCCCCGCCGGTCTGCCCTGCAAGTTGGGGCGCAGGGCGCAGCGGGGGCCGGAGCAGCGCGCTGCCAAGCTCCCCCGCGGGTGCGGGGGCCGGTGGGCAGGGCCCGGTTTTGCCGAGCTCTTCTTTCCTCTGCCAGCGGCGGCTCCAGCTCCAGCTCCGGGGAGTTTCATTCAGGGTCTAGAGGAAGCGGTTCGTGCACTGGCGGCGGCGGCGGCTTCTCCAGGGACCCTCGCTCCACTTCTGCCTTCGGGCTCGTTAGTCGGCGTCTCCGGGGAGGCTGCGGGGGACGTGTTTGCTGAGGCAGGAGGTGAGGCTCGGCCGGGGAGCCTGGGGGGTTGGGGATGCGCGCCGCCGACGCTGGGCTGCCAGCCGCCCGAGCGAGCTTGCGAAGGCTGGAGGCTGGGGATGGCGGGGAGCGCACAGCTGCCCAGCTGCCTCCGCCTCGGCCGCCTCGGCGCGTGCATTTCCAGTTGTGGCAGACACCGCTGCCCGGGATACGCGGCAGAAGCCGGCGAGATCCTGCCCCCTCCCCCCAGGTCCTCGCCCTCCACCCCTTCCCCTCGTGCCCCTTCTACGAGCTGGCCAGTGCCGGCTGCGGGGTGGCATCCAGACCCAGTCTGCGGGTGGCAACGATGCGGATCAGCCGCAGGACTCTCGCTGGGATATGGTTACTCCCCCACCTCCCTTTCTTTGCACCTCTGTCGTATCTTTATTGGTTTTGCTTGATTTAGTTTTCAGAGGAAGGGGTACCGATTATTAGGTCAAGTTTCCAGCTTCCACTGAGGAGAAAACTGCTGCTGTTTGAAGTGTGTGTGTGTGTGTGTGTGTGTGTGTGTGTGTGTGTGTGTGTGTGTGTGTGACTTATATGTTTAGAAAGCCCCCCCAGGTCTTGAAGTTGCAGCTTCGGAAGTTAATCTGGGAGGGGGAAGGGATCACCACTTACCCAGATCTTAGACCTAGTTTCCTAGCCCGGTTTCTGTGGTTCTTCCTTGAAGAAAATCGAATCGTTTGTGCCAAATACTTCTGGGGAAACTACATCAATGATAATCTTGCTTTGTCTTGCCATCCCTGTTTGGGAGGTTGCAACAACTGTAAATCCTGGGGCTCTGGAAGTTGTCCCCCTTTCTCCGCCCATTATGGTCTCAAATGTCTAGGCTTTCTTTGAAAGCACACAAATTTGAAGGAGAATTAAATTATGTTTGGTTCACTAGTGCCCCAGATCGCTCTGTGGAGTTCAGTAACTAGGCAATAAAACATATCCAGGATGCTGTGGGAAGCCCCTTATATTTGCTGCGTGAGCATTGGATTTCTGTCCTATTATTGTTATTACTACAGACATGGATAGTGCAAAGAATAGGGACGCCTTCTTTCAACCCCTCCCCCCTGCCCCTTAAGCAGCTTTATGGGGAAGGAAGAGATCTTTGGTGTATCCTTTAATTCCTCTGTAAAGTGGAGAGAAAACACCTGGTACATGGGAGAATACGAATTCAGTGCTGTTTAATCTCTTCAGGTTGTTAGGCAGATTAAGTAAGCATCATGATAAATGTGCTCATTTTCTATTCTGCCTGTGATGTAGGCATGCTCTGGGCTTTTTCCTTGAGGCCAAACTTATGTCCGATGCAAAATCTGGCACACATCTGTCACAACATTACATGAGACTAACTCTTTCAGCGGTTGACTTTGAAAGGGCTACTGACTGGTCTATTTTCAAAAGGGACTATGACAGTAAGATTAAAGAGTCCTCAATTCAAAAGATATTTCCTTGGTTTCCCCTGTGTTGATATCAAAGATCTTTTGTTTATTTTCTTCCTATTCAACTATTTTCATCACTTTTATGATTGTTTATTGTGTTTAATATATGGCATCACAGCCTGTGGTCAGCCAAATATGACATCAAACTAGTAACTGTGTTCCCAAGTTTTACCTGACAAGATAGAGATTTCTGCATTGATGATGTCAGTATATTATTATAGCTGATAATGGTTTAAGCCAAACATATGATACACCACGATGAAATTAGAAATAAAAATGATTTAGATAGGAGTAATTTTTTTAACTTCTTGGTAACCAGTGAATATTGAGTAAACTTCAGCTGGTGAAATATATTTTAGCTGTTTGGAAATTTGTTTTTTACCACACCCTTTTAGCTGTACCCCCAAATATATCTCTGGTTAACTCTACATCAAATTAATTGATGTTGTGAATTTCCTTTTTAGACTGAAGTATTGATTTGTATATTCTTACTGCCTGGCAAAGTTGGATTAACTTCCCAGTGTCTAAAGGTGCATTACCATAGTGGTACACTGCTCCGATACCTAAGTGCTGTATCCTGAAAGAGTTAGTAGACAAAGTCTCCCAAGGCACCTAGCAGTGTAAAGGGTTCCAGAAATTGGAAAGAATGCAGCTAGACAGTATTTCTCTTGCCTATGCTCCTAAATCCTTTAGTGAGATGCATTATTGCTTTTAAAGTTTAAATTGATCTCAGAACATTTTTCTTATTGATGGTAATATTCCCAGTCAAAATTTGCCATAAGAATATGTGACTTGCCTAAAGTATCACACCATATTTAAGGGAGTAAGTCATATCTTTATTCCTACCCTTACATTGAAATTGCTAGAATGTAATATATCTAGTAATTATGTGGATAATAAAGAAAAGACTTTCCGTCTAATGTGTCTGATTAAAGAAAAACTATGCTAGTTTTCTCAAAGAAGTTTCATACTAAATTTTTTTCAGGAAAGTAAATATTTTTATTTTCAGATTCATCTTCTACTCTTGAAAAGAAGTACATTATTGGCTCTTGAGAGCAAAGATAGTGCAGTGGCGGTAGATGGTGCTATGTGGAGTAGCAGACTGTCACATTTATTGAGAAAGTAGGATATCATAGTCCATAGTGGGAAAAGCATTGGATTGGGAATCTGGAGATGTACCCTGACTTTAATCAGAAATATGACCCATGACAAGTCATTTAACTTCTTTGGGCACTTCCCTTATTGGTAAGTAGAATGGATTGAACTCCTTGGCTCTCTGTTTTTAACCTTCCTTGCCATAATAGCCATAATAATAGTAGCTATTATTTATATAGTGCCTCCTATTAGCCAGTCACTGTGCTAAGCACTTTACAGTTATATCATTTGATTCTCACAATAAGCCAGGAAGGGAGGCGCTATTATCATGCCTATTTTCATTTCTGTTGCCCAGTGTTGCTGGGCAAGTATTCCACCCTCCTGCGTATGTTAAAATATACATACAGATTGATTTTCTTGTTGAATCATTTCAGTCATGTCCAGCTCTCTGTAATCCCATTTGGGGTTTCTTGGCAGAGAGACTAGAGTGGTTTGCCATTTCCTCCTCTAGCTCATTTTTACAGCCAAAGAAACTGAGGCAAACAGGATTAAATGACTTGCCCAGGATCACACAGCTAGTACCTGTTTAAGGCTATGAGGTCTTCATGACTGCAGACCTAGTGCTCTGGCCACTATATCACCTACCTGCTTCAACCTAATTTCCAAAGATATAGGAAGTTAACAACATGAAATCTTCTAAATATTTGATTCTATCAGCCTTTCATGCTTTTTGGACTTTACACCAGGCCAGGTTTTCACTGGAAGAACCAAGATATTAGACAAATGTTTCATGTGATTATCAAGTATAGTTAGATGAAAGGTCTCTTCCCTCTATGTCTCCCTTCTAATACAATAGAGCACTTATTAGTGAAGCCCAAATAAGAGAAACCTTCAACTACTTTGAATTTTCTATGCTACTTTTAGCAGAAAGACAGAAATGGCAGGAAAACAAATTAACAGGAATGTATTTTAAAAAATTAATTTTCAGAGTTCATCCTAGGGGTTAGTGTACATTCAACCCAATTTTTCCTCTATTCTGCCTTTCTTTCTTTAGCTACAGTGCCACATATTGAGAATGGGTGTGAATATGTCATTGATGAACAACATACTCCAAGATCCTGAATCGTTTAAGAAAGCATATCTCTATATCTTTATCTAATTAATCTGTGAAGCAACTATGTGGCGCAGTGGATGGAGTCCAGGAAGCTGAGGAAGACCTGAGTTCAAATGTGGCCTTAGACACTAGCTGTATGACTCTGGAGAATTCACTTAACCCTGGTTGCGTCAGTTTCTTCAGCTGTAAAAATGAGCTGGAGGAGGAAATGAGAGACTACTTCTATATTTTTGTCAAGAAAACCTCAAATGGTGTCACCGAGAATTAAACATGACTGAAATGACTCAGCCCCAAAATCAAACTGTATGTATAGTTCAACATACGCAGTAATGGTGTGAATTGTGCTAGAGATTTTAAGAGTGGATTTCAACCAAAAGAAGGGTTTCCTGATAAACTCTTAGTTAGCCAGAAAACTTTACAAAGTAGAATAACCTATGTACCCCAAGAATTTGTTAACTAAGGTTTTGCTCTCCTTTTTTTTTCTCTGACTAGTGCCAAGGTTTTTCTCTTTTTGATGACTTGGATTGAAGTTATTGTAGTGTTTGAACCCTATAGATTGTGAGGGAGAAATAATTAAAACATTAAGGACTTTCTAAGGAAATCATTTTATTCTTAAGAATTAATATTGCCCTTTTTGTTACTATTTTGCCTTTTTCTTTTAATCCTAAGAATGTGTATGGATAAATGAAAACATAACTATGTAGAGCCTTCTTTTTTGGGTCCATTAATTATTTGATCTAGAGAAAACTTTACCTTTTTCTTTTGATTCCTTGATTTTCCTTATGTAAAATAATACCTTTATACTAATCTTTCTGCCTCACAGAAAACTCTGAAGATTATTGATTCAAAGCCTTCCCTTATCCATCCATTGTTTTTACTTTATAACTTATAGGACTGCATTAGTGTTAAAAGGGTGTTGAAATTTTTGAATATCAAGGATATTTTGAAGCAACATTTTGCAAAAAGTTGAGAAATCATTTTGGACTTTTTCAGATAAGTTTCTAATTCATTTATCAGGAGACAAACCTTAATATTGGCCTTTTAAAAGTATCAGTTTCAAAGTGAATCTTCTCCAAAAGAAGAGTGGACTTTGAACTTTGAAGGATTAATTCGAAAAGATGCATTATTAACTACAGTTTAGATAGAGATAAGGATTGCTAAATCCTGTAATGTCCTTTTCCAGTCAGTCTTTAAACCACATGGATGAGTTTCTGTAATACTATTTTGCCCTCTTCAGTGATTTTCTTTCTTATGATAGGAAATTAGCAGAGGCTAAATCAGTAATGATTTCTATCTAGCACCTTATATTTTCTTCCTTCTGGTTATGAGAAAGAACTAAAAAACACACAGTTGATATAGCCACACAGGTTGTTAACCTGATCATTTCTTTAAAATTGGTAGAAAGTACTAGGTTTTTGTTGTTGCAAAAAAAAAATTGCGTTACAATTTTGCTAAGAAAATCACCAAGAACTAAACATTTCCAAGACATGATTTTTCTATTGGCAAGTCTCAAGAAGTAAAACAAATTACTTCCTTTTTTCAGCATGTTCAGTGGTAAATAGGGAACATGTGGACAATTAAATAATTTGAAACTGGCATCAAGCTGTGATTCTAAAATTGTAAATACTTTAGAGAAAAGTTCAAAGGTGACTACCTAAGCCAGAGGAAGCTGTAAGTTATTTAGGCCGACAGGTTTTTGGAAGAATTAGTAAGAATCCCTCAGTATGTTTTATACATCAAGCCAAGATCAGCGGCTTTCACAATTGGGCTATTCCAGATAAAGCTTTAAATAATACACAGGCATATAGGAACTCTTTCAAGAGGTTATGTAGTAATGCAGAGCATTTTGTTTCAGATAGCATACCCAGAATTTATGTTTCATATGTTTAATAGTCTTTTTTCAGGAAGAATTATGGTATACTTCAAGATCTATTATTTTTGCTGGCAGTTTTATTAAATTGATTGAGGTTATTTTAAAGAGAGTAATGATCAAAAAGAAAGCAGTTCGTCTCTTATCTTTTTGTTGTGATTTTTTTTGTGTCCAAATCATGAATAGATTTTTAGAATTCGAATCTCAAGAAGTCAATTTAGTGAAATCACTTGTCTCAAAGAAGGGAATTAGAAACACAGTCTATTGAATTTAGTTTAAAAATTTTTTTGGGAAAAATGGTCCATACAGTGTATCATACATCTAGATTCATTGTTCTTGAAGTTACTTCAGAGGCCATATGATAATAGCAGCTTCATTTTACAGTTGAGGAAACTGAGGCCTGGAGAGTTTAAGTAACTTGCCCAAGGTTGTCCATGTAAGATAAAGATTCTGACTTAAATCTAAGTCCTTTGACTCTGGAGCTTTTATTCTCGATTTTACCACACTATTTTCCATGGCCTGCAGAATTGATGCAGACGCCACACAGCTGTTTCCTCTGTTACAGCTCCACACATGGACATGCATGGTACTACTCAACTCCATGGTACTACCTACCCATCCCAAACCATACATGTATTTGTTTCTGGCCTTCCTATAACTAGTGTTTCACTCCATATTCCACTTTCCTCTGTGATTATAAAGCAGGAGATTGCTAAGGGAAGGCACTGTACTAGTCCCAGCCAGGTCTCATACCTCACAGTTGGCAAGCAGACAGTTAAGCCGGTTTCTCCTACTGTTACCATGTTCTTTGGGATTTTATAGCATCCCTAAGTGTGCCAGGAAGATAGTGGAGAAGGCCAGTGACCACAGCCAGAGGCGGTGCTGGGATTCTTTAACTCAAGGGTCAAACAGAACAAAAACAGATTGGAGCTATCTGTCCTTCTAAACAAAGTTCATTTGCCTTAGGTCTGATACACAAGTTGTGGTATGGTGTTTACTATTAGGAAGATTCTGAAGTAATGGGCAATTTAATTCTTAATTAATTCTTTAGGATATTATGGCTCTCTTATTGTGTTGCTCAAGTATTTGAGAGAACAGTTCCATGTTTTATGTTTCATTTCATTTGGAGCCTATCTTACCGAACCCCTCCTATCATACAAATCCTCTCTACCTCCATTGATTGTAAATTCCTTGAGTGAGGGTGGGGACTGTATCTCCAAGCACTTAGCCTAAAATCTTTCACTTAGGTGATAACTACTAGATGGATCTGTGATCTCAATCATGTTGCTACTCCCTCCACTGGTGCAGATTGAAACTCTAGGCTTTCTGTAAATCCTCCCTAGGGGATAGACCCCCTTCCATTGGCTTTAATGTCCTGAATACCCTAACGTTACTTAGACACTATCTGTTATCTCTCAGTCTTGCCACATGACCAGCTGCCTTGTTTTCTAAGGATATATGAATTCTAGTTTCTTTTATAACAAAAATGTCAACATGAATGGAATTGTTGAGTGTTTCTAGATGTGCCAACTTGTAAATTGTTGGGAAAAAAAGTTCACACTTGGACTCGGATTCCCAGTAGTTAAATTAGTGTTTATAGAAGACTTCAAAAGTATGAGGTTAACATCCTTTGCCTCCTTTTCTCCTATTCTGTCACTGTCCCTGCAAAAAACAGAAGGGAACAGAACAAGATCAAAGGATATTTTGTATTTGTTTGTTTTCATGGTCATTAATTCTAATTTTTTAATATTTATTGCATGTGGAACAGGCCAGTGAGGTGTGTCTTACACACTTTCAGTTTTGTTGGCAAGGTCCAAAGCATCTTAGTTTGAAGCAAGTGGTGTATAGGCCTTCTTCTCTTAGTCCTGAGCAGTACGTTGAACTTGGCTCAATCAGTGTCATACAGTTTCTTTATAGTCTTTTGATGTCTTTGATCTGCCTTTCCTTGTCTTTGACTAGCTTTTTGTCTTAAATGCTTTCTTTGCTACCTTTGGTGGCATCTTGGGGGAAATGGGACTCCAAAATTTTGTTCATAATCTAGTGGTCAACCTTGTGATGATAAGCCTCTCAATACTTCAAGTAGGCTGTTCCTGGATAGTAAACTAAACTGTTGAGAGTTTGCTGACTGGATTAACCAGTAATGTCTTCAAAGAACTTGAAATCACCTCTGCACTGCAATGGGACATTTGTAGAAGTCACACAGTAAGGGTTTAATAAGTTTTGTTTGAATTGAATGAATAAATGTTTGTGTGAATCAAATTAACAGGGTGAGATACTGTTATTATAACGAACACTTTGGACAGCGTAAATAAGGCTCTAAAGGCATTTTAATCTTTGCGCACCCCAGATGATAAAGGCAATATGTTCTGCCAAATGTTGGACTGGAATATAGGACATTGTTGGAAGCCTGACAGAACTACACTGCTGGATGGCCTGGCTGGGTAGAGTCCTGGAAATTATTTTGGAATCTGTCTTCTCCTTAGTTTTCACTGAACTGTATTTTCATATACCTTCTTAAGAAGGTAAGACACTTTGTGTATGTCCATGATTGTTCTTCAGCATGGATCACCATTATTATTTCAACAGCATAATGTCTTGCATGTAGTATTCATTTAAGAAGTATTTGTTGAATAATTTGTTGAATTTTTGATGAGACAGTTGGGTTAAAGTCTTGCCTGTTACACACTAGCTATATAGCACTTATCTCTCAGGATTCTTGTGAGGCTCACAAGAGGCAAAAAATTGTAAAGTGTTTAGAAAAGTGCCCAGCACATAGTAAATACTGCATAAATGTTAGCTGTCATTATCCTCACCATCCTCATCCTTATCACTATATGACCACAGGCAAATTGCTTCTAGTTAAAACATGCTAGTGGGTCTGCCCTCCTGAAGTCTCTCCCCGTTCTAGTGCAATTTAAATGACCCGCCAGTCAGAATGTATCTGAAATGATAACGTGAAGTTCAGCTTTCCTGACTCCAAGTTCAAGTTACTGTCTTTTAAACTATACTACTAATCAAGCAACATTGTAATTGATGGATAACGATCAATACAGATACCCATGCTTACACAGAAATGCATTAGCTATCCTCCCTTGCCACTATGGTTTCCATATTCTCTTGGTACAAATTCGGTAAAGAAAGTTTAGAAGAAGAGAAAGGAGGAGAGAATGATATCAAGGAGTCAAACAGTATCATGGCAGATTGTTTGGGAAATGATGAATTAGGGATACTTTGACTTGGCAAAAATGCTGGTTTTGGTGTCAAAGGATCTGGCTTCATATCTTGGCTTTTTTATTTGTCCCTGTGTGACCTTAGGCACATACCTCTCTATGCCTCTGTTACCTCATCCGTAAAGTGAGGGAAGTGCATTAGATGATCTATGATGTCTCTTCCAGCTCTAAATCTTTAAGTTTTTGATTCTGTGATGTTGTATATATAACTTTTTGTTAGTTGAGAGTGTTTGATCCGTTTAATCTACTCCCTGATGTGTGCTTGTTTGAATGTTCAGTGATTGGAATGCTGAGATTATTAAGTGTCAGACATGTTTTTCTTTCCATCCAGATCTATTCTTACTCAGTAACTATGTGGAGAGAGATGAAATGATTTTTGGTTTTTAGTATGAGGTCACAGTTTCTCTTCGCTGCATTTTGGCCTAGGAAATTAGATTGTGAGTAGGGATGAGGCACTGACCAGAGAAATTAACCCCTTTTGAAGGATAGGCTATCTGATAATTAACTGAAAATCCAATGTCAAATGTTGGAACTTTTTGAGCATATGTTTCAGATAGTTTTTTGGTTAGCCTCTAGGATTTTTGGATAATAGCTTTAAAGTGCCTCTTAAAGGAAGTCACAGTTATAATTTGTAATTGTAACTATGTATTTGGAGGAGAGTTAGAATCTCATAGATACTGTAGTACAAACTACACTCTTGGATCACACTAAGGAACACAGGAATACATCGTTTTATTGTATTTACAGATATTGTAGTGGGTTTTGTTTGTTTTTACAAATTGAAGGTTTGTGGTAATCCTGTCAAGGAATTCTATCTGTGCCATTCTTCCAATATCATGTCTTTGTGTCACATTATGGTAATTCTTGTGATATTACAGATTTTTTATTATTATCATATCTGTCATGGTGATCTGTGATTTTTGATATTACTGTTGTAACATTGTTTTGGGGCACCATGAATCACATCCACGTAAGATGGCAAACATAATCAATTTTTGTGTGTGTTCTGACTACTGTAGTAACTAGCCATTCCCTGTATCTTTCCCTCTCCTCTGGCCTCCCTCTTCCTTGACACACAACAATATTGAAATTGCCCCATTTAATAACCTTGCAATGGTCTTTAAGTGTTCAAATGAAAGGGAAAGTCAATCTATGACGTTGTTATCTTATTTTAACAAATTGCCACAGCTACCTCAACTTTCACCAGCCACCACCTTGCTTAAGTCAGGAACCGTCCTCATCAAAGCAAGACCCTCCACCAGCGAAAAGATTGACTCACTGAAGGTTCAGATGATGCTTAGTATTTTTTTTAACAATAGATTTATTTTTTAATTAAGGTATGTACATTTCATTTAGACGTAATACCATTGCATGCTTAATAGACTACAGTATAGTGTCAACATAACATATATACACTGGGAAACCAAATATTCACGTGACTTGATTTATTGCGATATTTGCTTCACTTATTTATATTTATTATTTGTATCTGAGAAGTGTGCCTGTACTTAATGTCCAGTTGTGTTGTAAAGATCCATCAGTCAGTCACGAAGCACTTAAGTACCTACCAGATGCCTGACATTCTTCTGAATATAGGATAGGCTTATATGAGAACTATTTATATTCATTTTAAGTGAATTTTACTTAGAAAATATAAATAAAATGAAAAATAATGTAAATATGCAATTTATGTGTGTGTTTCGTTAAGAATCATTTTATTCAGTGTTAGTAAATAAGTTAAATGAATTAGTAAGTAAGTTCCCCAGTTAGAAATTATTTTAAGTATGTACTTCTGTGAAATCATTGGCTACTTGTGTGTCCTATTTTGGGAATATAATGCCTTGTAGCTATGTGGCACCTTTTTTCTTTTTGAACTCACCAGCACTGAAGTGAACCGCCTAGGCTAATAATCCCTTGTTGATATTTCCAAATGACTTTTCCAGAGTCATTCTAATGTGAAGAATTCTGACGGTAAAGCCTCAGTTCAAAACAGATATTGTGATGAGAAGCACATGCCTCACTCTTGTCATTTCCCACACTGCTGTTGGGCCCTGTGGATTAAAGATAAAGCAGAACTCAAAAGGTTTTTTGTGGTTTTTTTTGAACAGTGTACTGCTCCACATCTTGTTATTTAATGCCCCAAAGACCTAAAGTACTCTTCTTGTTTTAACTTCTATTTTCCATTAATTCAGTGACATAATTTCTGTAACACAAACTATTAACAATCAGGCCAGCTGTTCCTAAGCATCATCTAAATGATTTTATAGGCACATCCTGCATATGCTTGCCCTTACCCATTTCATAATAACATCATTAACACATTAACAACCAAATCCCATTGTAAAGTTCAGAACACCCTTCCCCAATCCCAGTTATATATTGTTTGATCTCCGTAGGCATAACACATTTATGTTATATAATCACAACTAGTCCTTCACTGTTATGTGGCCATCCTTTTGTTCACCCCTGAGTGATTGTCTATTACACTTCCCATGGTATCTATTCTACATCTCTTCTCAGGCTTCCTACAATATTCCTTTACCCTCATTCCCAGCAAACGACCTCATTGCTTGATCTGCCTAGGGAATAGAGGCATCTGTCCTGAACTCCCCCCTTCTCCCATATATACCTCAGAATCCTTTTATATCATCTTCCATGCTTTACAAAGAGGTAGCCCTTCTTCCTGCTCCAGGACAGTCCCTGTGCCCAAGGATTCCAACCCATTTCTTCAAGGTTGTCCCTTGGACCTTCTCTTTACTTTGATCTTCAGTTTCTCCCTATTTAGTAACAACTTTTCTGTGTCTTTACACACCTTCCCAGGTCTTTCCCATCCTTAATGAATCTTCAGTTGACTATACAATGCATTCTGTGAAGTTATGGTCCTATATCACTTCTCCATCATTCCTCCTGTCCAGTGGCTTGTCAAGTCTTATTGATTTTACATTTATAATTTATGTTGTCCCTGTCCCTTTCTCTCCATCCACATGGCCACCACCTTAATTCTCACCCTCATTACCTCTAAACTGCAGTATTGCAACAGCTTCTTAATTGATTATCTGACTCTATATTTCTCTGCTTCAATTCATCTTCCACACAGGTATCAAAATATTTTTCATATGACACAAATCTGATCATGTCCTTCCCAGACTAAAGCTTCAGTGCTGCCATTGCTTTCACAATAAACTTCAAATGCCTCAGAATGGTAAACTCTTCATAGTCCTTCTCTAGCTTACCTTTGCATGCTAATTTCACTTAATGGTACTTTAGGTACTCTGCATTCCATTCAGACTGGTCCAACTGCTGTTCCTGAACTCAACATTCCATTTCCTTGCTCCTTGTTTTTTCATAGGCTATCCCCTCATGCCTGGAATGTTTGTAACCCTTGCCCTTACTTATTAAAATCCCTAGCTTCATTCAAGGTTCATTTCATGGGCCACCCCTTCAGAAAAGCCCTTTTGGAACACAGAGTAATTAGTGTTCTCTCCTTTCTCAAATTATATATTTATCTCTATATGTCATTTCCCTAGTGGAATCTTGGCTTCTTGGGACCTTTTTTTGTATCACTAGTGTGATAATTTTGTATCACTAGTGCCTGCACAGGACCTTACTTAAATGCTTAACGAATCTGATTGTTTTGGAATCCTGCCTATGACACTATGACACTTGGTAGACACTTTGTATTATCTTGGGTAAGTCACTTAATTTCTCTGAGACTTGGTTTCCTCATCTGTTAAAATGGGGATTCTAATAACACTGACACCTAACTCACAGGTATGCTGAGAGTATTAAAGGAGATACAGCTCTTGAAAAACTTAAAAGCACTATATAAATATCAGTTGTTATTATTAGTGTCTTTTGTGCTTATAAGTTGTATCTCCCTGTGAAAAATTTAAATCCCTATATAAATGTCAGAGGTCCCTTTTGTGCTTATAAGTTTTACCTCCTTGTGAAAGACTTAAAGCACTATATAGACGAGCTGTTGTTGGGGGTGCCTTTTGTGTTGATAAGCTGTACCTTCTCCTGCTTTTTCAGGTAGTGATTGCTCTGTGTTCCAGTTTGAAGTGTTGTGAATTTTTCAGAACATTAGACATACCTGTAACTGAAAGTAGGCATATATAAGAGGCAGTCATTAATTTATTCATGCTGCATTTGTTAAGTACTACCATATGATAGGCACTGTATTAAGTGCTAGGGATACAAGGAGCTCACAGTCTAATGGAAGACACAATATGCAAATATATACCAATCTTCCCTTCAAGGAGTGCACATTTTAATGGGGGAAACAATAAAGGGAAGGTAGAAAGGGACAGAGTACACGTATGGAAGCAGGGTTTGGAAATGGATAGGAAGTGGTATAGAGGCATGGTTCTAGGTAAGATAAGGCAAAAAGCTCATCTGTTAGAACCCATTATTTTGGTGGGAGGGGGAATGAAGAAGCTGAAGATGATGGCCAGAGTGTAGGCTCCAATGGCTGGGAAGTTGGCTTTGTATGTCCAACTGGTCTGTAAAAAGAAGAAGGGGGATGTGTGTGGTTGAGCCCATCCCTAATGGATTGTTTTGACAGTCATTATTATAAACCATTGAACGGTTCTGGCAGGAAACTTCCTCTTGAAGTCAACCAGACTGAGCTGGAATGTCTTCCCAGGACAGCCTACTTTTCCATATTGGGAAACTAGCACCCATGACTGAATAAATTGGCCTGTTCTGCCTAGACCAAGTGCTAGGATTTTGTGCCTTTTGATATGAATTGTGATGAGCAACACACCATATTCCTGCCTTCTCTTTCCTCTAGACACCCCTGCCACGTGTCTCCCTGCATGCATCCCCCAAGCTCTGTGAACAAAGAAATTAGGACCACATGCCCATGAGCCACCTCTCTAGCTGTCCAGTGGTCCTAACTCGATTCCTCTTTTGCATGTAACACCCAGCTGCTGATGGTATAAGTGTATCATGAACACCAAACTGTACTGATTGTTCTCTGAAATGACATTTACCGTGTGTAGACATGGCCTTAAAGGGCTGTCCCTAGTGTGTAAATCTCTGTGTAGCTTGTTAACGTGAAGGATGTATGGCTCAGTATTGCCTATTTGAGATCAGTGGTGCAATGTTAATGTAACAGAGAATGCCTATTAAAGGGAGAAAAAAGAGAGTTTGCTAGCTTTTGTTTTGTTTGATGGTGGGATTTTCAGTGTCATTTTCCCTATTTTTTCCTCTTGCCCCTTTCTTGGTTAATAAAGTAATAAAAGTTTCTTTGTTTTCTTGCATTTGTTATGTAAAAACATAAAACTCCTATGGGAAAAAGTTGTTCTTTGTCAGAAAGAGGCTAAATTCCAAAGCTTCAAACAGCAAACCTCGTAACAGACAAGACAACTTTTATCTGTGCTAATAGATTTTTAAAATAGATAATTTGTCACCTAATAGTCTCATGAAAGAAAACTGAGAACCATGAAAAGCTTATTGGCACAGGAATGATTTTTTTTTTGCACCACTTAAGGTAAGACTAACACCTAGTTTAATCTTATTAAAAAGAAATGATGCCTCAATATTGACTGGCATTTCTTTTTAAGGCAGCAGAGCGGCTTATTACAGATAGAGATTGGATTTCATGTTCGGATGCTAACCGACAGCTTGTTGAGTGACCCCCATGTATATCCCAAAGGATAATGAATTCAAGAGAAAGGAGAAATTTCTCCATTTTTTGGAGGCAAGCCCTTTTTACTAATATTAGACTTTTACCTAAAGAACATGATGAAAAATGGACATAATCCATGGATCATCATGTAATGCCATTTCATTAGATTGTGAGCTTCTTGAGGGTAGGGACTTGTCTTTTGCTCTGTTTTATCTCTAGTGCTTAGCACAGTGCCTGACATATAATAGGCACTTAGTAAATGTTTATTGACTAATACCAAACAAATGAAAATACAAAGTCTGTTAGTGGTGGTCATGCTCTTCCCCATGCTCTCAAGTCCAGCTCTCCCTCTCTTCCACTTACTTCCTCACAGAATCAATGTCCCAAAATGTCAGTTAGTAGGAATTCAAGGGCATTTTAGTCCACTGATCTTACCTGAGGTAGTATTTATTCATCCAACCTCTCCCTGAAGACCTCTCAGAAGGGGGAACCTCCTGCTTCCTAGGACCTGTCTGTTCTGCTTTGGGATATCTTGAATGGTTAGGGAGTTTACCTTTTTGTTTTTTTTTTAATATAAATTTATTTATTTAACTTTTTACATTCATTTTCACAAAATTTTGGGTTCCAAATTTTCTCCTTATTTCTCCCCTCCCCCCACCCCAATACACTGAGCATTCTAATTTTCCCTATCACCAATCTGCCCTCTCTTCTATCATCCCTCCCTTCTTTTGTCCCCATCTTCTCTTTTGTCCTGTAGGGCCAGATGACTTTCTATTCCCCATTAACTGTATTTCTTATTTCCTAGTAGCAACAACAATACTCAACAGTTGTTCCTAAAACTTTGAGTTCCAGATTCTCCCCACCTGTTCCCTTTGGGAAGGCAGGCAATTCAATATAGGCCATATCTGTGTAGTTTTGCAAATGACTTCCATAACAGTCGTGTTGTGTAAGACTAACTGTATATCCCTCCATCCTATTCTGCCCTCCATTGTTTCTATTCTGTCTTTTGATCCTGTCCCTCCTCGAGTGTTGACTTCAAATTGCTCCCTTCTCCCATTGCCCTCCCTTCCATCATCCCGCCCTCCCTGCTTATCTCCTTCTCCCCCACTTTCCTGTACTGTAAGATAGGTTTTCATACCAAAATGAGTGGGCATTTTATTCCTTCCTTTAGTCAAATGTAATGAGGGTAAACTTCATGTTTTTTTCTCAGCTCTCCTCTTTTTCCCTCCACTAAAAAGTCTCCTGCTTGCCTCTTGAATGAGAGATAATTTACCCCATTCCATTTCACCCTCTCTCCTCCCACTACATTTCTCTCTCACCATTTACCTTAATTTCTTTTAAGATATGGTCCCATCCTATTCAATTCATGTGCTCTCTGTCTCTGTGTGTGCGTGCATGTGTGTGTGTGTGTGTGTGTGCGTGCGCACGCGCATGTACATGTGTGTGTGTACGTCTGTGTGTGGTCCCACCAACTACCCAGATACTGAAACTTTTTAATAGTTACAAATATTGTCTTTCCATGTAGGAATGTAAACAGTTCACCTTTGGTAAGTCCCTTATGACTTCTCTTTGCTGTTTACTTTTTTATGCTTCTTCTCATTCTTGTGTTTGAAAGTCAAATTTTCTTTTCAGCTCTGGTCTTTTCATCAAGAATGCTTGAAAGTCCTCTGTTTCATTGAAAGACCATATTTTCCCCTGAAGTATTCTACTCAGTTTTGCTGGGTAGGTGATTCTTGGTTTGAGTCCTAGTTCCTTTGACTTCTGGAATATCCTATTCCACGCCCTTCGATCCCTTAATGTAGAAGCTGCTAGATCCTCTGTTATCCTGATTGTATTTCCACAATACTGGAATAATTTCTTTCTAGCTGCTTGCAATATTTTCTCCTTGACTTGGGAATTCTGGAATTTGGCCACAACGTTCCTAGGAGTTTCTCTTTTTGGATCTCTTTCAGGTGGTGATCGATGGATTCCTTGAATACTTATTTTGCCCTCTGGTTATAGAATCTCAGGGCAGTTTTCCTTGATAATTTCATGAAAGATGATGTCTAGGGTCTTTTTTTGATCATGGCTTTCAAGTAGTTCCATAATTTTTAAATTGTCTCTCCTGGATCTATTTTCCAGGTCATTTGTTTTTCCAATGAGATATTTCACATTCTCTTCCATTTTTTCATTCTTTTGGTTTTGTTTTATGATTTCTTGGTTTCTCAGAAAATTATTAGACTCCATCTATTCCGTTCTAATCTTGAGAGAACTATTTTCTTCATTGAGCTTTTGAACCTCTTTTTCCATTTGGCTAATTTTGCTTTTGAAAGCATTCTTCTCCTCATTGGCTTTTTGAACCTCTTTTGCCAATTGAGTGAGCCTATTTTTCAAGGTGTTATTTTCTTCAGCATTTTTTTGGGTCTCCTTTAGCAAGGTATTGACCCATTTTTCATGCTTTTCTTGTATCTCATTTCTCTTCCCAGTTTTTCCTCCACCTGTCTAACTTGATTTTCAAAATCCTTTTTGAGCTCTTCCATGGCTTGAGCCCACCGGACATCGACCTCAGATGTCTGGGATAGAGAGGCCCTGACCTCCATGTCCTTCCCTGATGGCAAGCATTGTACTTCCTTATCAGAAATGATGGGAGGAAGGAACATCTCTTCCCCAAGAAAGTAGCTCTCTATGGTCTCATTTTGCTTCCTTTTTCTGGGCATTTTCCCAGCCAGTTACTTGACTTCTGAGATTCCTCTCCACCCCCAGCTAGATCTGCCCAGCTAGTGCTTGGGGTCTGAGATTCAAATGCTGCTTCCCAGCCTCAGGGCTTTCCGTGGCAGGAGCGGCTGCTATTCAATGTGAGCTTAAGTTCTGGTGCTTGGGTGGGGGCAGGGCTGCCTTCCAGGCTCAGTTCCCTCAGGGGGTTTATGCAGAGACCTTAGGTAATGGAGCTCCCGTGGAGCTCCCGTCTTCTCGGGGAGTCCTCGCCCGCCTCTGCCGTTGCCTCTGCCGCTGCCTCCCAAGGGGGCCCGAGCCACGGAGACACCTCGCTCCCCTCTTGGCCAGCCCAGAAGTTTCTCTCACTGACCTGTAGCACCTGTGCGTGGAGGGACCTTTGTGGCCACCGGAGGTTCCGTCCCTGAAGCCTGCTCGGATCTGCTCCTCTGGGGCTGTGTGGCCGGGCCAACACAGGGCTGGGCTCCGTGTCCGGAGCGCGACGGACACCTGGGGATGGCTTTCTAGGGCTCTCTGGAATGGAAATCGCTTCCAGTGTGTTTCTGCGTGGGTTCCACTGCTCCAGAATTTGTGGGAGTTCTTTTTTACAGGAAATTTATGGGCTGTGGATTCGGAGCTAGCATATGTGAGTCTTTCTACTCCGCCATCTTGGCTCCTCCTGAGTTTACCTTTTTGTGAAGCCTGTTAGCCTCTGTATCTTCTACCCAGTGATTTCTGAGACCAAAGAGGGACAAGTCTAATTCTTCTGCCACAGAACAGCCCTTGAGATACTATGGAAAAGCTATCCCCTCTCCCCCATTCCCATGTCTTTTCTTCTGTAGGGTAAATACACCCGCATCTGTACTTTATTCAACTGATCCGTGTTCTTGAGTCCCTTCCCCATCTTGGAAGCTCTGTTACTGAGTTACTTTCCAGCTTATCAGTGACTTTTTTTTTAGTGGTGCCTGCAACTGAGTATTCTAGGTGTCTAACTAGGGTAGAAGTCAACAAGACCATTACTGCCTGCCCCCCTTCCTACCCTTGCCACCTGGAGTTCTGGATGCTGTGCCTTTCTTAAAACAAAACAAAACTTTACTGATTTATACATTAATACTGAGGGCTGGACTAGAGTTTAAGAATAAAAGGAAAAGGAAAATAGCTTATGATAGAGAGTCCTTTACAGAAGAGAGAAGAGGAAGAAGACAGGTTATGAGGAAGGGAAAAAGATAGAGGTGCACACACGTGCACATCCACACAACATGAGGAGAGGCAGGCTGGCCAGCCAGGGTCAGGACTCTTGGCTGGTCACCTGCTTCACGTAGGTTTTCAGCAGGTGCTTTTCAAAGGCTGTGAGGTTTGTCCAGAGTTCAGCAGTGTGTGTGTTGAATGGGCTGTCGATGTTGAGTTCTCTCAGCAGGATCTGGATAGATAGTAGAATGGCCCTGACATAATTCAGAGCTGACCACTTGTCCTTGAAGATGTCCAAACAGATAGATGCCTTTGGTATTCACATTAGAATGGTAACAAGGTGTGACAGATTTCACAGTGGGAGCATTATATGGGTAGTCGCTGGGGAATTCCAGGGAGAGCTTGGACCTTAGGTCTTCCTATACTGTCCTAGCCACCCCAGGGATGGTCACAGTCCCCCTGAAGAGACTGTCTGACTGGGAAGGCAGATATGCTCCTTTGTCTCCAGACATCACTAGAGTCATCAGTTCCTGCTGTAGCCTCTTGTCCATGCCAGACTCAGCCCACTTACAGGAGGCATCGGTGGTGCTGGCCTGGAGGCCATGGGGGACTGGAGATAAAGGAAGAGAAACTTCTGGGCAGCAAGTGCCCCAATGCCTTTCTTAATGTAGCTTAAGAATACATTAAAATGGCTTTCCAGTATTGTGAGTCTGTGTTGCATAATTCTGAGTCCAACACGTAGAGACATGAAAGTCAGGAGACTATGGGGGAGACTGGGTGGAAGGAGATATTTTAATCTTCCTAAAACCTTTAGACAGATGTTTCAATGTCCCAATATTTTTCTCTTTTCAGATAACTAAAATACCAAGCAATGTAGATTGGTAGATATTTATCTATTTTAGTTCTAGTACAATAATGATAACATCTCATTTGTATTATGCTTTAAGGTTTACAGAGCTCCTTATCACTAGCACATAGGCCAGAGACAGATTTTGACTCATTACCTTGTATAAACACCATTAAATTATGATGTAATCAGCCTTCAAGACATGTTATAAAAGTTACCTTTTGGAACCTTTATTACCCCTTCTAACCAATAACTTTGTGTTAATTCATTTGATGTCATGGATCACCAAGTGAACTGATTACATAGTACCAATGCCTTGCATTTTTGTGGACATCTCATAGCTAATTTTTTTTTTAATCCTGGCCTAATTTCTCATTATTTCTGAGTCTTCCATTTTCCCATTTCTCTAATTAAAAACCTTTGCCAGAACACTGGCTATCTTATTTAAATAAATTAAGTAAAGGTGTCAAGTAGGATTAATAGACAGGACTAATTTAGGAATTATATGAGTTTTCTCGTTTTTCCACAAACTCATAGATACATGGAATGTTAAAACTGGAAGGAACCTTAGAGATCATATATTTCAGCATTCTACCTGATAGGTGAATGTCCTCTCCGTTATTATCAGCAAGTGATAATACCACCTCCGTTTGAGAACCTTAATATGTCTCAAGGTAGCTTTTTGGTGTTTTTTTCACTGTGTTAATTGTTAGAAAGTTTTTTTTTCTTTTAGTGGAGCCCAAATCTCTATTATTGAACATGACAGATTATTACTGTCATGAAGTTTGCCTAGTTTGTAAGTTGGGTCATCATATTCCTGATATTGACAATTCTTAAAGGTTTCCATGGTATTAAAGCTCATAAAAGATTGACTAATATCTTGAATGAGGATTTCAAAATGGTATGTGTGCATATGTATATATTACATACATATGATATATTTGCATACAAATATAAATATATATGATTGTAATATATACTTGTTTTATTCTTTCTGTGATAAAGGCAACAACTTTGCTTTTATAGAAGTTTGTTAGCTTTAAATAGCTAATTCTCTACTCCTTAGTATAATACAGGTAATAATTGACACTTATATAACACTTTGTAAGGTTTACAAGGCACTTTATCCTCATGCCTACCCTATGACACTATAGGTAATATTATCTCCATTTTATGTATGAGGAAAGAGAAGCTCAAATCAGTTCTATATCAGCCCCAACTGTCTTGCCCACCCTTGAGATACCACCACCTTGGCGCTTGGTCTTCTAATTGGTGAGTTCCTGAGTAGGATTGTTGCTCCAGGCATGATTGCTTAACTCTTGGCTTAGCTCACTCTCCAGACTGCCCCACCTCTTCACTTAGAAGCTTAATTTCCACTCTCCCTGATTCCATGTTCTAGCTCTCCTTTGTCATTCATCTCGCCCTGCATTTCACAGCAAGGCTAGGACTTAAAACATTTCCAAGGGACTCTTGATGCAAAATGCCATCCTCCTCCGGAGAAAGAGTTTTGGAGTTAAATGCAAATGAAGCAGACTGTTTTCTCTTGTGCTATGTTTTGTTTTGGTTTGGTTTTTCTCCTGGTTTTTCCCATTCATTTTAATTCTTCTGTGCAACATGACTAATGTGAAAATGTGTTTAATAAGAATGCATATGTAGAACACATATAAGATTGTATACCAGGGAGAGAGAAGGAAGGCAAGGGGAGAAAATTTAAAACTTATGGAAGTGATTGTTGAAAACTGAAACCAATAAGTTTTAAAAAAAGTGGAAAAAAACAATATAAGGTCCTTGATTGTAGGGACCATCTTGTTTTTTTGTATCCCTAGCAGTTAGCACAGGGTCTAGCACATTGTAAACACTTAATAAATGCTCTATCAATCTAAAATAAGTGATTTGCTCATAATCTATATATAATTAATAAGTTTACAGAGTGAGGATTTGAATCCATATATCTCCTAACTCCAAAATCAGGTCTCGTACTGCCTAATAACATATGGTATGTGGCAGTTTATGCCCCTGTGAATCTTCATTTTCATCTTCCTATTCAGTTCTGGGCCCATTTCATTGTCTGTTTTAAAAAAAAATATGTCTAAGACATATTCTGATGGATGAGCTTTATAGTCTTAGTGTTTAATTGTATGTCATATTCAAACAAAAAGCATTCTTCATCTGCCTGTTCTTTGTTTTTTATTTTTTCTACGTGGATATTTAGTTCAAACTCTTTTTTGAGATATTGTGAATCCCATTAGAGGATGTTCTGTGATGTTTCGGGATGCAATCAGCACAATGTCATTCAAAAACACCAGCATCCAGAGGGCCTCACCATCTTTAGGGAATTGAATTCTTCTGTATCTCCTCCTATCAGTGTTTACCACTGTTTTTTGAGCATACAATACCCATGCCATCCTTCATATTAATTATGGGGGAGGCACTGATAGTGTCTTTGAGCAAAGTTATTTCTATTGGTTACTTTAAGAATCCATAAATTTGATATACATAGGAGACAGAGATTACCAAACAATAGGTCCAGTGAGATCTTGTATTCTTTACATCTTTCTGGACAATTTTATATTTGTAGAAGTACAGTCTCTTGTGGAATTTTACATTTGAAAACTTATTTCCTCCTCACACCCTTATCAAGAATGCTCTCCGATATAAATGTAGATTGTTTATACTCATAAGCATTTTTATATAGATGGGAAAGGAGAGTTAGAAGGTTAATAATTAGTGATATGTTTTCAGTCACCTTTTTTGATGGAGGGACAGTGATAATAAGGTGCAAGAGACTAAGATTGCTTATGAGAAAATGTAAAATTCTTTTTTAATGGCCCCAAGCTTCTCCATGAAACAAAGTCCCATCTCCCCAAGTGACTGTATCATTATAGTGATGTTGTATGGCTGCATGTCCTACTGTACTGTGGTCTCTTAAAAAGAAAAAAAAAAGAAACTGAATTTTATCCAAAAGGCCATCTTGGGTCTGAGTAAGCTGCGGCACATTTCGATCATGGGGAGAGCAAGGGATACCCAAGGTTGAGCTTATATAGTCCATGGGTATCCTGAGGATGTCAAGAGAAAGGGTGGAAAGTAGTCAGCATATTGGGTGAGCTCTCTGTGGCAAAATTATGGGGAGACATGGACAGGAGTACCACAAGATGGGCAGGAATGGCTGTATTGTTATCTGTGTTGTAGGAGTGAATAAGGACACAGATGAGATCATAGACCAATTTGAATATGAATTGATGCAGCTTGGGAGGGGGCCAATTTAAAATTAGGGCACAGGTTTCTCTCTCAATTTTTCTCTGCTTCCTTCCCTCTCTTTCCCTCCCTCCTTCTCCCTGTCCCCCTCCTCCATGCCTCTTTCTCTATTTTTAAAGATTTGTCAAAGAGATGGTTACTTCAATTATATGTGAATTTATAGTTTATTTCTCTCAAAATCTATTTGCATGTTATTTCATTTTTATCCCACCACTTTACAATGTGAGTAGAGTATAAGGACTGCTAGCCCTGGAGTCAGGCAGGACTTGGTTTAGAATCTTGGCTTCCTTACTCTTATTTGAGACCTTGGGCAAATCACTTCAGAGTTTCAGTTTCCTCTTGCTCAAGATGACAAGGTGGGCATGAATGATTTCTACAGCCCCCCTTTTTAAGTCTATGATGCTGAGTCTTCTGGCCCAGCTGAATTAAATATGACAGTGTAGAGAAAAAAACCTAACAGATATGACAGTTGAACCACTGTGACAACCAGTGAAAAATCATAAAGATTTGTAGATGGGTCAGAAGGCTGAAAATGAACTAATTTTCAGTTCTAAAAAAAAAAGATTTTCAGAATCTAGAGTTAGAAGGGAATTTATAGGCCATTCATTCTAACCTGCTTATTTTATAAAGAAGGAACTTTAGGTTCACAAAGCTTCAGTGATTTGCCCAAGATCAACAGCTAGTAAGAACTCAAAACCAAGTCCCTACACCATACCACGCTGGCCCAATAAACCAATGAGCCACAAAATATTTTAAATGGATCATTAATTATAGGGTGTGAGCATTTATAAAATAAAGTGGTGATCTCCAGGAGGTAGGGTTCACAGAGAACATGCCATACTAAGCTTACCTATTTTTTTAAAATTAAATTAATTAAATTACATTTTTATTTAAATTTGGCAGACAGGTAGATAAAACTCGATGCTTATGTCATATTCCTATATTTATTTTAACAAAAATTTCTTATGACATCCTTCTGAACAAGATAAAAAATGTTGCTAAATTATATTATAATTAGGAGCTAGCATTAATCAATTAATACTTTGAATAATATATTAATATTATCTTGGAGAATAGTCCTTGCTGTCATATTCTTTGGGGTTCTGTACTTCAAATGGTTTTAGCTCATTTATTGTTTTGAGTTTTTTATTCAGTGTCATGAATGCAGACATTGGTGGCATATTTATCAAATATGGGAATAACATGAAATAGAAATGACAGAATTGACATATTAGATGACAGCATCAGTATGTCGGTAGATCTTGATAGACTGGAATAATATGCCAAAACCAATAAGATGAAATTTACTAAAGATAATTATGAGGCATAGTATGTGGGTTGAAAAAATCAAGTCTGTAAATACCGATTTGGGAAGATGTAGATAAAGAGTATTTCATGTGAAATAAAGACCGCTAGTTTTTGCTTAACAGGTTAGTAATATGTTTTGACCTCCTTGGATTATATAAATATAGTATACAAGACAAGGGAGATATAGTGCTGTACTTGGCAGTGGTCAGCTTATGTCTGGAGTACTGTTTTCTATCTCCGTGCCATGTTTTAAGAGGAATGTTGATACCCTGAAATGAAACCAGGATGGGAATATGAAAAATTGTTGAAGAAGCTGGAATAGACTGAAGATGAGAAAATTTGGGTTGGAGAGAGGGAGAAGGAGGAGAAGAGGTCTTATATGTTTGAAAGGTTTTCATAGGAAAGAGTTTTATTTTCCGTGTAGCTTCAGGTGGTAGGAATACTCTACCAGGCCATGGATGCTATCAGAAGCCAGATCCTGGCTCTGACTGTAAAGAATAGCCTAACAATTAGAACTGCCTGACCAGGGAAGAATTTCCTTTTTAAGTAGTGAGGTTCCTGTCATAGATAACGTTCTAGCAGAAATTGGATGAATGAGCCACCTTTGTCTTCCTTCAGTCTGCTGTCAGAGACAATAGAAATTTCTGATTTAAAGAAGTACTTGAGTGAAAAGAAAGCAAGTTGGTAAGATTGAGGAATAATTGGAAGAACATCCGTGTTCCATTGGCATCATCTCAACGTCAAAAGAAGATGAAGAAGGTACCTGACATTTGGATGGCATTCCTTGAAGAATTTAAGGAGAAGGCATAGTCATAGAAAAGGCAGGGGAGGGGAAGAAGCTATTTCTTTGGAAAGAAACATTTTCACATATAAGATCAAAGAGTGACTTGAATGTTTTAAGGAAGGAAAGAAACAGTCATTTATTAAGAGCTTACAATGTGCCAGGCACTGTGCTAAACACTGGGGATATCAATACAAGTAAAAAGAAAGACAGTTTCTATTCTTATGGAGTTTACATTCTAATAGAGGAAGACAGAACGTAAAAGGATAGAGATTGAAGGTCCCCAGCATGGAGACATGGTTTTGAAGTTCAGAAATCAGCATCAGTACCAGAAGAGGAATAAAGGTTTGTGTGCCTGGGCCTCTCCATAAAATAGATGCTCCAAGAGGACCTCACCAGTGGGACAAGGGGGCTGGTCTGGTGGAAGAATAGTTCAGAGTGAGAAGGAGGCAGGGGGTGGTTGAATGTTCCAGGACAAGGAGAACCCAGGCGCTGAGGGAAAGTTTCAGGTTGAAATAGCAACAGGGACATGGTTTTAAACTCTCTAAGTCAAGATTAGAGCTGGGAGGGAAAGTTCACATTGAATAAGTCTATATTGTTCATCATTTAGTTGGTTTATCTTTTGGAAATGCTGATAGACTATTGTACCCTCCTCAAATGTCATAACTGTTCAAGATAGACCTGAATTAGAATAGCTTGATTTTGGGGCAGCAAAGTTGTGGAGTGGATAGAATACTGGCCTGGGAGTCAGGAGGACCCGAGTTCAAATCTGGCCTCAGACATTTACTGGCTGTGTGACCCTGGACAAGTCCCTTAACCTGTTTGCCTCAGTTTCCACATCAGTAAAATGAGCTAGAGAGGAAAATGGCAAACCACTCTGGTATCTTTGCCAAGAAAACCCCAAATGGGGCCACAAAGCAGACATGACTGAAACTTCTCAACATCAAAAGTTTCCTTCTTACATGAGAATGCTATATAATTTCATTATGGGGCAAATAGTTTTTACCTTTTGTCACTGAACATTTTTGCCTTTTCAAACCAGGTCTGAGACTTCATTGGCATGGGCAATTCTCAATGAGAAAACAGCCTTCTCCCAGCACAGATGGTCACTGCCTCTGCACTTCATGATCAGTTTCCTGGGGGTACGAAGTGTTTAAGTCACTTATCTAGGGTCCCACTGCAAGTATGTATTAGGTATAGAACTTCCAGCCAGGCCTTCCTAACTCTTAGGACTACTTTTTCCCCACTCTCCTTCATTTCTAACATGAAATGTCTTTTTTCTCCCTATTGTGAAACCAGTTCCCTGTACCTTAGAAGCAGTGTGAGACTTCGTTTCATGGAAGACTTAGCAGCCTATTCAGGGCAATTTCTTAGGGACAAAGGGTTTGAAAATAAGGTCAACTACCTTCAGCAGGGGAATAGCCTGATAAATGCTTGCTAGCAAAGTGCCAAATACAGGCAAGAGGATTTTTTCTTCTTTTTTTAAATCTTTAACACTAAAACATTCGTTACAATATATTAAATATGCTTGGGAAGCAGGATGGCAGACCTACCTTATTTTAAGAAAATTCATTTTCTAGAAATTAATTTTTATTAACTCTGAAGTGATTTTCAGGCTGGACAGAATAATGCATTATTGGTTTTTTTGTGGTGAATTGTGTTAATTTTGGGGAAAAATCTGGACTTGGAGTCAGGAGAACTATGTTTAAAGTCCACTTTTGACATTTCTTAGCTAGCTCATCATGGGCCACTTAACCTCTCTGAACCTCAGTTTTCTCATCAGTAAAATGGTAATAACTCCCACTTCACAAAGTTGTTGTTTGAGGAATTGTACTTGGTAAGCCTTAAAGCTCTATATAAATGAGTTGTTGTTGCATTTGTGGCTATTGTGAGTAATTATTCAGCCTTAATATCTGAGGTGGCTATTTGGTTCCTCCTCCATGACCATACCCCTCCATTACTTAGATGATCTTTGAGAATTAGACCGACTGAAAAATTCACAACTCTCTGGTCAACTTGATTATGTGCTTCTCCGACCTTTGTTAGGCCGGTCCTTAGATAAGAATTAGGTAGCTACCAGGCCCAAACTTGAAGTGCATCCAGCTTGAGAGACCTGCCTTTTGGGATCTCAGTTAGTCTTTGTATGTTCTTTGACTTTTTTTTTTTTTTGGACTAGATAAGCAAATTCATTGGCAAGATCAAATCCCAGGAAGCACCTATACAAAATTAGAAATCCAATGGAGTGTGGCACAAGTGGGACAGTGGTGGAGTCAACGAGCATTTGTCGAGTGGCTGCTGTGTGCCATGCACTGTGCTCAGAGCTGGGATAAAAAGTAAACCCCGCATCCACAGAGCTTACAATCTGTTGGGAGAGACAACATGCAAATAACTATAGAGAAATAAGATATATACAGGATAAATAGGAGATGATCTGAAAAGGAAACTGTTAAGATTAAAGAGGACTGAGAAAGACCTTCCAGAAGGAAGGACTTTCTCTGAGACTTACACGAAGCTAGGGGGTAAAGGTGGGGAGGGAGGGAATTCTAGGCGCAGGGGATAACTCATGAAAATGCCTCACTTTTGGACCTGTAGTGTTGTGTGTGCAAGGAACGGCAAGGAAGCCAGTATCGTTATGTAAAAGAATATTAGGAGGGGAGAAGGAAGAGGAAAAGCTAGAAAAATAGGAAAGGATTAGGATATGAAGAGTTTTAAAAGCCCAGCAGAGGATGTTATATTTGATCCTGGAGAAAATAGAGATCCACTAGAATTTTTTGGTGTTGGGAAAGGGTGACGTGGTCACTCCTATGTTTTGGGAAGATCAGTTTGAAGGCTTAGTGGCGGATGGATTACAGCTGAGAGAGACTTGGTAAGACTAACCAGCAGGGCATTGTTGAAGATGGTTGTTGGAGTGGTTCCTTCCTCCTTTGTTCTTTTTTTTGTCCTTTTTTTATTAGTTAACATTTCTTTTTTTAATTTTCAACATTCACTTGCATAAGTTTAAAATTTTCTACTCCTCCCTTCTCCCTCCCTCCCCAAGACATCATGCAATCTGATATGGGCTCTACACATACATTCCTGTTAAACACATTTTCACATTAGTCATGTTGCTTAGAAAAATTACAATGAATGGGAGAAACCATGAGAAAGAAAAAACAAAACCAAAAAGAAAATAGTCTGCTTTGTTTTGCATTCTGACTCCATAGTTCTTTTTCTGGATGTGGATGGCATTTTGCATCATGAGTCCTCTGGAATTGTTCAGATCCTTGCATTGCTGAGAAGGGCTAAGTCTATCAAAATCAGTCATCACACTCTGTGGCTGTTACTCTGTACATGTTTTCCTGGTTCTTCTCAGGTCACTCAGCATCAGTTCATGTAAGTCTCTCTACGTTTTTCTAAAGTCTTCCGGTTCATCATTTCTTATAGCACAATAGTATTCCATTACATTCATATACCACAATTTGTTCAGCCACTCCCCTGTTGATGGGCATCCCCTTAATTTCTGTTCATGGCCACCACAAAAAGAGCTCCTATAAATATTTTTGTATGTGTAGGTCCTTTTGCCATTTTTATGATCTCTTTGGGATACAGCCCTAGGAGCAATATTGCTGGATCAGAGGATCTTCCTTCATTCTTGAAGATGGCCAGTGACATTAGAAGGGTGGTATCTTGGCTTGCTGGTGCATTGGATTTAAGTGAGGCAGAGCTGTGCAAAATTAGCAGCCTCACTTTCTCCTCCAGAGTCATTGGAGTCCAGTGGCAAGGCCTAGGTTAAGACAGCTGGTGATGACTCAAGATTCATTGGGAGACCCTGGCGTTTTTAAGCAAGGTCTTTCCCAGGTCTAAGTTTTTCACAGGTAACACCCATTCAGTGATTAAAGCCTAGGTAAGAACTGAGCCCAAAGACGGCCTAGTTTGCCTTCATAAAAGAAGCAGTCTGGCAGTCTGGGAGGGGAAGACCGTCAGAGTTTTTGGCCAGAACCAACTTGAAGTTGAAGAGGTTCATTAAATGTATGGTCAGAGTGATACAAGAGTTGAGACGCTGAATACCCAAATCCCTCAGGCTGTTGGTTGGAGACTGGGTGAATCTAGTGCTAAAGTCAGTGAGAAAGTTGGGAGAGTGACGGGGAGGTCAGCATATGGCAAACAAGAATATAGATGGAAAGGTGATGGCATCAACAAATTTTATGCACCGGAAGGAAGAGCCCTTAGAGGTAATTAAAATTAATTCATTTTTATAGATGAGGAAACTAAGATACTTGGCTCAGGATCACATGACTTGTAAGTGGCAGAACTAAGATCTGAGCCTAATTTTTTTTTTCTAAGTCCAGGGGTTTTGCTGTTGTTTTAACTAGTGAGTAGTCTGAAAATGGCATGGGATGGAGGAAACACCCTGCTTCCTGAACCTGTGAGTGGGTTTAGGAGAATTGCTTTCAGTGGAGAGAATTGCAAGGAATGTCTTTAGGGGAGAGCCAGGTTTCAGTTAAAATGAATTGGTCAATGGAGTTTAAAAGAAAAGTTCGAGAATTTGGAGGGGTTTATTAGGCATTAGGGTTTCTAAAGGGCAAAGTGGAATGGGCTAGTAAAAAGCCCAAACCCAGGATAAAATGAGCCTGAGGAAGAGTAGGAATGATCTGGGCTGGAATAAAGGTTTTGGAGGAAGTAATGAGAATGAACAGTAGTATAATGGGAAGCAGACTAGAATGGCATTTTGAATTTGGTGCCTAACCTGCATTTTCAGTACCATATAGACATTATCTAGTGGATAGAGGATAGGGTCTTTGGAAACAATGAGAACCGGGTTCAAGTCTTGTCTTTCATCCATATTAACTGTGTGATTATGGAAGTCAGTTCTGCAGGAAATCTTCAGAAACTACAGAGTATAGATGAATTGCTCATCTGCCTTGATATGAAGTAAGGTTTTCAACTATAGCCACTCCATACAACTACAATTACAAGTTCAGACCTGGCCATCTCTTCCTCATTTTTCTCTCTCTCCTCCCATTAAACAAAGGAAATGGATACTATTTGGAAATTCTGGGCCATAATTAAGGTGGGGAAAATGCCAGTTAATTATTAAGAACCTTTAGTGACTTTATTAATTCAGGCCTTGAAAAGATGTGGGATATTTTATTTATTTAAGATTTAGTTTCTTAAAAACATGGTTTCATTTGCACTATTTACTTTTCTTAGGAATCTTAGGGTTATCCTCAGTCTTTAAATCCAACAATTTTATTGTCTTCTCAGATAGCTTTGCTCTTTTTTTGTTGCCAAGATACACAAAATTTATATTATGGTGGGTGTACTTTTTAATTTGATGAAAACAGATGTGGTCACTATTATGGTGATTGAATTTGGAAGAAGATAATGAAAATAATAATTTCTAAAACCAATTCGGTCTTAGTTCACAAACTAAATAATAACCATTAAGTGAACTGATCATATCTTTATGAAAAGATATGAGGAAGAGGTTAGGGAAATCTAGTGAAATCTGCAAGTTATAATTAAAGTGAATCCATCTTTCTAGAAGAGAATGTTAGTGTTTTTATGGGACACTGAACTTGTATTATATTTATAAAGTTATTTTATTTAAGAGCCAGTAAACCAGACATCATAAAAATCCTTGAATTCTTGGGTCTTTTTTTTCTTTTAAGGGTAGAGGGAATTTTATTTTAGATGAGCTGAGCTGGAGGGAGTTAGGATACATATTCTTTGTGTCTTTTTAAAAGAAATAGCCGAAGTTTATGTGTCACTTTAAGGTTTTTTAAGTGTTTATCTCATTAGATCTTAAAAATCACCCCATGAGGTAAATACTATAGGTATTATCCCCATTTTATAGATTAGGAAACTGAGGTTCAGGTTCACAGGGGCTAAGTAGCTAATGAGTGTCAGAGCTGGGAATTGGATGCTGGTCTCTTCTGCCTCAGTGTCCAGTATTGTTTTCATTTCACCTACCCTTCCTCATGTAGTGACTTTGGAGTATATGAGCTTAAGAAGAAACCTGGCTTCTTACTGAAGACACCACATTCCATGTCACTTTCTCTAGTACTAGCAATTCCTCTCAGACTTTTATAGTAGGATTTCTTACCTCCTCCCACACCATTACCCACCCCATCCCCCAGAAGTCCCCCTTATCCTTGCTCCTCTTCCAGATATCATTCAGTAACCTTTCCTCCTTTGAAGTTTAAACAGTCTGATTATATCCTTCGTCTGGATACCTGTAGCTGCCATTTTCCAACCTTCTGCTCACATTCCAACCTTCCTTAATGATTTCAGCACCTGGTTAAATTCCTTTCTCTTCATTCCAACTCCTGTCATTATCCTAGGTAACTTTAATATTTACACTGATAACCCTCCAAGTCCTCCCAGCTCCTGTGACCTTCGATCTCTTGAGCTCAGTTTCCTTCAGGGGAGGTCATACTTAGACTCTCTCTCATCGTTCTCTTATCCTTTCACCTTTCCCCTGACCTCCTGCTCTGGAATCTGCTCCTCATTCTTGGAGGTACCTTCCCTCCTAGTTTGTCCTGGTAAATCACTACTCAGTCCTCGTCCTGTTCTGGCTTTACTTCTCTCCCTTTCTTCTTACAAACCCTGTACTTAGCTGTTTCTGAGAAGCCTAGGTTATCCTCTCAGTTTGAGAGAAAGGATTAGTACTTCTCCATCTACTGTGGATCATATCAACTGATTTGTTGGGATCTATGTTAGTTAAAAGGCCAGACTTTTAAGAGAAGTAGCCTGAATGCTTCCTATTTTAATTCATTCAGCAAACCTTTATCTTGTGCATAGTCCATTCTGTGCTTTTAGAGAAATACAGAACTATAAAGAAATGGTTCTTATTCTCAAGAAACTCAACAATGCTGTTGTTGTTGTTTAGCCATGTCCAACTCTAAATGGGCCCATTTGGGGTTTTCTTGGCACAGACATTTGCCATTTCCTGCTCCAGCTCATTTTACAGATGAGAAAACGGAGGCAAATATGGTTAAGTGGCTTTCCTAGGATCACACAGCTAGTTAAATATCTGAGATCAGGTTTGAATTCAGATGTTCCTGACTCCAGCCCCAGCGTTCTATCCACCACACCACCTAACTTCCCTTGGCAATGAAGTGTAGTGAGGAGATAAATGTAGAGGTAAATAAATATAATATCCATCAGGATATAATTGCCAAGAAGAAAACACAATGAGATGAAATTCAGAAGCTATGTATTGCTATCAGCCTGCCTAAACTTTCTGCCTTTGCTTCCACAGGTGTCAGCTGATAGAAAGAATGCATATATGCACTGGTTAAACCAGAATGACTGTTATGTAAAAATAGACACATACCATCATCCTCTGATTTTTTTCTGCATTGTGAAATGTTCCCAGGAAACCTTACTTTCAAACTGTTACTTCTCATGTTGTATACTCTAGGTTTAAGAATGTTATTGAAGTAAATGAATCATATAGTTCAGCATAAGATGAGAAAGGAGAGCTTTTCTAAGCTAATATTTATCTTCTGGAGAAGCCATGAACCATCAAGCTTTCAGAGATTTTAGCTAATATATATATATGTATATATATATATATATATATATATATATATATATATATACACACACACACAAATATATACAAAATTGTATATACAAATATATACCAAAAAAAGATTTTAGTCCTTTTTGTCATTCTAAAGATGAAGATATAGTCCAGTGATATCAAACTCAGAAGTGAGGGCTACTAAACTGGAACCCATACTGACTTAGAAAACCATATATTAACATTATCTATGTTTTATTGTAAAATATTTGCTGATTACTGTTATTCTGGTTCAGCAACTCTGGTGTGTTGAGGGTAACATGCTGTTTGAAACTTCTAATGTAGTCCTTTCTATGACTAGAGTATAAACAGGGAGGCACTGAGTGATTTAAGCCAGTGTGGTTTCATTGTTTTATTCACAATATATGTTGTCAGTTCCTTGAACATTATCCTCGCTTAACATTAAAACCATTGTTTTATTTCAAGTTTTAAGGAAGGAAAAGGGACATTTTTTAAATAAAAAGAGCAGGTCATATCACTTCCAAGAGTTTAGGAAATCACAGGCAGTGATGATTATGTACCTCCTCTTAAAGGAAAGGTAACAACCGTTTGAGAGACCAGCCTCAGACTTAAGGAAAGAGCTTTTAGAAAACATAGCTGGTGGAGGAAAAATTCTAGGGAGTCTCTGAACTCCTAGTATCAAGGACTATACTATCAAGGATTCTACTTCAGCAGTTTCAGATTCTACTATACTATCAAGGATTGCTCTACTTCAGCAGTTTAGTGATATTATAAAATGGCCTATGGCCATCAGTAGTTGGAAAAAAGAAAACAAATCATTGTTTAAAGAAAACTGATAACAATATTCCATTAGCAAAGTGTTAAAAAGCACCAGTTTTTTTCCCTGAAACATTTAACTTTATTTAAGTACCTTTTTAAATACCATGTCCTTGTCAGAATCACAGTATGTCAAATCCTTCAGAAAAATATCTTCTGTGAAAGAAAAAAATACTAATTTTTTTTCTGCCCACTGCTTACTCATTCCCTAAGTGCTTGCCCTGCGGTGGGCACCACAGGAGGAGGGGTTAGGAAAGTGATGAAGATGAAGACAAAAGCAACTGAAGGCATGGTCCTTGCATATGGGGAGTTTCCAAATGTAGAGACACAGCTTATGTTCGTGGTTCACTCAGAGAGTAATAAACAATAATTTCTAACCACTCTAGCATAGTCTGGCTAGTGCTAGCTGTGTTTAATGATGTCATACACATTCTCAAATATTGAAGGAAGAAAGGGGACTCTGCAGTCTTTGTTGTCTAAGCTCTGCCTGATATGACTGGCGGGGAGTTTCTCCACTGAGGAAGGCTGAGAACTGGAATAGAAGAGGTACGAAAAGTGAAAAAGGTATATGAGTGGAGAAGGTCTGTGTTCGGGATCTTGTTAGTACTGTAAGCCTCTTACTTTTATGAACAGCAAAATATATATTAAGTATACAGATTCACCAGGGCATTGGTAGTGGAAAAACACCTGGCTTCACTTTTTTTTTCCTTTGCTTTGAAAGCTAAGATGTAATGGGAAATGAATCACAAGAAGGACCCAGAGGTTTGTGATGTATTTTGCTAGCATTATGCTAAAACATTTTTTTGTTAAGCATGAAAAATTAATCTTGTGGATGTTATTGTTCTAAATTCAGTATGTCTTTCTGTTTATTGGGAAAATGAAAATCCTTTTTAGGAGATAAACAAAGGATACCTTGGCAATATAGCCATTGCCATTTTGTGTGGAGGACTTCCTTGAAGTGAAGGTCAGAGACTCTTTTACCCTCAGAAAAGATCACTCTGTGATCTCAGTTGTTGGGGTTTCTTGAGGAACTGGAAGAGTAAAGAGGCCATTTTAATTTGGTTTATAATGTGCATACTCTTCTTTCAAATGATTTAAACTTTGAGTATTTTGTGGTGACTTCTCTTGGAGGGTGGTGATCAATTTCTTCTTTGTTTTGGTATTGAGAGATACTTGAAGTGAGGAGGGCAGAAAACTGCCACTTTATAAAGGCTATACCAAACAGAGCATGGCAAAGCAATATGCCAGACTTTACATTTCTTGGCATCATATCCTAAAGCTATATGACTTCTGTTTCTATTTTTTCTTTTAAAAATTTTTTTTTAAAAATAATTAAATTTGAATTTTTGTTACATTTGTTTCATTTTGTTACTTTTTAAGTTTCAATCTCTTTCCCCACCTACACTAGAGAAGGCTACCATTTGACACAGATACATGTATTTATGTGTGTACATACATATACGTATATGTACACATACATATGTATATACATGTGTGTATATAGACGTGTATATGTGTCTATATATGTATATTTCTAAAACCATTCTGTACATACTTCTATTTATCAGTTCTTTCTCTGGAGGTGGATAGTGTCGTTATAGGTTCTTTGTCATTGATTTGAATATTTATAATACTCAGAACAGGTTAGCCATTCACAGATACTCTGAACAATATTGCTGTTACTGTATACAACGGTCTCTTGGTTCTCATTTCACTCTTTCTTATTTCATGCACATCTTTCCATGTTTTCTAAAATCAGCCTGCTCATCATTTCTTATAGCATAGTCATATTCCCTCACAATCATACCACAACTTGTTTAACCTTTTCCCCAGCTGATAGTCATACCTTCACTTTCTAGTTCTTTGCTACCACAGAGAGCTGCTTTAAATATTTTAGAACGTAGAAGTTCTTTTTCCTTTATCCCTGATCACCTTGGGAAACAGACTTAATAGTGTTATTGCTGGGTCAAAGAGTGTAAGCAATTTAATAACTCTTTGGGCATAATTCCAGAGTGCTCTCCAAAGTGTTTGGATCAGTTCACATTGTATTATTGTCCCAGTTTTTCCACATCCCCTCCAACATCTGTCATTTTTCCCTTCTATGTTTTCCTTTTTTTTTCTAGTGCTTTGATGTCCATTTAGTTTCCTCTCTTAGATTAGCCACAAGAATCAGATGTTAAAATATGAACATAGTTATTTTCATACCAATTGATTTTGGTGATTTCCCTATGCTTCTGCTTTTTTTTTTTTTTAAAAGAATTTTCCATAAAGTATAGTGATAGAGCATATTCAGTACATAAAGATTTTAGATAATTACAAAACACATATGTTTTCTGTAGAAGTTTGTGCCAATTTAAACTAGAAAAAGATCTTCTTTAGTATGGCTTCTGTTTTTTTCTTTTTCTTCGACCAGGTTCTGCTACCTCAAACAAAGAAGTTCATTGATTTGGAGAAGTTGCTGTTGAAAGGGAAATCTTTGACTAGATACAATGTAGACTTGAAGCATCTTTGTATTCTTTCTTAAATAAGATAACTTTCTTAAATAAGATAACAAGAAAGACAGCCTCACTATTCTTTTCTCTCCAATAATAGTCTGGCCAAATTTGCTACAGTGTTTTAGAAACTATTTTTGCATATTCTCATATTCATGGAAACAAGAGGCATTACAGTCTATCTACTTCATTGTATTTTGAACAATCATTTTCTTATCAACTATTTATACTTTCTAACCTTTTCAGTCTTTTCCAAATCTGCCTAAATGTGTATAGGTAACTGCCAAGTCACTAGATTCTTCTTCCCTGTTTATTTATGATCATTAGCCCCTGACAGTGTCTATATAAGTGATTTCCTGAGTCCCTTAGCTAAATGTCCATTTTTTAAAGCATTTGTATGCAAGGCGATTCTTTGAGCTTCATCTTTCTTCAGCTGATTCATTGAGATGTAAATAGAAATATATTTGCAAAACATAATAATTTTTCTCTAACTGCATGATTTTTGACTCTCATGCACACATGCACATAAATTAATCAATAAATATTTATTAAGTGCCCACTCTGTTCCAGCCATGGTGCCAATATGCTGGGGATACAAAAAGAGGCAATACATAGTCCCTGTTCTCAAGGAGCTTGTATTGGGCTAGGCTCCTGAGGAAAACAACATGCAAACAAACATACATAAAAAGCAAGCTATGTGCAGGATAAATAAATTAACAAAAGGAAGGCACTAGAAATTAAGAGGGATTTGGGAAGGCTTCTAGTAAAAGATGAGATTTTAGATGAGACTTTAAGAAAGCCATGGTGGTCATGCCAAAGGAGAGCATTCCAAGCCACAAAAAATGCCTGGAGTTGGAGTATCTTGTTTGTGGAACAGCCAGAAAGCCCCTGTCACTGGATCTAAGAGTGTGTGGTGGGGATTAAGTTGTAAGAAACCTGGAAAGTAGGAGGGAACTATGTTATGTGTGTGATATGATCAGATTTATTTTTTAGGAAAATCACTTTAAGTGACTGGAGGATGGATTGGAGTGAGGAGAGACAAGCTTAAGTGTGAGGTGATTAGGGCTTCCACTAGAGTGGTTGCAATGTCAGAGGAGAGAAGGGGATGTATTGGAGATATGTTGCAATGGTGAAATTGACAGACCTTGGCAACAAGCAAGGAACATTGGACATGGAAGGGTGAGAGTAGTGAGGTAGCCGGGATGACTTCTAGGTTGGGAGAAAGGGACCAGGAGGATGGTGTTGCCTTCTACAATAAGAAAGAACGTGGGAGGTGGAGAAGAGTTCTAGGGGGAAAGATAATATAACCTTTCAAAACAACAAATGAAAATAAAATTAAACAAACTGTGAGGAAACTATATTTGTCCAGTTCTGTGCTGATGGAAACTTAGATAGCAGTCTCTAGAAATGTTGCCTCTGTCCTTGCCTGTTATAATAACAATACTATTAACCCACATTTAAATGGCACTTTAAGATCAAAGTGCTTTCCAGACAACAATCCTGTGAGTAAAGGTCATTTTAAGCATTATTATTCCCATTTTAAAGATGAAAACACAGAGATTAGAGGTTAATTGACTTGCCCATGGTTGCACAGCTGGGCAAAACTAATTTCTTGTCTCCATGTCTCAGTATTGTAACAGAGTGTCTCTGTTCAATTTCTTTTTGTTTATCAGTGATTTGGATAAAGGCCTAATGTGCCTTTATGCATATTAGGACAATTTATGGCTCAGCAGATAGAGCACTGGACCTGTCTTTGGGAAGAGTTGAATTCATAGCCTACCTCCGACCCTTACTGTGTGACTCTGGGCAAGTTACTTCACCTCTTTTTTGACTCAGTTTCCTCAACTGTAAAATGTAGCACCAATCTCATAGGGTTGTTGTGAGGCTCAAATGAGATAATATTTGTAAAAAGTTCTTAGGACAGTGCCTGGTACATAGTAGGAAATATGTAAATATTCATTCCCTCAAGCTTTGGGCAAAGGGAGGGACTAAATGATTTTGGAAATCCTTTTTAACTTTAAATTGTGTGATTTTCTGACAGTCCTACAATTTAATATCACTGCCTTCTATTCAAGAATTTTACTGATTTTTCTGTTTAGTGCCAGTTTTTAGTTTAAACCTGGGAAATAGCTTTTCATTGAAAGATAGCTTAGGAGAAATGTTAATTAACATAGCAAAGGGACAGAAACCAGTGAATAGAAGCTATTTTGCTCAGGTTCATGAACTTTGAAAAATTGGAGAAACATGCCATCTATGTTTTCAAGTTTTCAGGTCAGAACAGGGACAAAGGTAATAGAGTAACTTTTTTAAAATATTGAGCCCTCTGTTCAGCTTGGTATACTGTCGTTTAGGTCTAGTCAGTGAACCATTTCTAGTTCCAGCAAATTGTATGGACATGACTTGGCAAATGCATCTACCCTGAGGCTTTGACATCTGTCCTTTTGCTGGACCCTAAGTTCCCCTGTGCCTTTCCATCTGTGCTGCCTTTGCTTCCTGGGCAGGTATTGTGCCTATGTGTTAGAATGGAAGCATCTTGAAAGTAGGTGCTTACTCTCTTTCTTTTCTATAGTGTAGAGAGTACTTAGCACAATACTTTGGATATCATTAATACTTCTTTAAAAAATTATTAAAGCATGTGCTCTTGAACTCATGCTAATCATCATTTCCCTTATTGCCCACAGGTTATCCCTTTAGTGGCATATTCTAGAAATTTGCCAGAAATCTGTTAAGGTAGTTGCCTTATGATTTGAAATATTTACCTTCTTTCCATTTTTGGAAATTGGTAGGTTTATTTATTTAAAGATAGAATTTTAAATATATTTTAAATAAATATTTAAATATATTACAAATGTTTAAATTATTTTTTAAAATGCAAATATAATTAAATCTAATTTTAAATTATAAATTTAAATAAATTAAAGTATAAAATTTAAAATGTACAATTAAAATATACATTTAAAAATATATTTAAATATGTGATCCCATAGTATGAATTCTAGTATAGTAGTCTAGGTAGGTAGATACATTGTATTTATGTTGACGCTCAGTAAGCCATTTCTAACTGGATTCCTGGCTGTGTGGGGTGTAAGAGTGATCTTGATTAGTTATTCTCTGTGGGGGAAAGAAAAGAAAAAATGCAAAATCAGTTAAATGGTTCTTTTTCACCTTTGTACTTTCCTATCTTCTCATCCTTGATAATCAAGGATCCTATCATCTGTTTGATCTTCTTGCCCTCAGTAACTGAAGATGCCTAGTTTCATTGTCCTTAGCATTTATTGGAGGTTTAAAGGCCCTTACCTTTCTTTTGTATTCAGGCTAAATTATCAGTCATCACTTCCTTGTGCTCTTGTATGTCTTCTTTTGAAATCTCCATTAATCCAAGAAAGCAGCAGTTAGTTTAGGCAGCATAAATCTCTTTGAATATACCTCCTTACCTTCATAACCTGAATCACTTGCAAGTGTTAGCAAAATTTTGTTCTTCAAATTCACCACTTGAGCTGACTTCTTCTTCCAAGTGTTAGCTCAGGGGATCTTACCTCCCTTATCTCTAAAGCCTTTCATAAAGTGGAGTGATGCACATTTGTGAACCTGGGAGGAGAGGCTCAGTGGAGGGCATTTGGATGCAGATCAAAAGATGGAGAAACCCGGATATAGTGGTGGGAGTGCTCTGGCCTTGCCTACCTCATTGATTTTGAATTCTAAAATGATGTGGTCGCTGCCTCCCAAAGTTTCTGTCATTTTTCCTTTACTAGCAGCAGTACTTCTTGGTGCTCCTACCTTATAAAAGGTTAAATTATCTGTAAGATAAGTCAAGAATTTCTCTATTTCCTTTGTATAGAAAGAGAAAGCAGCATCTGTCTAAATAGGTAGAATCTCCCAACAAAACCATATTCTGTCTGGGTGGGGTAGCACATGTTTGTGTTCTCTATTCCTGGGAATGCTGAGGCTGGTAGATTTCTTGAGTTTGTTCTGAGCTGCAGAAGGTAAAGCTGATTGGATGTTATTATCCGGCAATAATAGGGGGAATACCCCAGGAACAGAGGACCACCAGACTACCTGAGGAAGAGATAACTGAGTAGGTTAATAACATTTCCATGATGATCAATAGTATCATGCCAGTGGGCGGCCACTTCCAGCCTTGACGAGGCAGAGAGACTCAGTCTCATAAACGACAAAAACAAAACATTTTGCTTTTTTGTCCTCTATTAGGACTTTGTCCATGGCTCTCATCGACCTTGACCCCTATCGTATGTTCCTACCATTCTATCATTGTTTTTCCTCCTTTGATTCCCTACCCAAATATTTTCTGTCTTCCTTCTCCTTTCCCCTCAAGTTCATGTATTTCTGCCCTGTTGAGTATCTTCTTAATGTTCACTGTATGAAAATGTATACTTAGCTTTTGGACCTTAAAAAACCAAGTTCTTAATTATTCATGTGAATTTTTAAGGATAAAATTAATTTTTAGGATAGTTTCACTTTGACCAAGCAATATTACACAGAGATAGCAAAGCTCTTTGTAGTTGGTAGGATATCTTTATCCTGATCATAGCATTATATTATGTCTTTTGCATTTTTTTATTTCTAGTCATTGCAAGTCAGAAGTTAATTGCTTTGGCATTTCCTTATTTTAATAGATTACTAAAAGAAGTGAGAGAAATATAAAGATAATATTAATAATAATAATAAAGATGCTACTAGGAAAATCCAAGAACAAAGTAAATGCAAAATTCTGATTTTTGGACTATCTTAAAAGGTCAGCAAAACTTAAAAGACCTTGAATTTATTCTTTATATTTTTGAAGAAATCATTTCCTGACAGTTTATTAAACCACACTTATTAATTTGAATGCCTGTGTAGTCTTCAGCAATTATCTCAGGAGGCAAATTACTGCAGCTTGGAGTTTAAATTTCTATTTTAATCAAATATTATTGCTTTGTACTTTATGTTCTCATCTCAGGCCAAATTTAGTGGCGGGTGAAGGTTGTTTTGAAAGTTTTGAATGTGAGAGGCGGAAGTATCAATTCTAGTTGGTATTAAAGTAGAAAAACTCAGAATTCCTTTTCTAAAACTATGTAAAATCTAGGTTAAGGTTTGCAGCCTTGTTTTATTAATAAGATTTAAGATTTTGTTTGCTACTCATAGCCACACCAAAAAAAAAAAAGGTGTTGGGAAGGAAATTGTCACTGAAATTAATGAACTGGTTCTTAGTCATCATCTTCTGAAGTCCCAAAGGCTTTCTTAAAGCATTTTACCATTGGCTGTTCTTACAACAATGTAAAATACATTGCAAATCCCCTATGACAAATATCCATTTTAGTCAGAACATTTTTCTTCCACTGGCTGCTACCTCCCACTTCCAAGTAAACAAAGATGCAGTTATCTCGATTTATGGCATTAGGGTTTAAAACAGATGCTTGAGTAGAGGATTGTTCATTTTGCCATCATAGTATTTTGCTTTTTATTGCCAGATGTCCAGATGACATTTATGTTCAGCATTTATCCAAGAGCTTCATACTCTCTTTATTCCCCACAGTGGTACACAGGTATCAAGAATCTGGGAGGTTTGAGCTTTGGGTTTTTTACCCCAATCTGGTCACTGAGCTTTGGATGAGCCTCTAATTTAAGCATCCTAGATAGGATATTTCACATTGGCCCTCCAACTCTGCCACTTTACTACCTGTGTGACCCTGGGAAAATAACCTAATTTTCCTGGGTCTTTCAGGTCCTAAATGAAGGTTTTGGATGAGAAGAGCTCTAATTTCCATTCTAAATCTGTGATCCTTTGATCTCCTTTTTGGGACATTTTGCACATATGAAATTTTAAGTGAGTATCTTGAGAGCTAGGTATACTGAACTGAATATTATGAAATGTTTTTTCTTTGCACTAGAGAACACAAAAAATAAAAAGTTTTTGAGTTGTGCCACAAGAATTTATTTTACCTCTATCGTGATTCCTTAACCTATTACCTGTGTTATGCAGTGCATGCTGCATTGATACTGAGATTTGGAGTATTTGTATTCTGTCATGGTTTGTCAATTTTGTTTCATAGTTGAGTTCAGCATCACTGAAGAGACTATAGAAAAAAAGTTAAGATGGGTAAGTGTTTGGAGCCCTCCAAGGAAAGCAGATTTTCATTCAGGGTAAAAAATTCCCATTTGGTGCAGTTTAGTGTTTGGCTGCCATTTTAGTATTTTCTTGTAAAGCACCTCTCTATCTCCCTTCCCTCCCCATTTGTACTAGGAAAAATTTTCATTCTTACAAATCTCAAAACAAAAGCTGATTTGTTTTTATTAAAGTTTTTGTTTTTTATTATTTATTGAGGTAAAAGTTGAGCTAGATGACTTTCCAAGTTCCATAAAATGCTAAGAATCTAAGATTCTTTGTCACATTTTTGCCTACAGGACAAAACTTTTCCCAGTGAACAGTGTTTATCTCAGACATAAAAGAAATAAAAATTAGAACTTTCTTCCTCTTACATTAGTATTTTTTTTAGCTCCCTTTATGTTAGATATATGTAGCTATAAAGTATATGTGTGTGTGTATGTATGTGGTAATTTATTGATATTCATGAAATTAGGAGATTAGAAAAAGTTTTTTCCTTGTAACACTGGGTATAATATTTTGTGGAATCTATGATGGATCCAAATGCATTACATGGAAACTGGTTAGATTGTTTCCCCCTTTTTGGTTCTTTGATACTAAATTGGCATTTAGAAAATGAATTTCATGCATTTAATGATGATGATCACATTCCAAAAGTAACCTTTATTCATTAGATTCCACATGAAACAACTCAGGCCACCATCATGCCTTGACCAATTCAGTTCTTCCTGGGAGGGCCATGACTGCCCCTGACAGAATGGTAGTCAGCTGGTGTGTTTACAAAGTATTATTGTTCATAGAGGAGTTTTCCTGTCATTGCTACTGCTTCTTTGGCAAGGCAAAAGGCTGGTCAAGTAACCAGATGTTCATTCTTCAAAAGAAGGATGGTGCAGTACAAAGTTCACTAATGTGATGAAGCTACTGCCTTACAATAGATTTGATTTCTTTGTAATAGTATTTTATGTATTTAAAAATGAAGAAGTTATTCAGTTTCCCCAGACTGTCAAAGGAGTCTGTCACACAAAAATGATTACAAATCCGTCATCTAGCATGGCTAGAATTTGACTAAGAGTTCACCAGTTGCGTATTTTTATTCCACACTAGGGGCCCTAGAGACATCTCACATTTGACACTTCCAAAACTAAACGTGTTATCTTTTTCTCTAAATTCTTCCTTCTTCCAAACTTCCATATTTCTGTCAAAGGAATCACTACCCTTCCACTTTCTGTGACTGAAGTGCAAATTGTATGGGTCATTCAGTGTGAAGTTTTTCCCTCAACTTTCAACAACACTGGCTAGATTTACGTCTCTGTATTCTGGAATTTTTTTCTCTACTTGTTTTGCCTTTTTGTTTTTAGGCTTGGAAAAATATGTGGGGATTGAAAGATCTCCTTTACCTTTTCATCTATATCTGCAACCCATGTCATTTCATCAGCATACACATTCTGATGAAAATTAAATGCATTAATTACTTATTTCAAAAATCAATATTCTGTAACCCTTATGAATATAAATATGAGTTGGGGACGACACTGTCTAATATTTACTCATCGGGAATAAAACTGCTTCTTGTAGTTCTCATCTGAAATGTTGGAAGAATAAGGAACTTCTGCAGTATAGTTGTCAATGAAGTTCTTAATGATTCTTCTTTCATTACCGTATTTCCCTACCATGTATTTGTTCTGCATATAAACATATATAACTATACTTCTTTAGGTACATGTCTCCCCAGATAGAATATAAGATTCTTGAGGGTAGATATTGTTTTAGTTTTTTGTATTTCTGTTCCCAATGCCGAATACAGTACCTAGCACACATAGTAGGCTTTTAATAAATGCTTTTTGATTGATGTGTTTCTTACTAATTATATTTTAACATAAATATGATTTATATAATATATAGTTTGTAATAAGTATAAACAAACATGTGTTCTAGACATATGAGAGGCAGCAAGATGTAGGGTAGAGAGCCAGCCTTGGCTGGATTCTTGCTAGTGCTATTTTCTCATTGGGGTTCCTTCTACCAATGAAATCATATGATGAGTCTCAAGAAATATTGTAAGCTATCTAGATACTAGGTAAAATGAAAATATGTCTTGAAATCTGTGTAAGTATATGCAGTGGAGAAATGTATTAGCTTGAAGTTATAAATGCTGAGGTTTTTATCTCTGTTATGTTTATTCAAATGCCTATAAAATCTTCGTCTTGTCAAATTAGCTCCATTGTCAGTTCTGATAATTTCTTTGAAATATTTTTCTCTACCTTTAATGACATTATTAGTGCCTGCCAGGAATAATGGCTAGCATTGACATAGTGCTTTAAGGTTTACAAAGTGCTTTACAAGGAATCAGAGCCAAGTAACTGGCATCTGTCTCTCACTACCCAGGTTCAGGTCACAAATCCAAGGTAGACTATAAGGGAACCTGTGCTGAAGAGCAGTGTTCCAGAGTGAGGAAGGGTTGTGAGTCTAGGCTGTGTACTGAGTAAGGTGGTATAATGTTAATGTAAGGTTAATGGTGGGTGGGGGGAAGAGTTAAAGATCTTTCAGGCCCATTAATAGACTTCATCAATACCTTTTGGTAATTTCTATTGAGGCACTAGGTTCCAGCTTTGAAAAGTGTAAAAATATTCTGAGGTGAAGTTTTACTTTGAGCTTCCTCATTGTAAGTGTTTGTTTGGCCAGGTGACCTTCTGGGTAGTCTCTAAGGAGCAGGAGCTTTGAAAACCCAGAGGTTGGTCCTTCTTTCTCTGGTAACTATGTATGTTAGACCATTGGATCTGTCTGTTGATCTGTGATCTATGTATTGCTTATGGTCAGACAGAAGTCCTGTCTGTTCTTTCTGTTTGTAATTTCTGCTTGTAATTTCTCTCTGTATTTTCTCTGAAGTTCAGGGTGTTGACTTTTTCCTCTGAACTAAGTGAATGATATATGCACTTGATTAAAGTAGATTGTTGACCCCTCAAAAATTGCTTTCCTTTTAGAAACGCAGATCTAAGGACCTGTAGAGCAGGCCCTCCTGTGTATGCCGGGGTCCTTGCTGTTACAGGAGGAAGTTCAGAATCAAACAGCACTTGTATGGCTCAACAACTCACAGTTCTAGCTTGTTACCTGATCTGAGGCTTGGAGAGGAACAACCAGGGTAAGAATCCTAGACTGAAGGGAAGCCTGGATTTCTGTGACTGAACTGGTGATGCTTTCCACTGGGGTATGTATCAGTGAGCACCTTAACATAAACAGGTAGGCCTGCTGCCATAGGTTCTTTGATCTGCTTCTCTAAAAGGAAAGGCAATTTTTGAGGGGTTAATAATCACTTTAATCAAGTACAGGTATCAGAGAAAATCAAAATCAAAATTTCAAGAAATCAAAAATTTACAGATAGCCCTTCCAAACTGCCTGACCATTAACATACATACCTCTTTACCACAGAGAATCTGCATTGTCAAAGCCAGGGGGCTCCTTAGTGGCTTCCCCGAGTCTCTTCTGGCATACAAAGCTTCTTCTAAAAACTAAGCCTAGAGGGCAGGATCCTCTGAGCCTGTGCCTCAATAGAAAAAACAAAAGGTACTTGGGACCCCCTTACAGAACAACTCCCCTAATCAAGCTTCCCTCAATGGGCAGACCCATCAATGAGTAGGGAAGATCTTCTTTAATGACATTCAAATAGAGGCATTAAACTTCTTGATTGTACTAAAACAAAAACAGCAAAAGACCCTACTTTGCTTGGCCTCACAGGATGTTGGCTCAGCCCAGCAGTAGTCTGTTGAAACTGTAAGCTGGGAAAACACATATGCCTGTTGCTTAGACCAAAAGCAGGTTAGGAAATGGCAGAGCCCACACCAGGAGGTCAGAAATCAGGCTTTACCCTGGATCAGTCCACTTGGGAAGCTCTGAAAGCATACAGGTTTCCAGCTGAAACCGTCTTTGAGATCTTGTAATAACAAAATACTCAATACCACACCCCCCCAAAAAAAAGCAACAAAAAGACTAGCCCAGACCTTCATTTCAGAAGTGTGCAGAGCCTAATTCTAATATAAAGGCCAAAATCAGGAAGTAGGCTGGAAGAATGACCAAACAAAAAAAAAGAATCCCACCATAAAATACTGTTACGGTAACAGGGATGCTCAAGTCACCACCTAGAAACATAGAATGATTCCAAAACATCTTCAAGCAAAACTTCAAAGAAAACCATAACTTGGGCACACATTCAACTAGACTTCTCAGCAGTGATGAAGCAAGAATTTAAATAGAAGCTGAAAAAAGTTTTTATGGATGAAGAGAGTGCTAGAGGAAATAAATGCATAAAGAAATGAAAGCCATGGAAGAAGGAATTGGAAAGGGAAAAAAATAACCACAAGAGGTTCAGAATCTTTCTCAAACAACAAACTCCCTGAAAATTATGATAGACCAGTAGAAGTTAATGATTATTTGAGATAACCACACACACACACACACACACACACACACACACACACACAGAGTGATAAAATAGAAAAAAAAATTTAAGCTATTTCATTGCAGAAACAACTCACCTGGGAAACAAATTGAGAAAAAAAAATTAAGACTCCATGGAAGTTGTGACCAAAAAGGAGCCTAAAACATTATACTTTGAAAAATCACAAACAGAAAACTACCCAACTCTCCTAGAACCAGAGCACAGAGTGGAAATAGAAAGAATCTAACAGTCACTCACTGAAAGAGATTTTCCAGATTGAAAATTCCCCAGAACAATATAGTCAAATACAGAAGTTCCAGGTCAAAGAAAATTTATGGCAAGCTGTCACAAAGAAAGATCCACATACTGAGGAACCAGTCAGGATCATGAACAGTTTAGAAGCCACCACTACAAAGGAGCTGAGATCTTGGCATATAGTATTCTAGAAGGTGATGGATATAGGCTTACAGTCAAGAATAACTTACCCTGTAAAACTAAGTATCATCATACTGATGAGAAAATTGATCTTTAATGAAATAGAGGACTTCCATGAATTCCTGATGAAAAGAACAGTGGAAGTTTCAGGAGTCAAGAGAAACATAAAAAGCTAAACATGTAAGCAATCATAAGGGACTAGACAAGACAAACGGTTTACATTCAATATAGGGAAATGGCGTATGTATCCCCTCTGATTCCTGTCATCTACTTATCGTCAGATTCAGAGAAGGAGCTTGATGAGAAAGAAGCCCTGGAACTGGGCTGACATTCCTTGATGATCTTAAAAAGAAGAACAGGAAGGGAAGGGACAAGGAATTCACAGAGAGAAGAGGGGGAAGGGAGAAGGTTAAGGAAAATTATATGTCATAGTTGGGATATAGAAGTCTCTATCAACCAGGAGAAAGGAGCTGAGAGAGGGCAACAACTGACATTTAAAATTCACTTGTCTGAATTGGCAAAGGCAGAAAAATACACATGCATGAAGTGCAAGAGCACACTTCACTTAACAAGGAAATAGGAAGGAAAGGGGAGAAGGAAGAAAGGGGAATTAGAGCAAAGGTGAATTAAGGGAGGGATTAGTTCTAAACAAAACAAATTCTAACCAAGAATGGACAAAAATATTTGTTTTTGGCAAATTGAAGAATTGTAAACTGAAGGGATACCAATCAATTGGGGATTACTGAATAAGTTTGATGTATGATGGTGATGTGCTGTAAGAAGTGATGAAGGCAAGGATTTCAAAGAAACCTAGGAATACTTATGAACTGATGCAAATTGAAGTGAGCAAAACTAGGAGAAAGATTTATCAGTGACAACAGTATTGTAAAGAAATCTTTGAAACATTTAGGAACTCTAACCAGTGTAATGATGAAACATGCTACCCACCTTCCGGTAAAGAGTCAAAAGAAACTTTTAATGACAGACATTGTTTTGTTTGACTATATATGTTTAGGAAATTTTTTTTTCCATTTCTTTCACTATTTACTTAAGATGCAGGTTCAGTGCTCCAAAAGTAGCTAGGTTTAGTGGGTAGAGTGCCAGACATAGAGTCTGAAAGACTTGAGTTCAAATATAGCTTCAGGCACTTACTGTATGTATGACTCTGGGCGAGTCACTTAACCTTTATCTGCTGTAGTTTCCTCAGCTGTAAAATGGAGATAGTAATAGCACCCATCTTGCATCTGCGTTGTTGTATCAAATAAAACATTTGTAAAGTGCTTAACACAGTGTATGACACCTAGTATGTATTTAATAAGTGTTTGTCCCTTTCCCCCTTCTTATTTAGGAGAAGGAAGATATGAGGAAGAAATGTGAATTTTTTTGCAGATTGAAAAAAAAAAGAGCAGAAGTGATGCTAGAAATAATCACAGAAAAGCAGGGCAACTTTGAATTATACAACTGTTACATGTTCAACTTATCACATTTTAAAAGAAAATCTAACTTTATAATAGAAATTTAAAATATGTACACTCAGTCCCCTTTCTGTTTTACGTATGTGGAAATCTTCATTTTATTTGGTGTTTTTAAGTTCAGAATATACATTTTTTAAAAATGCTATACAAATGTAGTTTAATTTGATCCTCACAGCAACAACTAGAAGGCAGATTCTGTTACCCTTGTCTTACAAATGAGGAAACTGAAGTGGACAGAGGCTAAGTGACTTGCCCAGGGTCACACTGCTAGTTAAGTGTAGGGGCTGAATTTGAACTCGTATCTTCTTTTCAAGGCTCCCTACCCATTGAACCACTTAGCTACCTCAGAAATAATGTTTAAATTTCCATAATTATGTTTCCATTGAGCAAAAGATGTTGTGATTTAGTCATTTTTACATACTTCTTCTTGTAATTGACCCAATGTTTTACTTAACCTGGCAAGTTATTATCTCTTAGAATAAATACCTAAATCAAATATTGATTTATTTTGTTAGTTGCCATTTACTGTTATAGACATTAGCTTCTAGGCAGTCTATAGTTTTAACATAAATACAGTCCACCTGCCTTATTAAATTTACCTATATCTGTATATTATATGATGAGTAATTTTAAAAGATTTCCATTAAACCTGTGGTTTTATCTACTGTACAATGCTATTAACCAAGGGTGAGATTAATTAAATGAAAATTAGGTATGGAGTAAGTCATGAAAAAAAATCTATGTGGCCTATTTATGATAGCCTAAAGCAGAAATGTTCATTTTTAAGAGGATACAGAAAATCACAGGTGTTAATTTTATTGTAACCAAACTGAAAGGTAAGGTTCATAAGTGGCAGAATTTGCAATTCAATGTGAATTTTAATTTCATGGTTCATTTTTTACATAAAAAATGAACCATAAAAGATGATTATAGTTTAAACATGCAGATCTCCTTATGCCGAATAGGACAAGGCATTTGCAGAGTGATTATTTGTATTTATGTGTTTTGTAAAGCTTCAAGTTGTTCTGGGCCTTGAGAAAAATTATGAAGTCTACAGAAATCAGGCTGCAGGCTGACTGCCTTTTTTTCTTTAAGTTTGCTTTTAGTTCCTGGTTTCTTCTAGAAATCAAACAAATATTTGTATCATGCCCCAGCATTCCTGAATTATAGCACCAGGAATAAATTCACGGAGTTTGGGTAGCAGTACACTGTATCCAACCTTTACATGTTTTTAGTGATATCCTAGAGTGACCTTTGACTTGAACTCTCTTTTTGCTTTCAATATTAATTCAATGAGACAAAGGAACAACAAAGCCCTTTAAGCAAGAGTTTATTTTATATATATATATATATTTATATATATATATATATATATATATATAAAACATGTAGTCATTGTATATGGTTTAATAGTCCTTTAATCCCTTGTAAGTATTTCAATTTCTTCTTTTGAAAGTATCAAACAGTGAATTCCTGTAATAAAGTTATCCGAATTGTCGTGGTTATTTTCAAATCTAATAATACTTTTCCTTTAAAAAAAAATCCACTTTCTTCTTTTTCAGGGCTTAGTGCAGACTTGTTAACTGAAATTATGGGGTGATTTATGGGATGTTCATTGACATGCATTTTGGGGAAAAATATTTAAGTCAGTGAACATCTATTAAAGGTCTATAAGATACACTATGAGGTTAGAAAGACCCTAATAATAAAAATGGTGACAATAGCTGGCATTTGTATAGCACCTACTATGGTCCAGGCACTGTGCTGAGCATATTAGAAATTCCTCACTTGATGCTGGAAACACCATCAGGAAGTAGGTGCATATTTTTGTCCCCATGAGGAAACAGGCAAACAGAGGTTAAGTGACTAAGGTAAGTGTCAGTTAAGGTAAGTTAAATTTGAACTAAGGTCTTTCTGATTTCAGGCTAAGTGCTCTATCTGCTGTGTGCCACCTAGCTGCTTTTAAATAGACCTTGCCCTGAAGGAGATGACATTCTTTTGGGAGAATTCAGTAAATACACAGATAAGTAAATATAGAATCATTTAAGGAGGATGTAATAGCTAGAGATCTGGATTTGGAATCTCTAGAAGCTATAAGGTGAATCTTTCCTCTTACACTTAATTGTGTGGGCCTAGGCAAATCAATTAAACACTCTCAACCTCTGTTTTCTCAACTGCAAAATGACATAGTTGCACTCAATCTCTAAAGAGCTTTTTGGTTGTAAATAGATCATAGAGTCTCTTATTTCTTAGATCCAGTATCCTTTTCCCTGGCCCTTATCCTTGATGATTCTGCTGTTTGAGTATTGAACAGCTCATCTTCCTGTATACTCCTCCCTTCATCCTAGGTTTTTGTGCCACTACTCTCTCCTGGCTCACCTATACCCCTATTCCTTCTGTATTTCCTTTGCTGGATCCAGGGCTTTGTCCTAGACTCTCTTTTCTGTCTATGCCCTCATCAGTTCCCTTGGCAGAATTATCTCATTCTACTCATTCAGGCTAGATCACAACTGCTCATCCCATATGTCCAACTGCATGGTCCATAGGCATCCCAAATTTAGCATTTCCAAAAGATAACTCATCTTCCATCCCTGTCCCAGCTTCCCTGTTTCTGCCACTGTCATCCCTGTCTCTCCAAACACTCAGGTTTGCAACCTTGTAGTCACTTTCACTATCCCTCATGTCTCTTATCTCATCAGCTGCTTAGTTTTGTTAATTGCCAACTTTTATTAATTTTACTTCAATCTTCTCTCTGCTTACATAGCCATAGTTCAGGCCCTCATCACCTCGTTGATTAATGAAATAGCCTTTTAATTTTCTATCTGCTTTAAATGTCTCCCCCTCTCCATTTTTTCCTCCTTACAATTATAAACTTGATATTCTTAAAGCACAGATTTAATCCCATCACTCTCTTCCCTAGAATCTTCAGTGACTCCTAATTGCCCCAAAGAAAAAAAATACAGATTGCTTGTAGTCTGTCAGTCAATAAACATTTATGAAGTACCTAGGAGGTGCTAGGCACTGTGCTAAATACAGGATACAAAATCCTAAATCCTAAACACAGGATACCAAAAGAGACAAAAGACAATCCAGACTCTCAGGGGACTCCTAGTTTAATGGGGAGACCAGAAGAAAACAAATATATACAAACAAGCTACGTACAGGATAAATAGGAAATAATTAAGACAGAGAAGGCATGAGAAATTAGAGAGGTTGGGAAAAGCTTAACGTAGAAGATGTGATTTTAGTTGGAACTTAAAGGAAGCCAGGGAAGGCAATAGGTGGGGATGAGGATGGAGAATATTCTGGGCACAGGGGACAGCCAAAGAAAATACCCAGAGTGAAGAAGTGGAGTGTCTTGTTCGTGGAATAGCAAGGACATTAGTATCCCTGGATCAAAGACTACGTGATGGGGAATAAAGCATAAGAAGATCGGAAAGGTTGGAGCAGAACTAGGTTATGAAAAGCTTTAATGCCAAACAGAGGGTTTTGTATTTGATTCTGGAGGAAACAGAAAACCACTAGAGTTTACTGAGTAGGAAGGGGATGTGATTGGACCTGCAGTTTAGGAAAAGTGCTTCAGATCACATCTGAATGGAGGATGGCTCAGAATGAGGAGACACTTGAAGCAAGCAGACCCAACTAGCAGGCTGTTGCAGTAATCCAAGTGTTAGCTGGTAAGGGTCTATGCTAGAATGGTGGAGGGGGAAAGGAGGCATATTCAAGAGATACTGTAAAGGTGAAATCAACAGTCTTTGGCAACAGCTTAGATGTGGAGGGTGAGAGATAGCCCTTCACAGATTTGGCTTGAGCCTATCTTTCTAGAGTTTCATTCTCCCCTTCACATTTTCTACATTCCAGTGAAACTGAGCATCTTGTTATTTCCTAGATGCATTCAGTGTCCCATTTCTGTGACTTTGCATTGGCCCTTCCCCATACCTGGAATTCATTCCCTCCTGTCTCCACCTCTAGGAATCCTTCAAGGCTCAACTGGAGTGCTGTCTCCTTACATATGTCTCCTTCTCACCTCCTATCATCCCTAATTTTTTTGTGTGTTTATATTACTTAACCACTCTCATTTTGTGATAACAGCAGTTATTGGGAGGACCAAATAAGATGGCATATTTGCACTTTGCAAATCTTCATATGCTATTAATGTTAGCTATTATTATCTAAAAAAATTATGAATGCATTTTTTTGGTGAAATCATTTCTTACTAGTTTTTTTATTCCCCTACCTCTCTCCTGTTCTTTCTCATGGGATCATAGATCTGAAATGGGAAGGGACATTCAAGTCATCCAATTCCCTTGTTTTATAGATGAAGAAACAGATCTAGAGAAGTTTAATGGGTGACCCAAAGCTCACTCAGGTAGTATAGCCTAGTAAGTGAGTTGGTCCTGGTAACAAGATTTTAAAAAGAGGATGGCTTGGGGGAGCAATTTAGCAAAATCAGCCCAAACACAGCTGTTGCTTGTGTTACATAAAATATTCCCCAACCATAGCCCTCTACCTCTGTAATGAGGAAAGGGAGGGTTCATTTTCCCAACTTTTTTCATGCCAAATTTGGTCATTGAAAGTACACAGGATGGGGTGAGGGGTACCAAGTAAGGAAAGGAGATAAACATTTATTAAGCATATACTTAATGTATTGTATTAAGTGGTTTACAAATAATATCTCCTTTAACATTGCCAACAACATTGTGATGTAAGTGCTAATATTATTGCTATTCAACAGTTGAGGAAACTGAAGCAAACAGGTTAAATGACTTGCCCAGGGCTACATTGCCAGGAAATATGGGAGGGCAAATTTGAACTCAGGGCTTCTTTACTCCAGGCCTTGCTCTCTATCCACTGTCCCACTGACTGTCTTGCTCAGCATTTCAGCGTTTGGTTTCTGTTGGCTGTTATTTTCCTTTACACTGATGTTGTTTTAGTGTATCTTTTTTCTTGTTCTGCCCATTTTACTTTGCATCTATTCACATGTGTATTTACTTTATAACTGTGTATGTATTTTAATGACAATCACATACTTGTTTTTCTTTATGGTGCATGCCTCTTTAGAGTATAGATTTGCATTTTTGTCTTGGTATTCTCATAACCTAGAACAAGTCTTGTTCATGGTAGGTGCCTAATTTATCCTTATGGAATGGAATCTCATTTTATCTTTACCTCATGTGTTACTGAGGATAAGGACTGGACCTGTGGTTACACTCATTTGGGGAACCGCCAAGAGAGGACATTCCCTATACCCATGATACTCTCTCTGCAACTTAAGGTCTCAAAGAGTTACCTAAAGGTCTTGGAGGTTAAGTGCCAGAATCAGCTAGCATATTTCAGAGGCAGGATTTGAATTTATTTCTTCCTGATTTCAAGGCCAGCTCCTTATCCATTATGACAGCCTCTTGTAATTAACTAGGTATTACATATAGTATCATTATTTTATATATGAGGAAAGGGATGGTTGGAGGGTTTGAGAAATATGCACATAGTCATATAGTGGCAAGACTGGAATTCTAATTCACTTCTTGACTCCAAGTCAGTACTTTAGCCCTTATACTCTACTGCCTGCCTGTTTGTTTAACAAAGATACCCTTTCTTTTTTCAGAAGCAGCTGGCAGCTCAGTGGATAGAGTACTGGACTGAGAGTCAGGAAGACTCAGTTCCAACCGCAGATACTTCCTAGCTGTGTGACCCTGGGCAAGTCACGTAACCTGTGACTGCCTGACAAAAGGATCCGCTACTTCATTATCTTTGCCAAGAAAACCCCATATTATGGTTCATGGAGTCATAAAGACTTGGACGCAATTGAACCATAACACTTTTCTTCCCCTTTTGAAAGTAGTTCTTCACATTGTATTGCTAATCAATCTTAAATGTGGAAAACTTGTTTTCCACACTAATGTCTCGTCCAGTCCCTCCTTTGATCATTTCCAATTTATCTCCTATATATGTTTGTACGTAGTTGTGTGCATGTTGTCTCTTCCTTAGACTGTGAGCTCCTTGAAAGCAAGGACCACTTTCTTTTTGCCTTTCTTTGAGTTACTAATACTTAGCATGTACTTGACACTTCATAAATGCTTATTGATTGACCCTGATGGAACTCTTATTTGTCATTTTGGATCATCCTTTGTCATCATTTTTCCTCTTCTTTAAGAATCTATCATTCTTTTGACTCTTCCTTAAGAATAAAACTTTTCCATTTTTAAAACTTTGTGCACTATGCAAAATGGAAAATTTGGTCATTATTAATTAGATATTTTTCTGATTTAAATTCTGAGCTAGCTGGAATCAAAGAACCCTGCTAACTCCAATAATCATGATTTTTGAATCTTAATGGCGTATGCTATTTTACATTCCTCTTTTATCTTTTTTGTGCTGTCTCTTTGGAATAGCCTGCTGTCCTTGGCACTGTTCTCTGACTTGTTTTGTGAGTTAGTTAGAACTGGATAATACAGGGTGTTTTTTTTTCTTTTTCTGTTGTTTGTTCAGGGTTACCAGACCTTGCTATCTTGATTCTTCTGCTCTTCCTCCACCCACTGCAATTACCATTTCATTTCAGAGACTACTTTTCTCTCTTTGGAGCCTGTCACCTGACAGATAGGCATCATTGTACAATGACACAAGCTGGAGACCGTCTGGATTGAAGACACAGCTTGCAGCAGACGAAATGAATTCAAGATTGTTTTGACCTAGTGGCCGGCTTTTGTTTTTGTCAGTTTGGTTTTGCGTCTTCACAAGAATCTAGGAGGGTAATTGTTTCTACTGAAAAAGTATATTCTCTTTCCCAGTAATTATGTACGTGAAATACATGGAAGTATAACAAATTACTTTTAGTAAAATTTTGAGTTTGATATGCTCAGCACTCTAAGGCAATGAAGAATTTGGGCTTCAGTACTCTTCTCTTCCACCTCTTGCTCTAGTTATGTACTCCTGTATTCTGTGTCTGTTGGAACTTATCTTTTGAGCAGTATGGAGTATGGGAAAGGATATTGGATTTGGAGTTAAAGGTTCTGAGTTCAAATTCGGGCTGTCATTTGTGTCCCTCACTCATCTGTAAAATGATGGAGTTCTTCCAGCTGCAATCAATTATTCACTAAAGATTTACTGTCTACCATTTCCCAGGCCTTGTACTAGGTGCTGAAGATACAGAAGGATAGAAAACAAATAGTTTCTGCCCTCAGAAAACATATTCATTTAGGGGAAAAGCATGTACACATATAAGTAAATTCCAAGTCAATTCAGTGTGGGGTAGGGGAGTGGCACTAGCAGTTAATTCCTAAGAACTGTCTTTACCTTGTGTATTGAATGTTGGTATGTTTTGGAATTATTTTAGAATTGCCTCATCTACCTTTTTACCTTTCTTTATGGAATTGTAAACTTCTTAAAGTATTCCTTTTGCATACCTGGTATTTCTGTATCTTACATTATATCATAGTAGTGGTTCCTTAAAATTAAACTCAAAGATTTTTTAAGTGCCTCCTATGAGCAAGTTACTGTCAGTTGGTCAATAAAGGTTTCTTAATTGCCAGGCAGTGTGTTAAGTGCTGGGGATGCAAAGAGATATTCAAAAACAAACAAGCAAAACAGACCTTGCTCTTAAGTAGCTTGCTATCTAATGGAGAAAAGAGCACATCACAGGAAGTTGGAAGAGGTTGGGGGAAGGAAGGAAAGATGAGCCCCATTGGGCCCATGCCTAAGGGCCCTTCTGGACCTTCCTGGCTTAGGAGTGGTTATCAATAGTAACTGTTGCTGTTTCCCTCCCAGTTTGATTCCTTCCTTCCTTCCTTCCTTCCTTCCTTCCTTCCTTCCTTCCTTCCTTCCTTCCTTCCTTCCTTCCTTCCTTCCTTCCTTCCCTCCTTCCCTCCCTCCTTCCTTCCCTCCTTCCTTCCCTCCTTCCTTCCCTCATTAAAGGGGCCATGCCCTGGGTACTTCTTAAACAGGCTTATTCAATGAAGGGGGTGTTACCTCACCCTAAGTGAGTACCTGCATAGACCTTGGCCAAAAGGGGCCAATCTCCCACTGCATCCTGGGTCATCTCCAGTCATCCTGATGAATATCTGGTCACTGGATTCAGATGGCTGTGGAGGAGAAGTGAGGCTGGTGACCTGCACAGCCCTTCCTCACTCAAAACAAAGTCAGGCGCGAGTCGTATCATCATTTCTCTGATGGCGTGGTCTTCTTCAGCAATGAAGGACGAACACAACAACAGCAACTCTGAGCAAAGGAAGAACATGATGGAAAAGGCCAAAGGAATGCAAGTAAGTGGGAAGTGAAGAGATGGCTGGCCTGGGAACCCTCCTTCAGTGGAGGTTCTGGGAGGGCTTCTCCACCCTCACTCCAGTTGGGTCCCTGGGGCAGAGGATACTGATGAGGTGTGAGTACCAGAGCTGACAGGTTCTTGTAAGATGCTGAAGTTCCTGGGAGCAAGATGGAGAGGAAATCAAGAACCTTTCCCAGCAGAGCTGTGAAAAGGAGTCAGTTAATCAGAGCCTCTTTGGAATGCTAAGGAGGCAGGGGACAGAGGCCTCATGCTGTTTAAAAGAATTCCTTTCCCAGATTTAGGAATCCTCCACTAAAGTCATCTTTAAATGAGGATTTTTCTTTCTGTCAGGTTTGATTAAAATGGAGCACACCTGAACTGTTCCTTGTGTTCTAGCGTTAATGAGAAGATAGAAGGGAGCACTGAGTATAATGAAAGAAGAAACATTTAAATTGCCCTATGTAGGCTCTTCTAGGTTTTGTCCAATAAATCACAAATAATTTATTTACTTTGTATGTCTTTGGGGGTGGGGAGAAAATAGAGTGCTCAATGAATCTAGGCTGGGCTGAGCCCCAATAGACCCCACCATTGTGGAGGGTGATAATGATGTATCAGACCCTTTCTGAATGATTAGACATGTAGGAGGATGAATCTAATTCTTTGAGGGAACTTTGTGACTAATGATCAATCACTGCCAATTTAACTACTTGGGTTTCTGCTGATGGTAGTACATCTCTGGGATTATAAGGTCAAAGGATTTAGAACTGGGAGGGCCATTAGAGACCATCTAGTTCAGGGGTGGGAATCTGTGGCCTTCTAGGTCCTCAAGTGCAGCCCTTTGACTAAATCAAAACTCCACAGAACAAATCCTTTTATTAAGCTGCATTCTAGTACATTTTTAAAATCATGGATTCCTTTGGCAAGCTATCCCAGCTATGGACGCCTTCTCAGAAAAATGTTTTTCAATGCATAAAATACATAGGATTTAAAAGGAAATCAATTACGTTGAAATCCAGTCACTAAAATATTTTACAGTTATCAGAATATTTTACAGATGAAGAAACTGGGGGAAGAGCATGATTTACTCTGAGTCTCTGAGTTATAGAGCTAACTAAATAATAGAGCTAGGATTTTATCTCTAGTCTTTCAACTTCAAATTCTGATCTCTTTACACTTTAAAGCAGTGCCCTTATTTCCTCCAAGTGATTCAGTTTGAATTGCCTTGACTCAGGAATATAGTAGTTTTTCTGTAGCACAAAAACCAAAAGCAACATCTCTGGGGTATTCCATTAGATACTTCAGCCCAAAGTTGACCAGTCCGTTCTTCAGTATTGTGTGAGTTTAGCCATTCATTCGATTTTGAATCCACCTCATTTGTGTGCTGGTCATTTAGTTCATAACTCTCCACTTCATCCACACAGAGCCCAGTCAAAAACTTTGCTAAAATCCAGATGTACCATGCCTGTCCTCTTGATCTATCAAACTATTAGCCTGATATAAAAGGAGATGAGAGGTTAACATGGTGTGACATTCTGGGTGAACCCAGGTTGGTGCTTGGTAATCGCCGCTTCCCTTTCATTGAAGATTTTTGAGTTGAAGGTTGGTAGGTGGAGGAGGGTTGGATTGGAGAAAGGAGGTAGAAAGATCAGATAGGTAGTTAATATAACAGTCTAGATAAGAACCATTAAAAGCCTAATAAACTTGAGTGGTTGCACTATTAGTTGAATTGATGTAGAATCAATAGAATCTAGGAACAGATTGGATATGTAGTTTGTTCATTTTCTATGATACAGGCATTCAGAGTCACAGGTAAAGTAAGGCCTCAGATCAGAAACATATAGGGTAGTTGTTGAGGGTGGTTGTTTCAAGAGTGGGGCTGTACATAGAAATAGCCAACAACCAGTTAGACTTCTTGGTTTGATCAGTTGTCTTAGGAAAAGATACAAAATTGTTCAAAGAAACCATGCCTATTTTCCAGCCCTTTAAATTTCTCATGTTTCTCCTTTTAACAACGTTTTGTGTGTGTGTGTGTTTTGCCTTTCCTGACTAGGAAATCTAGAGAGACCCCACTTATAAAAAAAAATAGAGAGGGATTGGGGAAGGGGAGTACCAGTAGATATTTCATACCAGAACAGTGGAATCAGAGCATGCATAGAGCTTAAAAGTGTTCTTTTATGGTGTCTTTCCATTTCCTGCCATTCTTATTTAAGTAAGTCTCTATTGGTGTACAAAGGTTAATGGTAAAATAAATGAAAACTGCTAATGCATAAATGTGTACTGGCAGGAGAATAAAACACTGCAAAGTTATAAATTGCTAGGGTAGACTACTCTAAGGTTGCTTAGTGAGTAAACGTTGAGTAGAATAATATATTCCAGCAAGAAACTGAACCCAAGATCCTTTCTTCTAAAGGGTGGTGAGGTTTCTCTCTATTTCTCTAGTACTGCCCCTCCTTTTTCACTGCTGAAAGTGTCCTGTCATAAATAAGATTATGACTTTCTTGCTCAATAAATATTAAGGATTATTTTCTAGTGGGTGTCAGACATTTAAAAATACTATTTTATTCAGGGCTTTTGTTTTTAATACCACATTAATTTCTGATCATATCCTTTCCTATCCCCTTAGTGGCCAAATAATTATTACAGTATTGAATAGCCTCTTCAATCTATAGCTTCTCCCTTGAGCCTTCATCTTATCTACTTCCCTAGCTTCAGCTTTTGCTTTTATCCCAAATCTTTATTTTAAGATTAACCTTTTAACTCTTTGCTAAGCTGGAGATTTACCAAGTTATTTTTTTTTGCTTTATCTTTTCTTTGTGATGCAGTAAAGCCACTGTATTCCTGAGGCCATTCAGTTATAGCTGACCCACTTATAGGGAATTAGGCATGAGGCAGCCAGGTGGTACAGTGGATAGAGTGCCAGGCCCAGAGTCAGGGAGACCTGAATTCAAACCTAGCCCCAGACACTTACTATCTGTGTGACCCTGGGCAAGTCACTTATCATCTGTTTGCCTCAGTTTCCTGAGCTGCAAAATGCGAATAACACCCACCTCCCAGGATTATTATGAAAATCAAATAAGAGTTGTAAAGCACAGTGCTTGACACATAGTAAGTACTATATACATGTTATTTATTATCATTACTACTAGTAGTAAATATGACTGTTATTAAAGCACTCAGGATTTAACATTAAAGAACTTGAGTTCGGATTAAAGCTCTGTGACCCTGAATGTCTCATAGACATTTTACCAGCACTCTGAACTTATTTTGGCTAAAATGAAACTCATTTGCCCTCTCAAACTTTCTCCTCTTGTGCTCCCAGTTTGGTCATACAGGCTTTAACTTTGGAGTTCCTTCTCCTCTCTCTCCTCCTATTGAGTCCCATCGATTCATCAGAGTTACTGCTTCTCTTTATCTCTGCCCGAACTCTACTTAATGCCTCTTTTGGGGACCCTCCTGGCTTCAGAGTGATTATCAATAGTAACTGTTGCTCTTTCCCTCTGAGCTTGATTTACTGATTTTTTTTCTTTTGTTCCTTAAGGGGCCCTTCCCTGTTTACTTCTTAAAGAGGCCTATTCACTGAATGGGCATTACCTCAGTCTTAAGTGAGTTCCTGAATAGGGTAAGGTCTCCCAGTGCATCCTGGGCTTTGTCCAGTCATTCTAATAAATTTGTGGTCACTGGATCCAGATGGCCTAGGAGGGGAAGTGAGGTTCGTGCCCTTGCACTCAAAACAAAGTCAAGTGCAAGTCATGTCATCACTTCTCTGACATCATGGTCGTCTTTGGCAATGAAGGATGAACACGCAGTTTCTTCTCTGTTCTCATTGACATCAACCTTGTTCCTTGCATTTTCCCTGGAGTTTGGCAGTAGGCTCCTAACTAGTTCCCCACCTCTCTTCTCAGTCTAGTCTGTCATATGTTTTACTGACCAGATCACCTTCCTGGTACCTAGTGTGATTGCATTTCTCGTCTGGTCAAAAGTACTCAAGGACTTTGTCTTCCCAGTAAGATTAAACCAACTTAGTTTGGCATTCAAGATTACCAATAGACTGGCTTCAACCTTACTCCATTGCTTACCCAAGCTAGACAGTTTTTTGTAATCTAAACACATCCTATTTCTTGCATGTGGACGTAACTCTGTTTGACTCTTATTACGCTTGGTGTAATAAGAGAAGAATAAGCACATAAGTAGGCTTTTGTTACCTCAAGGACAATGTAGTCAGCATTGTTCTAGATCGTGGGTAGGTCTAGAGCTGTATGTCTCAGGGCCCTCAGAATATCTAGTCCACTTCTCTCATTTTACAGATGAGAAAACCAGGGCCCAGGGAGGTTAAGTCACTTGCTCACAGTCACATAAGTACTCAGTGACAGTGTTGGAGTTTGAACTCAGGTCCTCAGACTCCAGAGGTAGTATTCTTTCTAATGTACCATGATGACACTCACCATATATGTGTAATCATCTACACACATGGGACATTGACAAAATGCACATTATATATACTTTGTTATTTTAATTATCTGTGTACCAAATTCCCTCCCTTTCTCCCCACAACCAGACTGCAAGCTTTAGGAAGGATGAGATCATTTCTTACTTGAATTTTCTCTCTCTTCTATTAACTTACACCGTACTGTTTTTAAGGCAAGTGCTTAATAAACTGAATGAATGGGACAAACTGAAATTGCTGCTATTGTGCTCTGGGGGTAAAGAGGTAAGTTGGAAGAGCTACCATTATCCTGGTTGTGAATCTGGAGCTTTCAGTCTTTACCCTGAGTAGGCCAACACACCACTGATACCACTGCTTTCCCTTCTCCCACTCCTATTCTCTTTCCTGCCCATACACAGAGAATCCAGCAATTAAGTGAGGACTATGGTGACATTCCATTTCCTATGCCTAGACTTTTATATAATCTGACCTCCATGTCTTCCCTCCTTTCCTTCAGCCTTTTGAGGATCTCATACTTTCTTTAAAGCTCATCTAAAGGAGAACCTCCTACATCAGATCTTTCATTATTCCTTTCCCTGCCCTCCAACTCCCAAACAGTAGTTCGTAATGGTAATAATATCAATAATGGTTATTGTATTAGTCATCTCTTACTCTTTATGATCCCTTTTAGAATTTTCTTGACCAAGATGCTACAGAGTAGTTTGCCGTTTACTTCTCCAGCTCATTTTACTGATTGAGGAAACTGAGGCAAATGGGGTTAAGTGACTTACCAGGGTCCCACTGCTAGTAAATGTCTGAGACTGGATTTAAATTCAGGAAGAGGAATCTTCTTAATGCCACTGTGCCACCTAGCTGCCCTATATAGCTAGCATTTATGTAGTGATTTATCTTGTATTTGCTTTTTCATCAAGGCAACCTGAGATAGTGGATAGAGTGGTGAACTTGGAGTTAGGGAGACCTGAGTTAGAATCATGCTTCAGATACTTACTAGCTATGTGACCCCAGGACCTCTATCAGTCAAATATAAAATGAGCACAATAGGAGCATCTCCCTCCTAGGGTTATTGTGAAGAGCACATGAGATATAAATCACTTTAAAGAAAACAAAACCTTCAAGTACTATACAAGGTGTCCCAAAAGTCTTAGAGCAGCTTTAAGTTGTTAAAGCTTAGTGCAATTTTAACTTAAAACTACACTAAGACTTTTGAGACATCCTGTTGAAATGTTAGTTACTAGTATTTGTTACTTTGACAATGACATAGTATAGTGCAGTGGGTGGAGTTGTCCTTGTCAACTACCTATAACAAAATAGTTCCTGGACCTTTCAGGGGGTTCATGAGGTTAAAACTATTTTCATAATAATACTAAAACACTGTCTATTAAAGTACTCTTCCCTTTTCCAGCTACATATCCTTTACTTTTTAATGTAATTAAAAATTTTTTTATTATATTATTCTATTATATATTCTTACATTATTTATATCATGTTATCATGGTTATTATATTATACATTATATAACATCATATATTTATATAATATATATTATGTTATTATATAAATTATTTGTGCTGCCTATACACATTGTTTCTGTAATAGAATGTACACTTCTCATGGGTAGAGTCTGTTTCATTTTTGTCTTGTAACTCTCAGGACCATGAACAAAATAGTTTCCTAATCACTACTTGTTGGTTGATCACGGGATGTTTGATGTCAGTGAGGTTGGGCTACTGATGAAAATTGAAAATTCCTCTTCCATTTTTGAGATATTGAGTTTCAGGGGTGGGAAACCTTCAGCTTCCAGGCCACATGTAGTCCTCTAGGTCCTCGTTGCGGCCCTTTGACTAAATCCAAACTTTACAGAAAAAATCTTTTTATTCAAGGTTCTCCATCCTGGTTAGCTAATGGGAAGGTAGACGTAGTATTTGAAGGCTCATTTCGTTACCATCTCTGTTGTCTTGTGGAACAAGTCATCGATTTTCTTGTTGACCTTTGGGCTCCTCATCTGTAAAATAAGGGGAGTAGTTTGACGGGTGGTGATCACTAAGGGCCTTTCCAGACCTACAAAAAGCTGTAATTCTTTGGTTTCCTTCTTCTCCTAAAAGTTAGAGCCATTATAAATTGAATTCCATTTTTTTCTTTGCTAGTTTATATTACACTTGCTTCAGATCATTCAATTCAATTTAACAAGTAATTATTAAGGAACTACTACTTGTAGTCACAACAAAGAACTCATATATTTACACACATTTTCTTTGAAAATGAAGCACTTAGAGTTTCAGAGAGGCCAAGAGTTAAGGATACAATGGCAGAGTGACTTCTCTTTTAGACATCCGGGGATAAGTATGACACTAGCTGTGATAGTGTATAATAGCCTACTTTTTATACAATGCTTTTAACATTTACAAAGCACTTTACTCACAACGGCCCTGTGAGCTAGGGAGTGCAAGCATTTCACAGGTGAATGAAGTGGGGCTTAGAAAGATTAAGTGACCACTAGCCACTTAAGGACCCACAGCCAGCAAATTTCAGAGCTGGGATTTGAACACCAAGTTCCCTTATTCCAGGTCCAGCACCCTTAGCATCATGCAGGGTTGCCTTTTAGGCTGTTTTCTTGTTCAGATTGTACAGTGCCTTCTCATAGCCAATCCTGGCAAATTGAACCATCTCTAGTTTATCCTGATTTTTAAAATTCAAACTTGCAGTTTACACAATGAGATCTCTGTGACCTCTCTCTTGGGAAGGGGGCTGGTGAGAAGCTGCTGACACAGTGAGGAAACAGTCAGAAACACATCCTTAGACACTGTTGATTTTTGCCCATTCCTGCATTGTGTGTGGTACAGATTGTCCCTTGTGTGCCCAGTAACTTGCTACATTGTCATATATTAAGCTTTTCTGGTGCCAGGATTGGATGTTACTAAAGGCTGCATTAGTGTCCAATACTGTTAATTAAATACTCCTTGCTCATTATGTATAAATCAAGAGAACATTGCCTTCTCTGTACAATCAGTTTTGTTATAAAACTTGTTTTGTAAAGGCAGATTTGTTCCAAACTGACTAATGTTAGGGAGCAATTTGAACATGCTGTTCAAATACTCTCAGTTTCTTCCTGTAGAAAGAGAATGAGGAAAATCGCAACACTTCATAATAACTCACAAGCTTCCACAAACAAACCAGGGCTTTTTCAAGGTTGAGTACCATATATTTATTGTATCTCTTCTGCTGTAGGAAGCTGTGGGAGGAGAAAAGTTGGTCCCCAATCCCACCCTACTTAGGCCATGGTCTCCAAGTCTGAGGCCTAACTTTCAAATAGTGCTGACCCTATCCCTGCGGGAAATGGGGTACAGGTCAAGTGGCAGCTTGCGTCACTGTTGCTGCCACTATTTTTTGTAGTATTTATGCATTTAGTAGCAATTTCACATGTATAAAACTATGCTACCATTTTTATTAGGTTCCTGTCTACTTTATGTGTCATTGATAAAGTTTTTGAATGTTATGCTACAAACCCTTTTTCCGCATAAGCCTTTGTAGGTTTTTTTTGTGAGATTTTGTATAACAAAGTGCTTTTGGGGCAGGAGTATATCTAGTTACAGCAGAACTGACTGTCAGTCATAAAATTTTCTGCTTTCTATGATCTCTAAAAACTTTAATCTGTGACAAAACTGGTTTTTCCATTTAAAAAAAGTTTCCGTGCTCAAACTGGAATCCCAAGAGTAAAAGAAAAGACATCCCCAGAGAGAATGCCAAGGACCGTATTTATTTCTCATCTTTAGATATAGCTCTTTCAATTCTGTGAACCCTTTCAGTCAGTCATGTATTCACAGTATGACATTTTCAGTTCCCTAAAACATGCTTCTCCCTCAAGGTCCAAGCAACTTGGACCCTACTTGACCCCAAGAGGATGAAGTCTTCTTTATGGGTAAGAGAATAGCACTCTAGGGATAAGCTGGTATTTTAATATTAAATCAAAATGGCACAGGATTTACCAAGGTGACACCCATGATCATTTCAAGCTTTGTTTTCTCTCAGATTTTGCAAGTCAGACTGGATGTCAGATGTAGAGTTTTTGACCAGTGGAAATGCACATTTGGCAGAGAGGAGGCAGGTCTTGGGTATTACCACAGGCAATCAGAAAGGAAAAGGCAGACTGAACAGTCCTGGCATTGGTATCCAACCTGTTTGAGTAGGTTCACATTCAATGAGAAAGGTTTATGTGCACGGGATTTGGGGTACAGTCACAATGAAAAATGAAAGCAAACCACCATTTAATAGGTCATTATTGTAATAAATAGTACATCATAAGAGTGAAAACACATTGGAAAATTTAAAATCCCATGTTTTACTTAATTAAGGCAAGGCAGCTAAGTGGTCTACTGTATCGAGAGCGGAATTTAGAGTGAGGTAGATCTTAGTTCAAATTCTGCCTCAGATTTTTACTAGCTCTCTGACCAAGTTACTAAATTGCTCTCAGTCTCAGTTTACTAATTTGTAAAATAAAGCAGTTGGACTTGATGGCCTCTATGGTTCAATCTAACCCTACAGTCCTTTGAATTAGTTTCTGGGCCAAAGAACAGTATGACTGCATGTAAACAGCACCACGCTGAAAATTGAGGATTTTTTTTTTTTTTTTTTTTTTTTTTTACTCTAGCCACAATCACCAATTCTTGAGCCCAGAACAAATTGTTTATCTGTTTTGGTGCATTAGGTTTTCCAGTTGAAAAAACTGAGTTAGTGATCCTTATCTCCTATCTATGCTTATTATTTGTGCAAACAAATAAGATAAAATTATGTGAGCATCTCTCCTTAAACTGCCAGTGCCACCTCCTACAAGAAAACTTTACTCAATCCCCTTCTCTCCTTGCCCCTATCTCCCTCCCCACCACCAAATGTCTTTCTAGCCCCAGAAATTACCATATATATGTTCTGCATGTATTTTATATATGTAAGTATTTTTATCTGTGATAGAATGTGAGCTCATTGAGGATAGGAACTGCTTCTTTTATTGTGGGGGGAGGAATGTGACTCCAGTGCCGAGCACATTATAATTGTTTAATAAATGTCCATTGTTTGAGTAAGGGAGAGTTGTCCTCTTAGAAAAGAATGGAAGATGTCGTAGATAGAGTGCTGAACTTGGAATCAGGAAGACCTAGCTAGGTGCAGATCCTGCTCTCAGACAATTTATTAGCTACGTGGTCCTCAAGTCTTAATTTCTCTGGACCTTAGTTTCTTCATCTGTAAAGTGAGGTGTTTGTTGAACTTGATGGCTACTAATACTCCTCCCAGCTTGAAATCTAAGCTCCTGTGATCCCTACCGGTAGTCTTAAGCAATTAAACAAATTATTTATCTTTAGTTTTCAACATTCACTTCCACAAGACTTTGGGTTCCAAATTTTCTCCCCTTCTCTCCCCTCCCCTCACCCCAAGATGGCATGTAATTTGATATAGGCTCTACATATACATTCATATTGAACCTATTTTCATATTAGTCATGTGGTAAGGAAGAACTATAACCAATTGGAGAAACCACACAAAAGAAGAAACAATAAAAAAGAGAGAGAGCGAATAATATGCTTCAGTCTTCATTCACACTCCATAGTTCTTTTTCTGGACATAGACATCATTTTCCATCATAAGTCCTTGGAGTTGTCTTGAATCATTGCATTGCTAAGAAGAGATAAATCTATCAAAGTTAACCATCACACATTGTGGCTGTTACTGTGTACAGTGTTCCCCCGGTTCTGGTCACTTCACTTGGTATCAGTTCATTCAAGTCTTTCTACGTTTTTCTGAAGTTTATCTTCTCATCATTTCTTATAGCACAAAAGTATTCCATGACATTGATATATCACAACTTATTCAGCCATTTCCCAAGTGATGGGCATCCCCTCAATTTTTAATTCTTTGCCACCACAAAGAGGGCTGCCATAAATATTTTTGTACATGTGTACAAATTTCCCATTTGTAGGATCTCTTTGGGGTACAGCCCTAAAAGTGGTATTGCTAAGTCAAAGGGTACACAGTTTGATTGCCCTTTGGCAATAGTTCCAAATTACTCTCCAGAATGGTTGGATCAGTTCACAACTCCACCACCAATGCATTAGTGTTCCAGTTTTCCCACATCTTCTCCAGCAGTTATAATTTCTCTATTTTGTCTTGTTAGCCAATCTGATAGGTGTGATGTGGTATCTTAAAGTTGTTTTGATGTGCATTTCTCTAATCAGTAGTTATTTAGAGAATTTTTTATATGACTATAGATAGCTTTAATTTCTTCCTCTGAAAACTGTGTTAATATCCTTTGACCATTTATCAATTGGGGAATGATTTGTATATTATAAATTTGACTCAGTTCTTTATATTTAGAGATGAGGCCTTTATCAGAGATACTGGTTGTAGAAATTCTTTCCCAGTTTTCTGCTTCCCTCCTAATCTTGGTTGCATTAGCTTTGTTTGTACAAAAACTTTTCAATTTAATGTAATCAAAATTATCCATTTTGCATTTCATGATATTCTCTCTTATTTGGGCATAAATACTTCTGTTCTCCATTAATACAACAGGTAAATCATTCCTTGTTCTCCCAGTTTGCTTTATCAGCCTTTATGTCTAAATCGTGTACCCATTTTGACTTTATTTTGGTATACAGTATAAGATGTTGGTCTATGCCTAGTTTATGTCATACTGTTGTTTCCCCATCAGTTTTTGTCAAAAAATGAGTTCTCTTCTCAGATGTTGGAGTCTTTGGGTTTATCAAACAATAGATTACTCTAGTCATTGACTACTCTGTCTTGTGTACCTAACCTATTCCACTGACCCACCACTCTATTTCTTAGCCAGTACCAAGTAGGTTTGATAATTGATGCTTTATAATACAATCTAAGATCTGGTATGGCTAGGTCACTTTTGCTGGCATCTCTTTTCATTAATTCCTTTGATATTCTGGACCTTTTGTTCTTTCAGATGAATTTTATTATTTTTTCTACCTCTGTAGAATTGTCATTTTTATTATATTAGCTTGGCCTACTCACAAGGCCATCAACAGTTGATGTTTTTCCAGTTATTTAAATCTGACTTTATTTGTGTGAAAAGTGTTCTGCAATTGTGTTCATCTATTTCTGGGGTTTTTATGGCAGATAGACTGAAATATTTTATAATGTCTACACTAACTTTAAAGGGCATAAGTAATTTAATGTAATACTTGTTCACTTTTGGTACTGGGCTAAGTATTCGTAACAGAAAATTGAATAGAGGTTCTCTTTGCTTGTAATGAGTTTGTCCCTTAAAATTATACACATACAAAGCTATGTATGTTATTTTGTACCATGGCTTAAACTAGTTAATATCAATAAACCATTCACAAAGTAATGTATACTTTGGTGGACAATTAATCAATGAAGTATCCAATAGGTAGTTTTTGATGTTTTTTTTTATTTTTAAAAATTTTATTTATTTATTTTAAGTTTTCAACATTCATTTCCATGAAATTTTGAGTTCTATATTTTCTATCATACATACATACATACATACATACATACATACATACATGTCTTCCCTTCCCCACCCCAAAACACCTTGCATTCTGATTGCCCTTTCTACCAATGTGCCTTCTGTTCTAGCCCCCCTTCCTTCCCTTATCCACCTCTTCTTTCTTGTCCTGTAGAGCAAGATAAATTTCTGTACCCCGTTACCTGTATTTTTTATTTCCCAGTTGTATGCAAAAACAGTTATCAACATTTGTTCCTAAAACTTTGAGTTCCAACTTCTCTTCCATCCTCCTTCCCCACTCATCTTCACTGCGAAGGCAAGCAATTCAGTATAGGCTACTTATGTGTAGTTTTGCAGTTGACTTCCATAATAGTCATGTTGTATAAGACTAACTATATTTCCCTCCATCCTATCCTGCCCCACATTTCTTCTATTCTCTTTTTGACCTTGCCCCTCCCCAAGAGTGTTTATTTCTTATTGCTCCCTCCTCCCATTTGCCCTCCCTTCCATCATCCCCCCCACGCTGCTTATCCCCTTGTCCCCTATTTTCTTGTAGTGTAAGATGCATTTTCATATCAAATTGAGTGTGCATGTTATTCCTTCCTTGAGCCAAATGTGATGAGAGTAAGCTTCACTTTTTCTCTCTCACTTCCCCCCTTTTCCCTTCCATTGAAAAAACTTTTTCTTGCCTCTTCTATGAGAGATAATTTGCCCCATTCCATTTCTCCCTGTCTCCTTCCAATATATTCCTCTCTCACCCCTTAAATTTATTTTTTAGATATGATCCCTTCCTATTCAACTCACCCTGTGCTCTCTATTTCTGTCTCTGTGTGTGTGTGTGTGTATGTGTGTGTGTGTGTGTGTGTGTGTGTATATATATATATATATATATATATATATATATATATATATATATATATGTAATCCCTCCAAATACCCAGATACTGAGAAAAGTTTCAAGACTTACAAATACTACCTTTCCATGCAGGAATGTAAACAGTTCAACTTTAGTAAGTCCCTTGTGATTTCTCTTTCCTGTTTACCTTTTCATGCTTCTCTTGATTCCTGGGTTTGAAAGTCAGATTTTCTTTTCATCAACAATGCTTAAAAGTCCTCTATTTCATTGAATGACTATTTTTTTCCCCTGAAGTATTATACTCAGTTTTGCTGGGTAGGTGATTCTTGGTTTTAATCCTAGTTTCTTTGACTTCTGGAATAACATATTCCAAGCTCTTCAATCCCTTAATATAGAAGATGCTAGATCTTGAGTTATCCTGATTGTATTTCTACAATACTTGAATTGTTTCATCTAGCTGCTTGCAATATTTTCACCTTGACCCGGGCACTCTGGAATTTGGCTACAATCTTCCTGGAAGTTTCTCGTTTTGGGTCTCTTTCAGGAATTGATTGGTAGATTGTTTCAATATTTATTTTTCCCTCTGGTTCTGGAATATCAGGGCAGTTTTCCTTGATAATTCATCAAAGATAATGTTTAGGCTCTTTTTTTGATCATGGCTTTCAGATAGTCCCATAGTTTTTAAATTGTCTCTCCTGGCTGTATTTTCCAGGTTAGTTGTTTTTCCAGTGAGATATTTCACATTATCTTCCATTTTTTCATTCTTTTGGTTTTGTTTTGTGATTTCTTGGTTTCTCATAAAGTCATTAGCCTCCATCTGTTCCATTCTAATTTTGAAAGAACTATTTTCTTCAGTGAGCTTTTGAACTCCTTTTCCATTTGACTAATTCTGCTTTTTAAAGCATTCTTCTCCTCGTTGGGTTTTTGGACCGCTTTTGCAAATTGAATTAGCTTGTTATTAAAGGTGTTATTTTTCTTCAGCATTTTTGTGAGTCTCCTTTAACAAACTGTTGACTCGGTTTTTATGATTTTCTTGCATCCCTCTCATTTCTCTTTCCAGTTTTTCCTCTCTTACTTGATTTTCAAAATCCCTTTTGAGCTCTTCCATGGTTTAGGACTATTGCATATTTGTTTTGGATGCAGAAGCCTTGAGTTTTATAAAAGTCTTCCCCTGATGGTAAACATTGTTCTTCCTCATCTGAAAGGATGGGAGAAAATACCTGTTCACCAAGAAGGTAACCTTCTATAGTTTTATTTTTTTTTCCCTTTTTTGAGCATTTTCCCAACCAGTTACTTGACTTTTGGGTCCTTTGTCAAGAGTAGGATATACTCTGGGGACCTATAAGTTCTCAGTTCCTCCAAGGTGGCACAATCAAGGGAGAGGAGTTTACTCCCTTACCTGGATAGTGACTGAGATTCAGATCAGCTGCTCAATTCCCCAATGGGCTTTAGGCGGAGGTAGGCTGCCACTGAGGGCTGAGGTTCAGATCAGCTGCTCAGTTGCTCCAAGGACCTAAGTGAGGCACCAACAACGAAATGTGGTTACTACCTGCTGTATCCACTGCCACTGCACAGCCACTGCCATTGTAGCTACCACATGCTGCTGCTGCTGGCCGTCTCCTCCAATGGCCGAAGTTAGGGACGGACTCTGCTCCCTTGTCAAGGAGGTAAAAAGCTCTCTCACTGACCTTTGAAGTGTGTTTGGTGCCTGTGGGTTGAAAGATCTGAGAACTGGCCACTGCTGCTGGGGATTCCGCCCCTGAGGCCTGCTCCAGCCCTGTTCCTCCTGGTGCTGCACAGCCAAGGGTGGGCTGGGCTCTGCTCCATGTCCAGTGCAACAGACCTTTCCTGTCAGCCTTCCAGGTCACCCTGGGCTGGAAATCTCCTCCATTCCATCATTCTGTGGCTTCTGCTGCTCTGTAATTTGTTGAGAGTTATTCTTTACAAATATTTTATGGTCTGAGAGGGAAGAGCTTGAGTATGTGCATCTTTGTACTCTGCCATCTTGATTCTGCCCCAATGGGTAGTTTTTAAAGGCAGAAAGAAACGTAAATGTCCCACAATTTTAAGCAGTTTATCTGAAACAAGTAGATATGACCATAATATTCTTTAAAAATAGTTTAGGAGCACCTGCCCCCCAGTTCTGGCTATGGGAAGGAGGTACCTCTTACAAACCTAGAATCATACATAACGTTAAGTTTTGGGAACTTTCCTTGAACCATCATTTTCAAACTTTGTTCTTGCACTACAGTGATCCATTCTATGTGAATATGTGCTCTGTGAGAACATTTTTATGTGAATACTTTTCTTTCTGTAATGTTACATATGAAATTATATTACACAATATAGTCACATGAATCATTCACATTCTTTTATACCGCTGATGTGTAAGTGTCTGAATTATTTTATCCATGTGGGTACTCCTTTCCCTGGCATAGATTGCAATCTCACTTGGGTCTTGCCAAGATGAGAGACCTAGATGAAAGGTGACCATGATTTTCTACAAATACTTTACAAATGATCTAGGCAGTCTCTTCAGGGCCTTCTTCCTAGTACATAAAATTCCATCCAGAACTAAAAGGAACCTCAGAAATTTCAACTCCCTTAATTTCAAGATGAGGAAACAGATTCAAGGAGATGAAATGAGTTACCCAAGTTCACAAATGTGGTAAGCATCAGAGTATTTATTTGAGCCCACATCCTCTGACTACAGTGTTAGTATTCTTTTCACTATAGTAGTAATTAGAAAAAAAATTTTTGGGTAGAAACCAATGCAACACTTGTTTTATCCTTGTCTTTTCTAATCATAAATATCATTTAATATGTCTTTTATGCTATATTTATTAAATATGTCTTCCTTTATCAAGTTTTCATTTGTAATATACTACAGCTTATTTACTCTGGTCCTGTAACTGTCCATTGGTCCATCTACAAGAAATACTTATTGTCTGTGGCAGTATATGCAAATGGATTTAATGTGAGCTATTGTCCAGATTTTCTCCTTACTCTGCCTTTTCACAGTGGCATTCTGTATCTTTGAGAGAGGCAGTATAATGTTGGAAAACATTCCCTGGAATAGGGAAGACATGGTTTTAACTGCTGACCATTGACACATAATAACTGTGTGACAGTGGAAAAATCACTTAACTTCCCCATGTCCCAATTAACTCAGTTGGAAAGTTAGAACCCCTCATTTAATATATGGATAAAGTAAGGCCTCAAAAAGTGAAATTGAGTATGAAAGACCCTTCAGAAAATAAATGTCAGGGGATGATAGATTTAGAACTGAAAAGCACCTACCCTGGGATTCATCTGGTTCAACACCTTCATTTTATAGATGAGGAAACTGAGGTTTATAGAGTTGAAGAGACTTCCCTAAGATCGCATAGACTAATAAGTAGCCAGCACTCTTTGCAATGTATAGAGTTGTGATTTAACTTCAAATCCATTTCTCCTTCCAGTATATCATGTTGTTGAAATTGAATGTCCCCCAAAACTCCCTCCTTGGCCCTCTTCTCTTCTCCCTCTATCCTAGCTTACTTGGTGATGTGAGCCCCATGAATTCAGTTGTCACTTCTTTGCAAATGATTCTCAGATAATGTTTATCTAGCCCTATCCTCTCTCTGAATTCCAGTGTTCTATCACCAACTCCTTGTTGGACATCTTGAATTGGCTCTCTCATAAGCATCTCAAATTCAACAAGTCCAGACTGGAACCCATTATCTTTCCAGTGAAGTCCTCCCTCTATCTGCTTTCCCTATTACTGTCAAAGGCATCCTCATCCTCCCAGGCATCCAGGCATGCAACCTTAGTATCATTCTTGACTCACCATTTGCACTCACCCACCTTCCTCTTCTATATTTAATTAGATGCCAAGTGTTGTTTCTACCTTCTCATATACATCCCCCGTTCTCCTCTTACATGGCTACTTTTCCAGTGAAATACCTTAATTACCTCACACCTAAACTATTGTAATAGCCTTCTGGTCTGTCTCAAGTCTTTCCCTACTCTGGTCTAACCTCCACTTAATCGCCAAAGGGATATTCCTAATGTATACATCTGACCAATGTACTCCTTTCCCCTACAAAATAAACTCCTGGTGGCTCCCTATTGCCTCTAGAATAAGATACAGTATTCTCTCCAACATGACTTGATCAGAGGAAATGTATTGGGGGTACTGAGTTGGATAGTTCTGGTGAGCCAGTAAATGGACCTAGACAAAAGAATATAAGATGGATGTAATAGACAATAGGGAGATGTAGCATTCATGCCTCATTTTTATATGTGAGGAAACTTAACAAGGAAGTGACATAATATAAGGTATTATTTATGAAGATTAAGGACTAGATGGTCCCTTCCAGCTTTGGATATTTATGATCCTATGATTTGGCAGCTATATATAAGTTGGATCATTGCAAAGGGAAGGAAGAAAATCCGGTAGTTCAAGCATGCATGCTAGTTTGTAGGAAAGATTGGTGGTGGCTTAATAGAGGTCATGGTCATTGCTCTTAAATGTACATTTTGTCTGACAATCCAACCTTAAACATCTACTATTGTAAGTTATTGTTTGCAAGTCAAGTTACAAAAATTAATGGCAGCATCATGGTAAGTTCCTTTTCTGGGCTTTCTCTAACACCTATAGTTCTCTTGTAAAATGAAACAATAAAAGGAGTCACCAATAATATTATAAAAATCAGTGGCAAGGATATGTGACAGCTTCTCATGCAAAATATGCTGGATTAGGAGGCATGAGGTAAGGAATAGTAACATTTATATAGTTCTTTAAGGTTTACAAAGTGCAATATACATATTATCTTATAATGATCCTACATGCTGAGTGCTGTTATTTTTCCCTCGGTAACAGGTAAGGATATTGAGGCAAATACAGGTTAACTTATTTGTCTAGGGTCATACAGCTCGTATTTCAGAATTTGAACTCAGATCTTTCCAATTCCTACTCCATCTGTCTACATGTTCTACTTTTGGCTCTGCTATCTAATCACTATTTGATCTGCTACTGAGTGAGAAAGTTGGGCTGAATGCTTTTTCTTTTAAAAAAAATTTAAATTTATATTTATTTTGTTTCTGTACCTTATGAGAATCATTCCCTTTAACTAAGAAAAAAGGAGGGGAAGCTATTCAGTAAAATTAACATATCAGATGACTGATAGTATATGTGGTATTCCAAATCCAGAATTCCCACTTCTGTAAAGAAGAGAGAGAAGTAATTTTCTCATTTCTCAGGGCCCAAATTATTTGGCCAGTATGACTAAGCAGCATTCTTTCTTTCTTCCTTTCTTCTTTCTTCCTTTCTTTCTCTCTTTCTTTCTTCCTCCCTTTCTTTTTTACTTCCTTTCTTCCTTCCTTCTTTCCTTCCTTCTTCCTCCCTTTTATTTCAGATTCCACCTAATTCACTTGGCAAAATCCATGTCTTTTCAAGCTTCTCTGAATTCTTCATGTCTTACTATGTAGCAATATTCCATTATATTCTTGTACCACAATTAGTTTAGCAATCTACTGTGTTTCCAAATGGCATCTACTTTTCCCCTAGCTTTTTGTTTCCACAGATAGTACTGGCATGAGTAATTTGAAGTATAAGTAAATAGTAAATAACTTTAAAATGGCTCTTTTGATGGCTTAAATGACTTAAAAATGGCTCTTTTAAAAGATTCTTCCAGACAATAGAGAGGCAGAGAGAGAGAGAGAGAGAGAGAGAGAGAGAGAGAGAGAGAGAGAGAATGAATATATGATAGAATTGTTTTGGGCCTTTGGTTATCTGCTGAACATTTGGGAATTCTTATCGTAGTAGATAGGATAGTTTTCAGGATTCATCAAAAAAGCAAATTTGAAACCACCAATGAGTTAAAAGATCAAGAATTGCCACTTTGATATGAATATGACTTTAACTAAAAATCAGTTTGGTTTCTTTATCATTGATAAAAAATAGCCAATTAGAAGCACATTGGATAAAATGATTGCCAAATATTTTACAGATTTTACCAATAATATAAGACTTATGTTCCCTCCTTCCTGCTATTACTAGAGCATTTGCTTTAGATAAGATGAATTAAAGAACATTTATTCATTAATTGCTTCCAGTGATATTTGTGACTTCCAGTGATATTCTACTCACAGCTTGCAAATATCATGATTTTATATTTTTTCTAATCACTATGCTATTCACAAATTCATTATAATCCTGGAGCCTCTTTCCCCAAAGGGAGTTTTGGCGTTTACTTCTTATTCCTTCTACAGTTTGACTGAAGAGTTTTAGAATTAAAAATACCAAAACAAAACACAGAAATCATCTGTAAGCCTTGGAACTGCAAAGTGAACACATCTGTTTTCACATAAGTATAAATTGCTGCCTTCCAAATATTAAACAGAGAATTCTTGCCACATAGTTGAATAAAGTTTTCCATCCTTGAAATGGTACTTGAAATAAAAACAAAACTGTATAGTTCCTTTACCATGGAAGGGGAAAACATTTAATTTATCTTCTACCACTAACCAAAACATGATGCAATGATGCTGCCACAGCCCGAAGTCCATTTTTCTTTATAAAAATTCCAGGCTAACAATGGCATTGAAGAAACTGCTTGAGATCCAGATTTTTTCGATTGTAAACATCTGCACAGTAAAGCAATAAACCTTCTCTGGTTGCTCCTTTTTCATATCAGTGTTTTGTATTAGAAGCTTTTGTTCAATACTTGATTTCTACATTTTTTTCTATTCTTTAAAAAATTAAATTGGTTTAGCCTATTTGAAAGTATAAACGGATCATTTTGGAAGCTCACATGAATATTTCAGTTAAAGTTTGGAAATGAGGAAATAAAAAGTAATAAAAAATAATTTTTGAGCAGGAGAGAGGTCATTATAGATAATATCTAGTCTATATTTGAAAGGGTTTAAAGAACCACCCACCACATTTTCATTTTAAGTTTTGATGGTTTCCTCAGACATCATTAATGTTGTATTGGGAAGAGACTTGGACTAGGAATCTGGCTTTCAGTACTGCCCCCCTACACTAGCTAAGTTGTGTGACTAGGAGTATCAGTTTTCTCATCTTTAAAATGGGTGTAAAATATCTTAAAACATGATTGCACATATATAACCTATATCAAATTGCTTACTGATTTAGGGAGAGGGGAGGGAAAGAGGGAGAAAAATTTGGAACTTAAAATTTTGTAAAAATGAATTCTAAAAATTGTCTTTACATATAATTGGAAAAGATACTATCAAACTAAAAAAAAAATAATACCTGTAAAACATACCTCTCAGGGTTGCAGTGAGGATGACATGAGATAATATATCAAAAGTGCCTTGTAAACCTCAATACTATGTACATTTCAGTTATTGTTATTAATGGCTGATCATTTTGGCCTTACACACACACACACACACACACACACACACACACACACACACACACACACACACACACACACACACACACACACACACACACACCATATACACTCATCAGACACACACTTTATACTCCAGAACTCCTCTTAGGCAGGCTCAATGATTGTTTGTGAACCAATATTTTACTACTTTCTGCTTCCAAAATATTGGAAGAAGCCAATGCTTACTGGGACCAGAAACAAGCGAATGTAAAAGATCCCTGGAGTTCTCATTTACAGTTTCATAATGGGTGTGTGATGGTGATTTTTACCTACTTTGCTTAGTGAGTTAAGTTAAAACTCGTTTTAGTGATTATGGTCATTCGGCGCTCTGTAGCTTGGTGCAATTGTACAACGTTATTGACAGAAAAGAACATTTGGAGAACCTCACCCTTAATAGAGAACTCCTTTTCCATTTGGAATAATTCCTATACATTTTTCATGAAAGTGATTATCTTTGGCAAAGCCTTTGCTTCAGCTGCTACTGGATATAAATTCTGATTATGTCAAAAAGGACAGTAAATGCATACCAAACAATAGCATTGACACCTTTTATGGCAGCAAACAATCAGAAACTAAGTGTATAAAAAAATCATGGCAAATGATTATTATGCAGTATGATTGTGCACTAAGAAATGATTAATATTAGCAATTGAGAGAAATATAGAAGATTTGCATGCACTAGTGTAGAGTAAAATAAGCAGAACCAAGATAGCAGCATTTAAAATCAACTTATTCAGTCATTTCAGTTTTATCCAATTCAGTGTGTCTCTATTTTGGGGGTTTCCTTGTCAAAGATACTGGAGTGGTTTGCTGTTTCCTTCTCCAGATCATTTGGCAGATGAGGAAACTGAGTCCAGCCTGGTGAAATGACTTGCCCAGAATCCTTGAGGCTGGATTTGAACTCATAAAAATGAGTCTTCCTGATTCCAAGTGCGGTGCTCTCTTCACTGCTTCACTAGTGTAACTAAAAAGCTCATCCAAAAAAATTTTGAGAGTAACTTAGAGAGAGATAATGAAATTTACTTCTGCCGTCATAGTAGCAAGGCTGGTTACTACTAGCACTATTCTTTATGTTAGATGTATCATCATAGTGAATATTTCTGCGAAATTCTTTTTTCTTGTCAAAAGGGTATATTCATTTGGGGATGGAGATTGAAATGACTGTGATGTCCAAACAAATGGCATCCAAAAGCATTTGAAATAAAAGTAAATTGCACATCATATCTTCTTTTTTTTCTTTCTTGTTTGGTATTAATTTCAATCTTGACTTTAATTCTAAGAAGTTAGTGGTATGACTATGTGCCCTAAGTTTATTCAGACATAATTCCCATGCTAATTCAGTTCAGTAAACCTTAAGTGTCTATTATGTGCAAGGAACTATGCTGAACTCTGCATAATCAATTGTTTCCTATCTTTTAACATATATATAATATTAGGCCTTAAAATACCTTATATCATTGTTTTCAATTCCATATGTCCTGAGAATATGTCCATATTATATATTAATAAGGCTTCTGCGTAGCTTATATACCTTTGTCATCTCTCATTTCTTCATCATGAGTCATACTTTCTTATTTTTTTTTGCTATCTTCCCCTGTGGCCACCTTTGCATTGAGCTCATCGAATATTGAAGTATGTTGCTTTAATTCGGATGGTCTCAGCTAATTTTTCATAGAATTATCTACCCTTTCATCTAATGCAGCAGATGGCACTTATGCTGCAATTAGTTTCATGATATTTTTATAAAAACTCATAAAAAATACTTCAGTCTGAGATGATCAGTTATCCCGCTTAACAGTGTTTCTTTTTGCCTTTGGATGCTTGATCAAACCAGCCACCATGGAGGACCATGAAGAATCATCTTTCCACCTTGTAACTTCCAATTTCATTTAGGGTGAGGATATTATTTTTAGGTGATTTCAGTTCTTACAGTAATATATACAGACTTGGGCATCAGTCAAGGCCCACACATTTAAAGTACCAAGAGCTAAGTTAATGTTTATAGATTGACTAAATATGGCATGATTTTTTATGTTCTCTCTCACCTCTTTCTGCCCCTCAATCATGGTAGAAGTGAAAGTTTGGAGAACTGAACATTTCAGAGGACTGAGGAGCAGTTTGTTATTTTCCTTTCTTTCAAGGGTTGCCATGGCTAAAGAATTCATCACTGAATAATTAGCCTGCTGGTAACGACCTTCTTCATACTACACTAAAACTGGTCTTTGTCTAGCAGACTGTGTATTCAAGTATAACTTGTACCACACTTAAAGCTGTTTGAGCATTTTAGAAAATGGTGAACCTAAAATTACCCTTAGGAATCTAGAATTACCTCTGTGTCATGATACTAAGTGGAAGCACTAAAGTCAGGAAACCTTGAATTCAAAATTTTACCTCATATTGTGTCTAGGTGACCCTGGACAATTCATCTCAGTCTCAGTATTCTCATTTGTAAAATAAGAATGATAATAATAGCACGTACCTCATTTGAAAATCAAATGAAATAGTATATGCGAAGTCATTGTAAACCTTAAAGTATTAAAGTAAAGTATGTTTTTATTTTTACTTTAGCAAACGAGGTAAATACATATAAGAGTTTACCATGATCTGTGAATTGACCTGAGAGGTGACTAGATATATGCATACAACCATAGGTATCAAAATAAACACCTTCATCGGGAAAATTGATGATCAGAGGATCTCCACTTGTCCCCACCCTTGGGTGTTCTGGCTACCTTGGTAGCTTTCTTGGGGCGTGCCTTCTGCACTTGGTACCTCATATCACAGGGTTTTGCTGTGGTATCATTGTTGCTGGCTGTTTCTGATTTGGAGGCTACTCTGTTCTGGCTCTGGCTTTAGTTAGGGGAAAGGAATAAGAGATTTCCCTTGGATTCCTGGCTAACATTTTGTACCATTTTGAGGTAGAAAAAGTCACTTAATGTTGTTTCTTGTTGGGTTTTTTGAATGTTATTAAATCCAGTGCGAACTTCAACATTTTGCCTAGAGTAAGTATCTGAGAGCTGGATGATCTAGTGGATTTATTAAGGCAGCCATCTCGGCTGGAAATGATTTTCTGTGAACTGTTCTGGTTTATTTGTTTTTTCTCTCAGTGAGTCAATAGGCATTTAGTAAGCCCTTACTATGTGCCAGCTACTATGCCAAGCCCTAAGGATACCAAGAAATAACAGACAAAACAAACCAGGATTCCTACCCTCAAGGAGCTCACATTCTCATGTGGGAGAGAATATGTACTAACTATGTACATGTAAGATACAAGCAGTGTCAATGGGAGGTGATCTCTGAGGAGTTGGAGCCATTAGCAAAATGTCTTTTAAAAAGGTAGGATTTGAGCTGAGTATCTAAGGAAGCCAGGGAAGCCAGAAAGTGGAAGTGAGAAGGGAGAACATTCCGTATATGGGAGACAGCCAGTGAAAAGTAATTGTGCTGGTGAGAGAATATCTTATTCCAGAAACAACAACAAGGCCAGTATTGCTGGATCATACTGAAGGGGTAGTCAAGTATACGAAGTTTGGAAGGGCCTTAAAAAAAAACAAATAAAGGATTTTATATTTGATCCTGGAAGTAATTGGGAGCTACTGGAGCTCATGGAGCAGATGGGGTGACATGGTCAGACCTGAGCTTTAGAAAAATCACCTTGGCAATTGAGAAGAAGGAGGATTAGCACAGGCAAAGAGTTAAGGCAGGGAGACTGATGAAAAAGCTTTAACTTTTCTGAACTAGGATGGTGGCTGTGTGAATGGAAGGAAGTGGGGCATAAAACAGATGTTGTAAAGGTAGAAGTGACATTTGATAATGCACTCAGAATGTAGGATAAGACCAGATAGTTGAAGATGACACCAGGTTGTTTTGGTCTTGAATAACTAGCCAGATGTTAGCACATCTAAGAGTAATCTCTGAACATGAAAAATTTGGGGGAGAAAAAATTCAGTTTTGGACAGTTTAGTTGAGTTTGAGATGCCTTTGAGATAGCCATTTAATGACATCCAAAAAAGCAAATGGTAATATGTCATCGTTGCTCAGGACAATTACTAGGACTGGAGAGATGGTTCTGGGAGTCATCTGCACAGAGGTGATAATTAAACCATGGGAGATGATGAAATTAAATGAGATTTAATTCAAAAAAGTTCAGTATTCATTTGCAAATTCTTTCTTTCACTATTTTTTATTATTTCTGTTTTATTTTCTTTACTCTTTCTTAAGGAAGTATTCCATATTCTTATTTGAAAGTTTACATTTTATTTCATATTTAAAGATACTTCTTCCCTATGCAAACACATAACATGGGAAGGGTATACATCCTGGCATGTCACCCTCTGTATTGTCATGTCACTTGCTGTATTAGCATTTTTTTAAAATAAAAAATGTGGTGTTTTCTGTTTCCCTTATGAAGTGGAATCAACTGTATTCTTAAGTGATACAAGTGATTTTTTTTTAAGATATCTTTTGGGCCTGTTGAGGTACAGGACAAATGAAGGACTCCAGAAGTAGAGCACTGCATGTGGCTATTGTCAAATCATGCATAAAGTATGTTCATGTTTCCAGATTTATCAGCATTAACACCTGTTAATGCAAGTAAGGATAAAGACCAGCACATCTCAGGTTTGGGGACAGAGACATCATAACAGAAGAATTTCTCACCTTTCATCAACGTACAATGGACCTTTTATATAGTTTTGTCATGCTCAAAAGTATCAGTATGCTAGTGATTTTATTCTGAAGCTGGATTTGGTTTTATGAATCTTACAGTTTGAATTATGGTTTAGAGTCTGAAATAATCTTTAAAATGTAGATAACTTTCAATCTAAGCCTCTAAGTTACAGGGAAGGAGAGAAGGAAGGAAATAAGTATTTATCTACTATGTGCCTGGCACCATGCAAACATAATCTCATTTTATCCTCACAACAGTCCTGGCAAGTAGGTGCTATTATGATTCATATTTTACAATTGAAGAAACTGGGACAAAGAGGTTAAGGGTCTTGGCCAGGATAACATAGCTAACAAGTGTCTGAGGCTAAATCTGAACTTGGGTCTCTCTGACTACAGACCCAACGCTCTATCCACTCTGCTATGTAGCTGACCTGTATTAGAAGAGTTTACCATCCATAAATCCCAAGTTCAGCCCCTATTCCAAATGTATTAAGAATTATTCACTTATAGTTTTTAAAAGATGATCTGAGGAAGATTAATAGTTTTCACATATTTATTCATATATATCTTATAAATTTTTATGGGTTATCCATGGGTCTCAGTTTACCTAAAAGAGTATAGAAAACAAAGGCATGAACTAACCTTAACTCTCAGCAAATTCTGAAGTCCCCTTCCTATTTTTCAGTTTTAGTAGAGCTTTCTAGAAATTAAAATTTCAATTAAAGCCATCACACATGTTAATGTAGATGCTTGAAACTGAAGGGCTTTTATTTTATTTTCATGTAGGGCAGAAATTCCGAAGTCAATGGCATAATAAGAGTTATGTAACATTGAATACCTATGGACAGAGAACAAAAACGAGGGGAGAAATTACTTGCCAATAGTTTGCCTGAGCTTTGTAGCTGAAGATTTCTGCCTCTTTTGTCCTTTTGACAGGTAATCAAATTTATTATATTAGAGATGTGAGCATAGTGCTTTGTGAAATTAAAAGTGCTATCATAGATGTGACATTATTATCAGTATTATTGTAGTAAATATTCATTTGTTGTTCACTTTCCCATTGTGTCATGTTGTTATACATTACTAATATGATGAGAAAAATTTCCCTCACCTTTTCTTTGACATTTTTCTGGGTAGGTAGCTGCAGGGTGCCTTCCACAGCTGAGTGAATGTAGCAGCTGTCCTTCCAGGGTCTAGCCCTCTCTATGTAGCAGGAGTAAGGTAGTCCAGAATTAGGAAGCATAAATTGGGATGGAGGGGTAGAAATACAATGACTTTATTTCCTGTCTTGGGCTTGGATTTGTGAAATGCAGCAAAATATAATTACAGTTTGATTTAAAGCCACATTTATACGATGGCTGAAGGATGAGTTCACTTCCATGAAAACAAACCCAGCTCCCTGCTATGTCCTGGGAACCCTGGGCAGACTGTCTACCAGAGGAGAGCAGCCATCGCCCTCTGCTGGCCCCGAGGTTCACTACACTTGACTTTCCAATGACAAGGGAGAGCTCCAGTAAATGCCCAGAGACCAGATGGTCCTTGTGATGTATAAGGCCATCTCCAAAGAGAAAATCAAATCAACCACCTCAGCCTAGTGAGGGGTAGCAGGGAGCACCGATAATGCACAGCGTTGGTGTTTAATGAGGAAGTGCGGTGTTTAGACTGCATGATGCCTAGTGAGGTGGTCACACTTACACAATTTTTTTTTTTTTGTCTTTTTGTCCTGGAGTCTTTTTGTCCCTCCGGTCTCAGCTCCACGGAGGAGCAAGAGCTTGTTGGCACCACTGGTTTTCCCTAGAAGTTGGGGGCAGGGAAATTAAGCCTTACTTTCCCTGTTTCTCTCTTAATTCCATGGCAGCTTGGTGGTGCAGTAGATGGAATGCTAGGCCTGAAGTCAAGAAAGCCTGAGTTCAAATCCAGCCTCAGACCTTTTTACTGGCCGTGTGACCCTGGGCAAGTCACTTAACCTCTGTCTGCCTCAGTTTGCTCATGGCGATAATAAAAGTACCTACCTCCTAGGTTTGTTGTGAGGATCCAATGAGAGACTGTAATAATATATTACATAGTACATATTACATAATAATAAAAAATAACTAATGGTAAACTCTATATAAATATTTGTTATTGTTGTTGCTACTGTTGTTATGAAAGACAGCTAGGACCTTAGCCTTTGTAATTTTGTGGCTTCTTTAGCTGCTGCAAACCAAGCTAAGGAGTACAACTGCCCCCACAGTCAATTTTAAATAAAATTTCCCCTTACCCTGTAACAACAATAACAACATTTATGTAGTACTTAAAGTTCGCAATATACTTTACAGACAGTATCTCATTTTATCCTTACAACAAAGTGGTATTATCATGTATGCATATATCACACATATTGTATTATCATACAATATCATATATTGTAATTGGGAAGCAAAAAGCAGAAATAAATTTCAGAGAATCTGGAGCGACAGTCAGTCAATAAATAGTTATAAGTGTCTACCAGGTGCCAGGCACTGTGCCAAGCCCTGGAGATGCAAAAGGAGGCAAAAGACAGTCCCTGCCCTCAGGTAACTTGCAGTCTAATAGGGGAGCAGCTTGCAAACAAATAGATACAAAGCAAGCTATATACAGGATAAATAGGAAATAATTAACCCAGAGAAGGCACTAATTAATCACTGATTTCTCTCCATTCCATTTACTTCATCCACAAACACATGCTGCCTTGTATCATTCTTCTTGCTTAAAGTCCACATACAGCATTCTGCTGCTTTGCTTCTCTTCCTCTTCCTCCTCTCTCCTCCATCTCTATCCTAAAATTTAGCATTCTCTTGCATGGTCTTTGTCTGAAAATTCTTGCCCTTATATGGCTAGATTATCGAACAACTGATTTCTTCTGAAAAGTCGCTTAGGATTTGGAAAGGCAAAAATAAGTAGGAAAATGGTCTGTACTGATGAAAAATGCTTGAAATATGATTTGTAAGAATTTTCCCAGATAATTTCTACAAGGTCTTGGAGTTTGTGTGCTTGCTTGATAGGAAAGTGGGGACATTAATTTACATTACCTTGAAGAAAGCTTGAATTCAGTCATTGCTGGTGTAGCTAGCATTTATGTTTTGCATAATTAAAGTTTGCAAAGGACTTTACATATATTATCCCATTTAATCCTTAGAGTGACTGTTTATGGTAAGTACTGGTATTACTCCCATTTTACACAGAAGGAAATGAAAACTAAGGTAGGATTTAACTTTCTGGCTCCTAAGTCCAGCTTTACTCTTCACTGTGGCACTAACTGCCCAAGTTCATGGGTTTGGTGTGATAGATGGGCTATCCTTGGTCATCTAAAAGCAGTACTTAGTTTTTAATTAAATAGGAAACCACAGTCAGCCATACAATGTTTACTCAGATATTTTCACTCTCATATTTTAAGAAAGAAATAATGGAGTTTTATCTCCTTTGTTAGGTGTTGGAGAGAACACTGGAATGCCAATAGCAGTTCCTGCCTTGATTTATAAAACACACAAATTATTTAACATCTCAGCTTCATTTTCCTTATCTGTAAAATGAGGGTATTGTACTAAATGATGTCTAAAGTGAATTGTCTGTTCAAAGCAAACCACTTTCATCCATCCTTCTGAAGGAAGTTAATTGCATAATAAGAAGTGTTCATTCTTGGCTTCACCCACAGGAAGGAACAAGGAAGTATTGCCACAACAAAAGGCAGAGCTCTTAGGGTAGCTAAGTGGCACAGTGGATAGAGTTCAGACCCTAGAATCAGGAGGACCTGATCTAGCCTCAGACACTTACTAGCTATATGACCCTGGGCAAGCCATTTAACCTCAATTGCATTTAAAAAAAAAAAAGACCCCAATGGGATGAGGGGCATTTCAAGCTATGATAAAATGGAAGGGCTCTATAAAGGCAGAATGCATCAGACAAACTGGTGTTTCACTGACTTTTCTGAGAGATGACCTCCAAATCTCCAGACCTTCCTGGCTTGAAATCTCAGTTATGTTCCTGGCAATTCCATACCAGGTTCAGTTTGTTGGATTTGATTTCCTGGTTTCTTTGGTTTCTTCTCATGTTTTAGACCCTCCTGTTTCCCAATCAGTGGTCTTTTAACTTCAGATCTGCTGCTTACCTCAATTGTATGCATATAAAGGGAAGACTTGGATCCTTAGCATTTCTTCTGAAAAAGTCCTCAGGGTTTTAGTGGATTGCATATTCAGTATATCAGCTGTGTATTTTGGCAGCCAAAGATGTCTTAGGCTGTATCCAAAGAAGTCTGACATCCAGAATAAGGGAAATGAAATTTTCCAATGTCTTTGGCATAGCATTTTAAGGGCAGTGACAAATGGGAGCATGTTTATGGAGGATTCCAACTCGTATGATCAGACTTAGAGCTGGCATAGATCTTAGAATCTACCTCATCTGACTCTCCTCATCTTACAATTAAGAATCCGGGACAGCTGGTGGCTCAGTGCAGACAGCGCTGAGCCTAGACCCTGGAAGTCCTCAATTTGAATTAGCTACGTGACCCTGGGCAAGTCTCTCAGCTTCTGTTTGCCCCAGCTTGCTCAACTATAAAAATGGGGATACTAACAGCACCTATTCTCAGGGTTATTGTCAAAATCAAATGAGATGTTTTTTAAAAAAACAAAAAGTGTTTAGCACAATGCCTGGCATATAATAAACTCTATATAAATGCTTATTCCCTTCTGCTTAGGCAGGTTAAATGACTAGTGAGGGAGGGCTTGGTAAGGTACAGCAAACAAGAATAGTTTGAAGAAATTAAAGGATGTTTGTCCTGGGAAAGAGAAGATTAAGGGAAATGATAACTGTATATAAGTATTTGGAGGGTTGTCCTGTTCAAAAATGGAGGACAAATAAGTACAACTATGGGTTGTAATGTGGAAGTGAGGTTAGGGTTATTCTGCTATCCCTCAGGGGCCAGAACTAGGAGCAATGTGTAGAAGATGCATTCAATTGAAATTCGTTTCAGACTGTACAAAAGTGGAATGCGCTGCCTTGGCGGACGATAACGACATTCCCATCACTGGAGGTGTTCAAGAGGCAGTCAGATGATTGCTTCTCAGAGAAGATTGGGTGGGGGGGTGCTGTCCCTACTTAGATACCAGTTCGATTGGGTAACCTCTGAAGTCACTTGAGTGGGAGAGATTCTGAAATTTAACGGTTCTATTTGGAAAAAAACATTATGGTCTGAGTCTTATCCTGTTGTCCTAGCACTTGATCTTAAAGTAAACTGTTGTCTTTTAACATTTGTTCATATATAACAGTAGTATTGTCTTGAATACCTGTGGGATTTTTTACTTAAATATAGAATATTACTACTCTTTAAATGAATTAAAAATTTTAAAACCTTATTTGCATGTTACATTTAGGTCATGAACTTGCAAGTTTCACAAGCCTAGGACATTATTAGTTTTCTGTAGGATTCACTTTGAAAAAATGCTTTGTGGACAAGTCATGTAATCCTCAGTGTCCTGGATGCTTCTCTAGCACTATAAATTGCAGATTAGTTGTATGGGGAGGAGTTTCCTCATTGGATGTTTCTTGTACTAATAAAATTACAGGTTCAGTCTCCCTTCTTTTCCCCCAAAAGAGAAAGAAAGAAAAACTCAGCCATTCTAAAGTACAAAATTGTCAGGAAACTTGACATGTGCTTTGTTACTTGTTCTCATTTGATTATATGATCACTTTATTTAAAAAGCATTTTAATTGTCATAAAAGAAAAGGAAATACTCCTTTTATTTACCCTAAAATATCTAGGCAAATGCCACTTTAGAGTTTCATGGAATTATCTATCCTCCTAATTCATTATCTTTTTTAAAAAAATAATTTGACAGTGCTCTCTTCATTCTTTTAATGTACCAAATCTCAATTAAAGCTAAGGAGTAAGTCCTGTGTTTATATGTGGCACAAAGTAGCCTCCCCAGATGTTTTTTGATTGATGAAAGAAACATTATTTCAGTTCAGTCCAACAAATATTTAGCACCTGTTAAGTATTGTCAAAGGAGAAAACAAATGCTACTGTACTCTACCAAGAAATTGTTTTTTATTAATTTAATGTAAGTATTTCTAGCTTAGAGAGAACTATGTCCAAATCAACATAGCAACTCCATCTTTTGTCAGTTTCATTACTCCAGGATAATTGAAGGTCACATTTGTAAGGAATCTTAAACAAAGAAAAGATATAGCGTGAGGTTAATTTTCCAGAATAGTCACTTAAACTTCAGCACATATCTGTCTTTCCTTGGCCATTTCTCTCAAAGATCAAGAGGAAATTAATATCTACTGTATAACAAGAGGCACTTCTGGAAAAAAAAAAGTGGGGGACACTTCCTTCAGGTAAGTCATAGACCAGTCACTTCTGGAGATTGGAGGCCATGATCTTTCCCAGACCAGACATATTTTTCTCCTAAATTTTGATGCATATTTATGGATGTCAGAATGTACTGACAAGTACATTCGAGGCTTTTAGACTGATTGATTGTTTGTCCACCAGTCTTTTTTAGTCTCCTGTTTAGTTTCTTCATCAGTTTCACTCCTGTTAGCAATGGGTGTTTCTCCAGGCTCTGCCATGGACCTTCACCTTTTGCTCCAGACTATCCTACATGGTATCCTCATCAGCTACCATGGGTTCCTTTACCATCTATGTGCAAATGACCTTCAGGTCTATTACATGCAGCCCTAGGCAGTCTCTCAGTTCTGAATCTCCCGTTGCATTTTGTATGCATTTATTGCATCTCAATCTTACCATGTTCTCTCCAAACCCTTTCCTCTTCAAATTTCTCTGTCTTTCTGAAAGTACCATCATCCTCCCCCACACACAGGCCCTTCACCTCGATGTCACTTTTGACTCCCCCAATATTTCATTCTTTGCCAGATACTGTCATTTCTACCTTCAAAACATATCTAATGTATTTACTTCTTTCACTATAGTTCAGGCCCTAATCATTGCTTACCTGGACTATTACAGCAGCCTTCTAACTTCAAATTTCCTACCTCAAGACTCCTCCCACTTCAGTTCATCTTCTACTCTATCACCAAGATGGTTTTTTCCAAAGTGTAGGTCTTACCATGTCACCTCCTTGCTCAATAAATTCTAATGGCTTTTGTTATCATTGTCAGGTAGTTGATCAGCATTTATTAAATGCCTATTGTATCGCAAACAGGGTACTGTGCTCTAGGGAGACAAAGAAAGGCAACTAATACTGACTGCCCTTGTAAAATTCACAGGTGGGGAACTGGGGAAGATGTTGGAGGAGATGACATTTGAGTTAGGCTGTAACAGAATGGTTAGAGTTTCAAATGACGTAGGGTGATGGGCGGAAGTTTCATGCTTAGGGAATGATGTAATCAAAGGTATGAGGATAGGTAAGTGTTGTTTAGTTGGCATGTATATTGTGAGGTCACAGGTTCCCCACCCCTGTGCAAGTCCCATTGACAGCTCATCTGCTTAGAGAGTTGTCTGGGACACTGAGAGGTCAGACTGTCATCTTCCTGGTCACACAGCAGACTTTGAAGTCAGATCTTCTGGCTCTTAAACTGGCTCTCTTATCCACCAAGCTCCTCCACACTGTCTCCTCCTACCAAAATAAGATAGTTGCAGGATCAGTGTTTTTTATATAGATCACAGTGTGATTGTCCTTAAAAACTTACTCTAGTTTGTTCTTGGAGACATTTTGTTAACATTTGAAGATCATTTTTTACAGATGTCCCCCTCTAAATAAGAAATAGGTGATGATAAACACCTAGGGTGAGGGTGGGAGGAATTCCTCTGATTTCACCTTGATCTTATGTATTAGTTTTAAAGTTGAATGTGATTGGAAGAATATTAACTCACTTTAATGAAACTTCCCTGAGTTGTCTTTTACTTTATGTTGAAAGTCAGATCACAGGGTGATTTAAATTTTAGGTGTAAGAATACATTCTTCTAGAATGGCTTCTCACGATCCTTGCCGTATCTACGTTTTCATTTTGGGTGTACCACTGTAGACAGGCTTCTTAATGAAGAGGGGGCTTTAAATTCCACTTGCAGGGGACAGAACATGATGTGGAGAGCTTTTTTCATAAAATTTGAATACAACCCACACAATTGGTTTGTGGGTTGAATTTTATGGAAGGCTTTTAAATTAATGTCACTGAAATATTCTGTAATAGGAGTAAATGGCACTAAGTAGCTATTGCATTAGTGGAAAAAAAAAAAGCACTCACTATCCAACCCTTGGTAATCTAGAGGGTGGGAAGAGGCATGTACACCTGACATGTTGATTACATTCTAATATTTTAGATCTTTGAAGAAGCTTTTTAAAGAGTTTAATCTGTTTCTCTCAAAAGTAAAGAGTAACTGTCAAAAATTCTATTGCCCTGACCAAGAAATCTACCTGTACCACACTATTTTTCTTGTACTTTAAAGTTTCTGAAGCTAAAGTTGCTAAATGAAGGTAGGAGAGAGTTTGTTGTATTTTCCTGAGAAGCTTGCCTAGTGGAAAAAAAGCTGGGCTTAAGAGTGTGAAAGACCTGGGTTTAAATCCTTCCAGAGTAGCTGTGGGACTATACATGTGCCACTTAACCATCTTTGAGCCTTGGTTTCCTTTTCTGTAAAATGGGGATAATATCTGAAGTATTGATCTCTCCACAGGATTGTTATGAGTCTCCAAAGAAATTCTCCACATGTTCTCTGCAAACTTAAATAACATTTATCAACAATGGAAAAATTTTCTTTTTCAGAAAAAGTTAGATTCTTTGGCTTGAATAATTAAGTAGGAAATCTCAAAATTCTTCCATCAGTTGGTTAAGATGTCTATATTTTATTGATAGGTTTCAGTGGGTTCTTAAGGACCTATAGAACCCAAATATGAGAAAGTCGAAGAGCCAGTGAGTGAGCCCTAGGGGTAATGACATATTAGATAGCATGAAGGTCCTTTTTAGCCTATACTGTACCTTTTTTAAAAATTTTTGTGTTTTTGTGAAATTTTCCAAGGTTTCTTTCTTGGTCTTTATTTTCCCACTATACTGAGTACCAAGTGTGACCCTTCACATCTTTAGGAAAATATAGCCCATAGGAAAGCAAATGAACTGATACAAAGCTCAACCAGTGCATTTCTCAAAAAGATTATTTAATTGTACCTCTGTGCAGTGCTCTTTAATTAACAGTAATTTGCCTTTTGAATTTACTCTTACCTTCTTTTCTAGTCTTCTTACAAATGCTTTCATTGATTTCTCCAGTGTCACCCTTTGACTCCATGTGGTTTGTGAAATGAAATGGATCATACCAAATTCATCTTCATTGAATAACTTTTTAAAGTTATGCTGCACGCTAAGCCTTCTGACTTCAAAAATCTATATCTAAATACTGCGTTTGTAGCTTATTGTATTTCCTGGAAATAGATGCCTAATAGAGAATCTGCTGATCCCTCATCTGCTTTTTATGGCCCGTTAGTAAGGCACTAACTTTGTCCAGAAGATGAACTGTCTGACTAATTCACGTTTTAACATGGAAGAGCTTTTCCCTTGAAGATTGGTATTTTTTTCAGTCACAATTCTAGTTTTAAATAGAGAGCTAAGTGACACAGTAGAGAGAAAAGGGACCTGGAATCAGGAAGACTTTCTTGGAACTCAGATACTTACTGTGTGACCTTGGAAAGGTCATTTAACTACTGCTAGCTTCAGTTTCCTCATCTGTAGAATGGGAATGATAATCCCACCTACCTCTTTAGTAGATGCTGCTGTTGTATCAAATGTAATAATATTGCTAGAGTACTTTGTGTACTTTAAACACTATAAATGCTGGCTATTAGTTTTACATTGTATATATTAACTTTATATGTATCATTTTTCTATTCTTTAAAATATATAACCTTTTAACAACGCTTTCTTTGCCAGAAAGGGCATGTACATTGAAGGGAGAGACAGTTAAACTATGTGGTAAATGTATCTAATGAATGTTTTCTCCCTGGTAGGCTGTCTTGGCTTTTGTAGGCAAGGGACACCCTGAAGATTGAGAACCCTTGAGTAGATCACTTGTGGATTTTAGAAACAAACGCTAGACCTGTATCAGTTTTGTTAAAAGATCTAGTTGTTTGTGCCTTTCAGTATGAATAAAAGATGTTTGGTTAATAATTATGAGCATTCATGCTATTTATGATTCAAAGTTTTCAATGCGGGATTATGTATACAATGTTTTTTAGGATTCCTGTGCATTGTCCTCATTCAGTACCATTCAGAGTACACTTTCCCTACCCCCATATCCAAGGCTTTTATTTTTACTGGGAGTAGTGGAGAGGACAATGAGACAGTCAAAATAGTTCCAAAAGGAACCGAAGAAAAACCAAATGCTACTGACATAGGAGTGGGCTTTCATATATACATATATACACATACATATACCATGTATATACCCTTGTAAGCACTTTGATAACATATACACTCATACATGTGTGTGTATGTGTGCACACATGCGCACATGAACAACAAAGTGGGGCAGTGGATAGAGCGCTGGGCCTGAAGTCAGGAAGATTCATCTTTCTGAATTCAAATCTGTCCTCGAAGCATTTACAAGCAGGGTGACCCTGAGCAAGTCACTTAATTCTGTTTATTTCAGTTCCTTATCTGTAAAAAAAAAATGAGCTGGAGAAAGAAATGGCAAACCATGCTAGTATCTTTGCCAGGAAAACTCCAAATAGGATCACGAAGAATCAAACACAGTTGAAAGAAGTGAATGTGTGTGTGTGTGTGTGTGTGTGTGCACACGCAATATTTCCATAAGTCTTCTGCTTAGCTATAACCAAAAGCAGATTTTTTCAGGTTTAAAATGAAGTACTTTGATCAAGATAGGAAGTTCTAATTTCTCAAGTGGTAGAATTAAGACTTTTGACTGATTTTTTTAGCATCAGTATAGCTTTTGTTTCTGCAAGGCTTGTAGAAGTGTCAATTGATGACCAAACTAAATAACTAAAACTCAGACTCATTCTTCCACACATGTACAAAGTCTCCCCAAAACTCCTCAGGAATATAAACATTTATTTTGAAAAGAATCTGCAAATTAAAAATAATTCAATGATACTGTCTGATGGTGAAACAGAACAAAAGGACTATTTAAAACCATTGTATAACCTGTAATTGATGAACATATCAATTAGCTGAAACATTTCTAGCATTCCAATTGAGAAAACAAATACAAGGGTTTTCATTTGAGGATTTCATAAAGATATAAATATGTCATAAATATATTTTATAATTATAACTGTATTACAGATATATTTAGAAATATTAATCTAGTAGATGACTTAGATCACCTTTTCCCCCATCTTGATCTTTATCTAAATCTGAATGTCAAATTTTAAAATATTAGATGAGAATTTTGAAAACTTTTAGGCTGATGCTAACAAATGCATTTATAATGTCCCTACTTCTAATGATGAACTCACTACTTTACAAAACTCTCCACTCTATTTTTGTACCACTCTGTTACACATTGAGCGAACATCTACCTTCCTGAAACTTCCGTCATTGTCTTTACTGATTTTCAGAACTACACAGAATAAGTCTAATTGTTTTTCGCTTAACAATCCTTCAAATATATGAAGATATCAGATATATGAAGATTTCCTTCCTTCCCCTGAGTCATTCACCAAGTCTTTTCTTAGGCCTGAATATCCTTGGTTCTTTCACCTGTTCCTCATACTGTAAGATAACAGTAACAAGTAACATCTTGTTTGTTTTGTGATTTCTCTCTGGTTAGTCAATGACCCTCTTAAAATGTGGTACTCAGAGTACAGTATTGCAAATGTAACTAGTGAAGAACCCAGGGGAACTATATCATCTCCTGTGAATAGACAATAATTCTCTTTATTTTATTTTATTTTTTTAAATTTATTTATTTAACTTTTAACATTCATTTTCACAAAATTTTGGGTTCCAAATTTTCTCCCCATTTCTCCCCTCCTCCACCTCAAAATGCCAAGCATTCTAATTGCCCCTGTCACCGATCTGCCCTCTCTTTTAACATCCCTCCCTTCTCTTGTCCCCATCTTCTCTTTTGCCCTGTAGGGCCAGATAACTTTCTATACCCCATTACCTGTATTTCTTATTTCCTAGTAGTAAGAACAATATTTGACAGTTGTTCCTAAAACTTTGACTTCCAACTTCTTCTCCCTCCCCACCTATTCCCTTTGGGAAGCAAGCAATTCAATATGGGCCATATCTGTGTAGTTTTGCAAATGACTTCCATAATCGTCGTGTTGTATAAGACTAACTATATTTCCCTCCATCCTATCCTGTTCCCCATTGCTTCTATTCTGTCTTTTGGTCCTGTCCCTCCCCAAGAGTGTTGACTTCAGATTGTTCCCTCCTCCCATTGCCCTCCCTTCCATTATCCCCCCACCCTGCTTATCCCCTTCTCCCCCACTTTCCTGTATTGTAAGATAGGTTTTCATATCAAAATGAGTGTGCATTTTATTCCTTCCTTTAGTCAATGTGATGAGAGTAAGCTTCAATTTTTCTCTCACCTCCCCTCTTTTTCCCTCCACTGAAAAGTCTTTTGCTTGCCTCTTTTATGAGAGATAATTTGCCCCTTTCCATTTCTCCCTTTTTCCTCCCATTATATTTCTCACCCCTTAATTTCATTTTTTTAAAGATATGATCCCATCCTGTTCAGTTCACTCTGTGCTGTGTGTGTGTGTGTATGTATGTATGTGTAATCCCACCAACTACCCAGATACTGAAAAGTTTCAAGAGTTACAAATATTGTCTTTCTGTGTAGGAATGTAAACAGTTCAACTTTAGTAAGTCCCTTATGACTTCTCTTTGTTGTTTACCTTTTCATACTTCTCTTCATTCTTGTGTTTGAAGGTAAAATTTTCTTTTCAGCTCTGGTCTTTTCATCAAGAATGCTTGAAAGCCCTCTATTTCATGGAAAGACCATTTTTTCCCTGAAGTATTCTACTCAGTTTTGCTGGGTAGGTGATTCTTGGTTTTAGTCCTAGTTCCTTTGACTTCTGGAATATCATATTCCATGCCCTTTGATCCCTTTATGTAGAAGCTGCTAGCTCTTGTGTTATCCTGATTGTATTTCCACAATACTGGAATTGTTTCTTTCTAGCTGCTTGCAGTATTTTCTCCTTGACCAGGGAACTCTGGAATTTGACCACAATGTTCCTAAGAGTTTCTCTTTTTGGATCTCTTTCAGGAGGGGATCAGTGGATTCTTTCAGTATTTATTTTGCCCTCTGGTTCTAGAATATCAGGGCAGTTTTCCTTGATAATTTCATGAAAGATGATGTCTAGGCTCTTTTTTTTTGATCATGGCTTTCAGGTAGTCCCATAATTTTTAAATTGTCTCTCCTGGATCTATTTTCCAGGTCAGTTGTTTTTCCAATGAGATATTTCACATTATGTTCCATTTTTTCATCCTTTTGGTTTTGTTTTGTGATTTCTTGGTTTCTCATAGTCATTAGCCTCCATCTGTTCCATTCTAATTTTGAAAGAACTATTTTCTTCAGTGAGCTTTTGAACCTCCTTTTCCATTTGGCTAATTCTGCTTTTGAAAGCATTCTTCTCCTCATTGGCTTTTTGAACCTCTTTTGCCAATTGACTGAGCCTATTTTTCAAGGTGTTATTTTCTTCAGCATTTTTTTGGGTCTCCTTTAGCAAGGTGTTGACCTGCTTTTCATGTGTTTCTTACATCTCTTTCAATTCTCTTCCCATTTCTTCCTCCACCTCTCTCACTTGATTTTCAAAATCCTTTTTGAGCTCTTCCATGGCCTGAGCCCATTGAATATTTATTTTGGATGTTTGGGATACAGAAGCCTTGACTTCTATGTCTTTCCCTGATGGTAAACATTGTTCTTCCTCATCTGAAAGCATGGGAGGAGATATCTGTTCACCAAGAAAGTAACTTTCAATGGTCTTATTTTTTTCCCCTTTTTGGGGCATTTTCCCAACCAGTTACTTGAATTTTGGGTCCTTTGTCAAGTGTAGGATATATTCTGGGGACCTGTGAGATATCAGTTCCTCCAAGGTGGCACAATCAAGCGTGTACTGTTCTGGACGTAGAGAAGGATTTTTGTGCCCAGAATCTCAGCAGATACCTCTCCACAGCAACTTGGCCTCCAGTTTCACAAAGTCAGCACTTGGGGCTGATTTTCAGATAAGCTGCATAGGCAGGGCCACCATTCAGTTTGAGACAGAGACTAGCTTGGCCAGGGCCTCCACCCAGGGCTGAGGTAAGACTCAGCTCTTCAGTGCCTCCAGAGGTTTTTATGCTGCAACAATGGAGCTTCCATATGGGCTGCTCTGCAGGCTCTGTGGCAGCTGCGTGCTGTCTGAGCTATGGGAAGGCCCTTCTCCCTTCCTGGCTAGCTGATAAAACTCTGTCACTGACCTTTGTCACCTATGGGCCCAGGGATCTGAGGACCCGCTGCTGCAACTGGAGAGTCTGCCCTTGAGGCCTCTATCTGGAGTCTCCTGGTACCTTGCTGCTCAGCTATGGCTGGGCTGGGCTCCGCGCTTGGCTCTGCATCCACAACCGATGTTTCAGTGGGCCTTTCAGGTCACCGTGGGGCTGGAAATCTCCTCCAAAATTTATTGAGAGTCCCTCTCTACAGGTATTTTATGGGCTGTGGGGAGGACCCTTCGTAAGTGTGTCTTTCTAGTCCGCCATCTTGGCTCCATGCCCCTCTATAATTCTCTTAATCAGAACCATAACTAACTTGGTCTTTGGGGGCCTGGAATAAGGAGAATGGTGCAAGCTGTGGATCTGGGGAAGCTTACCTAGCATATGATCATCAGGGGGAGGAAGCATATTGCAACATACTCCAAAGTTGTCATGCTTCTGAGGACTCACCAAAACAGGGCTGTGGATGCTAAGGCAGCTGCTGCCAAGGAGTATTAGTGGCATTGTAAAGAGACTGCTGTCATCAGGGGTGAGGCCAGCAGCGGGAAATATCAAGAGTGACACTGCTGGAAGCAGGAGGAGGAAGCATGTTATCTCTACCCTTTAAAATTTTGCACCCTAGGGAAAGAACGCAATCTCCCCTACCCTAGTTATGACTTTGCTGTTAATGCAGCTTAAGACATAATCATATCATGCTTCTTTGGTTGGTTGATTTTTTTTTCCCCACCTAGATACATTTTTATTTATCTCAGAAATTTTATCATGTTAGATTTGATCCATTGTTCTGAGTTCCTTTTTGGATCCTAGTTTCTCTCCTCTGGTATGCATTGTTTTGTCATCTTTATATCATATTCTGTGATCTGCAAATTTGATAAGCATATCATTTATAATTTTTTTCTAAGTCATTGCTTAATATTTTAATCAGGACACAGGCCAGTGCTTGAACAAATTAGCTTTTTTTTTTTTTTTAAGCATTGGATGGATACAAAGATTGTAAATAAGGTTTTATTTCTGCTTCCTAATCCTGTCCCCCTCTGTGAAAGATAACAGTAACAGAATGACATGACAAAGTTCTTCTCCCACAGTTTTCAGTCTCAGAATTCAACATCCTAACAAAAGGTCCAGAATTTCAAGGGAATTAATGAAAAGAAATGCAAGGGAAAGCAGCCTAGCCATGCCAGATCTCAGATTATGTCATAAAGCAGAAATTATCAAAACTACATGGCACTGGCTAAGAAATAGAGTGGTAGATAAGTAGAATAGGTTTTGTACACAAGATACAGTAGTCAGTGACTATAGTAAACTATTATTGATAAACCCCAAAACCCCAGCTTATGGGATAAGAACTCACTTGACAAAAATTGGTAGAAAAATTGGAAAACAGTATGGCAGAAACTGGGCATAGACCAACACCTTATATATTATACCAAAATAAAGTCAAAATGGGTACATGATTTAGATATAAAGACTGATAAACAAACTGGGAGAGCAAGGAATAGTTTACCTGTCAGACTTATAGAGAACAGAAGAATTTATGACCGAACAAGAGATAGCGAACATTATAAAATGCAGAATGGATAATTTTGATTACATTAAATTGAAAAGTTTTTGTACAGTCAAAGCCAATGCAGGGAAGCAGAAAACTGGGAAAGAATTTTTACAACCAGTATCTCTGATAAAGGCTCTGTCTCTAAAATATATAGAAAGCTGAGTCAGATTTATAAGAATACAAGTCATTCTCCAATTGATAAATGGTCAAAGGACATGAATAAGCAGTTTTTGGAGGAAGAAATTAAAGGTATCTGTAGTCATGAAAAAATGCTCTAAATCACTACTGATTAGAGAAATGTAAATCAAAACAACTCTGAGGTACCACATCACACCTATCAGATTGGGTAACATGACAAAACAGGAAAATTATAAATGCTGTAGAAGATGTGAGAAAATTGGAACACTAATGCATATTGATGGAGTTGTGAACTGATCCAATCATTCTGGAGAGCAATTTGGAACTGTGCTGAGAGGGCCATTAAAATGTGCATATGTCCAGCAATACCACTTCTAGGGCTATTTCCCAAAGAGATCATAAAAGTGGGAAAAGAACTCAGATGTACAAAAAGTATTTATAACAGCTCTTTTTGTGGTAGCAAAGAATTGGAAATTGAGGGGTTGCCCATCATTTGGAGAATCACTGAACAAGTTGTGGTATATGAATGTAATGAAATACTATTGTGCTATAAGAAATGATGAGCAGGTGGACTTCAGAAAAAAACCTGGAAAGCCTTATATGAACTGATGAGCAGAACCAGAACATTGTACATTGTAACAACCACATTTTGTGATGACTAACTGAGCAATTTAAGAATCTAAGACAAGTCCAAAAGACTCATGATGGAAAATGCTGTCTACATCCAGAAAAAGAGCTATGGATTCTGAATGCATATCATTTGCTCTCTCTTTTTTTTCCCTTCTTTCTCATGGTTTCTTCCATTGGTTCTAATTCTTCTTTACATATTATATGCCCTCTTGAGATGGGGGATAAGGGGAGAGATGGGTAGAAAATTTGGAAGTCATAATCTTACAGAAGTGAATGTTGAAAATTAAAAATAAATATTAAAAAAAATAAAAAGAATACAACACCCTTTTCCTTCCTGCTCTTGATCTCTTCTTCATTCTGCCAGATGGGACATATTTTGCTCACTACTCACCTGTCATTTTGGAGAAGGACAATACTGAGCTTGTGAGGCATGAGTAAACTCTAGGTAGTTTCAGGTAAATTTCCTATCTAATTCAGAAGGGGAAGAATTATGCTTAGCATGGCTTCTCCAGAACATGAAACAAATATCCTCGGTTATGCCCAGGTCAACATAATTAATCCAAGACTAGATGATCAGTTTTCCAGGTGCGGTTCAAATATGTATCGACTAATAGGCACTTCTAGATTTGTGAAATTTGCCTAAACAAACCAAATTATCTGAATAAGCCCAACTCTAATTTTCAGAACACGTCTCCCAGTGTGGGAGAACATTTTTTTAAACATATGGGAGGAAAAGCGTTTATACCAGATAACACTTCCAGACTTACACAGAGTGTTTATGTTAAGTATCTATGAAAGACTGTTTAGCTTTACAGTGAAGAAACTGTTCTTTGAATAAAATTGAGCTACCTTGGAGGACAAGTGAATCAAAAGATTCTTTTTCTAAAGACAGTAATAATGTACATTTCCACGTTATAGCCTTGAGAGGTTGAAGTAAGCCAATTATTTTAATTAATATTTTACTTGATATGATGCATTCATTATACTTTTAAAAGTGAAATGAAATAAACCATCTTCTGCATAAATCTTTGCATCAAAATCTCAAATTATTTGTACAATTATTTGGTTATTCCTCTTGTTAACATGTTCTGTCTTTTCCATTTGCCCTGCCTCTCTACCTTCTGGAACCTTGCTGCCTATCATCTAACCTGTTGATGTAGTCTAAAGGTCTAAAGACCACTGAGTTTTGCCATCTGTCCCCTTGCTGAATCCTTAGGCCTTCTGTGATTTTTCCATCTACACTGCTGTTCAACTGCCTTTTATTTGTTGCCTTCTCCAATAAAGGTGTGAGTTTATTGAAAATCGGCATTGTCTATTTTTTTTTCCTATTTGTCTCTCCAGTACTTAGCATGGTTTCTTGGCACACAGTAAACCGCCTAATAAATTTCTTTTCATTTATTCAAGAAAACTGAAATAATACATTCTTTTCATATGGATTATGGTACACTAGATAAGAAATAAATTTTCCATCTTAGTGTACTTTGCTGCATAGAGAAGTGCAGTTGGAGTCAGTAAACTTGGTTTTGAGTTCCACTTACAATCTATATGACTGTATAAATCACTGAACAACTCTGAGTCTCAGTTTCCCCACCCATAATAAGAGGATAATAATATTTACACCATTCCTCACAGGGTCAGTGTGAGGAAAATAGAAAATAGTTTTCCAAATATAAATGTGAGCTATTGGCTGTTTTGTTAATCTTCCTCCACTAAGGATAGATCAAGTTAGAATGGAAATAAACTTGAACAGAGGAATTCATTATACCTACAAGAAAATGCCAGCACATGTGAAGTTAAATCCCCGTAGAGGATCCACCAATAGTTTAGTAACTTTCCTCTGATTTTGTTTTTACGTGGGCACAAATCTATCATTGGTAACACTTACTTTCAATATTTGAGCAGTCCACCTCATTTTTCAATCATACATTTATGAGAAGCTATCTTTTATAATACCACCTGTGTGGAAGTCAGATTTTATGAATATACTGCAAGCTAAATTCATTCCATATATATATATATATAATATATATATATATAATATATATATATCTCCATTGTCTTTGGGTTATCTACAATTTTCAGTCTTCAGAGATTGTGATATTACATGATTCAGATAATGTCACTTTACCCAGAAAAAATACTAGTGTTGGGTTTTTATTTTAGGGATCATCTTGGAATCATTGAAAATGCTGTTCAGTTTCCCAAATGCAGTACAACTTATTTTCTTCCTGCTGTTCAAGTTTGGGCCTAGATCCTTGTCCTTTATAGTAACTCTTTAAGATATATGTATAGATGAATTAACTCAGTGGACTCTCCAACTCCATGTCATACCCTGTACAGTAAACATTTTTCATCCATTTGTTTTTTTCTGTGTTGATTGTTAAGCCAAAGTCTACTGTGTGACTGTGGCTTCTATTAAAGAGGCTAGGGCTTACCACAATCAGAACGTTAGGAAAAAATAGATGCATATGGAAAACAGTACCATTTTTAGACATTCCCTTTTTCTTTCTCCGGTTTGCCCTGGTCACACCCATTACAGGGTCAAAAAACCTTTGTTTGGTATACTTCGTTTGGTTGTTTCAGGCCTTCATCTTTTTTCCTCTAGTGTTTTGTAAACTCCTTGAAGGACAGGACTGTTTTATTTATGTCTTTTTAAACTTTCTAGTGGTTACCACAGTGCCTGGAACATAATTGATAGCTATAAATCCTTGTTGAATGGAATTGATGAGAAGATAATGGGAAGAAAACACTGTTTTGTCAGTGAATGTTGCGTGATCTTAATACATGCATGAGTATCTTCGTTAAAGAAGAGTCCCTTATTCTCTCAAAATGCTTTAAAATTATCAATATCATATAATATCATCCATATCAAATATAATACTATTCACTATATTTCAGCCATTTTGGTCTGTGAAGTTGTGTCTTTTATAGAATATCAATTGCATCCTGCTGTTTTCCTTTCTCATTTTCATTTAGATTGCAACACCCAAAATATGTGGATAGATCAAGGAAGGGAAACCTGTGGCTTCAAGGCCACATGTGATCCCCAAGATGTTCAAGTGCAGCCAGTTGGAGTTAATCAAAGGGCCACACTTGAGGACCTTGAGGGTCACATGTGGCTTTGAGATCGCAGCTTCCCCACGCCTATGTGTGTGTGGGTCCTTCTTCCACAGATTTTGTGGGTCATAAAAAGTTGGCTTATAGCTTGGTAATTTTAGAAGTGTTTCAGTCACATTTTTTTTTTGTAGCCACCTGATTTTCCCTCCATTTGTTTAGTATCTTTGCTTCTTTCAGATATCTTGAAAATTCATCCATCAATTTTTTCAAAACTATGTAGTTTCTAGCATGGATTTTTTTCTATGTGTACTTAGTCTGTTCCACCTGCACTTTTCAGATTGGTTTTCTTTATTACTATTTCTGCTTCTTCAAGTAAAAGATGTCAGAATCTAAATGTAGTGGTCCCACTGTCATTAATTATGAAAATAGTTTGTTAGACAAATGCTGTTATATTTGTAAATTTTTTTTTTGTTTCCTTGCTTCCAGTTTTTTGAATTATCTGGCATAATTAATCGGACCTCACATCAGGCTTTGCAAAGACTTCACTTTTTTAATCAGGTGAAAAATGTCAGTATCTACTGTCCTCTACTGTTGTGCTTTATAAATAAATGTATATCCCACATCAATCTTCCCTTTGTCTTCTATCTCTTGGCTTGGTACAGAAATCGAGTACAGTAGAATCTCTGTTTACTAATTTCATTTGTTCTGAGATTCTGTAAAGTCATGTGATCAGTTCATATTGCAAAGCAAATTTTCCCATAGGAAATAATGTAAAGTTGGATGATCAGTACCATATCCTCAAAAATATTCATGTAAAAATAATTATATTTTAAGTAAGTTTTTTGTCCCTGAAATGCAATAGCAATGGTTATTACATAATATAAACCAAAAATAAATTAACTTGCACTTTACCTTTTAGAAGAGTCATGGCTGGTGTGAGGGAGGTGACAGGGAGGAGGAGGAGGAGGAAGGGTTATTGTTTGGAAGGAGAACATCAGAGATTTCAATGGGAGTGTTCTCTCTTATGCTACTTTCACAAAAAGTAAGACTAACACTACTGCCTTCACTTACTTTTCGTTTTTTAGAATCTTTTTCAGGTTTTGACTCACTGATTTTTTTCTTTACGTTCACTTCTAACTAAAATCTATCTAACAACACTTGTTTTTTATTTTTTAAAATTAATTTGTTTTCAGTTTTCAACAGTCATTTCCATAAGTTTTAAATTTTCTCCGCTTCCTGCCCCCCTCCTTCCCTGAGATGACATGCAGTCTTATATGGGTTCAAAAAACCCCAAAGCTATTGCCCTAACGTGAACGTTCAAGTCTAAACATGACATCCGTACTGCAAATTTTTATTCACTTTGCAAGACAAATTTTGCGAAAAATTTTTCCTCATCCAGCAAAGCATACATAAACCAGGTTACTCTTAAACCAGAGTTCTACTTCATTTGCAAGTTGAGGCAGTTTCAGAGTCCTTTTGATCTCCTTGTTATGGTCATTCTTTAACATTCTAAGGAATGGTGATGTTCCATGTGAATATCTTTCCCATGATCAGTTTCCCACTTTTCAGGAAGACGACAGTGCCTCTCCCTATAGAATGCAAGTTTCTTGAAAGCAGGGACAGTTTTCATTCTGAGTCCCCTACTTCCTAGGGCAGTACCTGGCATATAATTGGTATTTATTAAATGTATGATGACTGCTCTTATAACCCCCAATTCCCTAGGTATATTTTGGGTTAAATAAACTTTTAGAGGCAGCCTCAAAACTGTCTTTAAAAATAAGAATTACTCAGATCTGACTAGGATTGCTTGGTGACCCAAGCAAAGGATCGATCAGATTAGATGGAGGATTGTAGTAGCTAAGTGCTTAGCACACAGTGGGTTTATGTTGTTGTCATTTTTAGTCATTTGTTGGACCCCATTAAATAGTGTGCTAGGTGCTATAAAGTGACTTCAGCAAATATGGTCTTTGCCCTGTGGAACTTAGAGTATATTCAACATGATGAATTATCTATGCTTGTATCAATAAGAAATAGAAGTAGCGGAATTACTTATTTGCTTGGCTTTTAGTTTGTTCTCTCTTTTATCAAACATTTCTTGAGTTTGGGGGTGCTATGGAGTTATAAAGGAAGTGGAAGGTCAGCTCCCAGCTTAGGGAGTTTATAGTACAGAAAGTGATATAAGAAAGAAATAATAATACTGCAAACTGTGATTGGGTGTGTCTGTGTGTGATGAAAGGTACCGTGTTTTCTGTGCTGTTTGTTGGGGATGGTAAGCAAAGGGAAGAGGGAAGGGGGGGGGAGAGAGAGAGAGAGAGAGAGAGAGAGAGAGAGAGAGAGTGAAAACAGCAGAAGATGGAAAGCTTACTATCACTGAAGGATTTTTATGGTTTGACTCATTTACCTGTTATTTGTGTCACCTGTTGATCTGTATCTTATCCCTCTAGAATATGCTTTTTGTTTCATTTTGATCTTGTGATTTCATCTTTATAAAGCAGCTTCCTCTGTAGAAATTCCCTCTCCTGATAAAAATCTCTAACTTATAAGTTAAATCTTTCGAACTTAGAATTTGTTTCCTGACTAAAACAGTTTAGTTCAGTTTTGAGGCTGCTTCTTTCAAGCTTTATTTAACCCAGAATATACCTGGGGAGCAGGGAGCTATAGGATCAATCATAAGACATTTATTAAGTGCCTATTATATGCCAGGCATTGCTCTAGAAAGTGAGACAATGTTCAAAGTAAGACAGTGTTCAAAGACAAAGGAAATTGCCCTTGCTTTCAAGAAACTTGCATTTTATAGGGGAAGGTAGCATACAGATATATAAGAATATGTTCAAAATAATTTTTGAGTGGGGGTGTTGGCAGTGATATGAAGGTTAAATGAGGCACAATCCCTTAACTCATGTAATTTATATTCTTTTATCAGAGATTCCTAACCTGGAGTCCATAAACTTGTGTTTCTTTTTTAAGTATTTTGATAACCGCATTTCAATATAGTTGTTTTGTCTTAAAATCTTATATATTTCATGCTGTGCATTTAAAAACATTTTTTTTCTGGATTTACATAGACTTTGCCAGACTGTCAAAAAGGTCAGTGGTATACACAAAAAGATGAAGAACTCTGGTCTAATTTTTCTGGCTAAATAGGGTTTATGGACCGGCTGACTGCCATTTATATTGAAAAACAAATTCAAAGTTCTAAACAACTGCATTCTATACAAAACACTGGCTTTGGCGTTAGGGAACCTGGGTTCAAATCCTGTCTTCATTACTTACTACCTCTGTAATCTTGGGCAATCATTTAACTTCTCTGGGCCTCAGTGTCCCCTCCTATAAAATGATGAGGTTGGATTAGATGGTCTCTAAGTTTGCTTCCAACTCTAAATCTCTGATTATGTTTTTTTTATGTTCCTAGGTGTACACATCTTCTAGTCAAATATACCAGTTAAAGTGATTGCTGACTTGGATGTGGAGGGAATGAATTGGAGAGAATTACAGTGGCAAGGGAAGGGGAAAATAAACAGCAGTCAAACTCTTAGAATCTTTTAGGCAAAATTTTAGGCTGGACTTTTAGGTTTAACTGTATGGCATTTGAGGTCATTTGCAATTAGAAACTTATGATCCTGTGATTAGTTAATAACAGTTAAAAGAAAATTGTGGGAACCTGGGTAGTATGGGAGCAGAGTGAGTGGAAGTAGAGACAAATAAAAGGATTTTAAGTAGTTTTTTTTTTAAACTAAAGTTGATAATCTTGACATATTTAAAGATTTGGTCTAAGAACACTTTGCTCTTTTGGAAAGTTGCTTCAGAGTGTCTCGTAGAACATAGGCTTGATGACATATTTGCCAAGATAGATTTTATGGTGTCTTTTCAGGTTGGCATTTTTTTTAACTGAACAGAAAAGCAGAATTGTTAGATATTTTCTACATGAATGCCTAGAAGTTTTACTAGTCTATATACTGGCAGCCTTGACTGAGTTGTGCCTTAGGCCAAAATTACTGAAGCCAATTCCTCTTGGATTTTCTCCTCCTAATGACTGTTCTTTGATAATTTCCATAGATGAGTGTTCCATAGTAACATAATAGTAATTTCCTTTTATAGATTTGTCTCAATTATCTTTTCTAGTTTGGTTGCCTGCATTCTCACGCAATTTTTCCATGCTAGAGTTTTATGACCTGTATTTTTCTATGGTCTTTCACAAAGTTCAGGGACCATGCCTCCCCTGTCACTGATGTTTCCAGAATAGTTTTTAATGTACAAAGATTGAAGGGAGGGATGGAATTCAGCAGAGTCAGCATTCCTCATCATTATCTACTAGTCTACTCTAAACATAAAGGTAGGAAACTGGGAATAATCCTCACTGTCTCATTCCCTCGTTTCCCATCCAGTCAGTTGCCAAGTCTTGTTGATTTTACCTCCATGGCATTTCTTGCATAATTTCCTCTCTATTCATAGAGCTATTCCCTTCTCACTTCATGATAGACTAATGTCCCTTAATTTGTCCACCTGCTTTAAGTGTCTCTGCTCTCCAATCGACCCACCGTACAACTGCCAAAGTGATGTTCCAAAATAACATTCACCAAGTAGAATCAAATACAGAATTCTCTGTTTGGCTCTGAATTCTCTTCAAAACCTGGATCCAGCCTCTCTAGGCTTGTTGGTCATTACTCCCCTAGTGCTTTGGTCCAATCATACTGACCTTTTTGCCATTCTTTATAATCAATCTCTTGTCTCTGAGCCTTTGCATTGCCTCTCCCCCATTTTTGGAATGCACAACTTCTCCATCTCTTCTTCTGAAAATTCCTATTTTCTTCAAAATTTTGATCAAGCAACCCTTTACATGAAGTTTTTCTTCATCTCTGCAGCAACGAATATCTCCCTCCCCCAAAGGGAAAAATTGCTTTGTATATATTTCGAATATATTTATAAGCTCATATTGTCTCTTCCTTTGGACTGTCAGGTTCTTGAGGGCAAGGACTATTTAGTTATATTTGTGTCTTTATTTAGTGATAGTACTTGGCACATAATTAGTTTGATGATTGATTGTTGAACAGGGATAGCTTGAAGTTTTTAGTAACAGAATGAAAAAAGTTTGCTTAGACATTCTAATTTTATCAATACATTTGAATCTGACTGATAGAGTAAAGAAGGTTCTTGTGACCAAGACTTATAAGGAATAACAAATTGATCCTACTATCAATGAAAATGTGACATGGCAGGAGAAATGTTAGATTGGTGACTCTTGATAAAGAATCAAGGAAAAAAGGTACCATTATACTTGATAATCTTATTGTAAGACACTTCTGATCTGCACAAAGTACTTTTTTGTTTCATCTCAGGTCATTTATTGGCTGAGCTTGGGTATATGTAGAATCTAGTAAAAATTAATGGCTATTTTTATAACAAAAGAAGTGTTTCAAAAATAATTGAACTAATTTCAAATTTTTCTCTAATTAAAAACACTCTTTCATTACCTTTCAGACATTTGAATAGTACAAAGAAAAGGTCCAAATCAGAAAATTATGTAATGCCTTATTGTATCAAAAAAAGTGCTTTGATTTTTATCTTAACTCCTAATGGATCTTTACTAGCTTGTGCTTGTTAGATATTTTGTTACAGGACTCTATAAGCAGGGTCCATCTTCTTGGAGTAGTAGAAAAAGTATCATGCTTTCTTAGAAATAGATACTTAATAAATAGTGACAGAATAAATAATTTAAGAATGGAAAGACCTGGGGTTTGAGTGTTGAGTCTGTAGTTATTTCACTTCCCTATGTCTCAGTTTCATCATCATGTATTTTGTAAGGTGAACTGGATGATCTCCAAGGACCTACCCATCTCTAATTCTCTAAAATAAGATTAAAAAAAGTCAATAATTAAGTTTTCATAATTGCTTCCCACTTTCCCAGAAATTTGCATGGCATTTCAAACAATATAAAAGGAAGACTGATTTATAGTTGTACATGTGAGCATTAAAATGCTAATTGAGGTAAATAAAATCTGAATATGATTTTATTGCACTAATGATCATAAGTGTACAATACGGATTTTATATTTGAGCTTCAGCTAGAATAGATTAAGTTTGAACAAGCTGGTATTGGATTGCATGTGATTTAATCACTTTGTTCCTTTGGATTGGGGGGGAACCTTTAGAATCATTTATAGATTGTAAGGTGACACAGCCCTCCAAATGACAAAATCATGATTGTTTTGTCTGTGAGATTTAATTTATTAAAATTTAATTTGCTCATGTGCTTTGCTTCAATAGCACTGTGCTAGCAAATGGCTATAATTAGATTACCAGGCTGCTAAGCAGTGGTGACAGTATCTGAGCCTCAGAGAGCATGTGCTAGATTCTACATGTGCCTTTTTCCCATTGGCTATTGACATTGCTGCTTGCCAGTTTGATAGGTTTCCACAGTAATCTTTATGCTGCATTAGAGACATAGATACAGAGGTACTGTACTGTGTTCTTGCAACGGTAGAGGTGCTTAGCTTGTAGCATAAAAGAAAGAGAAAGCTACTGATGGAAGAAAGGCATTGGTCTTTGTTGTAAAACATCACTAGTGAACGACTGCTAGCAGCAAGCAGGGTCAGTGGAGGAGTTTCAGTTCATGGTAATTACTTTCGGTCTTTATCTATGCCATAAAGCACAGCCGTGCATGAAATGAATACTGTTAATCATGTCATCTGTTTAATTTGATCTTGCTTTTGTTAATAGCATGTGTAGAACAGCTTCTGATACTAAATGTGTTCCCCCCAAAAAAAATTACTTGAGAAAATATCGAATATATTCATGTGGGAACATTGTTTTTACATGAATTCTAGGGTGCATGTGCATGTGAGGAATTCTTATTGGTCCTCTTTTGTTTTGGTAATCCTAGTAATTTCATGGATTCAGGTATCTTTGCCGCTTCATGTCCATCCCTGATTGCTTCTGTTTATATCGAGATAAGATTGCTCTGAATAACGAGGGGTCAGAGGAAATTTTGTGAAATGTATTCTAATAAGACATAGGGCAGGAACTATCCTAAGAGACTGAAGAACGGGAAGTGTACTGTGTTGTTATTTTTTCAGAGATGCTCTCAGCCTTCATTTTGGATGGTTTCTTTGTTTCACCTTTCTGTATTTTCCATTAAGAGGCTCTTTTAAAAATTTAAGTAGTAAGTTACCCAGTCTAGCAGAGAAAAGGTTCATTGTGTAATTATTTCTAAGAGCCAGATTTTGGCTCGTGGTCATGTTTTGGTGTGGACAAGCTTTGCCTTTAGAGTTGGAATGACAGAGTAGGAAGGTGGGGTTCCTATCACTCACTCCGAATATTGTTTCAAAGATTTTTCATACTGTTTTCATTTAATGTATTGTTGCATTCCATTTCTTGTTGTTAGACTATATTTTTAAATGGCCTTAACTCTTAGATTAGAAATGGCACGTTTAAAGGCAATTATATTTAATATACAAGATTGGGGAGGATAGAGAAGAGACAATTGACAATGTATATTTGCCTGAAACTCTATCTTCCCTACATGTTTGCCAGTTTTATATAAAAATAGATTATAGCTACAGCTGGCTGTCACAACTTAAAATTGATGTCCTTGTCTTTATCAGACTGTGGAGTCCACAGAAACTTGTGTCTTGAGTCACCAGTCATTCAGCTGGCTGTCTGCCACCATGCGTCTGGTAACGGTGAAAAGCTTTGCTAAAATCCAAAAGGTGTAAGGAATTGTTTTTTTTTTTCCTTTTTCTGCAGAGACAAAACAGTTCAACAGGCCATCTTTCTAAGTAATTGTTTATTAAATAGCTGACTTTATTTTATAATGTATACTTTCAAAAATAGTGTATCTTTTGCTGTTGTATTTAAAAACTCCGTGCTAACATTCTCTGTGTTGCCTTCCTTCCTCAAACATTTATTTCTTTCAAAGTCCACATTTAAGTCTAATAGATTATCTGTGTATCATGGGGGGTTTTTTTGGTCATAAATAACACATTTTAGAAAAAAATCTTGGAAAGAATAAGTGTCACTGAAGATTACCACAAATGAACATTTTGTATGACCTTAAATTTGTATTTTTTTTCGTTTCAACATGCCAGGTACGATCAATGTAAAAATTAGTACTTGGTTAACATTTCAGCATAATGATTAAAAGGCTGTGCTTTGCTGTGATTTAAGATTACATGGCTGCATCGGTAATGACAACAGAAATTGTGATATAGTTGCTGCCTTGTGTTTGTATGTTTTTTGGTATGTCTTTTATTCTTTCCATGAAATGCTTTACTCCTTTATACTTGGCTGGCAAACTTTCTGTATATCAACAGTTAGGAAAGGGCAGTGGTGGTAAGATCAGTATGTAGGCACACCTCAGGCATCTTCTCTATTTCCTTTGTCTTCTGAAGTACTTACTATATCGTTTGGCTCTTCTAATAAGAAGAAGTAGCCTGGTTTGAAAGAAAATTGTCAATGACTTTCCCCCCTGCTGAACAATATCAAATCCAAGCTTAAAATATGTAGATTGTTTAGATTACTTATAAGCAGACTTCTTTGCTTTTGAAGGCATGTCAGTATTAAGATCTGTATGCTGGAGATCCCCTAATCAGTACTAATTGATGTGGGAATTCCCATGTATTATATTTTAGGATATTTTCCATGTCATGAAGTTTTATAAAAAATGTAAAATTGAGTTCATTTGTGGTGATTTAATAGTATGATGCACAAAACTGTCTTTCAAAACTAATTAACCTCACTTAAAGAAACACAGTTCTAGAGAATTGTCACTAGTAAAATATTGTCTCTCCGTAAAGTAACAAAGATGTAAATTTTGGCTACCCTTATACTAAAAGGGGTTAGAAATGTGATGTGTATACTGTATTTTTTTTACTGAATTTTTTTTTTTTGCATTTCTTAGGGTTATAGAAAATAACCTCTTGTACATGATGAATTGTTTCTCTATGCTTCATAACATTTATGCAAGGGAATGTATTTGTAAAACAAAAACATTCTGAGCAAATATAACAATATTAGTGGGCATCAGTGTATAAAATATGATGAATGCTAAACTCAAAAAGATGAGAGATTCAGTGATATAGTATAATTTTGTTTACTCAGAACTATAATTGAACGATGACATTAATGAGTTCATAGCAACTTGGAGGGAGGTCTCTGGTAGACCGTCCTCAGGGATCTGTCCATGGTCCTGTGCTGTTCAGAATTTTTAATAGTGGCATAGGTGATAAAAGAAACTGGGAGAGAACTAACATAGATAAACAAAGTCAGGATGCAAAAAGATCTTGATAGACTATTGTGATTAGCTGAATAATAACATGAAGGCTAATTAATAATTTAAAGTTCTGTGTTCAAATTAATATCAACTGTGCAAGCATTAAGCAAGTTGCCGGGGGCAAGGATAGATATAGTAGATAGACATTAGTTTGAAAAAACAGAGAGATTTAGTCAACTACAAACTTAAAACAGAGAGATATGTCAGGTATAAAAGCTAATGTGATCTTAGAGTATTGAAAAAAAAAAAAAAGCAGACCCTAGTTCAAATCCAGCCTAAGCTAATTACTAGCTGTGTGACCTTGGGCAAGTTGCTTAAATTTTGGCTTGGTTTCTAAATTTGTGAAATGAGGATCATAGTAACACATTATTTCTAATGTTATTGTGAGATATCTGTAAAACCCTTTATAAACCCTAAAGTATTATATAAATATTAAGAATTATTATTTTTTTCTCTACTGTCACATCAATTCTGCCTCCTTATCTCTAACGTCTTCTTAAGTAGCCATCACCCTAATTGGGTCTTCATTACCTTTCAGCTGGCCAGCTATAATAACTTTATAATTGGTCTTCCCAGATCCAGTCTCTCTTCTCAAATACATCTTCCTCTGCATTGCTTCCAAATTTCAAATCCTAAAATTCAAAGTGTGACTGTGTCATTTCTGCTCAAGAAGCTTCATTGGCTCCCCACTGCCTTTAATGGATAAAGTTTGGAATTCCTCATTCGATATTTAAAGACCTTCCCAGTGTGGCTTTATTTTTCTGTTCTGATTATTCATCCCTCCCCTTTAATGGGTTCTATAACCTCAGCAAGACTGGTTTGCTCGCTGTTCCCTGTAAACTATATTTCATGAACTCCTACCTCTCTTTGGGCTTTTGCATAGGCTGACCCTCATGCCTGAAATGCTCTCCCTTCTCTCCAACACTTCTTAGATCCTTGTTTTATTCAAAGTAAGCTTTCAAAGTTTAAGTGCCACCTTCAAGACACCCTTCCAGAATCATAATTGTGTATGTGTCTATCTTTGTGCCTCTGTTTATCTGTCTGTCTCTCTCTCATACACACACACACACATTATCTCATTTTTTTTTATTTACAAATATGTTGTATCTTTCCAGGAGAATATAAGCTCCTTGCTTGACTATAATGTATAACAAACTCTCATAGTACATATCCCACAATAAAATACTCTATTTTTTGTATTTTATATTTAAATCCTAAAGGATTTAAGGGAGTAAGAAGTATAGTCTCCCTTTGGCATATGCCTCTGTCCTTAATGCTTACATGGTGTCTGTAGTAGGTGCTTAATAAATGTGTTTCAGTTGATTCATATTCCTGCTACATTGATTTTGGTTCTACAAAACTTTGAAAATTGTATGTTTTCTTACACGTAATCATATCTGATTTTTACGTAGCACCTTTAGGTTCACAAAGCACTTTACATATGTTTCTTCAAAACCACCTCACGAGTTAAAATGCTGTAGCTATTATCTCCATTTTACAGATGAAGAAACAGAAGCTGTGAGAAGTTAAACTTGCTCCAGGTGGGATGTGAGCCCTGGTATCTCTTAACTGCAGTATGCAGTATCCAATCCATGATTTCCTGCTACTTCTCTGTATAAAGCAATTGCTTGTCCAAATTCTTCCCACAATACAGTGAGTAAGGATAATTTCAATACTGAGAGAGTCAAATTAAAAAGTTCATACATGGGAATTGGAGATATTTTTATTATCTATCAATTGAGATGTATTTCTGGCAAAGGGAACACAAGCATTTTTAAAAATATTTGTTGCAATGAAGATGTTTCCTTGTATAATTAATTTTTTTGAAATTATTGAAGTTTTCTGGAATTAACATTTAAATTTTTTAGTTCTGTATTTGTTTTTTTTTAACTTACTGCTTTATAATTTCTTATTAAAAATCCAACAAGACTTGGGAAGTCAGTAGCAAAATTGTTAACCGTACAACCAAACTTTGATTAAGATACTCTGTTTCGTTAGCTATTAAATAAATTTAGACATATTTAAACTATCAAATTTAAAGTAGCAGTTAATTTTAGAACTTTATATATCACTTTGACCTGACATGTGTTAACAATGAAAGATCTCATATAAAAAATAGAGAATTGTACAGTATATTTTTGTGGGATATGTACTATGAGAGTGTGTGATACATTATAGTCAAATAATGCAAAGAAATTTATATAATTCCTAACTTCTGACATGATACAGACTAGATAGTCATAAAGTTAGAGAGGTAACTGTAGGCAAAAGGACACTGTACTTGGATTCAGCGGACCTTGGTTAATCTCATATCTAAAACTTATGTTCTGATCGGCTGTGGCCATTTCAGTTTTTCTGAACCTCAGTTTCTTCAGGAGGTAAAATGAGCATAATTCTGAGGAAATCAGACCAGCTATTTGCTGGTTATTACCTCGATGTCCTTCTGCTACTTTAGATTCAACATGTCCATTATAGACTTTATCATACTCTACTCTGCCCTGTCTCCTTCCAAACTAAACTATTTCTGTTAAGGTCATCCATGTTACCCAAGTTTGTAAGCCCAAATAATGTTTTACTCTTGATTTTTCTTTGCATTCCCCTTCCTCCCACCCTCCAATCCTGTCAGTTAATAACTTCAGGAATTTTATTTCCTAAACATTCACATTTATGACCAGCATCCTAATTCAGGCCTTTATTGGTTAGATCAGGAAGGTACCCAAGAGATTATCTAACCCAGGGGTTCTTAGCCCTTTTAATACCATGAACCCTTTGGGGCATTCCAGTGAACTCTGCAGACAGCTTCTTGGAATGTTTTACAATTCATAAAACAAAATACATATAACATTATTGAACATCCATATGTAATCATAAACACATTTATGTAAAATCATTTTATATGTATGTATCTATTTGCGTCTAATGGTAGCAATTTTTAGGATAGGAGGTGAAGAAAGAAAGGAAAAAGAAGAAATTTACATGATAAACTTTATGCAGTATTTAAAAGGAAAAGCAAGTTGTACATAATAGATTTGCAGTCTTTTTTTAAAATTATACTATGTTATGGAAATACTTGTTTTATTCTGTAAATTAAAAATAAAATAAATCAAAATATATAGAATTGTACAGAAAATCAGTTTTGAAATAAAGTTGTAAAAATTTTTTTTCAAGTTCTCAGATCCCAGATTAAGAATCCTTGAAGCTGATACTCTTGTTTTGATAAGCAAACTTAGACTCAACATGGTGATGTAAATTGCCCAAGACTTTATAGTTTTAGCGAGCAGCAGAGCCAGCATTTGAATTCATTTCTTTAAAAGTCAAATCTAGTGCTGTTTCCATTATATTCCTATCAATTTCTCATACAAATGTAGCAACATAATCTTCTAAAGCAAGGATCTGAGCTCCTCATTATCTGCTAAAAAAAAAAAAATACAAGGACTCCCATTTGTCACTGGGATATAATGTAAATCACGAAGGTGCTGCACTCTTGCTCCATTGAACCTTTCCAGCCATTACTTAATATCACTTCTCTTCAGATACTCTACATTCCATCCAAACTGTTCCACAACTTTCCTGTTTGACATTTCACCTCTTCCTCCAGGGTTTAGGGCATTATGCTCTTGGATTACTGAGAGTTTAATGACTTGCCCAAGGTCAGACAGCTAGAATGTGTGTTGACCAGTGGTTGTGAACCATAGTTCTCTTGGTTCTAAGGCTGACCCATTATTCATTGTCAGCACTGAGTCTATCAAATTCCTTCTATTCATGCACATCTTGTATCCTCCCTTGAGGACCTAGCATGATCAGTGCTCTGCATATAGTAGGTACATAGTAAATATTTGTCTAATTGAATCAAAACATGTTATACATATTAAATACAAATATGAGTTATTAATGTATAAAAGGTGAGATTTTAAATCTTACTTTCCTGCTGACCTTTATTATATGATCAGAGAATTTTATAACTGTCAGCTAGATGTGATCCCCTAGCCCTCCCCACCCTTTTTTTCTGATGAAAAAGCTCTAAAGAGATTAAGTTTGACTTTGCAATAGGAAGAAATTCTTTATGTACATATTGTAATTTGCCCCATATATACACTAACCTAAGGTTAGTGATAATAATTATAGTTAGTATTTATATAGTTCTTTAAGGTTTGCAAAATGCTTTACAAATATCTCAGTTTTTCCTTACAACAATCCTGGGAGATAGTTGCTATTAATATTATTCCTGTTTTACAGATGAGAAACTGAGGCGTGCAGGGGTTATTTAATTTAGTGTAATAGACTGGATTCGAACTCAGGTCAACCGGATTCCAGATCCAGTGCTCTATTGTGCCACCTAACTGCCTTACATGGGGGGGAGGGGGTTGAGAAGCTGTGATTTAATTACTTAGCTGCTCTGAAATTTTTTTTACAGAATCATAAAGGATAGTAATAATTATTAGAAGATTCCAGAGTTTGTTTTTCTTATTTTCTTTTTAAGAGTAGCCAAGGATGTCCTAGTCATTAAGAGAGTTATACTGTCTAGTGAACACTACAATAGCTCCATAATGAGCCATTACTGTCTGTTGATGCTCTCATTAAGTGAGCATTGTGCTGTCCTATGGTTGGAAGGCTATAGTAATGAACCCTGACTTATCTGTTAATTGTGGGTCAGTTAGAAAGATGGGCACCAGAACTGGTAGTTTTGAATTGTGTTGTAGAAGTGTTATGCCTACCTTGAAAACAAATAAAATTCTATTTCTCTGCATTAGGAAAGGATGCATATAGATGCTTATCTGTTCTAGCTGCCTGAGGTGAAACCAGCTACAGATAAAGTGGAAAAAGTATTGTTTGTGTTGTTTGCTGCTTGTGTTCACTTTTTAATCTCTGTTTGGGGGAAAAATATTACTCCAAACCAGTGGCCACCTTCAGCACCATTGTTAATACATGAAAACCAAAGCTTTTTTTTTTTTCTATTTTTCCAGTGCATATCTCACACTTGGCTTCATGCTCCATTCCCTTCCCCCTTTTAAAAGCTTAACCAGGTTGTTCAATTCTGTTTAACAAGATCAAGACTGAATGGTTCTTCACCTCCCCACAACCACCTCTGGTGGCACTGAACAAAATTCTCTTTTAGTTTTTAGCCAATAAACCTTCTGTATTTCTTTTTTTTATTTCTACCTTAGGAATTAGGCATTAGAATTTGTTTGTTTTTATATCTTTGGTGCAGTCCCTAACCTGTCTTTTTTATCTGAATATACCTCTTCTCCCTCCATTAGCCAGAGAGCTGTTGCTTACAACAAAAGAATTAAAAATCAAGGTTTGGTGGGGTAGTGAGCAGTTCAGCAGAACTAATCAGCATATTAGCCAGGTTCGACTGCACATATAATATTTCACATCCATCCTTCTCCCATTTAAGGAGGGAAAGGGGGTGTATTTTCTCATGTCTTCCTTCTCCGGGGTCTGTCTTGGTCATTATATTTCTGCAGCATTGAGTTTGGGGTTTTTTTTGGATTTGTGTTTTTTCCATTTACATTGTTGCAGACATTTTTTTCCCCCTTGTTCTGGGCATTTCATGCTCTTATTCTTAAAAGTTTTGTGTTTCCCCTGCCTGCTTACATCACCCTATCCCTGTCACCCAAAACATATGGATAGGCCTGCTTAAGTGCTCACATGGCATCAATAAGATTGGATTCACCAACTCTATACTTTCTCATGAGTCAGATGACCACTAGGCCCTACCCATCTTCTCTACCGCTTCCTCTTAAGGTCCTCCAGGCTTACCAACTGCTCTACTTCTCTGCCCCTGAGAACTGCCCTCCCCAAGCCCCCCAATATATGACTTATTGATATTACCTAAGGATCAGATAATCAACTCATCATTACCTGCTTTAAAAAAAAGACTTTCTTTTGCCACTAGGATGTAATGTCAATCCATAAATCATGAAGGTGCCACAGTCTTGCTCTATTGCTGCCCCTTTCCTGAGCAGTTATTCAGATTTCCAAGTGTATGCCCTACAGGTGAATATTCTTTTATATATTGTCTCCCTCAATTACAGAGTCTTAGCTCCTTAAGAGAAGGGACTGCCTGGTTTGTTTGTATTTGCTTTTGTCAGTTTTTTGTTCCTTTTTCTTTGGGTCTTTAGTTCTTAGTACACACTATTTGGTAAACTGTTAATGAATGGTTTTTCATTCATTCCCTGCATTCTTCATATTTGGCCTCCCATATTACTAAGTGCTACAGTTTGTTTAGTTATTCCCTAGTCAGTGGGTCTGCTTTGTTTCCCATTCTCTGCTAATACAAACAGTGCTACTATAAATCTAGCCGTGTATGTGGAGGCTTTCTTTTTGTCATGGATCTAATTGGGTATATCCCTAGCAGCAGAACCTCTGGGTCAGTGGATATGAACATTTTAGTCACTTTCTTAGCCTGATTCCAGAATGATGGGACTGATTCACAGCTCCAACAGTGAAAATTTATGCCCAGGATTGTTCTTTTTTTGGTTTGGGTTTTTTCTTTGTTTTGTTTTCTTAGCATCCCTCCATTATTGATTAGTCTCATTATTTGTATTCTTTACCAATTTTCTGAGCATGAAGTGAAGCTTTATATTTGTTTTGATTTAGATTTCACTCCCGAGTGTTTGATCGCAACCTTTCCTATGGCTGTTTATAGTTTGCAATTCTTTTGAGAATTGTTTGCTCCTATCTTTTGGCCATTTATTGCTTAATGGTTCTTGGTCATATGTGTTCAAATGATAATTGATTCAACAGGCATTTATTAGACTCTATTATATGCCAGACTCTGTGGATACAAAGACCAAGTTGAACAGCTCCCACCCATTGTTATGGGAGAGACAACATGTTTTATATAGAAATGTATACTTAAAATGTACCTGATGCGTAGAAGGTAATTTTGAGAGTTAGTGAATTAGCAGCTGGGGGCACTGTGTAGGGTTTCGTATAGAAAGTCATTAAGCATGAATATTAGGAATGATTGCTAGCAATCATAAAGCACTTTAAGATTTGAAAAGTACTTTGCAAGTATGATTTCATTTTATCTTCTTTACAACTCCAGGAGGTAGGTACTGTTATTATCATCCCCATTTTACACGTGGGGAAACTAAGGCAGACAGGTAAGTTACTAGTTCAAAGTTATGCAGCTAATAAGGGCCTCAGGCTGGATTTGAATTCATAACTACAGGTCCAGCACTTTTCCCACTATACCACCTGTGTTATCCCTTGGTTTCCTTCAATCAGGAATTCAAAGAGATAAGGGAAAAGAAAATGCATTCTGAGTATGGGGGATATCCACTGCAAAATCCAGGAAGTGAAATGTCATGTGTAGGGAACCATTAGTAGGACAGTTTGTCTGAAACAGAATGATGCATGAAGATAGAGTTTAAGAAATAGACCTGAATTAATGCTGGCCTCTATGCCAACCCTGGTATCAATATATTCTCTTATCATTTGTTCCTTCTCTGGCCTGAGCAGGAAAGTCTGGAGATGACTTTACCTCATTACACTTAGCCTTGATGAATTCTACCTCTTATCACTTAGCAACTACTTATTATTATTTCCTTTTCCCCCCCTCAATTTCTTCACATTTATCATGGATATTAAAGATACAAAGTTTAGACGGTATGTTCTCTCCCTCAGGGAGCTTATAACCTAACGAGGAACTATGACTTATACACATTTAGCCAAATTGAATTTTAAAAAATGAAAATATCACTGTATTTTATGATAAATATATCAGAGGAGTAGCCTAGCAGATGTGATTTAATTTCTACCAGGTTGTAAAAAGGCCTCAAATGCCAGGCATTTCACATTGACTTTTCCCGTTAAATTCAATGCGAATTTTATTAAGTGTCTATTAAGGATGCCGGGATAAAAATGAAGAGATCTCTGATTAACAAAAGCATAACAAGCACAATGAAGGGAATGAAAGTTCCCTTGCATTGGTTAGCCCACCAATGGAGTATCATGTCCAGTTGTTGAGTTAGAATGAATCTGCAGGAGAGGGAAGGAATTTTAGACGATGGCATATGTATGTTGGTTAAAGGAATTGGCTATGTTTAGCCTTGAGAAAACTTATAGGGAACATAGTAGTCTTCAGATTCTCTGTCATTTTAATGAAACTATGATCTCCCCTTTGTAAGGGAGAACTATTGTATACTAATACTACTGATGGTTCCATCTAGGCTTTCTCATCTCTTGTTCCACAAAGTACTGGGTTTGCGGCCTCTTTCTAGATCTCCTCACATTGAAATGAACAGGCTATTCATATTTTATCTTTTAGTTCTGCTACATGACCACCTAGTCTACTTTTCCATTAATTCTTTGTCTTTTGTGCCACTTCTCCTGGGCCATTTTTCATTAGTCATTATCATATTGAAGAAGAATTAGATTTCCTCGACTCCAAAAGGCAGAATTAGGACCAGTTGGTAAAAATGACAGGAAAAATGCATTTTGGCTTCTGAGGCGTCTGAGTAGAAAGTTAAATGGTAAATAAGAAAATTATTTTTGCTTATTTGATAACATGCAAAATTACCTCCAAAGTTCTGACAAATTTTTGAATATGTTTATCTCACCAAATATGTACACATTTTATTAAATCAAAAGTAATAGAAGTCTTTTTTGTTTCTTTGTTTCAGATATAGCACTCAAGAGCATATTTCAAACAGAAGAATTTCTATTACATCTGGTTGCCACTCACTTTTTCGTTGCAGGTAAATACTATTATTCATGTTGTATGTTTGTCTTGAGGTTTTCTGTCTTTTTTTTTTTTAAACAAAAATGTTGATTTTTTTTCCCCCAACCTTGGCATCATTAATACATAAAATCAGGAAGAATAAATTCTGTTTCCCTTTCATATTTTAGCAATGTATCCATTCCCTCCCTTAATTGATCTGGTTGTTACTGGTAATGTTCATCATATTGGTGTTTAATTTTTCTAGGATCTCTTTCCAGATTTTTACAGTTCTTAAGTTACTAAACTTAAGGATAATCTGTTTCTTTAAATGTATAAAACAGTGAAGTACTGCCACTTATTTTGTGTATATATTATAAATATATATACAGACACACACAAGCCTCATGTTTGCCTTAAACAGCTATAAGCTTATTAGAGAGACAAAATTTATAGTTAGGGAACAATATGGTATAGTATGCTGTGTGAAGCTGTGCCGTGTAGATCGTAGTAGGAATTGTGAGGAGGGAGATACCATTGTGAGCTGGAGTTGTCAGGGAAGGTTTCACCAAAGAAGTAGTTCTCAGACAAGGTCTTAAGGGATTCAGATAGACTGAGAGGAGAGAAGAATGCATTCCAGGTGAGATGAAACCCTTGAACAATGACTCAACCCCAGGGATGCCCACAGTGTGTAGGAAGGTGGATGAATCTGACTTGCACTGGCTGTGAGTTTTTTCCATTCTACATTACCTTCATGTAGCTCTATCACATTCTGACCTAAAGCATAGGAAAAACTTGGTTGTCATTTCCCAGCTGATGATTGCTGAATAGTATGCACCAGGCTGAAGAAACTGATCAGGGTGGTCACCTACGGGTCATAGGTCTGAGGTTTCTGCAGCTCAGCTCTCCCCAGTGGGCATTTTAACTCATTGTCATGCAACCAAAAGATCTTGGGTGGTATGTTGGTAGCTTTAGAGAAATAGATGAAAAAAATTAATAAGTACTGTGCTCAGACCCAATCATTTCTCTCCCTTGCCTCCAGTTTCTTGTCAGCTAACTGCAGAATATTCTAATTTGATTGGCAAATTTTCTTGAAATTTTACAGAGTCTTGCTGGAGCATATTTTCATATCATGCCCATATTTAATGTGTTATTACTTTATATTATATTGTTATGTTATTATTTATATAATGTAAGTATCATTTGCATTATACTGTTGTCAGATAGATAGCTTCCCCAGCTTTGTGATTTTACAGTCTACAGCTTAGCACACTGCCCAACATATAGTAGGAGCTTAATAAGTGTTTATTGACTGACTATTGACTGACTAAACTTAGCCAACATGTAAGAAACAAGGAGAACTAATGAAAATGTACTAAGGGAGCAAATGGAGAAACTTTCACCATACAGTTAGGCTAATTGGAATTACTCATTCATCATTTCTTGGCTGCATGGGGGGTAGGCAGACTAAGCATGATTTCGTAAGACTCATGAATTGATGCAGAGGGAAGCGAGTAGAACAAGAAAATAATTTATGCAATGACAGCAACACTGTAAAAGTAAGCAACTTTTGAAAAATTTCAAAACTCTAATCGATGCAGTGAGTAACCCTGATTCCAAAGGCTCAATGATGAAGCATGCTTTGCAACTCCTGAGAAAGACATAATAGACTGTCGGTGCAGGAGACATTTTCTGGACAAGGTCAATAGAGCCATTTGTTTTGCTTGACCATACAAAATTGTGACAAGGGTCTTTTCTTTTCTCTCTTCTCACTCCCACAATAATGAGGGAATAGAGAGAGAAAATTTGACTTTTGTTGAATGAAAAAAATAAAATTTCATCTAAAAAATAGACTTCCCAGAGTTTGCTAACTACAGATGAAAACAGTTTTCATATTATAACATGAAAGAAAGTAAGCATTCATGGGCATGGTGTCTCATTTAAGTTCTAGATTAGAAAATCAGCTGATACATCACATTCATAAAACCTCAGGCATTTCCTCCATGTTTGACAGTGGGCAAATCACTTTACTCTTGAGTGTTTTCTTAGATGTAAAATGGGGAAAATGCTACCCATAGTTCCTCTTAGGGTCATTGTGATGTTCAGATGAGATAATATATTTAAAGAGCCTTGCAAACCTTAAATTGCCATATAAATCTCAGGATAAGAAAATGTAAATTTTCAAGCTAAAAAACGGACTCTATCTTTTTTTAGTGGTTGTCCTCCAAGCTTGAAATTCTCTTTCTCCTCCTCACCTCCTAGTTTTATTGAGTTCCTTCAAGTCTGATTTTCTTTCTTGTCTCAGTTTAAAATCCTTTCTTCAGGCTTTGTTAAAAAGCCTTTCCAGTTCCCCCTTACTGTAGAGGTTTCCCCTATGTTGATTACCTCCCGTTTATCCTGTATATATTTTGTGGTGGTTTGCACATTGTCTGCCCATTATTCCAAAAATCTTAGGGAAGGTTGAAGATTTAGTTTTAAAGTAGGTTCCAAAAAGGAGGGATCATATCTGCATGTCTTTCTATCCCCAGCACTTAGCACAGCACCTGGCACGTAGTAGGGGCTCATTACAACCTTGTTGGTTTCCCTTGACCTTAGTGGCATCTAATCCAATCATCTCACTTTTTACAAAGGAGGAAACTGAGGTCCAAGGAAGTGAAGTGACCTGCTTAAGGTCACACAAAACGTAAGCATGAGAGACCCAATTTGAACCCAGGACCTCTAACCCTAGAGTTAGTATTCTTTGCACTGAACCACACTCCTTCCTTATTAGTTATTACTATTGAATAGATTTCTGTGAATATAGTAATACAGCTTAAATTTTTTTATCCTTCCGCTTGATTGTGAGATCTGATAGCAAGGATTTGTGCCTTGCCTAGATAACACACCGTCAATGATTAAAAAATAAAAATTTGAATGTACTTCTTTAATATATTATTCATTGGACCCTGTCCTTCTTGCCCCTTTGTTTACACTTGGCATTGTATGTTTCACCTGATACAGATTGCTTTTGAAAAGACCTAAGCATTTGTGACAGTATGTATAATATACATACACATATACATATATGTATATATACACACATAAATATGTGTATACACATGTATATGTATATATACACACATGCATATACATATGTGTGTGTATACGCACATATGTATTCCTAAGAGGGACAAGAGTAGAAATAATTTTAGGAAAATTAAGTATTCCACAACGATTCTAGAAACTCAAGTCTCATCTCTATTTGTGGCACAAAAATATCAAGTAATTGGCAAACTCCTTGTGTAACTTGTACACATTCTTTCCCCCATATGTGAGACGGAAATAAAAATGTGAGTATGTAATCTCAAAAGGATACAGTGAGAATCCATGAGCTTTGTTTCTCCTATTGCTTCTATTACCCTTTCTTAGTCAATTAGGCATTTAGGAAGATATATTAGCTTCTTTAAAGCTATTAGTGTACATACCACTTAGTGTATTACAGCTGGGTTGCTTCCGTAGGTATCTAAATTACTTTCCTGTACTACTAAGGATAGAGTCCTATAAGAGTATATACATGATGTGTGTGTGTGTGTGTATATATATATATACACACACACACACATACACACACATGCATCTATATGTATGTATGTGCATGTGTATAGCTATAGTTGTATATACATAAATACATAGCTATGTGAGAATTATGCATTATTAGTATTATTTCTATTACACAGCAAGTGACTTAGTGGATTGAACAGTAGGCCTGGAGCCAAGAAGACCCAAGTTCAAATCTTGTCTCATATGTTATTGTTTCAGTGATATCCTGACTGCTTGTGACCCCATTTGGGGTTTTCTTGGCAAAGATACTGGAGCAGTTTGTATTTCCTTCTCCAGCTCATTTTACAGATGAGGAAACTGAAGCAAAGAGTTAAGTGATTTGTCCAAGGTCACACAACTGACATCTGAGGCCAGATTTGAACTCAGGAAGATGATTCTTCCTGACTTCCTGCTCAGCTCTGTATCTACTGCACCCTGTAGCTGCCCCTTGCTCTCCCACTTATTTAATGTATTCAGGTAGGTAGGACACATCTGTTAAGCCATAGGTGAGTTGAGATCTGCTTTGATGGAGGAAGTTCCCCATTCTAACTAAATTACAGGCCCTTCATTGATTGAATGTAACTGCTAATGGGTATATTAAATTCAAATTTCCTGTACCCTTCAAGAGGGATCTTACTGACTCTGTGACCCTATCTATATAAGTACCTAATACCTAATTGCTCCAGGCAACTCTCTGAGGCAGTTGCAGAAAAAGTGCCCATCTCCACTGGTAGAAAATTCTTTTCGTTCAAAATTCCCTTCACCAATGAAATCACAAGTCTAGAGGGGAAAAAAAGAGAGCTATGCCTAATACGCTTCTCATTTTTAGAAGCATCTGAGGGAGGCATTTCTGAGTGAAAATTAACTTGATGAACCTCAAAAACAAAATAACATTTTTAATGAAATTGTGTTGATTCTTGTATACACCTGTAAGAGATGCCCACCTTCCCTGGTGTATGCATTTATAGGTCATCTTTTAAAGAGATCACTGACATACATACATCTTTGTGTATTCTTCATTTAGTCAGTAAGTTTAAAGATTTTCTTTAAGCTTTTTATTCCTTTGCAACCTTAGTCAAACTCTTAATTGATACAGTATTTTTTTTTAAGAAGCTCAGGTTCAAATTTAATCTTTTACGTAGTATGAGCTGGTTCCCTAGGAAACTTCGAGGAAAGAACAACATTTGTAGATTTTCTGTCTGTTTAAATGGCTCTGGCCAAAAATACACCATGGTTTCCCTAGGATACTTTTTTTCAGTATCTTACTTTGCTTGACTGGTTCTTCCTTCTCTCTACATCCCTTAATGGCTGCCAAAGGCAATCTGTACCCTAAGTAAGTTGTCTGTGACTCATCTACCTCTCCCTCCTAAGCAGCTGGGACGTTGTTTCTTCCCTAATCAGCTGTTTGGCAGGGGAGTGATTCAAAGCTGAGCCACCATCAGTACAGTCAGGTACAGGCTCCCACAGCGCTCACAGGTGGCTCTTACTAGGGGAGTTCCTGCAAGAAAGGGAAGTTGGCCATGCTAATGAGGGGTTCCAGCTGAGCCAGGCATTTCTCTACGTTTGTTTTTAGAGAAAAGGGAGACAATTCTGGTGGAGCAGGTTTGGGGGTGGGGAACAAGAATTTGGAGGGCTTTGTTCTCTTTAGTTAAAAAAGACACTGATTTTCTAAGTTTCTAGCAAGATTAATGGCAAGAGGAGAAAGAAGACATTGAAAATACCCACAAAAAACTGCTCCTTAAAGCAAAATCATAATGAAGTACTGTTATTTTCAAGGTAGAATGAGATCAATATTGATTATATTTATTCTATTTTATAAATTTTATTTTATGTTTATGAATTGTAAATTTCTATATATTTATATACTATTTTGTAAATTGCTAAATTGGCCAATGTTATTTAGCAAGTTTAAAGTTTTTTTTAACATCCTCAAAGATATTTCTATTATCTATGGTAACACTGAAGGCAAAGGGAAGAAATAACATAATTGAAATCTATAAATTTTTTGACTCATTTTAGTTATTTCAATTTTCTAAATAATTTCATGTGAGTGGTAAGGGCAAAATTAAATGGGATGTGGGTAGTGAAAGAAAAGAGCCAGTGAGTGGGAAAGGTGACATTCCAGCAATTTGGAACATGTGGGTTGTGAGGGGAGATTAGTAGCTTGGTGAGCTATCAGCCCCAACAGATGGAAGCTATGATACATTTCAATTAAGTCTTCCAAGGAGACAAGTCAGAAGAGGTAGTTAAATAACCAAGGAGAGCAGTTAGATGAGCAAGAAAGTGAGGAAAGTAGAAGCCAGAGATGGAAGTATGGATCCAAAGGAGATACAAGTCTTTTAAATTGTATTAATCAGTCTACAGTGTTTGACATTGTCATCAAGTGTAGGGTCAGGCTATTCTCATGCAGATTAGAATATTTGGTAAATTTAGATGATAATCCATGATAGTAGACTCTTCAATCTAATACTTACCCACAGAATTGGAAAGAATTCTGGGAATATTTGCTGTTACTCTGTTTTATTTTTATGTGATCATTCTCAAGGATGCATTGGGAAACCTGAAAAGTCTTGCTAAGACTTCACTTCTGATCCTTCAGAAAATTCATGAGTTTAAGGGGCCTCATGCATCTTCTCTACTCACTCCCTCTGAATGGAAGTTTATATTCTTCTGCATAGATAACTTCTCAATCTCTGTGCTGCCTTCCTTTGAATCAATCTTCCATGTCTTCAAAATGTCCTTAAGACAGTTTGACAATTTAACCTTGCCTCATCCGTCTTCATCAATAGTATGATTTCTCAACTTTCTCCATCATTGTCAATGACAATATCTTTCTGACTTTCTCATCTTTTAAGTATCAGTTATCTTTTTCTCTTTCTTTGTCTTCATTCCTTCCCTATTCCTTTGTCCCTAATCTCTAGTCAGTTACTTAAACTTGCATATTCTTCCACTGCATTGTCTCAGATTTCGCATTTCCTCTCCATTTCCACAGTCACTCTCCTTATCACTCATTTCCTAGCTTAACTCAGTAGCTTATAAAGTGGCCTTCTTGACTTCAGTTCATCTAACTCTCAGGCTAGTGCATCACAAACTTAGTTTTTCATATAAGATTTAAAATTATTTAAGATTTATATAAATTTTTTGTATAAGATTAAATTAAATCTGAAAAAACCTAGCAAAGTCCTCTGATATCTGATACCTACATACTGATCATCTTATGAGTCATCATATTATTCAGCTGTTGACTGTGTTTTCCATTTCACACCATCCTTCTAACTATCCTCTGCATGTGCATTGCTCATTCCTACCTAAGGACCCTCCTTAGGCTGTTCTTGTCTGTAAAGCTCTGCCAATCTTCATTATTTCCTTTAAGGCTAAGTTTGAAACTCCCTTGCTTTAAAAAAACTGCTTTCTTATAATTCCCTCGTTTTGTGTGTCATTATGCCTTGAAGTAACTCATTTGGTGGCTCAGCAGATAGAGCATTAGACGTGGAATCAGGAAGACCTGAGACCAAATTTGATCTTAGACTCTTAGATGTGTGACAATGGGCAAGTAACTAAACCTCTGTCTGCCTCAGTTTCTTCATCTGTAAAATGAAGATAACATTAGCACCTACCTGTTAGGGTTATCACAAGGATCAAATAAGAAAATGTTTGTAAAGCACCATAGAAATGTTAACTCTTCTTATTGTAACTGTTTCCTCTTTATTTGTGAATGGCAGTATACGTTGCTTCCCCAGATGGATTGTAAGTACCTTTTAGGGCAAAGATTGTATTGTCCTCTTTTTTCGTTTCCTCTTTATTTATAGAACTGTGAGATACTCAGACTTTTAGCACACGCTTACTGAAAAAAGAAGGAATTGTATCATTAAGTAATCCAGGAATTGCTGTATCTTGACATCCGTTCTATGAGGCAGTATCCTGGGAAACATGAAAATGAGTGATCACAACCAGGATCTAGCCAGTGTCAGCACAGTTCTATATGGACTGAACACACTTGCCCTGAAAACAAGTGAAATTATTGTACCAACCAGGGTAACCAACCATGCAGTCGAGTTTTAGTTTATAATATAGAATTGTTGATCCTCGTACATTACAGTGACATGCAAATGAACAAGGGGAAACCCAAATCAAGAAATGCATCATGAAGACTGAATGTATGCTGGCAATGGGACTTTAAGCCTTAGGCTGGAACCAAGACTGTACTGACCAGACTTTGACATGACAGTGATGCTTAACTTAGATCTACCATAAACATCATATTCATGAATGTCCTTTTTAAAGCAGTTTCAGTAATATGACCTCCAATCCTGCAAGCATTCTTAATAAAATAAAATAACTAACATCTTATAAAAATGCATCATTGGGATACTAGAATAGATGAATTTGCCAACTGAGAGGTTATGCTTACTGTAACACAGGTCCCCCAAGAGGAATGAAAGACAAAAGGCTAGTTACCTTAGCAGCTAGCATATAGTGATCTGATATGGTATGAATGCAAGGAGGTTAGGCAAGATGCCAGGCAGCCTAGATTTGGACTTCTGGGGAACAAGAATGTACCAAATAAAACCATTTGTGCTGGACCAACGGATGAATGACGTCTTTGAGTGAAAGTTTTAGGTAGATGAATAAACATGACCCATGAGGGAAAGGAAGGAAGTTAGTCACTCAGCACTTGACAGATATGTACTGAGCACCTACTACATTTGTGTGTCACTGTGCTAAGTGCTCAAGATACAAAGGCAAAAATGAAGCTGCCCCTACTCTCAAGAAGCTCATGTTCTATTTTATAGATCCCAGTAAGCAACAACTATAGCTGTAAACCAAGGATTGTGTTTATGAGTGTGAAGTACGGAATGTGCAAATGGTTACTCAGACTTTCAATAAATATCAACTCCACATAGGAAAATGTCACTTTAGGAGACAGAAGCCTCTTCAGATTTGGAAGTCAGTGACATTAGTGTTGAGCTATATTATGTAAGTGAAAAGTAGGAAAAGTAGTACAGAATTAAAAGAGCAAAAATAGTCACAAAAGAAGAATGAGCAGAAATAAATTAAGGAAAAATTGGGTTAGATCTTTTGTATTATGTGAAAATATAACAAATTGTTTTTCTAAAGGTTACCAAAAATATGGTGCAGCTTAATAGTACGTAGGGAATTGTATCTCAATCTAATAAAGCCCTTTTATTCCCCAAATATGAATTTAAAGAGTAATTCTATTATGCAAGTATTTGCCATTTCATGAAATTATTCTTCTACTCTAAATATTGAGCTTCTGTGCTCCCTTTTCGAATTAAGATAAGATTTCCTCCTTTTAAAAAATAGTAAGTGTATGTACAGTTTTTCAGGTACATATCTGTTGCTTAAAATAACATAAATGTTTGTCCAGTGAAATTGAAATGCCCTTTTTTAGTGTGCATATATATTACATAAAGCAGTTACAGTGTGAAGCTTTGCAATGGAAACAGTACCCTCTCCAGATTGAAAGTTGATCTAAATTTCTGTTTACTTGAACTAATAAACCAAATATTCAGGTTAGCCAGTGGCAGAGGCCAGTCCTAGTAGTGTTTGTTTTATAATGCTTTTTTTGAGTGAAAAAAAATACTTTTCAAGTTTCATCTTCAGCTGCATCTTCTTGTCCAGAATTTCCATGGCCCCATTCCCAGTCATCTCAAAGCACAGAGGTAGTAACCCAGTTGACATTTTTTCTTTTAAGTGCTTAAACTTAGAAGCTATATGAGTCTCCCTACGTTTCCCAGACATCTTCTTGATGTCAGGATATCTCTACTTTTTTCTTCTGGTTGAGTCATTTCAATCATGTCTGACTCTTTGTGACCCCATATGGGGTTTTCTTGGCAAAGACTGGTTTGCCATTCCTTCTCCAGTTCTTTTTATAGATGAGGAACTAAGGCAGACAGGGATAAGTGACTTGCCCAGGGTCACACAGCTAGTAAGTATATGAAGAAGGATTTGAACTCCTGAGAATGAGTCTTCCTGATTCCAAACCCAGTATTCTATCCACTGCACCACCTAGCTGCCTCCTTATCCAGGAGTTATTTCTCCAAAATTTCTCTCTATGTCCAGTTTTTTTTAGTATATCTTAATTTTGTGCCTTGTTTTGCATGGTGTTCTTGTAGTCATTCATAAGAAGTCATTCACCTCCACATATAAAATTTTGGATTTTAAAACAGTGAAACTTCATTAGTTCACATTATACTAATTCATAATTTGTGATTATTTGGTCATAAAGTCAAAAATGTGTCCTTTGTAGTTATGTGGCTGTGTGATGTTACAAGGAACTGAGGTGGAGGGAGACATAATGAATCAGATAACTTTGCTAATGCATAAACTGTATATTTACTCTGGGGGAAGGACAACAGATTCTTTTCAGACACCACTCTCTGCTGTAATGAATTGTCATTGTTAATTAAGCACTTAAAAGAATATCTAAAGACATCAGGCTTCCACCTATCCTGTTACCAATGTGCTTAAGCACATTTTTTTTTTTATTTCAGTTTTCCCAGTCAGATTGACCCTTCCCCTTTGTCCCTTTTCCTGGCATTCTCATTTCTCCCCTATAAACCCCTCCCTACCTTCCAATTAGGCTAAATTATTGGAGCTTTTGTGTTCTCTTATTAATGTGAAACTTTTCGAGAAGCAGCAGTCAGGGCCCACAAGAGAATTCCTGAGCCAGTGCTGAGGTAATTTAAAATGGCATTCAATTTCTGAGTAATCCAGTTTTTATTCAGTCAGGGGTAGCCAAGCCCATATTTCTGGCAGTAGGACATACACATAAATTTTCCAAAAGTTGTCTATACCATAGTACTGCTATAAACAGTGTCAGCATCATTACTGAACCTCACAGAGTGGTCCCTATTAAAACAGAGTTAGAAATTGTCACCCCAATTTTCCCATCAGTTCACTATGTCCTGAGCTTAACTCCTTTAGAGGTATTCTTTTAATGTTACATGTCAGTATTAAGCATCAAGAAAGCACCACTAACTTCATTCTTTTTATTACTTCCTTAGAATTACTTATAGTTTAACATCCCATATACCCTTTCTAAAGAAAAATTTTTCTAAAGAAAAAGTATTTCCTTCAGGTAATGACTTCTTCTGGGGAGCTGGTGATATTTTTTTGAACAGATGCATTGTAAGTACACCTTAATCAGTTTCTTCTGTGTTCCTTTTGGAGTTATATGAGCTAAGCCCTATCCCTGTTGAGCAGCAGATCCAGAGATAAGCAATTCATGTGTAAAGGTGGTTGAGCCAATCTTTTTCCACCATCCCCTTTTCTGGTTCCCTGTGTAGAGATGCTAATTCTTGACCCTGGAGAGCCAAGTGACATGCTAATATGGAATTTTGACTACCTATGCTTGAAAGCAACCAAAGATCCCCTTGCTCCGCTGCTATGTGTGCATCCTTAGCTACAAGGATAGTGTTTTCAAATATGTAGGTTGAACTATAAATCTAAGTTCTGTGAAATATGAGAAAGCTGATTAACTTGGCAGGTTCAATCCTTTTAGAAAGAATTATCACTGACTACTTGTCCCCAAAAGAGGGAGGCAGTTCTATAGGTATTCATTACAAACAAATATTCTGAGACCTGAAAGAGTTTTCCACTTATTAAAGTGCAAAAGATTCACAATGGCTCATTTCTAAATGGAAATAATAGACATGTAAAAATAAAAACATGTTAACAAAGTATTTTGAGAGCTCTGGAGGAAAAAACTGATGTGTACCATAGTGTTATTATGAGCATTAGATATTATGTCTCCTGTTGATAGATTTATTCTTAAGGCTATTGAATTCTTGTTTTGAAGTTCTGATAAGGACCTTTTTACAAAATCTTAAATTATTAAGTTCCCACTTCAATAGCAAATATCCTAACAGATAAGTAAGAAAACTGTCAGAGTCTTGTGTTGTTCCACGGAGGAGACATTTTCCTGTCTTAAATGGTTGTGTAATATTAGGATACTATTTGAAGGAGCTTCCACACTTTGTTTCAAGGTAAGTTTTGATAATAGGTGATGCATTTCCAGACCGTATTTACCTTTATTTGTGCAAGTCCCATCAAAAATACGTGTTTGTTTTATTTGTTTTTAAAGTAATAATAAAGTTATTAAAGATCCAATTTGGTAGACTGCCTAATTCTTTGGGAATTTTTGAGACACAGCAACCATTTATTAGGAACCAGATATGTACAGTGGATTGTGCTGGATATTGGAGGAAACGGCAAATACTGGCCTTGCCTTCATAGAGGTGATAGATAGCAAAAGTTCTGTGTCCAATAGTAAGACCCAGCTGTTAAAGCCTATGCTCACAAAACAGAGAAATTTGATCATTTGCTTTAGAAATTCATTTTTCTTCACAAAAGTATATGGTCTGGATTCCTCCAAGAAGGACCATTTAATTTATATGTAAGAAGACCTATAGTATTAGAAGTTGCACAGGTCTGGGAGTTGGAATAGCTGGATTTCAAATGAGGCTCTGCTTGCTATTAACCAGCTTTATAATCTCAGACAAGTCACTTAGTGGTGGTAGGTGTCAGCTTCTTCATTTGTAAATTGAAGAGTTTGGACCGAATGTTCCCCAAGGTTCTTTTCAACTTATTATTTTGTGAATATAATTGTTTCTTTATACTGGTGAGCTCTCCAGGAAAAAAAATACAGGACATACCTTTAAATTTAATCTGTATTAACAGTTTCCCCATCACTTTCTTGAGTCCGTCTAGACAAATGACAGATCTAGCCCTGATTTGTAGCATTTGTCTGTTTCCAAAGTGTGCTTACCTAATCATACTGAAAATTGACCAGTCAACTCTCTAGTTCAAGCCTGTCCAGAACAGCCCTGCTAGTAACGAACATTGTAAGTTGCATAGCTGGTACTAGAGGGACTTTTTCTACCAAGAGCTCCTCACCAGGATGAAATCACAGGTCCTGATCCAAACAAACAAACAAAAAAAAACATGGCATAGTGGGTAGAGTTGTTGGACTTAGAATTGAGAAGACTTGAGTTCAAATCCTGCCTCAGAGGCAGGTGAGTCAGTTAACTTTTATATGTTTCAAGTTCCTCACCTGTAAAGACAGGGAGTTGAATTCAGTGACCTCGAAGGTAAGATCTAGCTCTAAGTCTGTGATCCTGTGGATTCCAATGTAGAGTTTAAGAGAGTCTGGTTTTCAAACATAGTGCCCTTGGAATGACTGCCTACAGAAACCAAGTTAGAAGTGAAGATGAACATATTGAAGATATTAATAAAAATATTATTTGTTTCTAAAAGTTGAATTTGTACATTTTCATGATTATATCTGTTGTGTGCATATGAGAAGCAGAGTGATATTATGGATAGAGAGGGAGATGAGAAGATCCAAATTCAAGTTCTAGTACAGGTCTCTACTGCCTGTGTAACCCAAGCAAGTCATCTGACTTCTCAGTGACCCAAAGAAACTGGAGGACCATAAGTCATCTCTACCTCTTAGAGCCTCATTTCCTTCCAAACTGTATTCAAGCACCACCTTTCTCAACTAGTACTGTCCATGTTGAATATACTTTTATTATGTATATATGTATATAATATATGTATTTATTACTATTAATTAAAATGATATATAAATATATTTTTAAATTATATTGATAGAGAGATGTACATCTCTCTACATATGTAGTACACATATATGTATATATGATGTATATTATTTCCCTCAATAAAATATAAACCCCTGAAAGGCAGAGTCTTTTTCATTTTTGTCTTTTTTTCCCTCTGCCCTTAGCATAATGCCTTGCATATTATAGATGCTTACTGAATTCTTGATTGGTTATTTTCAGAGTGGCTTCAGATCTGTACTGGTCGAGTCAGTTTCTTTATCTAGAGTTCCCTATGCTAATGAAATCAAAGGCATTTCACATATAAATTATATTATATTTTTTTTTTCAATGCTAGTGAGCTCTCCAAGGGAAAAAAAATGCATGACATCCAATTCAGATGCCTTTTAATTTGTCAAGATTATAAATAGTACAACTAATTTTGAAGGAATAATAAGATAGCATTTGGGGTTCATTATCAGAAGTCATTTTAGGTGCTTTTTTGCATACGACATTGCCATAGGTACAGGGCCATCCTGCCTCTTAACCTCATCCAGCTCTCAGCTATTTGACTGACTTGATAATTGCCCAGTGGCAGTGCCATCAGGACTAAGAAGAAAGATCCTTTTTCCAAAAATCCATAAGGCATAGTAAGAACTAAGCACATAAAAGGACATTTCCAAATGGAACTCTCTACCCTTCAAATTTAACCCTCCATCGAGTGCAAAGTTCCATTACCCCTTACTGCAACAAGATTTCTGTTTTCACTTTCTTTTTGGCAGACTGGAGTAGCTTGTCAAAATGAAATGATTTGTATATGTGGGTAGTTACTTTTTATGGGATCCTATGAATAAGAATATTTTTTAACAAACCAAATTATATTTTCTCACTTTCTAAACTTCAGAGGGGTTTTATGGCACAGTAATGATTGCGTACACTAGAATTTTTTTTATGGAAGTTACTAGAAAACTGAACAACAATTTAGAATTATGCCTTCATCCTTGGTGTAGTGATGTCCTCGGAGTGAGGGAAAGAAGGGTGAAGGAGTTAGGAGTGTGCAATGGCAAGGTGAAATTATATTCTTTCCAAAAGCCATCAAGATTTCTTTTCCTCCTTTAGAACCTTTTCTTTAATCAGAAGCTTACAAGGTGATGCCAATATGCATCAACTTTGTTACATTATAAATCTTACCCCTTGTAAATTTGTGACATTTTACCTTGTTAGGGGAGTTTTAAATTCCAATGTACAAATATTGCCTTTGACAACATAAGAGAATGGGTCTTGAATATTCTTTTAGTAACTGGTGAGAAGTCTGCAGTAAAATTCTCAAGTTTTAAAGATGGCAATCAGATGAGCTAATTATGAACAAGGGACAGATAGAGATTAAAGCATATTTATGTATTGCAACTGAAGACTTTTCCTTTAAGTAAAAAAAAAAAGAAAGAGTATTCATTCCTAACAGTAGAACACCTGATGCTGCTATATGCAGCATACCAAGTCAATCAAAGATTCTGAAAAGATCAGGATTTGTAGATAATCCCTTTCTTTCTTTCTTTCTTTCTTTTTTTTTTTTTGGCAAACCTGCTACCTTTGAACTGGACCACTTCCATTTTGAGAAAAGTCATATCACAAACTCGTGTTAACCCGATATTGAGATTTCACTATAGATCTATTTTAGAATATTGCTTCTTGAAATGACTTACGTTCTACAGTTTGAACATTTAAAACATTGTCTTAGGTAGCCATTATTTAGTTGGGAAATGATTTCATTTTTAGTGCCTTAGTTTGTTACTTTTCTATTAGAAAGGCAACAAACAGTAGTAAATTGAAAATTATTCACTTGTATTATTCTAAATGCCTATTTTCCTTTTTTCACTCCTGTCAAGACTCAGATCCCAGTTCTTTGTTTTGATATTGGCTTTTTTTTCCTGCCGTAGTAATTTGTGTTAATCCCAATATAAGATTATATAGATTTAGAACTGCAAGAGACTGGAGAAAATCTATTCTAAACCCTTCCCTCTCCCTGACCATTTTACAAATGAGGTGATTGAGTTTCAGAGAGCTTAAGTAATTTGTCCAAAATTACTCAGAGAGTAACTGTCAGAGCTAGGATTCCATCATGGTTCCTCAAACCACAGATCCCTTGTTCTTTCCATTGTACCACACTGCCTATGATATAAAAATCCTTACCTCCTGAGATACTTAGAACAAAGATTAAAATTGATTAGGTAGAAACTTTGACTTCCCTAATTTGAGGATTGTATATCCGCTGTAGGAAGCTTGTTTTAAATTTTAGAACTTGATTAGAAAAAGTACACTGAGCTGTTAGTACACATGGATGTCCTTTAGTTCTTATGAGCCTTGTAGGAAATTTTTATTATTATTTTTATTACTATGAAGAAAAATGTACCTAATTCTGGCAAACTGGTTAATTCAACATGAAGGATCAACATTATGGTAACAGCCTCAGAAACTTATAGAAAACTGGGTGAAGTTCTTCCAATAAAAATATTTTGCCATAATGCCTATAAATTATGTATGTTGGTTGAATAAAAGCATCTTTAGCAAGCACAATTAGTTGTTTTTAATAGATTTTTAGATTGTAAATTATTTCAGATTTTGATATTAATTTAGAGAATATCTTATGTTTTCAATATATTTCAATATATTCATATAAAAATTAATATTTTATTTGAGAAGTAGCTTGGTAGGTGGAATAAGAACTAACTGGACTTGGAATTGCAAGACCCAGGTTCACATCTTGACACTTACATTTGCTCTTTGTGTGATCCCGAATAGGGAAGCTATTTAAGCTTTCTGAGTTCCAGTGTCCTCATCTAGTAAATGGATATAAAATAGCTGTACTACTCCCTTCATAGAATTGTTATAGGGAAGGAGTGTTGTTAAAGAGGTGGTGCAGTAGATAGAACACTGAGAATGAAGTCAGAAAGACTTGAGTTCAAATCTGGTCTCATACATTTATTAGCTGTGTGACAAGTCACTTGATCTCTCATTGCCTCTGTTTATTCCTTTGTAAAATGGGATAATAGTAGTACCTATTTCCCAGGGTTGTTGCGAAGATCAAAGGAGATAATATTTGTAAAGTACTTTGTAAAATTTGAAGTGTTTTACAAATGTTATTATAATCACACAGTATCAGCATTATTATTATGTAAAATATGGATTTCACATTGATTAGATTATATATTTTAACTCTTAGATTTATTTCTTGGTAGCAAACTCCACTTGGACTATTTTAATAATCATCATCCTAAAACTCAAGTTATCGTCACTTTTTTTGAATGTTCCGTTGAGAATGTTAGAGTCTTATTTTGTCACAGAGGAAGATTAGCTTGTGTGTTTTCCCACAAGACTCATTACAGTATGAAGTCTAATTTAAAATGAAATAATTAGCTTTCCTGAAATATATCCGTCACAGTCTGAATGTTGCTAGTGAGCAGACAAGAATTGTCGATGTCACTAGCAGACAAGAATTGTCGATTTCACTGATGAGTCTTAGCATTACCTAAGACTGTTTAGTGAATGTTGTACTTTTAATTCATCACTAGTTCCCCTACTGGTTGGAAAGTTAATGAAGCTTCTAAAAAATACAGCTTCTGATACAAGGGAAGTAATTTTCAAACCTCTGGGCATGACTGTTGCTTATAAAACAATAAGAAAAAATATATAGTCTTTTCCCTTTAAAATCCTTAAAGGAAACCCATTCATATCCTTCATCTGTGACATCATAACAGCATAGATTTAGAACAAGTATTTTTAATCATTTTCCCAAAAGATTTCCACTGACTCTTCAACAAGTCAGCAAACTTCTCTGGGCCTCATGTGTCAAATGAAGGGTTTGTACTAGATGGCCTAAGGTTCCTTCCATCTATAATCCACCTAGTGGCCCCTTGTTTTACTGATGAAGAAGCTGGGACCTAGAGAGTCTGTGACTTTCCAGTAAATCAATAAGTCAGTCAAAAACTGATCAATAAGCCTCTTTCAGGCTATGCCAGCCATTTCGGCTAAGATATGGGGATAAAAAGGCCAAAGCAAAACAGTGCCTGGCTACAGGGACCTTGTTTGCTAACTGGGAAGACAGCCCATACATACATACATACATACATACATACATACATATATACATACATTAATACATATACATGCACACATATATACACATATATAAATAAATCTGTATGTGTTACATATGTATGTGTATCACATATTTATGTTATATTTTATACATAATATATTTGTATCACATTTGCTTATATATAATACAAAATAAGCATATTATATAATACCAAAGCATGATATATGTGAGTGTCACACACACACATGTATTACAAGCAGCCCCAGGGGATCAAGAAAGGTTTCATGTAAAATGTTGCATTTAAGTAGAATCTTAAAGGTTACCCAGGAATTTCAGGAGACAGATGTGAGAAGAGAGTGCATTCCAGGTAAAGGGGATAGTCAGTGCAAAGGTACCAAGATGGGAAATGGATTGTCGGGTCTGAGGAAGAAGTGTTAGGCAGTGAGACAAGATTCAAACCCAGACTCTCTGGCTCCAAATTCAGTGCTCTTTCCATTTCATCGTGCTAGGTCCCCCTCAGTCTTAAAAGTTTTTTTACAAACATCTCCAGTTATATTTTAAGCTAGCTCATTCACTTAGTATAATAAAAAGCTTGTCCACATGAACATTAGTTCAACTTTAAAATTTCAATTCATCCAAGCATTTCTTAAGTGCCTGCTTTTTACAAAGCAATCGTCATTTCGCTGCCTTTGTTAAAGATCATTCATTAAAGAGCCTCTCCATTCCCAAGTTTTGTTTCATTTTTTTTTCAACCAAGGATTCCAGATTGCCACATTATATTCTCATCTGGTCTAACACTTTGAATGGAATTAAGGTGAAATCTGTGGATGGCTTACTTTAGCACCATGTCACTCCTAAAACAGACAAAGCATATGAATGTGATGGTAGGGCTGGAAAATAAAGATGAGTCCCATGGAGCCCAGAAAACTTGAGAAAATAAATATAAAACTGTCCACATTATTCTCTGGGACAAAAGCTGATGCCATACCAAAAGAACATTTGAAAATCATCTAATGATGCACAATATTTTATGTAATAAATGTTGAATTGAGTTAAATGGGAAGATACTGTAAAACCTAACCTGGAGCATTTTTACCTATTGCCTGGTCACTGGGTTACTCGGAGTGTGTGAAATGATTTCACTCATTAATTCAGTCTGTTACCATGGAAACACACTTACTAGTTTAGAAATCCTTCAGGCCACTTCCATGAACATTAACTCTATACTAGTATGCAAAGCAAACATCCAAGGTTCAAAATCTCAATAACTTTTAAATGGTTAAGGCAATTGGGAGAAAGCCATAAAGGTTGAGGGTGGGACTCTTACAAATTGACACCAGGTTTTCCTTCAAACTTTTGTTCTGATAAGAAATAGTCTCTGACATAAGATTAGTTGTCTTGGGAATATGGTTTTTATTTGAGAATGTTTCACTCTTCATATGAACCTTCTTTTGTCTTTAAATATTATATTGCATGTGGCAATCTACATAATTTTGCCAGTCCTCTAATATTTTATAATACTCAAATAGGCAGCAACTCTTTCTTCTCTGTCTAGTGCTGTCTCTCTCCCCCAAAATGAAAAAAAAATACATACATACATAGATGTTATACATATATAATATATATTTATATATATTATATATATATATATATCTTGCATCAAATACCCTCACCTTTTTTACTTCTAGTGTCTAACTCTCCTGTTAAGAGTACATTATCTCTAAATTTACCAGTGTTCTAATTATTAACTTGGCATCTCTTTTCTTTTACTTTTATTTACATATTTCTCTTCTACTGGACAGCTGGTGGCTTAGTAAATAGAGTGCTGCGTTTAGAGTCAGGAAGACCTGAGTTCAAATTCAGCCTCAGATGCTTATTAGCTGTGTGGTCCTGGGCAAGTCACTTGACCTCTGTTTACCTTACTTTCCTAACCTGTATAAAGAAAAATTCATCTTCCAGGGTTGTTGTGAGAGTCAAATGAGATCATATTTGTAGGGGGGGAGGGGAAGGCTTCACACAGTGCCCAACATATAGTAGGCCATATATAAATGTTTATTTTCTTCCTACTACCTGACTTTTAAATTTGCATAAATTTAGCGTTTTGTTTCCTTCCTGCTAGTTTACCTCTTCCATATTCTTCCATGACATCTTATTCAGCTAAAACAGATTGCCAATCTCTTTGTTTAAAAAATAAAAGAAAAAACCTTCAATTCTTTTACCTTGTCTTCATGTATATCTTTCTTGTCAGGTTTTGTCTAAACTCTCCTAGCAAACAAAGAATATATCTTCTGGATGCTGGAATTTATCCCATATTTAGTCACATTTCCTTGACACTGGAAAGATTATAAATGAATTTGGTATCATTTTGATATTTCTAATTTTTCCTGTTCCTTTAAACTCTCCAGAAATACAGGAGTTGGGGTGTTTTCAGAGCTACTCTGATCTATATAGTTATGCAAATGATGACCTAGTCATTAATCTAATGGGTGCCTAACTGCTCACAAATCTGCTCTTTAATCATTCATTTTAGAATGTTTCTGGGAATCAGCGTTACGCTTACTGGCTTTTCATTTGAAAATTGCCTTTCTTTCCCTGTGTGAAAACTGGGACATTTCTAGTCTTATTGCATCTCTCCTGTTCTCCGTGACAGCTTTAAGATCTTCAACTGTGGTTCCGTAATCCTCTTTGTAATCTTTGAGATGTAGTTCACTGTGGCCATGTAACTTGAACTCATATTGGTTAAGTTAGAAGCAAAGGGTTTGAGATTTTAAAGCCGGATGGAGGTGTTTATAGGTTGTTGTGTTTCATCCTTTGTTCTTGAAGAGGACCATGACACCAGGGATACTGCATTTGACTTTGTTTTGAGTGAGGGAGGGCCATGTAAGGTCACCAAAGGTCTTTTTAGGTTCATCCATCTAATTAGAACACTTCATTTTACAGATGAAATGAAATTTTAAAGAAGTGACTAGTTAATAATTAGCAGAGGTGAGGTCTTCAGACTTCAGATCCAAGGGTTTTTCTGCTACAAGGAATGGGGAACCAGCAGCCTTGAGGCCACCTGAAGCCCTCTAGGTCTCAAATGTGACCTTAAGGAATTTGTTCTGTGAAATTTGCATTCAGCCAATGGGCCTTACTTGAGGACCTCGAAGGCCACAGGTGGCCTCAAGATGGCAGGTTCCCTACCCCTGTATACTATCTTACTACCATCTTCTCACCCACCCCTCTTGTCTTTGAATTCATTTAATTTATTGTTAGTCACTTGCATTCTAACCCTTTTGTATGGAAAAAAATACAACTCCTGGATAGAGAAAACAAGCAAAATAGATTTTGAGTCATTTTTCCTCCATGTTTTATTGCCCTTTACCAAAAGCAATAGTCCTGTTCCTTCTTTTGGTTTTTGCTCTTCCTCTTTCCCTCAGTAGCTTAGCATATTTAAGCTGATTTTGCTGTCTGTAGTCAATTTTGCAGGACTCACTCCTGTCAGGCTTTTGTTTTCTTAATATTATTCTGAGTCCTGTCATTCTTCTGTATTTGTCTTTTCACATTCCCCTACTTTAATTATTCACTCAATCACCAAGCATGTTATTTATTATGACTATGTAATCAGCATTATGCTAGGAATAGTCAAAAAAATTAAACTCCCACCTCTCTTGGAGATTATATTATATCTTGGTTACATGTTTTGAACTTGTGTCTTTAAAATCAGAGCTCATTGAAGAACTCTTTCCATGGTCCCATTTGGATCTTGAGATGTTCCCCCATTTCATTTCTTCCTCTGAGTTTGCTTCTTTTTTTAAATAAGTTTTTATTTTTTTTATATCATAAATCATGTTTTTATATCATTTATATATAGTTTCCCTCAGTATATCCTGCTACCCTTGCCAGAAAGTTATCCCATATTAAAAAAAAAAGAAATAAAGTTGATCAATACGTAAAAATGTCTGAAAATATGTACAGCATTTGTAAACTTCCCACCTCTACAAAGAAGCAGAGGTAGGGTAGGAGTGTCTTCCCATATTTCTTCTTTCAGGCTGTGTTGATTCTTTATGATTTTACAGCATTCTTTTTTTACTTTTTTTGTATGGTTGTTTATGTTAACATTGTTGAAATCATTATTTGTATTGCTTTTTAATTCTGTTTACTTCACCCTGTATTACTTCATGTAGTTCTTTTCATGCTTCTCTGTATTCGTCCCATTCGTTTCTTACAGCAAAGTGATGTTCCATTGCCTTTACGTACCGCATTTTGTTTAACCTCTATTCTCACCCCAGTAAGGGGGCATCTTTTTTTTTTCTTTCAGTTTTTGCTATCATAAAAAGTGCTGCTGTAGTTATTTTGTACATAGGAACTTTTTGCTTATCTTCATGATAAAATTTCTGGGTTCCTTTAGTAGTTTTATTGGCATAATTTAAGGTGGTTGTACTGATTCACATTTCCACCAATACTTAATGCCTATCTTCCCGCAACCCCTTCAACATTAACCATTCCCATCTTTCGTTATCTTTGCTAATTTGCAGTGTGAAGTAAAATCTCAGGACTGTGTTGATTTTCATTTTTCTTCTTGTTCATGATTTGGAGCATTCTTTCATGTGGTTCCCCATTTTTTTCTAATCAAGATCATTTTTACCATGCAGTCAGTTTCATCTTAAAAAGTCACTCTTGCCTCTTGAGCCACTTTCCCTTTTAGACTCTCAGGCCATGAGATTATGTATGTGTTTTTTTTCTGGACTTTTTGAAATTTATTTTCCTAAACACTTAGATGAATATTATACACTATATTCAACATTCCCTGCTTTAGCTGTCATGAATGCTAATTGTTCATGCACCTGGCTGTTCTATTTGTTATTAATAGAAGTCTGTGAATCTCATTTTAAAATATATTAATTGTCTCTTAACTTGCTGCCAGAATTTGTTGTTATTGCCATATGGCAATGAAATATCTAAATGTCACTTTTAACCTTTTCATCAATTGGTATTTTTTTTCAAATTCAAAACTGGATCTTTGTTTCCTTTTTAAATAAATCAGAGATTATAGTGAATTTATAATTCCAAATTAATTATAGTTAACATTAATTAGAGCCATATTTATTCCAGATTAGGTAAAATGACTTCTCAATGCTAACATTCTATACCTTTCAAGAATTAAAAGCTCTTTATGATTGTATTCTATAATGTAATGTAGTCGTGTTTAATTGAAAGCACCTTAGGAGGTCACCAATAGAGTTCCTTCTCTTATTTCTTACCTATATTTCTTCTCAGTCTTCCTAGGAGGTGGTTCTGGTGCTCTGTGGCATCCAGCTTATCTTGAAGTGACTTATGTATGGTAATGTGATACAGTGAAAAGACCCTAGTGGAAAGAATATAGAATCAGAGGACCCAGCTTCCAATCTAGCCTTTGGCATTTACAATCTTTAAGAACTTGGATCTCTTAAGATTTTAACATCACTGGACCTTTGGCCTCGATTGCTTGAAATGAGATGCATCCTTTACAAATGGAAAATATCCAGAAACCTGAACCTAGATTCTGACACTGGTTTAACCAGTGAGGGGACATAGTACAGCAGAATTAGCATTGGCTGTGTATGCAGTCAAGTGATCTAGGTTCACATCTCAGCTCATACTACTCATACTACTACATACTCACTACCATAGTGATCTTGAACAACTTACCTCTTGAGGGCTCAACTTTGTCATTTATCCAATAAGGTGGTGGTGTAGATGATTTCTATCCCTATTAGATTATGAGTTCTTTGAAGACAGGGACTATCTTTTTGGCTTTTTTTTATTCCCAGGGCTTAGCACAGTGCCTGTCACATAGTAGGTGCTTAATAACTGTCTTTCTACTTCTACATCTATGATCCTACATCCATTAATCTTAATAAAGTCCATTTCCCCATCTATAAAGTGGAGCTAATACTATTATTTACCTCTAATTTTGCCTTCTGGATATTTGTAAATTAATATAAATAGGGCATATTTAAAAGTTTAATCAACTAGTGAACTACAACATAGTTGTGATTATGTTAACGAATTTATTTTTGCAAGTATTTCTATATGACTAATCATATTGTTAGTAGGAACAAACTGGTTTCAGTTTATTCAAGATATCATGTTTTTTTCTCCCACAGCTACATATTTCGATGATTAAATATATTGTGAGATTTTTCTGCTATTTATTGGGAAAACTGTGTTTGGTTATTGGTAAGATCAAGCAGAAGTAAAACAGAGAAACTGCTTATTTGCAGTGGGGGTTAGAAAGACTTTGTGATGTGGTGGAGAGAAACAGAAGACTTGTAGCTGAAGGATTTGAATTTTAATCTTGTTAACATATATGATCTTGAGTTAACCTCTGAATTTCATTTTCTTCATTTATAAAAAGGTTGAACCAAGTGCCACTTTTCTTCCAGCCTTAAGTCTATGATCTTGTTCCTTGTATTTTGTGTATATTCTGCTGATCACATGTCACAGCAAAAAAAAAAAAATTCTTTGTTCTAAGATCTTTGTCATTGTGTACCTTGTAATTAAACAAGTTACCATCTAGCATACAAAGTCAGATTTAAACTGAATTTTCTCCTGGTGCCAGCTAGAATATGTAACAATGACCGGATGAGACAGCCGTAGACATTTTAAGTCTTATTCTGCGATATCTCTGTGTAGCAATTATCACTATCTTACTATTTGCTAGTGTCTGATCCACCTTAGGCAAAACGGGAGGCATGAAGCTAAATCCTTAAGTTACTTGTTTCTTCACATTTCTTGTCTTTCTTGAGCCAAGTCATATTAGGAGAAACTGTTTCTCAAAGTAAATGAAAGTTAATGGCAAAGGTCATAGCGCTGACTTTGTCTAACATATATATTTGACATACTTTTACAATAGCTGGTCAGTCAATATCCCCAGACCTCAGACTTATAATAATGTTAGTAATAAACACCAAATGCATATTAGCCTCGTATCCATTGTTTTTATGATTATATTCTTTCAAGAAAACTGCAAAAGTAGTAAAAAAGAATTATAATTCCAGAAACTTGAGAGTTGGAGAGATACTCCCTGTGCTTCTCCAGTTACTGGGATCTTCTGATAGCTCTTTCTGTATCCCTTCTAGCTACTGTTTTCCTAAAATTTATTATTACCTCCCCATAGCTAATTGGCAGGACTTGAAAATAAAATAGAGATTTTGACCAAGAATATAGTGCTGGTTATAGGGTTGGATTGGTATAATTTGCTCCAGTTGCTAGCATACCACTGGTAATGTCTAAAGATGTTTGCACTGGTATACTTTATCTAGAACTATAAAATAGAACAGTCAGAAAGTGCCTTAGAGCTAGAATTGGAACCTAATCTTTTGACTTTCAGTATAGTGTTCTTTCTGCAATGTCAAACAGCCTTCCCCAGACCAACTGAGTCAAGGATGAAGATAACACTACTTGTTAACAGTAGAGCCAAAGCTAAAATTCTGGTTTCCTGACTCTTGTCTTCTTTAAAATATAATTTAGATTTTGTGCTTTCCTATTTTTCTTTAGGAGTTCAAGTGAATTTTTGTGTTGGAACTTCCAAGGCCATTTGAGAGATATAAACAATTACTGTTTACAATTTTAAAAATCCTAACATCCTTCTTTCCTCAAATAAAAATCAGGTCACTTTTTATTACCATTGCCAAACTTAAATATTTATGACCCTGGGTTTTCAAATGACACAAGAATAATCAGAACAAAATGACATCATATCAAGCACCATTTTGAAATGTTTCTTAAATGACTTGGTTCAGTGATTTATCCAACTATAAAAATGCCATTTGTCAGTGGAGAAACCAAAAGCCCATTGCCTCCTGGGGATGTATATTTCATTTCAACTTAATCTTCTGACTTCCCTTTAGTCTATTCATATTACTGACACAGCATGTTAGGTTTATAGTTTCCCCGACCAGAAATTCTTTGGGGGGAGGGGGGAAATACCTCTTCTTTTTTTTTTCCTTTAGCCTTACTGTGTTTCTGAAATGAATGGTTTTAGGCCATCCAACCTGAGTTCCACAGTCAAGACTGGTAGTTCATTCTCTTCAGTGCATTTTCATGATGTCTTTCACTGTTCCTACCTCTGCCAGTCCCTTGCTTCCCAAATGTTTCCTAAATGGATCTCATTGCTAAATATTTTCCTTTATCACTAGACCATGCCAGATGAATCCCATTTATTTTATTTCTTTAAAAGTATCCTTTAAAAAAAAAGTCTTACTGCTCTTATATTCAGTTCCAATTTCCTCCAGGCATGCAAATAGATCTCACTGTAGGCATGTGAGGAAATGGAAAATTTGACTCTGATCTGGAAAGAAATGAATTCAGAAGAATTCTGGTCATTTGTGCTCAGTGGAGTTACAACAAAATGGTAAAGATGATTCTAATTAGGTTGGTAGTGGCTCCTTCCTTGAGTTTATTCTTACATTAATAGAAATTCTATTCAGTCCTTTATCTAAGTAGTTATTTAATGTCAAATAATTCCTAGTGTAGTAAAATTATGTGTACATTCGATGAATCACATAATCACAGCACAAAAGTCTTTGTTCTAAGATCTTTGTCATTTTGTACCTTTAGATGAGGAATTTAAATTTACTACCCTGAGGAGGGGAAGGGGATGGGAGAATTGCAAATGAATTTCCTGCAGGTAGACAGACCCCAACCTATATTCATAGTTTCTTTGTCTTTGTGAAATTAATATTCCTGTGACTTCTTACTAAGTTGACTAATCAAACTTTCTAACCTGTTGTTTTCTTTAATATAATGTGGCAAGATGTTAAATAACTGGAGGTGTTGATCATGCTTTTGGTGAATTTTTTTTGCATTGAAAAAAGACTTCTGTGCTTTAAAAGAAGGACTTCCTGATGTTTCCCACTAAGCACAACTTAATCAAATTCTTGCTCTTTATATTTTACTTGTCAAGAGCAGACCTCCGGTCGCTTAGCCCAACTCAACAGTGGCTCCCATGCAGAGAGCTGTGAGGAGTAAAGAATACATTGGACTTTGATGTGGTAGAAAGCAAAAAAACTCTAAGTTTACAATTTTGATAATAGAGGAAATGTTACTAAGAATAATTAACATCTCTACCTCCTCTCCTTCTCTAATGGACATGATCATATGAAACAGAACAAAACAAAGAAAAAAGAAAGTGTGCCTGTTAACTTTGGGCTGGACCTTGGATTTCATTGATTTGGTGAACTGACTGACAGTGTAGAAAATTTCCCTCTCCCAATTCAGACCAGCAATTAATTGTTTTACAACTCAATCTTATAGTTTTTTTCTGGAAAGTTAAGCCTTGGGAACACAAAAGAGGAGAAACCTATTATCTCCTGAGGCAGCCGCATTTTATTTTTAGATAATTCTGATTGTTAGGAAGGGTTGTGTCTTTTTTTAATTTATTTGAAATCTCTGCCTCTGTATTTTCCATACATGGCTTCTCATTCTACCCTTGGGGCGAAGGAGGAAAACTCTGATCCTTCTACAGAAAGGTTATCCCTTTAAATACAGGATAGCTAAGGGGTTTGCCATAAGTCTTCTCTTTCCCAGGTTAAACATACCAGTTTCTTCAGCTAATTCTCACGTACCATCAACTCTAGTTCATTGTTAACCTTGTCTTTCTTACTTCCACCAGTCTCATTCAGCTTGTCAGGGTCCTTCCTGAAATAAAGTTTCCAAAACTAAACACAATACTCCCAAAGTGGTGTGACCACAGTAGAATACATCTGGGACTATAACCTTTCTTAGTTTGTACACCAGGCTTCTCTTACAATGAAGAAACTTCTTTGACTTACGTGTCACACTGTTGCTTCATGTTGAACTGAATATATTCATTGAAACTCTGAGACGTTTTCCCCCTGTATAATGGTTGTGTAGCCATAACTTCCCAATCAGGAACTTCTTTTATTACTGACTTTCTTCTTAAATATTGTCCTTTTCTGAAACCAGATTTCTTCCTATTGGTAGAAATGATCAAAACCTCACTTGTATCCACTTAAAATCTTTAATTCCTACCTTCTAGAGGCAGCTATGGCACAGGAATATGTGAATTCAAATCTACCCTCGAACACTTACTAACTGTGACCTTTGGGAAATCACTTAACCTCTACCTGCCTCAGTTTCCACATCTGTAAAATAGTGATAAAAATGGGGGTGGGGTTTTTTTATGTTTCTTTGTTTATTGCCTAGGATTGTTGTAAGATTCAAATGGCATAATGTTGATAAGGAACTTTGCAAACCATAAAGTCTGATATAAATTCTAGATATCATCATCATCATTATTTATATGTAGAAATACTTGCTAAGTTACTCCAAGTAATATTGTTGGTCCCTAAATGCAGTGGTCATCAGTTTCACAAGTCTTGGGAGATTTTCTGTTCCATCCTAAATGAGTCACCTGAGAAGGCACATATTTTTATCAGGTAGAATAGTCACTTGAATTTACCTCTCAATAGGAGTCACCAGCAACCATTTCTTTTTCCTCTGACCATCACTGTATTTTTTTTTTTACCCTGGCTTTAAGGAACACTTCTTTTTCTCTAATAATATGGAAAACAATTATATATTTTTCCAATCCTTTTACATAATCTTAGAAGAATCTCTGTACTTTTTGTATATAATAGTTGTCTTAAGTATTAGCAGAAAACAATTATATATTTTTCCAATCCTTTTACATAATCTTAGAAGAATCTCTGTACTTTTTGTATATAATAGTTGTTTTAAGTATTAGCAGAAACACAAACAGCATACTTTTTTTTGATCACTATAAATCACAATAAGATGTTTTTCCCTTGTCCCTTCCATAAGGAGCCTCAAGTACATTATAATGCCTTTTGATTGCTCTCATGGCTAACTCTGATGGTAGACGAATATAGCACAGAGCCCATTTGCCAAGCGATTTATTACTAGCTTCCTGCCTGCTCTACCTCCCATAGGACACCTGTTTTATTTAGCTGCCCTTGGTTATCAGTGAACAGATTCTTGCCTATTTAATGTAAATAGAAGTGGCCCTTAAAATACTGAGTTAGGGTCTTAAGCATTAAGGCAATTATCATTGAGGTATTCTCCTAATTAATCTTCTCCCTTTTTCCTGCTGCACTTTATATATCTGATAACCTGGAGGGAAGAGAGACATTCAACCAGCCCTGTCCCCTTCTCTTTTCATATGGAAATTAATCTGCATTTTGTGTACCTGGGATTATTACTTGGCCCTAGCAGAGACATAAACCCAAACTCAGTGTGATGTCTGCAGGCCATTGAAAATTCCCATTCTTGCTGTCCTGAGCTCTTTGGTTTTCTTATGCATTGATAGAACCCTTGGGACTAATTTTCAGAAGAAACTGCTTCTGCAAACTGTTTAGTCCCTGCACCATTCCTTCAGTGTGGATGTATTTCTATATCAAAAGTTCTTAACCTGGGGCAAATGAATTCTAAAAATGAATTTTTTGAACTTTCAATGTATTATCTCCATTTGTAATCAATTGTATTTCAATATTGTTGGACTCCTTTTATAATCCTATATATTTTAGTTCATGTATTTAAAACCCTTATTCTCAGGAGATCATGGGTTGCATGACACAAAAGGTTAAGGGCCCCTGACCTACATACATCCTTGTTAGAAAAAACCATCCAAAGTATTAAATAGAAAGTAATTTCTGTTCCAGATGTATAATTGTAATTGGGTTAGTCACAGCTTTAGTGTACTATTTGGTGTGTTCTGGAAACAGTTACATTTTTCTAAGGAACCAGAAAGTTTTCTGTGCCTTTGTTATTGAGTCATTTCAGTTATATCTGACTCTTTGTGACTCCATTTGGGATTTTTGAGGCAAAGATACTGGAGTGGTTTGCCATTTCTTTCTCCAGCTCATTTTTTACAGATGAGGAAACTGAGACAAGTGACTTGCCCAGATTCTCATGGCTACTAAGGGGCTGCATTCAGATTTGAACTCAGATCCTCCTGAACCCAGGCCACATGCTCTATCCATTGTGCCACCTTGCTGCCCATTTCTGTGTCTTTACTGAGATAATAATGAAATGTCCGTGGAACACTGGCCCTATCCATAATTCTGTATGAATAATGATCAAGTCTCCTTTTAATTTTTCCTCCTATATTTGTTGTACCAGTTTAGGTCTCATGGAGGAAATGGTGTCTCATTTGAGCTTTGAAGGAAGACAAGGAGATCAGTAAGCAAGAGATAAGGAAGAAGGACATCCTAGATGTGGGGGGAGGCAGGGTAAGAGAGTGGGGCAGCCAGGGAGAGGTATTATTACTATGCCCATTTTACAGTTGCAATGTAGGTACTACTAATATCCCCATTTTACAGTTGAAGAAACTGAGACAGACAAATTAAGTGAACCTGACCAGGATTACAAAGTTAATAAGTGTCTTGAGGCTTATTTGAACTCAGGTCTTCCTGGACAATAGGGGTGTGGCAGGGAGGTGCTTAGGAGAGAGGAGACATGGTTGGACCTGTGCTTTCATTTGGCAGCAGCATGAAGTTCCATGGAAGACGGTCTAGTAAGCTGTTACAGTAGTTCAGGTAAAAAATGATGAAGTCCTGAATTAAGATGATAGTAGTGTGAGTACATAAGAGGATGGATTTGAAGGACTATTGTTAAGGACCAATAAACTGAACTTGGCAGATGATTAGAAGGAAAGGGAGCAGTCAGATATAGCTCTGAAGTTGTCTGGTGGCACTTGCAACCAAAATTGAGATGTCTTCATGTGGAATGGACTTAGTCATCAAGACAGTGATGTTAAGTTTGTGGTTCTGGTGGGATGTAGAAGCAGAGATTCACAGCAAGTAGTTAGCATCGTGAAACAAATTCAAGAGAGATTAGGCCTGGGTATAGAGATATGGTAGTCATCGGCACAGAGATGAAAACATACCATAAGCTCTCTAAGTTTGCTGAAGGAGAAAGTATCTGACTGCAAGTAATTGACACAACGTAGAGGATTTCTTGATACTCTGTGTCTGATACATTAAGAAGGAAAAGAATGTATCACATTGCATAATTCCTTTATGGAGAATTTCAAGGAGAAAATGAACAAGAATTCTGTGGGATGGAAGTTTCAAATAGGTTACAGTCTTCATTAGTGGAGAGATGGCTTGCCAGAATAAAACCACATCTTTCAAAGTATAAAGAATTTTTTTTTCTGTTTCCATTTGAATGGTCTGACCAAAAACCTAAGTCCATCAACTTCACCAATACAAAACTATAGATTTATTTTATTACTTGGCTGTATCATAGTAAAATACATTTCACAATTGACTTTCAACAGTCAATTTGAGTGTGGCAAACTGAAACCAGATTCTGGTTGTCAAGGAAGGTATGCAGAATTAATCATGAGCTTAGTTGGGGAAGGTGGTTCTTAGGGAAAGGATTCCACCAGACTAAAGAAAGAACAGAATATTCCTTATATGTAGTGTGATAAACAAGTAACAATACTTACAGGGCATTGACTTACAAAGAAAAGGGTTTGAAGAACAGTCAAGTTTTATTGCATTTTATTTTTCCAGGACAGAGGCTAGCTTCAGCAATTTCTTTGAATACAAAGTTCCTAATAAATCAATCCAGCCTTTTCCCCACTTTACATTGATTATGCTGATACTTTTATATTTGGCCCACATTAATAGGTATTCTGTCATTAGGAGTTGAAATTCCATAAGAAGCTTTGGAAATCATTCAGTCAGTAAGCATTTAATGAGTGTCTACTGTGTTCCAGGCACTATGCTAGGCTCTAGGGATGAAAAGCAAGAAGAAATCAATCCCTTTGAGGAGTTGAGGAGTTTGCAGTTATCAGGGGAGACAACAGGTGCACATCTAAGTATGTATGAAAATATACAAAAATAACTATGAGCTAACTTGTGGAGGAGAAGGTATTAGCAATATCTTGAGTGGGTGGGGTGGACAGGAAAAGTCTTATGTAGCACATCATACTTAATGCTCTATTTTGAAGAAGGTTCAAAATTCTAAGAAGTCAGGATGAGGCAAAAGGCATTTTTTTGTTCATTCCAAGCATTGCGTTGTCAGCCTAGGCAAAGGTAGAGATGGGTGATGTAGTCATGTGAAATAACATCATAAGGTTGTGATTGATAAATAGGTAGGTAGGTAGATAGATAGATATGTATATATGTATATATATTTATACCTTCAGCCTATGTGATCCCCTCATACTTAATTTATACTTTTTTTCCCCAATATGGGAAAATTAAGACCAAAACTGTTATGTTTACTTCTGTGCTTAAAATAACTTTGTGGTTTCTCCCTCTTCCCACTCTCTTTTCCATATCTTAATTTGTGAAAACAAATACAGTACCATTATTTAGGTTGGGAAAAAAATCACCTTATTTTCTGTAGAAGTGAGTCAAATAGGATAACTCTTTGCTCTCTTTGTGAAATAAATCAGCATGTAAAATTGAAGAAGTTTACCTTGGAAACAAATCCAAGAAAATGTTGTTTCTCCTCATAATGCCTTTTGCTGGATTTGTGGCTTTTGAAAATATAATTTATTATTTATGATAAAAAAGTTACCTTTTTCTCATGATGTTCTCACTTGAAGAACAGGGAGAATGGGAAAAAGAAACTGTGTGAACATACAAGATCTGGCAACCACCATCCATTGCAGCCTATATTATTCTTTGAGTTCCATAAAGTAATTTACTAAATAAAAGATCACTTGTAACTTTCACAGTAATCAGTGACAAATCCCATTGAAATAGCCTTCTTGCTCCTAGCAGTCCCTCATAGTTAAAACAAAAGAAGGATGTACTTTGCAGATGACAAAAAGGTCATTTCCTTAGAGATGAAAATTGATATTGGATTAAATGAAAATGTGGTATTAAAAATGTAAAATTTAATTTTACTTCCTAAGTTTGTATCTTCCACCCCTGTGATTCTAGGAAAGGAAGGACCTGGCAGCAGTGTACCCTGCAATTCATTTCTAACATGTCCTTATAGGGTTGGAAGGTACCATGTCCCCCCAGCCCAGAGGAGATAGAAGGGAGGAGACATGGTGGTAAAGAAGGTGAAGCAAATTGATCTGGGATAGAAATATGAGTGGTAACCAGGTTTCCCTTCTTCTTAATGCTTGAGTAACAAGTATTCATTTTAGTCATTTGTCAGTCTTCATGACCCCTTTTGAGATTTTCTTAGCAAAGATACGGAGTGGTTTGCCATTTCTTTCTCCAGCTCATTTTATAGATGAGGTCGCACAGCAAGTAAGTTTCTGAGGCAAGATTTGAACTTAGAAGGACAAGTTTTCCTGACTCCAGGCCCAGCTCTCTATCCACTGCACCACCTAGTGACATCCCCCAAACAAGTATTCAGCTTCTCTTTTAAATTAAACCTGTTCTGTCTTTCCCAAGAATAACAAAATGGTTTTGCTTAGAGAATCATATTATATCATTTTAAAGCTCTTAAAAACAAACACCATAGGGATCTTAAAAGTAGAGCTGGAAAGGACTAAGAATTGATCTTGTTCATTTCTTTCAGTAAACAAATGAAGAAACTGCTGCCCAGGAGCTCAAGTCAACTTGTCCAAGGTCACACAAGTAATAGCAAAAGCAGAATTTCAATATAGATTTCTGACACCAGTTCATCAATTCTTCATGGCCCCTATGTAGCAATCATCAATTCATCCCCCATTTACACATCAGGAGACTGAGGCACAGAGGTCATCACTTACTATAACATTCTCATTGCAGAACCTGTTCTAGAGCCCTCATCTCCTGAACCCTATTCCTGTGCCTTCCACAGGACAGAATTTTACCACTTCTTATCTCTATGAACTTGGACAACTCACTTAACTTCTCTGACCCTTTGTTCCTTTAGCTATAGGAAGGGAGGGAGGGAGAAAAGGAAGGAAGAAAGGAAGGAAGGAAATGGAATGGAATGGAATAAAAGAAGAAGGGAGAGGAGAAAGGGGAGGAAGAAAGATAGGATATTCACTTAGTGTGTATCATTTAATTCTTCTCCTTCCTAAAACTAAGTGTTAGTATTAGCCAAGGTGCTGCATTATTATCACCACCATCTTCCAGATTCTGCTAGTAATGTAATTCCTGATTCAGAGGGAGAAGTGATATAGAGGAGAAAGAGCAAATGGAGAATTAAATTGGGGAAATACCTTTTAGAAATAATTTTTCTCAGTTTGTGGATGGGGATATATTAAAGTAAATAAGGTAAATATAAAGAATTTGCAGTAGAGAAATTTTTCTAATCATGGACTGTTGTGCTTGAGTCTTTCTTATATTATTGTCTAACAATATTCATGCTTTTTTTAACTGAAGAAAGGAATATTTGTCCATTCAGATTCAGAACTTAAACATTCTATTTTCATTATTATAAAATGGTCTTAACAAACACATGTCCCATATGGCAGATAAAACACTGAATCAAGTCTCAATAAAGCATCCATTCTTTTTCAAATATCTTTGTGAATACTAGAAGCCAGAATAGTTGGACCACAGAAAAAATATTTTATTAAAGGCATTTACATTTTTGTTAACCAATGCCATCAATTCAACAACTGTCTGTTGTCCTAGACTCTCCATGGTCACTTCTTATAAGTGCAGTCATGGTTTTAATCTTGATGAATTTTTAAAATTTATAAATCAAATTGATAGTATGTGCTTTTTTAAAAATTATTTTTATGGGGGTGGGCTAATTCTAGCAACACATTTGTACCTCTTAGAGAGTTACCTGAAGCATGAAGTGTGGTTACCCAGCTGGTGTGTATCAGACACAGGATTCGCATCCTCAGAATCACAGAATTTAGAGTTGGAAGAGACCACAGTGGCTATCTTATCCAACCCATATCTGAGGAGGAATCCCCTATTGCAACATATGCAACAAATGATCAAAAGGGATCTTTGAGTCTCTGCTCAAAGATCTCACATGAGAGGGAATGCAGTAGTCCCTATTACAACCCATTCCACTTAGAACTACAGTTGGACCCATTGACACTTGACTCTAGCATAGTGATGTCATTTTGGTCCTCTTTGAGAAGGAAGGACAACAACCAACCACTCCATAATTGTTAGGAAGTTTTACCTTACATCAAGCTTAAATTTGCTTTTTTTTTTTGCTTCTGTTCATTGCTCCTGGTTCAACCCTTGGCGGGGGTGGGGGCGAACAAAATAAGATGAATTCTTTCTCCAAACAAATGCCTTTCAGAGTCTTTAACACAGCTATCACATCCTGCTTGAAATATATCTCCTCCAGGTTAACCATTCCCAGTTCCTGTAAGCACTTCTCTTACAACTTAAACTCAAGGGCTTTTACCTTCCAAGCCTGGTTTCCCTCTGGATGCTCTCCAGTTTATCAATGTCCTTCCTTAACTGTGGCATCTGGAACTGAAAGCAATCCTCCAGCTCTGTGGTCTAACCAGGATGGTATACAACTAAGACTTATCACCTTCATATTTCTTATTTATCTAGATTCTCATTTCCATATTGGCTTTTTTTTTGTTCCAGTTTCCCTTCCATAAGCCATCCATCTTGTCAGTAAAAACTGAAGCAAAATAAAAATAGACTTCTAGATGTTTTCTGTTACTATATCATTCTTCTGGGAGGGAGTCTATCCATTTCTTGATCCTCCTTCACCCCGCCTAGTATGAGCACACAAAATATTATCTTTAGGTTTCTTCCTGCCCTCCTTTTATTCTGAAATTTAGCACTTTTGAGAGTGGTCTTAAAGTATCAAGAAACACTGTTATATTTCTCCTGTTTTACTCCCTTGTTTTCTTCTTGCTTTACCTTCTGTGAGTTCCATTTGAATCTGTATCAGCTCCCATTTTCTTACTTCTAAGACTTGTTTCTCCCTGGGTCCCAAGGATTTTGTTCTTGAGAGTTTCCTATCTTTCTTAGGAGTAACTTCCCTATGGAATTTTCATCTATGTGATCCTCCCAATCATTTCTCTGAACTCTGTGAAATCCATCCCCCACCCTGAAACCTAAGATACATGTCAGACTCTCCCCAGATCAATATTCCTTTGTGACAAATGCTTGTAGGAAAAAGAGTGCACACCTCACATTCCCTACCCCACTCACTTTAGGAATGAGTTCCTCCCTGTTAGTAAGAACTAGATCCAGAATAGAATTTACTCTTATTGATTCCTCTGAAAAATGGAATAATTGTTAAGGCAAGTCAGAAAGTTGTTGGCACTTCTGTTTTATCAGAGAGCTCTCTCAAACATCTGGATAAATGAAATTTTCCATCAAATGTTATGCCTCTAGCAATTCTTATTTGTTTCCTCATTTTGTTCTATGGTCTATGGTATATCATGATGATTGCTTCTTCCATAGATCGTCATCCAAATCCTCTCCGCTATGAATCCCTGCCTAGTTTGTGGATTTCCTGATGGAGTAGACCTTATACTTTCTTCTTATATAATACTACCCCACCTCTTTTACTTCTTTGTTTCTCTTGAGCAGATCGGTGGCACAATGATCATGAGTCATATATTACAGCCCATCCTACAGGCTTCTCTATTACTCTTTGGGTGACTCTCAAGTTTAAGTCTTTTTTGGGAATGTGAGTTTTTAAGACTTAGGAGCATCAACTGCCTATAATTATTCAATCAAACTCCAATCATTGAAGTGCCTACTCTATGCCAGAGTTAGGTGACACAGCAGATAGAGTGCTGGGCCTGGAGTCAGAAGACTCATCTTCCTGAGTTCAAATCTGGCCTCAGACACTTACTAGCTATGTGATACTGGGCAAGTCACTGTAACAGGATTACAGTTTGCTTCAGTTTCCTCATCTGTAAAGTTAGCTAGAAAAGGAAATGGTAAAGCACTCCAGTATCTTTACAGAGACAACCCCAAAAGGGGCACAAAGAGTTAGACATAACTGAAAAATGACACAGTAGCAAATATACCAGGTACTGGGGATACAAATACAAAGAACAAAAGATCCCTTCTTACAGGGAATTTGCATTCTATTGGACATGGGTTCTTATGTTAAATCTGAGGCAAGTATTTTTCAGATGTTTTCTAAGTAGCTTAGTTAATAGACTCCCAGCAATAAAACTGGTTGATTTTTGCAAGTTCACAGTATGTTATTCTCTTTAATAAAAGAGTATTTTTTTCTATCTGTAAGTTATATATTCTTAACTGTATTAGTGGTAATAGTCTAGTTTATTGACAGTCAGCATACATTAAATTTATGGAACATATTCAATGTCTTCGGCACTGAAAAGGAATATGAGTCATAAAAGGAAAGGGACAATAAGATGATAGCTGTTACAGTGAAAATAAAATTATTGCCAACATTGAAATCTGAGGTCCCTTACAGCAATAAAGCCTCTTCCCCAATGTGACTTTACCTACATGTAGAAACACAGATTTCAGGAATAAAATGAAAAGAAAAAGTATAATCTTGGACTTGGATGGAATTTGGTGGGGTCTTTTATGGTGATTTTCAGGATCTCCGTATTCACTCACTTCAGGTGTCCTTTTAAGAATTATATAAATTTCAAGGAGTAGAAGTAGATTAGCATAGCCCTTGACACGTAATAGGTACTTCACATATGTTTAGTGACTGACTGACTGATTGATTGATTGATCTGCCCCTAGACTCTCAAATGTGCACTCAGGATCCAGATGAGTACAAAGCCAGATTAAGCTTCTTCCTAACCTCCAAATATCTAAAGATATCTAGCATGAACAGTAACAAACAGAAGCAGAGATGCAAAATTCTGTGGCATAAAATTAACATGAAATACACAAAATTCTTTTTCTGCTTTGAAATTTTCATCAGTATGATTCCTTTGACATTTACCTCATATTGGGGTACCCTTCTATACTTTGAATTATCTGCCACTATTTGTATGGGAGGTTTTTCATACTTAAATTCACTTCTTAGTATCAGGAGAGCTACATTAACTGTATTGATGAACTACTTTGCTCTATTATTTAGTTGGACTTAAAAGTAATGTATAAAATGAAGCATTAGCAACCTGTTATGGTTCTTGTTCCTAAGAAAAGGTATTTTCAGGGTATGGGATTGGTGAGGGCATTTCTGGGAAATAGAGAGGGCACATGTCGGCATATTGCTGTCTGCCATGGATTGTCATGTAAATTGCAGTCCACTCTAAATCTTCTACCACCGAAGATGAGCTAAAAAAGACTAGGAAACACAGGTCCTGAAAATGGCATGGTGCCCAGAGCCTTTGAGTGGAGTCTGGGGGATGGGATGGGATTAGAGGACCCCGAGGTTTTCAGAATAGCATCTGGGAGGGAAAAAAGCAAAGAAGTCATAGGATTGCCAGAATGGCAGCTTTAGCAACAGTCTTCTTTCAAAGAAGGTAATCTTTCATCTTCCCTGATTTGGGGCTAGAGGGATTATGTTCTTTATATTTTTCCTACGCATTTATTTTGCATATTCACTGCTTGAGAACATTGATCCACAAATAATTGTTGAGGTAGGTGATTATGATACTTTTATACTTGGTGAAAATCAAGCAGTGGTGAAATAATTTGTTCCAGAGCAGAGGATAGGATAAACCTATAATTAGGAACTAAAGAGAGAATATGTATGTAAATAGAAAAAAATTATCTTTGAAGCATCTTTATTTTAGAAAATATTCCTTTTAAAAATTATTTCAGATATCCCCAAAATGAATAGGCTTTAGACAGCTTTATTTTGATGCTTATTAAAATATAATCACAATTTTTGAAGTGCCTGGGATTTTGTAAGATATTCCAGATAAAGTTCATATTTGGAAGTATCCAAAGATCTCAGTTCTGCTGTTTTGCTATCTGTAAGACTTTGGTTTAGTCACTCCAGCTCTCAAGGCCTCAGTTTATCATCTGTAACTTAAGAACATTGAGCTACATTTCAAAAATCCATTCCAGCTCTAAGTTTCAAGTCGCATTTATTGAGGCAAAATTAAAATTTGAATTAGTTGTAAATAAAGGTAGCCTTTAAAAATATTTTAAAGTAAATTTAGTTTCAACAGAGCTGCCATCATCGTAATCTAAAGTCTCTATTTTAGGTCATGAAAAATTTAGTGTCTGAAGTCTAGACGAATGATTTCAGAGCCTAGCTTGGAATATATTGCTGCTTAAACGTGCTTTTTTCATGTTTTTGATTAAAACTTAATAGGGGATGTGAAATCAGATAAAAGAAGAAGAAAAAAATCATTGTCCATTTTTTAAATAAAAATCACAACAGAAAGTTGATTATATATTTGGCAGCTAAGATTTTATAATTATTGTTATAATATTTGTAATATATTATATATAATAATATAATAATTATTGTATAATAATTGTATATACAATTTTAGGCACTTTAAGGCAAGAGGTGACTGGTGGTAATTGCTTTTCAAATAAAAGGTTATCACTATAAATAGAAACAAAGTATATTCTTGTAGGGATTGGCTCCCTTTTGCAGCAGACAGCACATAAATTTCTTAGAGCTAGGATCATGTAGATACTTTATTATTCAGAAGAGGCTATCATTTCTGCTTTTTTTCCTTTATAAAACTGATTTTATTGGCCATTGCAACTTGACTGTAGCAATTCCTTCTAGGATAAAATTTACAAATATTGAACTTTCAAGCAATGAATGAAATATAATCCTTATAATACTGTTATCTCTTGTCTGCACTAAATTCTGTGTTTCACATAGTACTTAGTATTCTCTTATGTGAGGATATAGGCCACACACACCATCCACACATATACACACACCATCCACATAACATTTCACTTCTTACTTCTCCAGAGAACAAAGCCTGACCCTGAAAAGAAATTGAAAAAGACCTCCAGATGCTGGATCTGCCTATCACATCTGCCTATACTGTAGTCATGTACTTCATTTAGTTCATCACTCAAAACCTTACCATCATGTATTGAGTAGATGGTAAGCAACAAGCTTATTTACCTGTTTTCCTACCAGCAGCAACAAACTGGAAGCTGGTTGGGATGAGATTCTATGAGATGCAGGCGCAAAGATAGTAGGGTGAAGAATAATAAAGAGCCTAATAATGAGGTAAGGTAAAGAAAACCATAAAAGCAGACATAAGTAATTACTACACACTAATAGAAATTGATATTCATAATAATCAACTTCACTCATTCAAGAAAAGGTTGAAGTGTCCTTAATATCCTGTTTAAGAGGGCAGGGAAATATCAGAAATGGTCGAGATAATAAAGCCTTAGCATTTACTAGGCTTCAATTATCTTGAAGATTCACATACCCCACCCCACAAAAAAAAAATCACATATAGAGAATTCCACAATTCCTGACTGTAGCAGATGATCCAGGTGTTGTAGAATATGAATTGTAGGATATAATTTAATCCAACCAACATTTATTAAGTACTTCCTATATCCAAATACTTGTAATAAAAAATCCATTTGGAAAATGAATTTTAGGACAGTATGGAACTACTTAAAAAATTTTAATTAGTGTCTCTGTTGGCAGACTTTTTCCCACTGATCTTTGCAGGCAATAACTAACTTGATTTTATATAAAAAGGATTTGGGAAAGAGATAACATGTTACGTCTACCTGTGCAAGACTGGGTTCTTAAGACTTGGATACTCACATTTTGTACCTCTAGCATTGATTTTAACGTTTGTTGTAAAATCGACAATGCCAAAATCTTTTTGGCATTGATGTTGGGTATTTTGAAAAATTCCCAAGGTCCTGATATGGCTGTATCTTTTGTTTGTTTGGTTTTTTTTTTAATTTCCCCAGTTATATTGTAGGGAAACTATTCTTTAGGAATACTGTGTTCTGCCTGTTCCCATCCTGTTTCAGTATAGTACTAATCACAATATCATTCTAGGATTGTAACTTTCAGACTAACATTTCACTCAGCTATAAAATAGAAAAACTGCTCTCACAGCCTGGTAGTAGTGATCAAGCATTTATTGAGTTCCTACTGAATACCAGCTTCTTTATGGTGTACCTTGATTTATTTTGTCTTCATACCAATAATTACTGCGTAATTGGAAAATCAGTAATGAATACAAATGAGAGGAAACTAACTGAGGAACTTTAAACTACCAATATTTAAAATATATTAAAATGGGACAGATGAAGTACATATTCATGTTATTTCATCACCTTTTGTTTATTCTTGTTTCCTTTACTTTCTTGTCTAGAATTTTAAAGGACTTAACTTTGGTGCATCTCAATTTATCTGCTAACTTAATTAGTTTACCCTTTTTAATCATTAACAAAAATTGTATCTCATAAGAAGAAACTGATATACTAAGACTAATATTTGACTAGACTGAACTCTCTTTTTTCTCAGTTTATTGGTGTAATGTTAAACATAATTGAAAGTTTTGCCAAATACCTTTCACTTCCATTGTCACCATATTGCAGAAGGTGAGATTTATTGCAGAGGTCTTACTTATTGAAAGTCATATTGATTGGTTTTAATCAACAATTATTATTAAGCCTATTAGGTATTAATTAAGTGTGTACATTTGTGGGCCTTCAATTGAAATACAGGCATGAATCCATTATATTCAATAGCTTGAGTTCCCAGGAACTAAATTCTAGATACTATAAATATGTTTTTACAATTTTCTATAAATAACTATAGTTTGGGGGTATTTCCTAAAATCATTTTTTAAATTTATTAAATTTCTTCATCCTATGGTTTCTGTGACCCAGCTCCCCCAACAATTTAACCAGTCAGTAAAAGCCTGTAAGAGGTAGAGGTTAAAGATCCAGGATATTATATTAACATCAGATGCAGCCCAGCCAAGGCACACATCATTCTTCTGTGAGGTGGGACCAAGAAAAAAATCTCTCGATGTACTGTACCTTCGGAGGAAAACAGCATGCCAGTGCATCTCATTCATAGGATTATAGAGGTCTTAGGGTACAACTCCCTGATTTTACAGATGAAGAAACATAAGTCCAGTGAAGCTAATTAATCAGCAAGAATTTATTAAGTAACTGCTATTGCCAGGCACTGTTAAGTGAGTTGCCCAACACCACACAGGTAATAACATTTAGCAACCTGACATTAAGTGGGGCAGAGGCAATATTTGAACCTGACATGTTTATACTTGGCTTCCTACCTGTAGGAAAACATGGACACACGAAATTATTGAATTTTCTGTCTATGATGGGAAATTTCTAAAAATTTGAGTATAGCAAAGTTTGAATAAATCACAGATCTCTAATTTTCTGCAAACAAATGATTCATCCTGATCATAACGTTTTTGCAGAGGCAGTTTGTTGCTCACTCACTTATCTTCCTCCAACTTTTTAAAGGATACTTTAATTGTTCATTTTCTTTACTTCTGCTACTGGGATTAGAAATTGAATTCCCTGTGAATGTAAATCAAATATACCAGGAAACCATGGGAGTATGAAACCAGTTTCTACAGGAGAAAACTAGCCTCATTTACATGGAAATCATTAAATCAGAGTAGGAACTCCTGTAGAACAACCGGAGTCTGGTATCTGATACCTCACTGTGCTCCATGCTAGTAACAGTACACCGTGGAACTTTTACCCTATCTATGACCCTAGCTCGATTAAATTCCTTGCCTCCAATTGTCCATACCATGTAGTCATTCCTTCATTATATGGTATATCCAATGAATACCTCGGGGTCCGTTTATTCATGTAGTTAATGCTTTCTTTGTAAAAGATTATACGTCTGTAACTTACAAAAATACACAAAAGCTGTGATTTTCTCAGTAGAGGGAACATCTGGTGTGGCTTCTCCCTTGAGCAACACATATTACAGCCTATCGATGAACAGAGGATTATAGTTTTAGAGCTGGAAGAAATGTTGGGTGGCATCTAGTCCATTCCCTTTCATTTTAGAGTTGAGGAAACTGAGGCCTAGACCAGGAGTGGGGAACCTGAAAATTCAGTCAAAGGGCTGTGGCCACATGTGGCCTTGTGGCCACAGGTTCCCCACCCCTAGCCTAGACAGTTAAGTGATATTTCCAAGTAGTTAAGTATCAGAGTTAGGCCACTATACTGTAGTCACTTGAGATACATTAGGACTAAGAAATTTATCCAGAAACATATAAACTAGGAAAGGTGAGAGGTAATATGTGAGCCTAGGCCCTCCTCACTCCAAGCCCAGCACTTTCTAAATTATATCAATTAAAAAAAGAAAAATTACTTGCATGCAATGATGATCAGCTTTGATAGGCTTAGCTTTTCTCAGCAATACAGTGATCTGAGATAATTCCAAAAGACTCATAATAGAAAATGCTACCCACATCCAAAGAAAGAGCTATGGAGTCTGTTTTCTTTTTTGTTTTGTTTTTTTCTTTCTTGTGGTTTTTCCCTTTTGTTCTGATTCTTCTTTCATAACATGACTAATATGTTTGTACATATATAGCCTATATCGGATTGCTTGCTGTCTTGGGGAGGACAAAATAAAAAATCTTATAAAAGTGAATGTTGAAAATAAAAAACAAATAAAAGGGAAAAATTTTTTTTTAAAAAAAGATACTTGCATGGTTATATTTCAACCCAGGTCCTCCTCACTTCAAGCCCAACACTTTCTAAATTATATTAATTTAAAAAGATATTTGAATGGTTATATATTTGAACTGAGGTCTTCTTTACTCCCAACCTAGCACTTTCTAAATTATATCAATATAAAGGATATTTATACAGTTATGTACACATCTATTCCATGAATCAGATTTGCAACTTCCTAAAGCCTAATTGATGTTACATTTTAGATAATTTTTGAATCTTACTATCCCTCTTAAAATTTTTCTCCCATAATATTCATTTGAATGAACCTCAATAACTAACCTCTCTAATACATGGAAATATTAAAGGAAGTAAAGAACACAAATATCCAGTGTGGCTTCCTCAAGAAAAGGCTATATCAGATTAATTTTATTTCCCTATTTGACAAGGTGACTAGACTGATAGGTCAAGGTAATACTGCCACCATCTTATAACTAGCCTCAGCCCAGCACTTGACAAAAATTTCTCATGCCTTTTTTGTGAATAAAATGGAAAGATATAGTTAAGTGGATTTGTGTGTTTGAATAACCAGACCAAAAAAAATGTCATATATGGTTTGATGTCAACCTGGAAGTTCTCTAGGGGAGTGCCCCAGGCAATTTTGCTTGACCTTATGCCACTTAATCTTGTAATTAATGACTTGCATAGAGGGATACATGGAATACTTATCCAATTTACAGACAACAGAAAGCTAGGAGGATTAATTAATAATATACATACATTCACAAGATAATAAAAAAATGACAGCATCAGCATTCAAAAAATGCTTGACAAGCATTGAGCGAAGTCTCCTAAGATGAAATTCAGTTGGGAAACTGTAAAGTCTTTATACACACACACACACACACACACACACACATACATGTACATATATATATGTATATATGTGTGTATGTGTATATGTCTGTATGTATACATATATATAAAATCAACTTTTCAAGAACAAGGTAGGATAGGTGTGGGGGCGAGAAAGGTAAAAGAGGAAGAAAAAAATGATAAAGAGAAGAAGATCTGGAACCAGCACAGCAAACTCGACATGAGTCAGTGTGATTTGGCAGATCTAAAACTAAAATAATTGTAGGCTCTATTATTAAGAGAGTCATAGCATACAGGATTAAGGAGGGAACAGAAATGTACTCTGCCTGGGTCAGAGCACATCCAGAACATTGTGTCCATTTTTGACACTATATTTTAAAAAGGACATTGATACCTAGAGTGGCAACCACCAAGGTGAAAGGTCTACAATTCATGTCACATGAGGCTTGTTTAAAAGAATCAACCTATCCAATATTTAGAATGGAGAATTTATTTAGGAGGAACATGTTAGCTTTTTTTAAGGACTGCCTGATGAAAACAGAACTTAGACTGGTTCTGCTTGAAATGAGAATATAATATATATAAATATAATCAGAATGACCAGGAATAATGGATAGAAGTAACAGTGACAAATTTGGCCTTAATGTAAGGAAACAATAACCACCCTCCAACATGTTAAGTAGATTTACCTTGTAGGTTCCCCACTGATAGAGGTCTTCACACAAAGGCTGGATAACCACCTGTTTGGGATGTCAACAAGAGAATTTTTGGCCAGATGTTAGAGTAAATGGCTTTCCAAGTACCTTCAAACACCAAGATTATGTCATACTGCAATATTGTCATATGATGTCATATGATCCCTTAGTCTGGATACTTCCCGTAGCAAATACTGTTGTATAACAAACAGTCTAAATACAGAGGTGGGAAACCTGCGGTCTGAGGACCACATGTACCTCTGGGTACTTAAGTGCAACCCTTTGACAGAATCCAAACTTCACCAAACAAACACACACCCAGGTCTAAAATATAGGGGGGGGGGTGTGGGTGGGGGTGTATATAGAGGTAACAGACAAGTAAATCTGGTAGAAGATATGTGGTAATATATATTTATGCTGTTTGGTGTTGAGGAAAGTTTTGTTTCTGTTTCTTGGTTAATTATTTTTGTTTTGTTTGAGACTGGGTCTCTCTATCTTACCTAGGCTGGAAGTTCAGGAGCCCACTCACAAGGCTAGATCGCAATCCTGCTCAGCATGGAAATTTTAACCTCCATTTTTCTGACTTGGGCCGGTTCATCTATCTTTAGACAATCCGGTGGCTATCGGTTCCTTGGGTCTCCCTTTATTGGTGCCTGACTTTTTGTCTTTAACCCTGCCTACAGGAGCTTGGAACTCCTGAACCCAAGCAACCTACCAAACTCAGTCTCCTTCAAGCAAGGATTGCTAGAGGGTGCCACCACTGTGCATGGCTTAAATTAGTAGTCGTTGTTGTTTTCAGTTGTGCCTTCTTCCTCTCACCTTCTGTGATTCACTATGTCAACCAGTCGTTGCCATCGCCTGCTATATAACTGAAGTTACAGCATATAAATTATTCTCACCTTAGGACATGTGAAAGGAGAAGACCAGCTGAATTCTTTGGGTTTTGTTGTTTTTTTTAAGACAAGCTATATCTTCCTAAATACCCCATCATAGCCAATACGTATATTGTCCAAGCAAGAGACAATAATGAAAACTAATAGATGATAAACATCTCAGCCTGTCCTTGGGCCTATCTTTGGGGGAGAAAGAAACAAAAGCATAACCTTTTATCATTGCCAGTATGAGTTCACTTTCTCAGGAGTCCTTGAGCAGGTAGCATGTATTCATTGAGCAGAAGTTATAAATGGGAGAGATGCGTCAAAGGATTGGCTCACTTCCCAGAATTTGTTTCTAAGCTCCATAATAAGCCCTTTGGTTTTTCATCAGCCCTGCAAGATCACCAGGGAAATGGTCAGTGTATTATTTCTAAGAGCAAAGATCCTACTTTTCTTGGACAATCCAATTCTTTATTTCTGTTGAGAACTGGTAACACTGTGGTTCCTGGAACCCTTGGGTTCCCAGAGTAGCTCTGAAACCTGCAGGAGCTGAAATTAGGGAAACCGGATGTGCGGAGCGCTTAATTGGCTTCTTATTGAGCAAAAGAAATGTGCTACCTAATGCATTCCTTTCAAGAACTTAGTTCATTTTTAAACTGATAACTTTTCAGTTCTAGAGTTGGAGAGGAAATATGCATATAGAGTATGGATGGTAGAATTATAAATGGAGAACATTTGCATGCATTAATGAAATTCATTTATAACTTTCTTTTTTAACTCTTCTAATAAAAAGTTTTATTTTTCTACAGGACTAGAAGAAGACAAAGTGAACAGACCAATAATTTTGTTGGTTTTTTCTTTTTTTTTTCCTATGTCCCCAATAGGATGGTTTAAAGAAAAGATCCTCTGTTTTGGCAAGTTTGTTTCATAGGATTTTTGTGCTGCTCTAGTTAGAATCCCTTAAAGCAGAAAGGAGAAAAATCAGTGGCAGATAAACCAGTTAGAACCTCTAAATGAAGTAGATACTCAGAACCTCAGTGAAGCAAATGAACTGACCCATATCAAGAACATTATCATCCTTCTAGTTGGTATTAACTGGACATACACTGGAGAATAAAGTGGAGTGAATTCTCTACACCTACTCTCCAGTGGCATAATAGGAATGAACCCCAACTTCCAGGGAAGGGACCAAAGAGAACAGAGCTGTAGAAGGGACGGAGTTCTCACTTGCCTGAAAGTGAGCCTGTAGATTTCACTCTCTACACTTTTCTAAGTGTTGACACTCACAGGATAGAGACCTCAACTTTTAAAATGCCTGAGCAAATACCAAACATAGGAGGTCTCTGAAGAGTTGCCTAGAATTTGGTAAATTCAGTAGTAGTTATTTGACTTAGTGGGGAAAAAAAAGAAAAAATTTTCATTGTTTGAGAAGAGTATCTTAAATATTCTTAAATGTTTAGCACAGTTCCTAGCACATAGGCCCTTAATAAATGTTCGTTGATTTGACTAGACTTAATAGGTCAGAAGACTCATATTTTTGGAAGCTTTTAGAACATTTGTTGGGATAAATTTCTGTTCCACTTAAAAGAGATCTTTTGAACTGGAAAAGATTATACATACATACATACATATATGTATATAAAATTAAATTTATTTAATTAACCCAAACTAAAGTCTTTTTGCTATACTAAAGAGATTAAGTCCAGGTACCCATTTATTTCAAATGATTTAACCTCTTTGCCTCAGTTTCCTCAGTTTTACATTTTCCATATGTAAAAATGGGCATAATAGTAGCACCTAACTCATAGGGTTGTTGTGAGAATCAAATGAGATATTTGTAAAGTGCTTAGTACTGTGCCTAGCACATAGTGAAGGTGCTGTATGAGTGCTTATTCCCTTCCCTAATGTAAATGAAAATCATCTACTCATTAGAAGCATTTCTACAATATGGTGAAAGCTAGTGGATGTAGAAAGAATGTTTTAGTAGGAATTGAAGAAGTAAATATTAAACGTGCAAAAAACATGAGTTTTAACCTCTTCTAAATTTTTGCTTAGCTATCACTACTCTCTAGTTTGATTAGATTGCCTATTGCCATCATACCAAGTCATTTTTTTCAGTATTTTTCTTCTCTGTTTCCTCAGCTCTTTAATTGCTATATATATATATATATATATATATATATATATATATATTCTAACACAGTTTCCTGTGCCCCTTTGATGAATGAGTATATACTGTCATTATGGAAACACCGATACTATCCAGATGGGGCAGTTACAGGTTGATACAGCCAAGAAGAAACACTGTTAAAAGTTACTTAACTAGCAAGCTTTGTTGATATACATTTAGGAAAGTCAGTGAAAATTTTCATTCATTTAAAAGTGATCTGATTACCAGTATTCACTTTGACATTATAATCATTACAATGAAATAAATCTTTATATCTTAGTTTTGTGTGATTGTCAGGAAAATCTAAAAAATTAATATGTGAATAGTGTTGTGTTACCCTGTTAATAATGTTGTCCAACTCTTCATGATCCCATTTGGAGTTTTCTCAGCAAAGATACAGGAGTGGTTTGCCATTTCCTTCTCCAGCTCATTTTACAGCTGAGGAAACAGACAAATAGGGTTAAGTGACTTGTCCAGGGTCACACTAAGTATCTGAGACTAGATTTGAACTTCTTGTCTCCAGACCCAGCACTCTATCTACTGTACCACCTAACTGCCCATGTGAAAGATATACTACTTGGCAGACTACTGTAACCAGTCAATGAGCATTTATTAAACACCCACTCTATGCCAAGAACTGCACTTGGCCTTGGAATTACAAACACAAAAAAGAAACAGTCTTTCCAAGGAACTTTCAGGTAGAAAACTGGAAGTGGTCTTGGTTCTATCCAACAGTATTGAAACTTAGATTGAAAACCACATAGAATTTCTGTAGGATTTGGGGACATAAAACTGCATTACTGAACTACAGAACAGAGAAATTAAGAGGCATGCATTAGACAGTCTAGTCTTAGTCTAAAGACTGTAAGACAGAGAAATCGAAAAGCCTTAAATCCAAACTTCTTAGGTTCAGTGATTACTGGAAAGATTCTACCCCCTAGGCATGCCATATTTGATTAAAAACTACTTGAGGAAGGAGGGGTGAGACTGAATGAAGATAAGATGAATATTTTTAAAGCAGTCGGAGAAATTGCGTTTATATGTAAATATTTTGTAAGACACCCTAAAAATAGTGTAACATACTGCCTCCCATTGGCAAAATTCTGCTGTAGGAAATTGGAAAATAATTAAATGCTGTATTTAAACTCTGTGCATTCTTTTTGATTTTTCTCATCTTGTTTTTATTGCTTATTCTATAAAGTATAAAACACTGAAAGATGCTTTCATAGGACTTTAAGTTAAAGGATAGGAGAATACTCCCTACCACTGTCAGGTACCACCCACCAAGAATCAATCCAGAGAGCTTTACAAAGTGCTTTAAGCAGTTCAACAGGTGAATATCTTTCCTTTAATTTAGTACCAAATTAGGGCTCTTGCTGTGGTAACTACTTGGATCCTATCCCAGAAGTGGCAGCATTTCATCTGTAGATAAGAATAAGTGCTTTAGTGCCGAAAAGAGGGCAAGAGCAAGATTTTTGAGATTTTATACATTATATAAGAGCTATATGATTAAGTATCTGGCATTTCAAGACTATCCCTTTAGGATATGTAAATTTTACCAAGTAAGATAATGGGATCGGCTGAAAATAACACTCCAAGGACTGAAGAATGTCAGAATATAAGTGTATATGTACAAGAATGATTTCTGTAAGATTGAGGGGGGGGGGCCTGTGATATAGGTACAAAATAAGTATATTAACTTAGGGACTAGGCACTACTTGCTTGGGGTAATTGGTAAGACCAGAAAAAGATCTCCCTCCAAAGCTGGCAGTTGAGCTGAGTTTTGAGGGATTCTAGGTATTCTAAGGGGTGGAAGTGAGAGCATTTCAGGCATGGGTCACAGCCAGTGCAATTGCATAAAGGCTGGAGATAGAGTGATATGTGTAAAGAATAGCAGTTTCAGCTAGAGTCACATTATGGCTGAATCCTAGAGTGCATGGAAGGGAGTCATGAGAAAGAAGATTAGAAAGGCACCAATGAAGAGTTTAGATTGCCAGACAGGAATTTGTATTTGACCTTGGAGTTAATAGAAAGCCACTGAAGTTTTTTTGAGTAGAGGGGTAACATGATCAGACCTGTGCTGTAGGAAGAGCCCTTTGGCAGCTGTGGAGGCAACACTCCCAACATTTGTTGAGAGCAAATGAGACTAGTGGCAGTGTGAACACAAGAACAACTATTTATATACACTTTTAAGTTCATAAATCACTTTACAAATATTATTTCATTCTCACATCTACTATGAGAGCTGGGTGCTGTTGTCTCCATTTTACAGATGAGGAAACTGATGTTGAGAAGGACTAAGTAACTTGTCTATGGCGACGCGGCTAGGAAATGTCTGAGGCTGGATTCGAACTCAGGACTTCCTTCAGTATTCTGTCCAATGTTGGTTGGTTGTTGTCCTTCGTCTTCGAAGAGGGCCAAAATGACATCACCATGATAAAGTGAAATTTCAGTGTGTCCAACTGTGGCTGATCAGACCAATACGAGCTCAGAATGCTCTACCACAGTTTGGGTACAGATAGTCCATGTGAATATTTGGGGTGGATATCCCAAATTTGCACATCCTACATTTACTTTGTGCTGTCTCAGTTCTGCTGTGCTCAAAGAACTCAGAACCCTTTCTGATGTGGGCACGCCATGCTGAGTGGTCCTGTGCCAGTGTCTCCCATATTGCACAGTCAAATCCAGAGTTCTTGAGAGAAACTTTGAGAGTGTCCTTGTATCATTTCTTCTGGCCACTATGTGATCGCCTGCCCCATGTGAGTTCTCCATAAAATAGTCTTTTTGGCAAGCACACATTTTGCATTTGAACAACGTGGTGAGCCCATCAGAGCTGCGCTCTCTGAAGCACAGTTTGAATATTTGGCAGTTCAGCTCGAGCAAGGACTTCAGTATCTGGTACCTTATCCAGCCCAGGTAATCCTTAGAATCTTCCTAAGACAGTTCAAATGGAAGCGATTCAGTTTCCTGACAAGGCGCTGGTAGACTGTCCATGTTTCACAAACATATAACAGTGAGGTCAGCACAACGGCTCTGTAGACCTTCAGTTTGGTAGTCAGTCTAATACCTCTTCTCTCCCAAACTTTTCTTCGGAGCCTCCCAAACACTGAGCTAGCTCTGGCAATGTGTGCATCAACGTCATTGTCAATGTGTACATCTCTGGAAAGTATACTACCAAGGTAAGTAGACTTACCCACAGCATTCAAAACTCCTCCATTTGTTGTAATTGATGGTTCCACATATGGATGGTGTGGTGGTGGCTGATGGAGCACCTGTGTTTTCTTGGTGCTAATTATTAGGCCAAAATTAGCACAGGCAGCAGAGAATTGATCCATACTTTGTTGCATCTCAGCTTCAGAGGCTGCGTTGAGTGCACAATCATCAGCAAACAGAAAATCCCATATCAATACTCCCTCCACTTTGGTCTTGGCTTGTAGCTTTTTCAGATAGAAGAACTTACCATCAGTACGATAGTTGACCTTGATGCCGTGTTCATCCTCATTGAAAGCATTTGTCAACATGACTGAAAACATCATGCTTAAAAGCATGGGAGCAAGTACACAGCCCTGTGTTCACTCCATTGGTGACTGGGAAGGCACGGGAGCTTTGTCCATTATCCAGAACCCAGGCAAACATGCCATCATGAAATTGATATGTACTATATTGATGAACTTCTCCAGGCAACCAAATTTTGACATAATTTTCCATAAGCCCTCATGACTAATAGTGTCAAAGGCCTTGGTTAGATCTACAAACATTGTTTACATCTGTTCTGGTCCTGGCATTTCTTCTGGAGTTGTTGGGCAGCAAACACCATATTGACTGTTCCTCAACCCTTTCTGAAGCCACACTGATTCTCAGGTATATGACCATCTTCCAGGTGAAGGATCAGCCTATTAAGGAGGACTCTAGCAAGAATTTTGCCAACAATGACTAAGAGAGAGATCCCCCCTGTGATTGTTGCAGGACAATCTATTCCCTTTACCTTTATAGAGATGGACAATGGAGGCATCCTTGAACTCCTGGGGGATAACCTCCTCTTGTCATATAACCTGGAAAATTTCAGTCAGCTTTTGTATGAGCAATGGTCCCCCATCTGTAAATCTCAACTGGAATAGAATCAGCTCCAGGTGCTTTGCCACATAAAGGAGCCTAATGGCCCTCAAAACCTTTTCTTCAGTTGGAAGTTCAGCAAAGAAGGCATTGACTTCAACCTCAGGTCAGTAGCCTCAGCATTGACTGATGATGGTCTGTTGAGAACACTATGGAAGTGTTCAGCCCATCTCTCCAGAATCATGTCTTTATCACTAATCAATGTGGCTCCATCAGCACTGAGTAGTTATGATGCGCCATAGGTTTTTGATCCTTAAATAGATTTCAGGGAATCATAAAAGCATCATTCTCTGTCCAGTGTACCTCCTGAGTGGAAGGAAAAATATGCATATTAGAAATTTTGTTGAAGTAGAATTGAAATGATTTGACAACAAGCTGGATTGCCAGAGTAAATTGATAGTGAAGAGTGTCAAGGGTGACACTGGAGTTACAAACCTGGGTGACTGGAAGAAGTAGTGGGTTTGGGGTGGGGTGGATGGGGGGAGATAATGGGACATGTTTTAAACATATTATATTTGAGAAAGCTACAAATTAGCTAGAGTTTTGATACATGATAAGCACTTAAATAATACTTTTATTTACTTATTCATTAAATATTTGTTCAATTGAGTTGATCCTATTGAATTGAATATAGGGATATATATTTTTTTTTTTTTACCAAAACAAATTACTTGAGTTTCAGGTGCCAATTTTCCAAGTTTTCAGCATCCATCCAAGGAGTCTCTTTGACTTATTGTTTAGATGCCATTTCACTGTTTTTTACAGTGTTGTACTGAAGTGCCTCAAAATTAATTTCACCCTAAATTGACATATCCTATACTAAATTAAAATACCATAATAATATTTTTATTTCATTTTCTTCTTAGCTATCTGAATAATGAACCAGATGTCAGAAATCTGATCATTTTGATCACGTGACTGTACCACCTGATTTATAAGTTTCTTCTAGTTTTACTGTTGTGTGATTCTATATTTCAAAAATATGCTTTCTTTAGACAGTGCTAAGGATAATCTCCTGACGATCATAGTTCGAAATTGAACCTGCCACTGCAGTTGCCAAAAAAAAATGTTGAATAGGTCTAATGGTCTGTTCCATTGATGTTTCGTTTATAGTCATCAAGCTAGTTGTTTCTCCCATATCTTTCTTTTCTTGTGGTCCTGCATTATAACCAAGCTTCATCTCTCTGAAGGAAGGAATTAATGTCCTAACCCAAGTCTTACTGAAGGTTAAGAAAAATATTAGTGCCCTACCCCTGTCTTATTAAGGGATTTGTTGCATTTTTTTAATGGCATATGATAGCATAGGGAATAGGACATTTGGAATTCCGCAGTTCTTCACTTGATCAATTGGTGCAACAGCATACATGCTGTTAATAATTTAGCCAGTCAAATTAAGAATGTTTGGACTAAAATAAACATTTGAGAATTAAAATGAATGTGTTAGTATTGATGAATTGCTAATATGTAGTGCCTCCAAATTTTAACCTGAGTTTTTTTTAATTAAGTATTGGAGATGCTAAGGAATAATAATAGCTAACTTTTTTATAGCACCTACTGTGTGCCAGGCACTGTGCCCAACACTTTACAATTATTATTTCATTTGATTCTCACAGCTTCCTTGGAAGGTAGTTACTGTTATTATCCCCATTTGACAGATGGGGATGAGGGGGCAAACAGAAGTTAAGTGACATGCCCAAGGTCACACAGCTAATACGTGTCTGAGGCTAGATCTGCACTCAGGTCTTCCTGACCCTCATGCTCTATCCACTGTACCACCTAGATGCCTCTAAGAAATAACATAATGCAAAAATGATTCCTTGACCTTGTAACTGTAGCAGGAGAGTGCATGTAGATTGGAAGCAGTATCTCCAATATGGAAATAGGATTTTTAAAAAATTTTTCGTGTTTATACCAAATTTTATTTCAAACTTTTTTTTAAACTTCTTCAAGTTTTCTCATAGTAAGTATAGCTTGCATGTGGTGGAGAAACCCTAATTGTTCAATATGCATTTTTTAATTTACATTTTAATTGCTCTGATCTTTACCCTTGCATGCTATATTAGAGATCATCTTGCTGTTTAGATGTTTTCTTCTTTAGTTTGCCTCCTGATTTCTTAATACTAATGAAGATCTTGAGCTCAGTTTAAACATATCTTTTCCACTCAACTATCAAGCATTTTCAGAGAGACAATGCATTCATTACAGAGCTATTTAGTTGATTAAAATGGCAGGGGAGGAATACTACCAAAATAATTTCAGAAAATCAGCTACTGAGTTTGTTTATAATCCTGCCTTAGGCTGTCGTTCATGATCCTGGCTGATTAAATTACCCTTTCTCTATCTTTTGCTACCTACATATATTTGAAAATTTGTAGCCAGTATTCTCTAGCTTTCTTGGACTGACACTGCATACACATCACAAAAATTAAAAGGAGGAAAAAGAGAGAAGGAAAGAGATATAGGGGGGAAAAGATAATACAGCACTACCTGTGCCTTATATAACCAAGCTATAGATTTGGGGGAAGGGAGGGTGAACAACCGTCTTTACCTCAGTAAGCTATGGACATGTATTTCTGACTTACAGACATCATATCATAGAACCCTTTCATCACCCCAGACTGATTCATTAACAGATTGTACAACCCTTTTTTAATGTTATCTATTTAAGTATGTAGAAAGATCACTTGTTAAAATAATAGCTTAAAGTCATTATAAGTGCCCTACTCTATGTAAAATTTAGCTTTAAATGAATTCATAGGGTAGGAAATTAACACAGTATGTATTACCTATCGTATTCTGGACCCAGATGGAAATAGGTGAAGGACGTTGAGATGAATTATGTTTAGGAAGTGGTTTAGTGTTTTAAAGACTCATATTTTTAATTTCGACATTTTTCCTTTGGCATTATATTGCTGCAAGTCATGGAGTACTAAAGTCACCAGAGAAGTAAAACTGTGGGTCACCCAAAGAACAAGGAAAAGTTAGTCAGTAACATGTTACCAATGAGAGTTGCTTAGGAAAGGTAGTATAAAGACTACCCTTAGAGAACTGTAGTGATGTACAGAGAGTATGTTGGTCATACAGCAGATAAAATGCTGGGACTGGAATCAGTAAGACATATCTACCTGAGTTCAAATCCAGCCTCAGAAACTTACTAGCTATGTGACCCTGGGCAAGTCTTTTCACCCAGTTTCCCACAGTTTCCTTATCAGTACAATGACTCCAAATGGGGTCATGAAGAGTCAGACACAACTAAAACAACTGAAAAATAACAAAAAGAGTGAGCAAGGATTAAGTAATAGATACTTAATGTTACATAGGAACTTAGGTATTGTCACAAGATCTAGATTCAGCTCTCAAGACGTTGAGTGGCCCTGGTGTAGATCATCTGTAGGGAATCAGGTCACAAAGTTGGGAATAGATTGTAATCTGTGTTATTGGAAGGAGTGCTCGCTTCAGTGGGATGACAGAGTTATTAACATGTGCCCCTACAACTGGTCCTATCGGTTGATTTAAAGCTGTATTCCCAAAGCCGTGCCAGTTTGATCCATTCGTGTGTCACCGAGACACATCTTACTGTATTTTTTCCCAAGCTTCTTCATTCTGCCAGTCATTTTCATTGTCATTGCTTCAACCTAGAGGGTGGAGCCTAATTGCAGTCGTCATGGTGGAGAGTTGTTATTCAGTCGTTTCAGTTGTTTTGCCTCTTCATGACCCCATTCGGGGTTTTCTTAGCAAAGATACCAAAGTGGTTTGCCATTCCCTTCTCCAGTCCATTTTACAGATGAGGAAACTGAGGCCAAACAGGGTTATATGACTTGCCTGGAGTCATGCAACTAGAGTCTGAGGCCGATTTGAACTCAGATCTACCTGATTCTACATCCCATTCTGTATCCACTGCACCACCTAGCCATGCTTATGGTGGAGAGATAAATGGATGTTTATCTGTGTGAATATGTGTATGTGTGTGTGTTTATATATGTGTGTGTTTTATGATAGTGAGATACTCAATGTTTCTATTTTAAGTCTAGGACCAAAAGATAAAAAACTAACTTTTAGGTTTAGGCAAAAGCCTGGACTCTAGACATGAGCAGTATCAGGGGTCCTTATTGTATAAGGGCACATCAATAGAATATGATAGACATTTATTCAGCAGCAGCTGGGTAGCACAGTGGATAGAGCGCCGGTCCTAGATTCAGGAAAACCTGAGTTCATATTTAGCCTCAGACATTTACTAGCTGTGTGACCCTTAGCAAGTCACAAAAAAAAATCTTTGCCTCAGTGTCCTCATTTGTAAAAATGAGGATGATAATAGCACCTACCTTTCAGGGTTGTTGTAAGGAGTAATTGAGATAATTATTGTAAAGCTCCTGACACATAGTAAATGCTATATAAATGTTAGTTAATACTATTATTGTTTTTGTGATGATGGTGATGATGATGATGATGAGGCAGCATGTACTATTTGGTGCCCATTGAGGGTGGAAGGGCGATTACAAGTCTAGATATGACACTGAACCCTTTTCCTTAAGGAACTTTCAATTAAATCAGAAAATAAAAATTGCCACACATGACTTTTATATGTGTGTTTTGTGTATTACATGATGAATGCGCATGTTTTTGCAAAATGAAGTTCAGTGTAAATTCTGGGAGGAAGGGAAGGTTTTGTGGAGGCAGAAGCCTTTGGATTGGGCTTTACAGGTAGCAAATTGAACAGGTGAAGAAGGGAAGGGAGGGTAATCAAGGTACTATGACTGGAGCCTGTTCTTTAATAAGCTCAGCGAATATCTGGTGGGAGGAGGTTGTCCTGTTTGGCAAAAGTGCCTAAGAGGGTGAAAATGGGAGATATAATCTGAGGTTGGGTGGAGCCTGCTTGTAGAAGTCTTGAAGGCTAGGCAGTGGAGTATGAACTTTATTCACTAAGCAATGGGGAGGCAGTGGAGATTTAGAGGTGTAAGAGTGATAGAACCAGAGGTAGACTTAAGTCTAGAAAATGAATCCAAGACCCAAAGTCCAACACAAGATCAAAAGCACAGAGGAATGTACCTATAGCTGAGGTTAAAGCAGAATCCAGGATCTAGAGTATCATTGTTGGCAGAGATGGGTTTAGATGTTCCATAACAGTCTTAGACTAGTTTTAATGTTTCATATTCATGGTTGGCCAGCCAATCATGTAAGGGCAGAAGTGGCAGGTTCCCCAGAGTGCTCTGAAAAGCATGAAATGCCCCATAAGCTGCCATGATGTTTCTTGCTATAGGCAACCAGTCTGTGGTCACTGTAACTTCAGTGACAGAGTGGTAAAAATTAGGAGAAGACACTCTTTGTGCCACCACATTTACTTTTGACTGTGTAAGATGGAACGCATTTTCCTGTGTAAACAATCTTATAACCGGTGTTTGGGTTTCCAGGCAAACCCACAAAAGTATATTTACCCCATAGTCCATAGATACCAGGACTGTTAGTATGCTAGTTTAAGTGGCTATTCCTTTTTAAGAATTCACATTGGGAGAATGTTTTCTGTGGTGCATGGTGAGACTAGAAAGATGTACTTCAGTTAATTGGTCTATAATGTCTCCCTTGCCCCAAATTGTGAAGGGATTATGGTACCTTGGTAAAGATAGAATCCTCACTCAGACTGTATAGCTGTGATAATGGTAGGTCATTTGGATCAACCCTCTAATTTTTACCATTGGGGAAATAAAGAGGTGAAATTGCTTGCCAAAGTCTTCTAGGTAGTAAGTGGAAAAGCTGGAGTTGAACTCAGATCTTTCTCTAAATTCAGCATTCCTTCTACTATACTATATGGACTCCTTCATGCTCTGAGTGAGCTAAGTTTTGGTCTTTTTTGACCTTTCCAGTATCTTTGTAAGTTGGAAGTTCATAAGTTTGATAGAATTTGTATGCTACGATGGCTACTATTATTTCCAGTTTATGTTCGTTTTTGCCAGATTAGGACTTGTCTATATTGTGTTTTGCAGCTTTCTCCCATTTTATTCTAAGTATTTAGACATCCTTCCTTCCCTTTCTGCAATGGCACTGTTAGTACCATAGTTCAACTACATTGCAACCTAAGTAGGTTTTTATGACCTGGAATCTAAGCATCATTTATAACATTCTCTTTTTTTTTTTTTTTGTGAGGAGAGCAAGGCAGTTAGGGTTAAGTGACTTGTCCAAGGTCACACAGCTAATAATTGTGACAAGTATCTGAGACTGGATTTGAACTCAAGTCCTCCTGACTCTAGGGGCAGTACTCTCTCTTCTCATTGTACCACCTACCTGCCCCTGTAACATTCTTTCAAATAAAAAAAAAAGTTATAATTTTTTTCTAAGTTTATAAACTTTTTATACAAAATTTGTATCCACATAACTTTTAATACATCCATTTTGCTTTGTTTTGGGGGATTGTAAATGGATACATGGTATATCCTATTGTTAGACTGGGAAGACAGTAAAAAGAACAGAGTTCTTTTCTTTGGGGTATTGAAACATGGAAAAATATGGGTTATTAGAAGAAGGTGCTTTTGAACCCAAAGTCTTGAACTTTATTAACAAGTGGGTCTTTTAATAAATTCTGTTTCATGGCCACAGACCCTATCCCTAACTGGCCATCTTTCTAGTGTGTAGTGGGTTTTAACATAAACTAGGAAATAAAAGAAATATAAGAACAAACCCAGCATTCATCCTGGAAAAGAGCTTTTTAAAAGAAAGTTTGGTATAGTGCAGAGAACTTTAAATTTAGAATGAGAAGAATGAAGTTCTGACCCTAAAATAATCACATACCTTCTCCGAACCTCAGCTTCCCCATCCGTAGAAATGGCCTACCTAGTCCTTTACTTTCATGAAGATTCAGTTATAGGTTCTAGTTCTCATCCTAGGAGTAAGCAACATTTACTACTCAATTTTCATTGTCCATTTAAAAACGTTGAGTAGATGTCTTCCCTTCTGAGGGAGATGACTTAGCTTTCTTTTTTCCATTGGTCAGGGAAATGGATAGAAGAATTATAGGTCACTCTTCTTCAAAGGAGATAGAGCAGGTGGGTTACTGCAAGCTTTCTCATAATGTTTGAAGAAGCATCTGGCTCTGAGGAAAAAGAAAGTGAATGTTAAGTGGTTCTTTGTCAAATACCTTAAGACATATCATTATTGAAAAGTAATTTTATCAGAGAGGCGGGCAATTTTCAGGCAAAGCTTTTTCATTCTGTCTCTGTAAGCCTAAATTTCACTGGCCTATCAATAACAGTCCATTATGTAGAGTCAGTAAGCTGAAATAATTTCATATTCATAGTTGTGTTATCAGTTTAAATATTTGTCCAGGGAAATATTCAGAAAAAGAGAAAAGATCAGCCTCCTTGAATTTCTTGGTATACTTCATCTAGTTGAAGTGATCTAGGGAGGTTTCATAAATAAAGTAGTTAAAAGTTTAAAAAAAAATCCTGTTGTCTGCCTTTAAGGCCATTAAACAAAAGCAAAGAGCCAATATCTTCTCTAGAAATCAATGAAGAAAAAAATGTTACAGAAGAGTTAGAACTAATGGAGGGGAAAATTCATAAATCTGAAAGACATGGTATGAGAGGGGGACATTCCAACACGAAATGGTGGCTGGCACTTTCCTCCCCTACTAAGCTAATGACCCCCTGCCTTCCCTTCATGGTATCTAGGCAAGGATTGCATAATTTAATTGACTTACCATCAACTACAATTGCTGACTAAATGTTTTCTGAGTGTTTTTTGGATAGAGAAATGATCTTAAACATAAAGTGAACTCCATGTACACCCACCAAGTCAAATTCAACTTTTTTATGCACCTTAGTGACAGGAAATTGAAGTCAAACTCTTAACTCCAACAGCTTGCAATCATCAGTCATGCTGTCTTCTAAATCATCAGGAGAGAGGAGGGAGGGAAAGAGACAGAAAGAGAGATGAGTTGACTAGCTGATTGTTAAAGCTAAACTTTTTAGGTTATGTGTATCTTGGTGAAGCTACCATGCATTAACTTTCCAGATTCAGGAATTTGATTTTTATTAGTTTACCCAGAGGATCAAGCTCTCTGGAAACTGATTCACACTAACTAAACTCGTGAGAAAGTAAATTTCAGACTGTCAATTGATTATTTTACAGTTGAGATATATCTAGCAAAAAATATTGCACTTGCTAGAAGAGGGGAAAAAATTGGGCTGGAGGAGGGGTTGTCTACTCTGGCTTATCAGGGAGAATGAAGTTTCTTGAAACACTGCAATAAGTGCTTCAAGAGGAACACAAATAGGGAGAAGATTCTGAAGAACCAAAGGGAACCCTAACCTGTGTCAAGAGACTGGAGAGTAGAAGAATGTGCTAAAGAAAGAGAAGTCTAGAAGAAGGACTTGTGACAATGGAGATGTGTAGTATGACTATACTTTCACAGATCATTTCTATAGTAGATGTGCTGGCAAAGCAGAACAGTGTCAGTAGAGGTTCTTCCCATTGAGAATGGAGCTAGACTCCCTATGCTCCTACAAAAAAAAAAGGGGGAAATTGGTCAAAGGGAAGACAGATGAGTCATGGTAGGTTGTTGGCCCCCTGATATAAGTCATAACTATCCCATCTTCTTTCTGGACGTACCCAAGAACCCAGTGCCCACTTAATGTAATTTATGTGGGAACAAACAATACCTCTAGGATACTTGAAGGCATATTTCTTGGGCAAGAAATTAAAAACTATAGAGTGATCTTTCTAACCCTGGTATTGATTCTTTAAACAATTTAATTCAGAAGAGAAAGACGATTTGGAGATCTGTGGTTAGGAAGAGGTTGTCAGAGGAGAAAATTTGGATTTCTACACCAGGTGTTAAAATCACAGCTGAAGGAATCAGGAAAGACCTTTTGAAGGAGATTATGTTCAAGCATTACCTTCTATATAAGGGCTTTTGTTGATCATTCATCTCTCAACTCTTAGCATCCTACTTCCATAAACTATATTGCTTTCAGATTTATTCTGGGTGTATTTATATGTATATGTTGTGCCTCTTGAGCCTTCTGAGAGCAGAAGCTCTTTAATTTTTGCCTTTATATCAGCAGTATTTAACATGGGGCTTGACACATAGTAGGTTCTTAAATGCTTGTTGATTGCTTAGGAGACCTGAATCTGACAGAAGCTAAGGATTCAGAGGCAGTGGTAAAAATGGAGTCTGTTCCAGGCATGAGAAACAGCCTATAAAAATGCAGACAGGAAATGGAATGCCACATATGGAGAATGGTAAATAAGTCAGTTGAGATAGTATGCATTATATGCGAGAGGAAGCAAAGTGTAATTGTAGATTGACATCAGCCTGGAAATGTAAGTTGGCATTAGAGTGTGAGGGGCAAAATGGAAAATTTTGTCTAGAGGTAATAGGGAGAGTCTGGAGTTTCTTGAGTAACAGAGTGACATGGTCAGACCTGTGCTTTAAAGCCATCAATTTGTCAGCCACATAGAAGTGGGGTTGAAGAAGACAAGAGGTTTGGATGCAGGGAAACTACTGCAATAAACCAGCCAACTGGTGATGAGGATCTAAATTAGAATGGTTGCAGTGTGAGCAGAAAAATATATGTAAGATGTGGTAGAGGTAGGATCAAAATTGCTTCACTGTGGGGAATGGGTGAGAGTCAAGAGTCAGAGCTGATTAGATTACAAGTCTGGGTAATCTCAGGAGAGAGATGAGGGATGGATGAGTATATTTGGAATTATTTTTATGGGTGTGATAGTTGAAACCATGGGAGTTGAATTCATGCTCCAAGATAATAGAGAGAACACAAAACAAGAGAGAGCCCTGACAAATAATGATTAGTTGTTTTTTTTTAATGTCAAGACCTGAGGCAGTAAGTTCCCCACCACTAATCATCATGACTCCAGGAAAGCCAACTTGTTGAACCAAGTCATGTCTGACAGTGTATACAGCATTCTGTATCCATAGCCCACCACCTCTGTGCCAGGAGAAAGGAAGTATATTTCATCATATGTTTTTCAGGACCAAGATTAGTCATTGAAACTAATCTGAGTTTATTTTCATTTGTTGCTATAGTCACTACATATATTGTCCTTCTGGTTCTGCTTTCTGTACTTTAGTTCAGTTTATCCAAGTACTAGATGATTTATGAGGTCCCATCCAATTCTGAAGTTCCATAATTCTATGAAAGATAACTGGTACCATGTGTATGTCCAGGATATTCCTTCTCAGTTGGTAGGTCCATGCAGTAATAAGAAATTATAAATCAAAAATTTGCTTGATAATTAGATAACACCAAAGGAATAAGAGGTTTGTGATGGATATTTCAGTGAAGTCGTGGTAGTCTGATGAAATGTCCTCCTCCATACTAGGAATATTTTTGTTTAGGTAATTAGAATCAGTATCCTCTCCTTGCCCAGTGATGGAAGTACACCAGCAATGCATTTCTCTTTATTGTCTCCTTCTTTCTAGACTCCATGTAGACCACCACCTTCTCTTAGGTTAGCTCGGGTATGTTAGGAATAATTCGATCACATCTTCTCCTGCACTGATTACATGCCACATGTAACCTGAAGGCTATAGGTTCCCCACCTTTGATTTAAAGTATCATAGAATCTCAGAACCTAAAGGATACTAGATAGCATTTGAGACAAACTTATGGAAATGTACTAGTGAAAAAGTGAAAGGTGATTTGACCATGGACAGTTCATGTGTCAGAATCTTAAAGTTAGAACAGAACATTGAGGTTTACTCTGACCTCTTACCTGGTGCAGGGTGTATAGACTAGAATGCTATGGCTGGAAGCTTTAAGATGGCATAGCACAGTTTAAAGGTTATTCAGTCTACATTATCTTTGATAGATGTTTATCCAGTCTCTGTTTAAATACCTATGGAGACAGTGAGCTTGCCACTTGTCAAGGCTGCCTATTCCACTGTTATAATGACTCTCCGAATTATTATTTATTAACTCTCCTTGTCACTTTCATTAGTCCTGGTTCTTTTTGGGGGTAACAGCAAGAAAAGAGCCTCTCCTCCCAAATGTAATGAGAGCTACTATCCCACTGCTTACCTCAAGTTTTCTCTTCTCCAGGTAGAGTATATATTTCCTTCTACTATTCATTTGATGTGTTTTCCAGACCTTTCACTACTCAAGTTATTCTCATTCTATATGCTCCAGTTTTAAATGTCGACCATAAATTGTGGATCAGTAATGGAGCATCATACTCTGCATATTCTCTGACTGGCATAAAATCTCACCCTAAGCAGGTATGATGTATTCGAATAGTTACATCAGAAGAACAGAGATGAAGTCTCAATTCTACTACTCAGCTTATATGACTTTGAGCAAATTGCTTCACCAACTTGAGCCTGATACCTCATCTAGAAAATTGAGAGGATCCCTCTATTACCTACTTCACAGGAGTAAAATGAGTTTTGGAGGAAAAACACTGTAAAAATCTTAAAATGCTATATAAATGAATTTCCACATTAATAATAGTTATTAACATACTAGCAACTAATGCATTAATAAGATATTGATATTATTATAATAAAACAGAAATTACATCAATAGGTTTTTTTTTAAAAAAAAACCTCACTGTTTATCCGTATGCATTGTTATAGTCAACTATGTCCCCATTTTTTTTTCAGTTAAACTGTTACAAAGTCATCTCTTCTGTCTTTCATTTATGGAGCATTTTTTTACTTTAAATGTAGAAAATTAAAGTTACCCCTATTGTTTTATTTTGTTTTGAATCTTTGATATAGACTCACTATTTTAAAAATCTTAACCTTGTCATACAAGATGATAATTATCCATCCTAGATTTGTATTTCCCACCAATTTGATCAGCAGGATTTCAATGTCTTCATTCAAGTGAGTGACAAAAATGTTGAGCAAGACAGAGCCAAGTACAGAATTGTGCAGTACACCTTAGAGATAATATAAATGCATTACATAGGCTCTTGGGGTATATGTGTTCAACTAACTACTGATTGTATTTGCATTTTCTTGTATATACTTTTCCATGTTGTCAAGGATATAATGAAAGATTATTAAATACCTTATTAAGAGCAAGATAGACTTTATCTATGACACTACCCTTATCTACCAGCCTAGTAACCTTATTAGAAAGGAATTGAGATGGTAAGGTTTTGTGTGTTTGGTTAGTTTGTATCATGGCTCATTCTTAGGAAACCCTTAGTGGCTCTTAGTAATCACCCCTTCTTTTCTGTGTTCACAAGACATTTAAGAATTTTGCCAAAAATTGACATGAAATAGTTTATAGAATTCATCCTTTCCCTCTTTTTGAAATTTAGAATAGCAGTTGCCATTTTCTTAGCCTTCTGACATCTCCCTCTATTATAATGATTTCTTAGAATTCACCTACAAGTTTTTGTTTTTGTGCAGTCAGCATGAACTCTATGGTCTAAGCAAGCTGGACCTAGAGATCTGCACTCATTAAAAATGAATGGGGGCTCTCTGTTCCTTCATATATTTTGGACTTCAGTTTCCTGTCAATATTATTTTTCCCCTTTCCATATTAAAGATTTCATCCTCTTGTTTGGTAAAGTCTAAGCAAAACATCAGTTGAATACTTTTGCCCTTTCCCTGCTAACGTTGGCAGGTAGAATGTCCTTGAACCCATCCTGAGGTCATATACCTTCATTGTTATCACTCCAATAAAAGCTGAACGATTTTTTCTCTTAACGTAATAGATTTTGCAGAAAATTATGATATTGGTGGCCCAATTTCCATTTCCCATTTTCTCTGTGGATAGTTTATCTGTCCAAGGTCTGATTTAAGCTCTTTAGTTATTGTCTCACTGTCTTCTCCTACACTTTAGTCTTTCTTCGAATTTTCTACCTGAAATCTAGGTGTATTGGGATATCTAGGCAATTCCCTTGTTCTTTTTAGTAGTAGTGTAGGAAAACTTTCAAATTGTAAATGAGGTTATTAATTTGGCACAGCTTGTTCCTAAATCATGATTTTTTTCCTGGTAACTAGTTATTCCTTTTCCAAGTGCTCATGAACTATCATTTTAATAATGTGCTCCAGAATTTTACCAGGATTCAAAGTCACTGTTCTCAACTTATTAATCAGAGAATGGACTTTTATTCCTTTTTTTGGAAACTGAAACTTTTGCCCATTTCCTATCCATTAGAACTTTTTTGAGCTACCACAGTTTATTTAGCAATCACATTCCATAGTTCTTTCAGGTCACTGAATTTGGAATGAGAAGGTTTGATTTGGAATCGCAGCTCTGCCCCTATGACCTTGAACCAAGTTGCTTAATTTCCCAGAGAATCTGTTTCTTCATCTAAGTGTAAAATGGGGATCCTGTCTTACAGGATTGATGTAAGGATCAAATGAGCTATGTAAACCATAAACTGCTCTAAAAGTAAGTTATTTTTATTATTTCCATGAAATGTAATTCCTCAAAGCTAGATGAACTCAACATAACAGCTACATCAGGCATTGTTAACTTTTTTGGTGTCATGAACTTATTTAGCAGTCTGGTAAAGCATATAGCCCCCTTCTCAGAATGTTTTTAAATAGTTGAAGGAAATGCTAGATTTTAGTAGACAGTTAATGAAAGTAATGTAATTTCTTATGTCATTTTTTTTTTCCATCTAAGTTCACAGACCCCCCCCTGAAATCTGTCTGTGGATATACTGGAACCCAGGTTAAGAACCTGTGACCTCAATGCTCTCTTGCAGTCTCCATGCTTCTCTTGGTTTTTAAATCCTTGTAAATTATTTCTTATTTTGTTATTTCCCTGGGTGGAAACAAGCATTGAATAGTTTTGCCTTCCTTCCATTATTCTGTATAATCTTCATATCCATACAAAATAAGGGGTCGAAACCTTTTCTTGTTCTCTTCACCATGACAACCCTTTCCCTTCCCCCCACCACCACTGGACCAAAAAAGCCTTTTTATTGGTATTAGTGTTTTTCACAAGCCTCCACTCATGTTGAATTTTAGCTTTCCTGGCACACTGTCTGTGCCCTTCATCTGTTTCTGTCCTTATTTATGTAACCTTTCTTCCATCCTTTGCATGTTTCCTTTAAAAGTTTTAACTCTTATTCTACAACAGATGAGTGATTAAAGATAGGAACAGGCAGTTTTTTGAAAGAAATACAAATTATTTCACAGTCACCTGAAGAAAAAAGTTCAAAGTCTCTTTTCTAAGAAATGCAGGCAAACGAGATTCTGAAATGCTGCCTATCACCTATGAAAATGGTGAAGATGAAAATTATTTTTAATAATGCATAATAAAGATAACTAAAAATAATTTAAATTAAAATTATTTGCTATCCATGCCTATGGAAAATGTACTTATTCTTTTATTGCTGATGGATTTGTGAATTATTCCAACACTTTTAGACAATACTATGGAATTATACAATGTGCATACCTTTAGACCCAGTAGTTACACACTAGAGAATAATGCTTAAGAAAGTTATTGATAGGAAACAGACATCTCCCTAGAAAAATATAACTAGCAGGACTATTTTTGATAGATAAGAGGAAGAAAATATGCTGGATTGCCTTTGGAAAATTTCAGAGTTCTTTTAATGACACCCACCCCCCAACTTTCCCATGTAAATAAAGGCTCATCTTTTTAAATCCAGAATTGTTCTGTTGTAATTAATACAAACTTGGTCTCTCCATCTCACCCAGGATAGAAGTGTAGTGGCCAATTACTGGCCTGATTCCCTTCCTAATCAACATGAGAGTTTGAGCTTCTGTGTCTGTCTTAAGTCTGTTTGCTCCTCCTTAGGCAACTTATTGATACCGATCTTAGTGCAGAAGTCCAATTGGTGTAGTCCCCTGAATCTGCGCTGAACTCAAGACAGTTCTCAGTCTCACCAGTAGCAAGGATTACAGATGGGTGCCACCATGCCCAGTTTGCCTATTCTTTTTAGTGAGTTTTTGCCTTAAAAAGATATCTGTATTTTCTGTAAACTTGTAAAAAATTTGCTCCTTAAACTCTAGGATACACCTAATCATGTCCACCATTCTTTGAGTATTTCTCCTAAGATTTCCTGTGCCATCTTAAGCAACCAAGTCTTTCTTATCGGTCTGAATTGAGACTAAGCATCAGATTCCTTTTGTTTCTTCTTCCATCTTCTAAGAACTGAAATTAACAAGACAAGAATTTAACTAAAAAGACAAGCCCAGAATTTATCAGATCCTCTACTTTCAGCAGAATGAGTTTTGCAGCAGATGTTCAGCTGTATCTTGACTCTTTGCCAAACCTGTAATATGTATATACAAACACTATCTATATATTCCATCTGGAGAGGAGGTTTATAGTATACTCCTCTATAATAATATATCTGTTTTTTTCTCTTTTTATCATTACCCAAATGCTTTCCACTGTACTCCCCCAGGTTCATTTTATTTACATACAGGACTTTGCTTTGTTAATATACTGTTATCTTTCCATTCTTTTCTTCTAGATTTATTTCTCTTGATCCAGACATACACACGCACATATATTCATATATGTGTGTGTTTATATGTATATACACATACATATTTCATTGCTCTTTTCTAGTTATTATTCTCCCCCACTAAGTCTTAACTGTTATCTGAGAGGTCATTTCTTACTTCCTTGTATGAAATTTCAAGTTTACTGTGTTACTCTTACGCTACAGTAGTATTATAATTATACATCTGAGGTCATAAATATTATTTCTTACCTCGTTCCTATTGTCCTCGGCTGAGAATTGCGGTGAACTCTGTTTTCTTTCTCATGTAGACTTACCTAGATAATGTATATATAAACTTTGGTTTAGACAGTAGAGAATGTTATTGTCTAATGTTCCATCCCATCCCAGCTGCCTTCCAATTTTTTCCTGCATCTCTACCTCCCCATTAGCACCCCTTCAAGTAAATTAATGGTTCTGATTTGCTTTTCTTTCCTTGACCAAAAATATTTGAGCCCTAAACCTAAAACTTGAAAACAAGGGCATAGTAAATGTAAATACTGTCTTTTCAGACACCTTCAGATCAGCGTGTTATTGGGAATAAATGCTAGACTTGGAGCGAGAGATCCCAAACCACAGTTTTAGAGCTGGAAAGGACTTGAGAGGTGATTGAATCCAATACTTTCATTTTCCAGAAAAGGAAAATGTAGCTCAGAAACATGAAGTGACTTGCCCAGGGTGACACAGTGAAGTATCTAATACTAGATTTGATCTTGGGTCTTCCTGACTCCAGGTCCAGCATTCTCTCCCCTGCCTCGTCGCTAAGCCTTCCCATGAAAATAAAGTTGTTGTTTCCATCTTGAACATCTGCAGATTTTTTTAACTAAGATTTTTTTTTTTCCCTTTTCATTCAGTACTTATCCTAAAACCCTGTCCAAATGTTCTCAGTGGAAAGGACATCCTCTGTTTGCCTTTTCAGAATACATTCCAGGAAAGTACTGGTTGTTCTAATAGCCACTTGTGTGCTTCCTTAGAGCAATCCAAGAGATGCAAAAAGAATCCTTAGTGTCGATAGGCAAAGGAACTAAAGCAAGTATCAGTTACGCTCCATAGTAATCCTATTGGTTCAGCTCTAAAATCCAACATTTTATTGATTTGTTGTTTCTGCTGCTCTCTGTTCATCTTTAAGCACAATGTGGTTTTGATGCATTAGCAAAATTGCAAATAAGCACTTCCTGGATATTTGTATACTATTCTCTAAGGAGAAGAAATTATATATAGTACTGAATGTTTCCAATGGATAAACATTGTGTTCCAAAATTTACAAATTCCATATCTGTTCCCTTCAGTGAAAGTTAGCAACCTAGGGAACATCAGTGAAATAAAATCTTGGGTTGAATTTTACATTACAGCTCCACAAAGACATATGGTTTGAGTTGGTTGGTTTGTTTTGTATTAGAGTCTATCCTCATTATTGGGGTACATCTTACTCTTAAGATATCCATGGTAAGAGGTGACAGAGATAATTCAAAAAAAGGACATCTGAAGATAATGGAATAATTTTTAACTTTTTACTGCCTTTGCCACCATATTTTTAGTTTTCAGCAAGTAATATGGTTTCCTGATTTGACTTCCATTTCCTCTGACTTCTCATTCCTTTGGTCTGGTAGATGGGCTAATATGCGAAGAAATATCCAAAAGATAGATGTTAAAAAGTTAAAAAACAAAGGAATACAAGTTGTCTACAAATTGTGTGACCTGAGTATTTAAGTTAAATTTGTATCGTTTGAGGACAGATGAAGCATCACATATTTATTAAATGGATAGTTTGATTCATTTGTCTAAACTTCCCACCATCCACAGAAAGCTACTTTGCTTTTTCTCCCCCCAAATATAAGCATATCACACTTTCCTTCTAACACATTCATCCATCTCAAGCACATGTGATTCTTTGGCTCTAAATCCAGTTATTAGAAACTTTAAAATCTTTTAAAGAATTTGTGTATTATATAGTTAAGATTATCTTGTAATCATTCTAACGTGTATGCATTCCAGCATGGCCTTCAATTGCTCTTACAGCTACAGATTCCAGGTAGTAAAGTAGTTACATAAACATGAGGCCTGGTCACCAGATTGGGATGAGCGGTACTGTGCAACAGTACTCATAACCTGAATATTCCAGGGGCGTGTGAAGTTCTCCTTAGGTTGAGATGAAAACTGACTTTTAGAATCAGAATTACTTTTTTTTAAGTGGTTTCCAAGGGAAGAGGGTTAAGGCTAAGGGAGGGTGAGAAATGAGTGCTGCTGTTGACTTGGAAATATCTAACGCCAAGTAAATATTTACTGATGGAGAAGGGAAAGTAGAGGAATATCATAGGGTGGAAGATGCAGTGCTTAATTTTATCTCCTGAGCATGATAGAATTGGGTTACTGAGATTCATTCTGATAGAAAATTTATTTGAATATTTCAGTGGTTAGTAAGTTCATTGGTCAAACATGTAATGAATCTAGTGTTTCTGGTAGGCTTGCCCATGTCGCATTACGCAATTTCACTGCAGCCTTAGTTCTGAACACAAAGCATGCACACTTTGCACTGTGCATGCCCTCAAGTCATGCAACATCGATGAACACTGCCAAAACACACGAAAAAAAACATTGGGAGTGGAAGAAGTTTAAGAAGCCCTGGCATAAATCAAGGGTTTTGCTATGTTTGTATAGAAAAGTTATTGTAGGAGCAGCTCATTCAATGGATAGAGCACTGGCGCTGAAGTCAGAAGAACCTGAGTTCAAATCCAACCTCAGACACTTAATAGCTGTGTGACTCTGGGCAAGTCACTTAACCCCGGTTGCCTAAAGAAAGAAGAAAAAGAAGTTATTGTTGAACTGATAATTTGAAATTTCTTTTGGTAAAATTCATTGGTAAAGCCAGATAACCCCCATTGAGGTGGCTAGGTGACATAGGGGTAGAGCATTGGACCTGGAGTCAGGAAGACCTCAGTTCAAACTCAGCCTCAGATACTTAGTTAGCTCTGTTACCCTGGACAAGTCACTTAACCTTTATCTTCCCCAATTTCCTCATGTGTAAAATGAGAATAATGATAGCACTTACCTCCCGGGGTTGTTACAAAGTCAAAAAAATAACCAAATGAGGTCACAGAGAGTCAGACGCAACACAAATGACTCAACAGCATCGAAAGAGATTTTTCAAAACAGAAAATGAATTTTAAGGATACCTTTTCAATTAACTGTTAGATTCCATCGATAAAATGTGATCAAATAATTTATTAAGTAAAGAACATTCTAATAAGATTAATGCCAAATCAATTAATGAGAAAGGCATAATCCCTCATGAAAATGAAGGACACCTTTCTCAGATAATATTTGCCTAAGTGATAGTTAGCCTTTTCTTATGTATTCACGTTATAATAAGATCTGCTTGATGGAAAAGCTTTGACAAACAAAATATCTTAGCTAAGGCATAGGACAGCAATATGCCTGGCAGCAATGGCCTTTTTTTTACATTTATCCAGATATGGCCACTTATTGGATTTTCATTAAGAATTCTAGTAGTTCTGCTTCTTAATTACATGTAGTAGTTTTCATTAAGGAGCTCATTGTGCTCCAAATAGCATTTGACTCTGGCTACATTGCAGTTTTTATTTCTGTAATTATAGGTTAAAGGGAAGCTATTTGGCCATTTCTGCTGGTTTTATGACACTGTCGTTTGGAAATGGCAGTGCATTTCCAACTTATGCTTGGGGAAGAAAGTTGAATCATTCAAAATAGAGTGTAATTTTTCTGAATTTTCATCTCATTTTCAATGTCTAAAGGAGAAACATCTTCATTTAAATTATCCCCAAAACCACAACTTTGGACAAAGTGCTTGCTCATGGAGGGAAGGAAGGAAGGGAGGGAAGGACGGAAGGAAGGACGGAAGGAAGGAAGGAAGGAAGGAAGGAAGGGAGGGAGGGAGGGAGGGAGGGAGGGAGGGAGGGAGGGAGGAAGGAAGGAAGGAAGGAAGGAAGGAAGGAAGGAAGGGTTTATCTCCTAGAATGATGTAAGATGAGAATGGCAGAAAAATTATGTTCAATTTAATAAGCATTTATTAAATGCCTATTATGTGTAGAATTGTTATTTTCAGTTACCTGTTTTCAGATTTGATTTCACTTTTCATATAGGAGCTCGTACTGTAGCTCAGCTCACCTACTTTACTGACGTTAATGTTTGAAGCCATGTATTTCCTATACAAATGCAGGCACAGCATAAAGTGGGGTCATGTGAAGGTGACTTTTCAGCCAAAATGACCCAGCAGTGCCTCTCACTTTTTTGTGAATTAGTATATGCACTGTCATTTGACATTAATGGAATAATTAAAACATAAAGGATCAGTGTGGTTTAGAAGAAAGAGCACTGTACTTATGAGGTTTAAATTCTGGTCTCACTTTGCCACCAATTTCTTTTGTGACCTGGAATAAGCCTCTTCACATTTGGGCCCCAATTTCCTCATCTGTAAAATAAGAGGGTTGGATTAAATTATTTCTAATGTGCCTTATCCTTCTAAATGGATGATTCTGTGCCCCTACATAATGGAAAGCTTGAAACCAAATGCTAATGCAGGTGATGGTTGGTAACAGGACATCAGGTTATAGATCCATATCAGATATCTGAGACTGGGAGAATGTGATATGTCAAAGGTCCTCAGCATGACAGATGAGCAGCCAATAGAAAAAGCTCACAGGTAAGAGTCATAGTAGGCCAGGAATCAGTCACTCCGGGTATAGACAAGTAGATAGTTTATCCTTTGGAGACCCAGACTATGATCAATTAGCAGGAAATCTAAAAGGCACTTCATCTGACAGTTAGTCCACAAGGGGTGATTTAGGGTTAAAGCAAGTGGTCAAGAGTCAGAGACTATGTAAAAGGGGAAGAAATAAAGGCAGTTAATCAACAGACAGGTAACAGGGTAAACAGCTGGTATGTGGTTAGGAAAACTCTAAGCATGTAAAGGTTGAATTTCTTTAGTCATTGAACAGATTATTATGCATCTCTTGTGTGCAGAAGCCAAGAAGTGAGGGGAAATACCAGTTAGGGAAGACTTAGTCCTAACTCTTATGGATGCAGGTCTCTTCTTCTTACCCAATATGTCCTGGCCAAATCGACCTACTGGCTGTTAGCAGTACCTGACACATTTTCTTTAGAATCGGTTTTCTACCTTTAAGAACTTAATGTGTCCTCCATGCCTGGAAGGCTCTTCCTCTTCTTCTTCCTCTTTCTCTTTGCCTCTCTGATTCTTTCTTCAAGGCTTAGCTCAAGGGCCACATGTCATGCAAGATTTTTTCCTGATTCCCACCTCCACCCTCACCTACAAACACACAGGTTGTTAGTATCCCGTCACTTATTGTATGTGTGTTTTAATTCATTTCTCTATATACCTGCTATTCTCCCCCCACCCCAAGAATGTAATTTCTCAGGGGCAGATACTGTGTAGTTTTTGTCATAATCCTAGGACTTAGTATATAGTAGGTACTTAATAAATGCTTATTGAATTGGAGTAACTTGAAAAGAAGCTACCCACTTCTTTGCTCATAGACTTGGTACCTAAGGGACCATAATGGCACTTTTCATAAGTGGGTCTTACAGGGACAGAGCCCAGTCCCAGATGTGTGGAAGGGAATGGGTAATTGCCCTTTTCCTTCAAAAGTGGAAGTGCAGGGGCAAAGACATAGGAGAATCTATTAAGATATCCTTCCCAAAAATAATGGTAACATTCATATAATTGGCGGAGGGGAAATTAAGTGTTTATTAAACACCTACTTTGTGCGAGACACTGTGCCAAGAGCTTTATAGTTAATCTCTGTCAATCCTTAAAGCCCTGTGAAGTTGATGATATTAACATACCTATTTTAGAGATGGGGAAACTGAGGCACCCTGCAGTTAAGTGACTCACCCAGGGGCCACAAACCTAGTATCTGAGGTTGGATATGAGCTCCAGTCTTTCTGATTCCGTCTCAGACTCTTTCTACCATGGCACCTACTGGCCACAACAGGTTACTTTTCTTAGAATAGTACCTGAAAAGCAGGGGAGGGATGAACTGGACAGCAAGAAGGATGAATGTATGAAACATAGTGGGCAACCATGTTCATTTGTACCTCCAGACTCACCAGTAAGGACAACCACTTACTTGTGATCTCTGGGGTCCTATAGACTGGAGGGAGCAGCAGCACTGTTGATAATAATAGCTAGTATTTACATCATACTTTTAGGATTGCCAAGCCCTTTACATGCGCTACCTTCATTGAGCTCCACAGCACTCTTAGGTAGGTGCTATTACCTGAGGAAACTGAGGCTAAGGGTGGTTAAATGACTTGTCCATGACCACATAGCTAGTAAATGTGTGAGATGGGATTTGAATTCGGGCCTTCCTGACTCTAAGTCCAGAGCTCGATCTGCAGCACTACCTAACTGCAGAGATGACAATATGATGTCTGGGAGAGGTGGTTAGATGATATGTCAAGCTTGCTCTGGGGTCTGGAGCAAGCTGCATACACAGCAGGTCACATGTTTCTGTCCCAAGCTGAATGTCTAGTATACTGTACCAAATGTAAAGACACACAAGAGACTTGAATGCTCTTAGGAAAATAATATCCATCTACCAGATTCAAAGAGAACACAGTGATAGTATTGGGAGTGAAGGAACATTATTTTACTTGTGACTTCAAATTGAATTGCCAAGGGGAAGGTTAGGGGAAGTTTCAGTTGGCAGAATAGTATATGATTGCAGCATGGATGAGGGATTTTGCTATGGAGATGAGAAAGAAGAAGATACTTATCATTTAGTAATTGAAAAAAAAGTTAAGGTCATGAAAAGGATGGTGGCTTTGACTTACTGTTTCCAGTTGATTGGCCTTGTGACTTTTTAGCTTCTGTTCAATTTATAGGGTGTGAATTGAAATCCATTCCCACTTTAGCTTATGGTTCATTGTCCCCTTTCCATTTTTTCTTCTTCCTTTTGTTCTCTCCTCCTTTTGCATTTCTTGCAAGTTATTCTTCAACTGCAAATAGAATTTTTAAGTTACCGTTGTTGATTGTGTGCCAGCAGTAAGAGGGTCACGTTTTTAAAATGCAAGGGGAAGATACAGAGGACAGAAGAAATCTTCTGTTAATTAGAATAGATAAGTGAGAATTTTCCAAAAGGGATGACAGTTAAATTTAAGTATATTTTGCGTTGAAATGAGAATTTATTCTTCTTGTGATAACCAGAATATCTTTAACAATTTGTCAGAAGTTCCTTAGCTGGAAATTTTATGCAATGCCATATTACTTTTTCTGAAACAGTCTTAAGTATAAAAGTTCATTACTAAGGAAATTGTAAGCCGTGTCTAGGGAAAGGTATACAAAAAGTGACATGAGGAATAGTTCTACAATGTGGGTAGTAGGTTATAAGTTATGTGAAGATACAGAGAAAATGCAGTTGATTTCCATGAATACTGTCAAATATCATACTTAATGCTCTGCTCAGCAAAATGCGTTGTCATACTTTGATCAGACTAATTAGATATGAACTTTCGTAAGTATCTAAGGTTGTTTCATTGATGTTAAGTAAATATAATTCAAGCAATCCAAGCAAAATAGAATGGGTGTTTATTCTAAAATAGGCTTCATTTAAGATGATAAATAATAGCTATGAAATTAAATGAAAGTGAGGGATTCCATTGGGGGCTGGAAGAGCCACAGAAAAAGATATTTCCACTTTTCAGAGGTCTCTGATTTCATTACTAGCATAGCTAATGTCACAGCAGTTTAATGCAAAAGAAGTTGTTTCTAACTCTTTTTCTCAATTTGCATCACTTCTAAAAGTAGAGTCAGGTGTAGAAGGAGAAATGTACATAGACCAGTGGAATTTGACCAAAGAACTTGTGTAGGATGAAGGGAGAAGACCAGAAAGGGAGAGAGACTGGAGAGACTAGAAAGGGAGAAATATACAGAAGCCAGATTGGGAGAACCCTTGAATACTAGGCTAGGAAATTAACATTTTATCCTGTGGAAGAAAAAAGAAGGTTTCTGCAGAAGAATGACACATACAAAATTACTCCCAAGCAAGATTCATTGGTGGAAGGAAACTTTTTAATCAAGAAAGAGGAGTTTAAACAGGGATGCTACTGTAATAGTCCAAATATGGGGTGACAGTAGAAATAAAAAGGAATGTTTAAGGGAAAGTATGATGATGAAAGTAAAAGAGGAATGTTGTCTACAGAATGAAGTTGTATTCAGACATGGCTTCAAGAATTAATATGCAGAGTTAATGGAAAATTTTGGACGTGGAAGTGGAAGGAGGAAGGAGTCAAGGATGAATCCATGACTTTGAGAGAAATAGGGATATATTAGCATAGTATAGACAGAGTACTGGCCTTAACATTAGGAAGAACTGGGATCACTTGTTAAATCTTTCTATTTCTAGGGATTCATCTGCTAAAGATGGGTTATAGTTATGGTTCTCATATCCAGAGATGCTCAGTTCTTACTACTTACAGAACCTTCCTGTATCAGTATATTTCAGATACTAAAAATGTGTTTTTGTATCACTTTGCTAACTTTTATATGAATAAAGTATGCTCTATGTGGAATGTGGAATGGCTCTATGGATTTCTGAAAGTTCTACATCAGTGTCCTTATTAGCAGAGCCAGTCATATCCCAGAGAAATTATTTTTTTGAACACAGCCTCATTTGTATGCAGTTTATAGACAGCATCTGACTTTTGTTTCCATTACTATGCTTTCACCTAGCCCAGTGCCAGGAATATACAAGGTGTCCCATAAGAATGAGTGCAGTTTTAAGCTTCAATAACTTCAGAAGTATGTTAAAAACTTACCAAAAAAGCCAGCTTTTGAAGTACTTCTTTATTTTTGTGAATTTGAATAATGCGTATTTTTAATTTTAACGAGATGCAGAATTTTGCTGGTGCGCCACTTTCTAGATAAGTTTTTCGGACTGCTAGGTCAGCACAGAATATCCTCTTGCTTAACTACCTTAGTCACCTAATATGTCCCCGTTAGATTTTTTTATTGTGGGGTCACATCCAAACTGTCATGCTTACATCAAATGCTCAATCTTTGAATGATCGTAAGGCCAAAGTTACAAATGCAACATATTGTATCACCGAGTGACAGCTGATGACAGTTTTTACAAAGTTCAAAAATCAACTAAAATGATATATAGCACAATATGGTAGCTATGTTGAATTTCAACACAAAAAATGAATATTTTTACATTTCTAATAATCAGACCTTCAAATTACGTTCTTTGTAACTTTGTAGCATTTATATTTCTGAAGTTTTAGTGCTCTAAAATACACTAAGACTTTGGGGACACTATTAGCTGTTTAATAAATGTTTCTTGATGGGTTGGTCATTTAATTGATTTGCTCAAAACAGCATCCATCTCCAGAATGCAGGGAACTCTCTTTTCTTTCTGTCTAAAATCTTATCCATCCCTTAGGGGCCATCTTAAGGGTAAGGAAACTTTCTCTGACCACCTCAGAACATTGCATTTTCATTCATTTCCAAACCCCAAGAGGCACTTACTATCTGGCTTTTTCATTTAGCACCAATATATAGCTGTGTCTCATTAGTTGGTTTCTTATGTCTATGTGTTTTGTCTCCCTGTATAGATTATAAATTCTTTTAGGCCTCCTGAGAGAGTACCCTATGCTTCTGCATCTAGCATGATGCTTTCTGTCTATTAGGTATTCAGTAAACATTGGGTGGTTTGTTTTTGTGGGTTTTTTTAGGATGTAATCCTAAATTGTGGAATGAAACATTCTTGTACTTTTTTTTAATTTGGGGCTAATTCAAATGTCTGTTTTTAAATATTCCTGATAACTTTGAGGACTATCTTTGCTTAAATTATAAAGACATTGAATCTGCTTGTCTACATTGGAACAACCAGGAATATAGACGGAAGGCTTCTAAGTTAGACTATTATACCAAAAATTAATAAGCAGATAACAGTTCGATGCTATTTGCCTTTGGATAAATTGATTACGTTTTCTGGGTTCCTTTTACTCATCTAGAAAATGAGATAGTTATACTAAATACTCTTTAAGGTTCCTTCAAATCCTAAAATTTAATGAAATTACCTCAAAGTGAAATAGCTACCCCAGTTATATAAATGTGGATTCTGCTTGACATTTGCCATCAGTCATACTGGAAATCTGGGGTGCCAATCAATCCAGAATTTTAGTAGACTGACAATTCTGATTGCTCCTTTGGAAGTTGAATTAAATAGGTGAACCCCTTCAATATCTTTTTTGCCTTAATCTGAGGCTGTGTCCTACAGTTGTCACCAGGCAGTGGTGGTGCCTTGCATGTTGCCTCTGATAAAATCTCATCATTGAACAGAACCTAAGAGCTAGCTATAAGTAGATAATGGATTTATTAAGCATTTACATTGTGCCCACACTGTGCTAAGTGCTGGGGATACAAATAAAAGGGAACAAGAGAGTCCCTGCCTCCAAGGACCTTATACTCTAATAGATGGAAATTACACATAAATGAAAACTGGAGAGATGAAGTGGGGAGAGTAAATACACACACACACACAGAATGAGAGAGAGAGAGATTTCTGAGGATGTCCCAGATGTGCCTGAAACTAATTAAGATGAGATCAAAACTGACTTCTCAAAGTCTGGTGGATAGCTCCAGGGATGTAGTCCATTCTTAAATGGTTAAGTGGAAATAGTAGTCTGAGCGGAGTACCTAAGGCATTGATTGCTAGTGAAGATTGGAAAGTAGAGCTCATCCAACCTAACTCAGACCTGAGTAGAAATATTTACAAGTATTCAACTGTTGCTTCAAGACCTCCAGGAATAGGAATCTAGGATAAACGCAACTTCCAGAGGAAGAACATTGTACTTTTCAACTGTTTGGAAGTCTCTTTTGTTTTATTTTATTTTTATCTGCCTTTCTGCCAGCGGTTCTCCGCTCTGGAGCCAAGCAGAATTCAATTCAATAAACATTTACCTAGTCTATCTGTATAGAAGACATCATGCTAGGTTGTGGAGATACGAAGATTGAAATGCCACAGCTCAGGGACATCTAATCCAACCTGTAACGAGACCAACAAGTAATTGTCCAACCTTTGCTTGAATACTTCCTGGTGAAGTTACCTATTAGGTAACCACTGAATAGTTTCAATGGGTAAGATTTTCCTTACAATCAAGCAGCCATCTAGCCTTAATGTCTATCCATGGCTCCCAGTTCTTCCATGTACATGTTGTATCTCCTTCATACAATATAAGTTCCTTGAAGATTTAGGGATTCCCTCTTTTTTGGGAACCTAACACTGTACTGGACATGGTAAGTATTCTATTGACTAAATCATTCCTCAGACATGAAGCATTAAACAGGCCAGGCACTGGGGATTCTCCCCTAGGCTATTCCATAATCCTTTGGCATACTCTTTTTCTGTGTTACTCTTCTCATCAGTACTCTTTATGCCCCCTTACCAAATTCAGTCTAATCCTGAGAAAAGAGAGCAACCATTAGTAAACAAGGGAGGAAAAACTACTTTCTCTGCAACAGCAGATTTCCAATCTCTTTCTAGATATGTTATTATTAATCTTGATAACATCTCTGTGAACTGCCTAAGTGGTAAATGTTATCCTTGAAACAAGAGGCATTTGAGAAATGAGTATTCAGACAATATATTGTTGTTCTGAAATTGAAGGCTATCCTATTTTATAGTCCAAATAATAGATTATACTCAGGGTGTTCTGATTAGGACAATAAAATAACCAGAACTGAGAAAGAAAAAAAGTAAAATCATTAGTGACTGGCCTTTTCTTTGAGATTTTTATATTTTTTTATAGTTCCCAACAGTCTTCCTCTGGTGCCTCGATATAGCATGGATAGAATTTTATATTTTCATGGAATATTACATTTGGAGGGTAAGTTCTAGTAGACTGGTTCAGATTTTCAAAGCTTCTAGCATAGGTGCTGTAGGCTATCTATTGTCCTAAGACCAGCCCAGCTAAATTTGGAGAGAGAATCATCACTAGATTGACTGCAAAGTGAAGAATTTTTTCCATCTCACAATGTCTCAATGACCGTTGAGTAAAACTAGAGTCTGATAGGTTTCAATGGATTTTAATATTCTCTTCTCAAAGCAGGCTAATTGGAGAACACCAATGCAGTCAATGGGGTTAGCAATACCACCCTCTCTAGAGAGTGTCTTATTTCTAGGTAGTACCTTACTGTAATAACCTGTTAGTTGGGCAAGAAAACTGCTGCATCGTTCCACTCTCCATTTCTTGTGTCTTTCTGTGTCCAGGTTTGTGCCTCCCTTTCTGACATGGTATGTAAGTAAAGATGGTCTTCCACTCTCACAGTATACCACTGTTGCTTTCTTTTTTTTTTCCAAGAAAGTTGGAATCTCTTTAGAGTCAAGACATTTTAAGATGTGGGACAACATTTCCAGGTGAAACTAAAGTATTCTACAGTGACTTGGTACTGACACTCTGGAGAAGAATTTCTTTTTGCCTTCTAAGGTTCATTGCAGACCTGTTCCAACAAACAACAGTTCTGAGCTTAATGAGAAGAGGTTTCTTTTTAAACAGAATTGAAATGTCAATGTGGAATTGCAAATTCAGGGGAAATCATTTATGCAGAAGTTGCCTTGGGGCTCCTTAGACCCTGAATAGCAAAATGTTTTTAGTGTGGCAGGCCCCTGAGCAGATTACTGAAATCATGTCTAGTTTATCATCAAAGCAAAATTGATGGTTTGTATTTAGAGAATGTATTTCAGAAGGCTTCAAGGAGAGAAATCAGTTGTTCCTAATTTTGTTATTAGTAATATGCACTTTATTTCTTTCCTTACTGTGGGAATGGAGCATTTTTATGTGAATATCACTGTATTTACTTGAGTAAGTAAACAGTTACTTGACATTTTGGTTCAATGCCTCAATCTTCTAAATATTAGTTTCCTTAATTATAACCCTGCATGAAGGTGATGGCAATCAGCATTCTTAGGAAGATGATACGATGCATTGATTCTGGTTCTTGGAAAATGTAAGATCAAAGGAACTAGGTCTAGAGAACCATAGGGAGGGGTTGGGGAAGAGGGAGAGTGTAGGTTTCATGTGTTCTTTTCGTTTTCTTTTTTTTTGGCCAAAGCAATTGTTTTTATTTTACTGAAAAAACAAAATGAGATTCACTGAAGAAAGGGGAAGCACAGAAAACAACAGTAAAAATTAAGAAGGCCATTAACCAATTGCTTTGGAGGAGTACAGATTCATATTTATGTGTTCTCCATCCTGACAATAGGTAATGAAGTCATCCAGCTGAGAAGGATAGATTTCAGGGTATTGCATGTTAAGTTGCATGTTAACATGCCTTTCCTAGCAGTCTTATGTTGAGGTGTTGTTGTTCATTATATATTGGTATGTGTAGTCACGGGGTTGTTGTTTAATGTAAGATTATTCAGGAAGCCACATTTCATTCCCAGAAGTAGATATTGTTCAATGTTACTCAAGTTTTAAGCAATATAAAGCATACTTGATTGACATTTTGAGATAATGATGCTAGTAAGGTAGGAAAGTTTGTATTATTGGATAGACTAACTCTTAAGAGTTAACAGTCTTGCTTTACAAGGGTAAAGATTGGTTTTAAATTAAGCAGGTGAAAAGGTTTGGACAGGCGATTTCATTGAAAATCTAAAAACCTCACAGAGAAAATGTATCGAAATTACGTTCTTACTCATAAACTCCTTTGAGGGCAGGAACTATCATCATATTGTCTTTGTACTCCCAAAATTTAGCTTCAGTGCCTGGGAAATAGTAAAAACTTAAACCTTCCTTGATTGATTGATTTCATTGGTTTAGAGAACTTAACTGTGTAAACTTTTCCCTCATTAATGTAGATTACCAACTGCTAATTACCAATTAGATATTTGCTTTGGCCACTGAAAGTTTAAGGTCATACCACCAGTGTGTATTAGAGACAGAATTTGAACCATCGAGGTCTTCCAGACTCCAGGGCCAGGTCTCTATCATAAATGCCGCCTCTCACATGGACGTGAAAGTGCTTACTAGGTGACAGGCACTCTGCTTCTACTCTTACTGTTTCACTATTTTTTACTACTACTATTAAGTGCCTGCTATATGACGGGTACTATACTAAGAGTGCTATTGATATAAAAAGAGACAAAAGATGATCTCTGCCTTCAAAGTCCTCACAACCTAATTGTGATTCAGCAAGCAAATAAATATGTACAAACAAGTTCTCTTTTACATAAATAGGAAAAAAAATAAAAGAAAGCACTAGAATTAAGAGGGCTTGGGAAAGGGTCCCTCTAGGAAATGAGATTCTAGCTGGGGCTTGGAGGAAGCCAGGAGCAAGAGATTTCCAGGAATAGGAGACAAATCAAAGAAAATGCCCAGAGCTGAAATAGAATTCCTACGATGGATGTGTATGGATAACCAGGAAAGGCTTAATGCTATCTTTCCCTCCTGTCTCAACTCGTGACCCATTCTTTCTGCTTTTGAGAGCCTTGAAAAAGAAATGATTACTTCTTCTATGATCCAGAAATTGGTAGTGATCAATGAAAGGGATCATTCTTTCCACTCAAAATGAATGGATTACAGTGAAAAGTGCAATAGAACAAAGTAAGATTTCTCTCAGAAACAGTGGCATTTAGGAAATTACGAGATCAGATACCACTCCTAGCACTTGGGCTCCCAGGCCCATGTTTCTGCATAGCACCTTTGTTCTGCAGAGCCCAGAGGAGGCTCTTCCCTTCTGGAGAAACAGCTGGAATAGCTGCTCAGCTTTGATTGAGGTGCTGTTTCCTTCAGCCTACCTAGGTAGAATTGATTAAATCAGATGCATATGTGCATTCATCCATTAATCCCGAGTTTTTCATCATTTGCAACTGATGTGCTGTGCGCTATTCAAAGGTGTGATGGCTTGAATCCTTCTGATGAGACAGCCTTCTTCCACTGCACCGTGTAGGGCTGTAATTCAGCCAGTGACTACAGGAATCCAGCGACTGTCTCTGTTTCTGTAGCTATGATGTCACACGCTGATCCTAACCCATGGTTGTTTATTTTGTTTTTCAGATCCCTACCTGTCACTGAACACAAAGAGCACGGAAGAGAGACTCCCACATCCTTTAGTGAGAAAAAGGGAATCAGCAGAGCAGATTTAAATGGACTTGTGTCTGGTGGCCCTTTGCACACAAGCCTGCCTTTAAAGAAAGGGAGGAGAGAAAACACAGTAGCATTTAATGAACTCTGTGAGATGAGGCACTGCTAACACTCAGATTCCAAAGATTCATCCACTATTTCTTGTGCTTAATGTATATGTTTCTACAAAGTCCGTGCAGAAGAGCCCAGAAGAGAATCCAAAACGGCTGCGGGGGAAAGACCACCCAACATGCCTACAGAGACACTACAGACAGGTAGCATGGTGAAACCTGTCAGTCCGGCTGTTACATTCACATCGGCGGTCCCGCTCCGCATCTTGAACAAAGGACCAGACTATTTTCGCAGGCAAGCAGAGCCTAATCCCAAGAGACTTAGTGCAGTGGAAAGACTAGAAGCTGATAAGGCAAAATATGTCAAGAGCCAAGAGGTCATTAATGCCAAACAGGAGCCTGTGAAGCCAGCTGTGCTTGCAAAACCACCTGTCTGCCCTGCTGCAAAGCGAGCCTTGGGCAGCCCTACCCTGAAAGTGTTTAACAGCAATGCAAAAACTGAGAGTGGCGTGCAAAGGGAGAACTTAAAACTTGAGATACTGAAAAACATTATTAATAGCTCTGAAGGGTCCAGCTCAGGTTCAGGTCACAAACACAGTGCCAGAAACTGGCCACCCCACAGGTCAGATTCAACAGAAATAAACCGACACTCATTTGCAGAATCCCTAAAGGTTTACCCCACGCAGGGCCGCAGCAGCCCCCAGGAGAGCAACTCAAATGTTAGCAGAAGGCTACTTGAACACTCAGCGGAGTCCTTCCTGCATGTTTCCCATAGCTCATCGGACATTCGGAAAGTGAGTAGCGTGAAACCTTTAAAAGCAATACCTTGCAGTAGTTCAGCACCACCGCTGCCCCCCAAACCCAAGGTTGCTGCCATTGCCACGATGAAATCTCCTGAAATCGACACAGTAGAATCTAGTTGTGGCGTCAGCCGGAGACCCTCCCTGCAGCGTTCCAAATCAGACTTAAGTGACAGATACTTTCGTGTGGATGCAGATGTGGAGAGATTCTTTAACTACTGTGGCTTGGATCCCGAAGAGCTTGAAAACCTTGGGATGGAAAACTTTGCAAGGGCTAACTCCGATATAATATCCCTCAATTTTCGCAGCGCAAGCATGATCAGCTCAGACTGTGAACAGTCTCAGGACAGCAACAGCGACCTTAGAAATGACGACAGTGCCAATGACCGCGTGCCATATGGCATTTCTGCAATCGAGAGAAATGCCCGAATCATCAAGTGGTTGTATAGCATCAAGCAAGCAAGAGAGTCACAGAAAGTGTCTCATGTGTGAGAGAAGGGATGGGGGGAGGGAGGCAAACTCCCCATAGTAAGATGAGGAAGGACCATATCTTTGTCTGTGAATAGTCAGTTGTGAAGGGTTGTGAAGTCTACTTGAGGTTTCGTAAACTTCTCCAATCTCTTTGTGTTGCCTGTTGTGCAATGTTTTCAAGTTGCATGCCTGTCAACATGTGAACTGACCTGGCTTCCACTTGAACAATAACCACAGAGCCTGGCTGAGCATACATGTTATCTGCCAAAAGTTTAAGACCAGAATCTAGTTAGGGCTTCATTCTAATCAGAACTGTTTACATGAAAATGGCATAATGACTTCTTCAATATTTATGTAGTTGTGTTTTTATAGCCCATCTTTATGTGTCTTAATTAAAATTTGTCAACCTACATTATTGGCTTTTGAGTTGAGAATGGAATCTTTTTTTTTTTAAGTATTTTTTTTTAAATAATGCCCACTTAGCCTACCATTGAAAGAGTAAGAATAGGGAGGGAAAGTGGATTTCATCTCAAAAATGATGTATTGGCCTAAGCAAGGTTGAAGGAATTTAAGTTTCTGGAGGAATAGAATGGAAAATAAAATACTTATTAATTTCTGCCTAAAATTTCCATGCCACATCCTGAAACTATAATCTTGAAGGCACAAAACATTCAGCATTTCTTGTAAGAGAAATAATTTAGCCAAACCTTGAATTTGAGTCAATATAGAAATACCTCTGGGTCTGCATAGCCTGATCCCAAGGAAAAATGAGCCTATACACTGGCAAGTGAAAAAAGTTGGGAGGTGGTAGTTAGAAGGATATTTGATATGGAGGAACAAAGGGGTGGAGCAATGTTTAGTTGATCATTCAAAGATTCCCAATCTTAAACTTTTGACAGGAATGGCTGGACCCTAAAGCTGATACTCAATGCCTTCTTTTTCTCCCTTTAAAAAAATTATCAAATACATCCTTCTATCTTTTTTATTTTTTGAGGGGAAGGGTGCACTTGTGGGGTGAGACTTATTTGAAGCATCCATGAACAAAAAATGGAAACACACAGCCATATTAGCATAAAGCCTCCTATTCAAAAGTAAAGATATTCAGTAGCTGAACTATATCTGAAAAGGTGTGATTCTGTTGTCTTGCATATGTTGTATCTCAGGCTGTGAACGTCTGTTACAGCTCTAGGAAACTGTAGAAACACAACAGTATGTAGTTTATCTTTTTCTTACCTTTCTCCTTGTTGTTTGCACAACACATTGACCCGTTACTTCCCCACCCCCAGTCCCTTTTCAAGACAATCTATGTCTTCCCAACAATTTAATGAACTGTCATTCAGCAGACAGTTGTGGTGTGGTAGCAAAAAAGTTGAAAGTACAGTGGCCTGCTTCATCATTATCATATTCATGCTTTGAAGTACATTGCATCCCTACCTTATATACTTCATCAGCTAATAAGAAACTTTTTTATGGTGTAAATGCTGTAAGACTTTGTACATACTTCAGTTGTTATGAAATCTTAAAAAAATGTGTTATGCTAATAAATTGCTCCTGGTACAGCCATTCTTGGTGGTGTTTTCTCTTTATCCTTTCACCTTCCACCCCACAATATCTTTAGGAGCCATAGTTATTGGAAGAAGTCTGGATTCTGCTGTGGAGAATTGCTACCAAATTCCCATTATTCTGAGCATCAGTGCTTTTAATTGTAGCTATAGCAACATCTTGCTGCCGGTCTAGAAGAGTTTCGTCCAAACTCCCAAAATAGCTTCCTACTTCTTTTCTTATTTCACACTTACCTGACAGGACTGGTTTTTTCTTGTCTTGAGCCTCTATTTCTGACATCTCTTGCAAGTCTTTCACATGACTCCTCAGTAGTAAATATTTATATATTTTTTACAGGGAAGGCATTATTTCATTTTTATTTGAAGAAAACTAACACTGTTAACACTGAAATTATCTGCAGTTTTCACATTTCCATTTTAGGAGAGATTTCAGTTCCCTTTGATGTTATTCTTTCTACTGTCATTGGACCCAACCACTCCTGAGTCAGAAGGAAATAGGACAGTAGACATGGACATTTATTTGTTGCATAGGTATTTAAAAAAAAAAGATATGGTGCTTTAAATGCTTTGTTTACAAATAGAATCCTCCCCATCTCTATTCCCTATGACTCACAAAAGATAAAAGGAAACTTATAATCTTGAGATTTGTAGCTGGAAGGGACTTTAAAGTCTCTCTAGTCTTAAGAAAACTGATGCCCAAAGAGGCTATATTTGCCCCAAGTATCCAAGGCACAATTTGAATCTCAGTCCTCTTACTAAAAATTGAGTGCTCTTTCTAATTTGATAAACATAATTGGAAAAGTAAATATTATGGTGTAGGGCCTACTTGTAATTAAAAGCCTCTGAGGTTTTGTCTTTCACGTAGACTTTTTCAGAAACCAACAGAGAAAACAGAGGACTTCCATGTATCATTACTCATAAACCTGTGGTTTTTTTCACTGTCTATCGTTCTAAAAATAGGGAGAGAGGAATGTAAATAGTATTTGAATCTCTATATTCAATTTAAATTTTCCTTGAGTTATTGTTTTCTATTCTGTGTCCTACTTGAATTTAAATAGAACTGATGAGACCTTTTTTAAAAAAATGTTGTTCATAATATCGTAGAAAGCTGAAAGAGTCCATAGAGTCTGGCTAATCAAACCCTTTATTTTATTGATGAAGACATGACTGAAATAATTAATAAATTTTTTTTGTCCTTTAACTTGGATTAAGTTTTAGCCAAAATTTTTTTACTTTTTCATAGAGCAACAGATTGCTAATGGTATTCACCTAGATAAGAACATTAATAATGATAACTGACCCCTTGCAGAGTACTTTTTAGATATTATCTTGTTCAATATTTTTTTTTTAAGAAAAAATGGAGGTATATACAACAGGTTATATTATCCCCATTTTACCAATGAGGAAACTGAGGGTGAGAAAGATTGAGCAAGTACCTGCAGCAGAATTAAAATCTGTATATTCTTGACTGCAAGTTCATCTTCTTGCTCATAGCACACACTGCCTTTTGGCAAGTAGTACTTTGAGGCCATAAGATACGTGTTTTGTAGCGTCCTTTTTCTCAGAAGTAGGTAGGTGGCACAGAGGATAGAAGGCCGGACCTGGAGGCAGGAAGACCTGAGTTCAGATTAATATACTTTCTAGCTGTATGAACCTGGGCAACTCATTTAATCTGTGTCCCTCGGGTCCCTCTTCTGTAAAATGGAGATCATAACAGCACCTGCCTCCAGGATTGTTGTGAAGATTAAAGGGAGGTATTTGTAAAGCCTGGCACATAGCAGGCACTTAATAAATGCTTACTTCCTCTCTCAAAAACACAGGCAAGTTGCACTCAGATCAAATCTCTGGAAGGCCATGGAAAGGAAACTTTGCATTGCCCTTTCCCTCTTCGTACAAATGGGGATATTTTGGAGAGGTTCATCCTGATTCGTTTTAGTTCCTGGGCTTTTGGTAGTCTGTTCATAGTAGTATTAAACATTTGGAATGCTTATCGTTAAATTTTCTGACTGAATAAGAGCAATTTGGAAAGCATGTTTACAAACTGATCCATTAATAAACCCTAGGCAAACAAATTGAGTACAGTTGTGACTTTTGCAAGGCTTGAGTCAATTCAATTCAACAAATGTTTAAATGCCTATTATGTGCCAGGCATTGTATTAGGAATTGGGTTTACAAAGAAAAATGGGTAATAGTCTGTATTTCCTATGGATTTATATTCTGCTTGAAGGAATTTATTAATTTCTAGATTCCTTATAATTATAAAACATGAACAGAAGACGTTAGTGATTTTTTTTTACCCTAAGCATTATTGAACCAAAACTATAATTTCACTGGTGTACAGATCTCCCAGTATAGATACTCCCATTATCACTGCGGATCAGCAATTCCTCTGTAACTTAATCTTAGAGAGCTGCCTGGGATGAGATGAAATAGTCTGACTGGAAATGATATCCATATTCACAGAGACAGCATGTGTTAGTGGCTAGAGTTGAATCCAAGGCTTCCAGCCTCCAAAGCTATCCATCATGCCACATTGCCTTCCCCCCTACTCTCCTATGTAGGATAATCATGTTAAAAATTCAGGATGTAAGTTTCCATTAGTATATGGCAAGCATGATGGTGTTGGCATGGCCCTATTGAGAATGACTATATTTCCAGTCACCAATAAACCCCAGTAGAACCACTTTGCATCAGCATCTGACAGCCGGTGCCTAATGGCACTCTCAACACAGAGATGGAGCCTCCAAGCACTTGGTTGGTTTGCTTTTGGTCTTTCAATAGAGTAGGTCTTTGAGTAGTTTTTAAAGTCCTATCTAATGCCTTTGATTCGAATTTTCCAAGCAAGGGTCAAATGCCATTTTGAATATCTGCATGAACAATAGGTAGCAGCCAATCAGAAACTAATCATTTTAGTTAAATTTGCGGATAATAATCTTCCTAGGAAATTAAGAGGCACATGCTTGGACCTACTCCATCACAATCAGTCCATCCCACTGAGTTCAAAGAGATTAGGCAATTGAGTAGGCTATAATTTAAAAGATGTATCTCATCTCATTGATCAAGGACATTTCAAGGATAACATGGTGAAAGCAAAAATGTTTGGCAGGAATTCAAAAATCAGGGTACATTTTGACAATACAGCCAATCAGGATCATTTCATCCTATTTTGCTGCAGTATTTTTTTCCTTCCATAAAGGGCATGCATATTTGGTGAAAGTATACCATTCAGTAAGAAACAAAGTGCTTATTGGAACATAGGGGAGAGAGAACTGAGTCAGCTTTGTTTATTTACAGTCAGTCACCAAAAGAACGATGATCCCATGATTGCGTTGAAGATACCAGACTCTGTGAAATAAAAAGAAATTTGCATGCAATTATTAATCCAACAAATACTTGAACTGCTACTAAATGCTGCTGCCTTATATTTTTCCTTATTACATGACTCACTACAGCACATATTGCCCAAATATTAATTTGAAGTTGAACTGGCAGCTGATTGAGGTCCATTAGTAAATATATCTTCAAGTTTCTGAGTTCACAAGATATTTAGGGGCCATCTAGTTCAGCCCAGACATGAAGGAAATGCCCACTCTAATGGATTTGATAAGTCATCATCTTCTGTTTGAAGCCCTCCAGGGAGGGAAACCCACCACTCCTCAATGCAATCCATTCCACTTTGGATAATTGAATTGTTAAGAAGTTTTTCCTTTCATCAAAAACAATTCGCATCATCCACCCATTGTTCTCTCCTCTGGGACCAAGCAGAACAAATCAAATCTTTCAGCCCTCAGCATACTTGAAGACAAGTAACATTCCCCTTCCCTCCTCCCCCCTCTCCTCACTCCTGAAATCTTTTCTCTAGGCCAACCATCCCTAATTACTTCATGTGATAAATATCTTAGGTATGATTGTGGACAGTAAACTGGGCCCAGAATTGAAAAGGTATTAGGGGAGTCTTACTGCACTTTTGTTAATTCTACAAGATCCCTTTTTAACACCAATATTCCTAGTGATGGTATATGGCTTAGAATCATGCTCTCGGAAGCATAAAACTTGCAAATGAGCCAAAGGGAAATAAAAAGATAATAATAATAGCTAACCTAATTAATAGCTTTCTATGTGCCAAGAATTGTAGTAAGTGCTTTACAGTTATCTCTTTCAGTCCTTACAACGACCTGGTGCTATTTTTATTCCTAATTGACAGATGAGGAAACTGACAAACAGAGGATAAGTGACTTGCCCAGGGTCGTACAGCTAGTAAGTATCTGAGGCCGTATTTGAACTCAGGTCTTCTTGCACTCTATCCACTGTGCCACCAGCTACTTGGTGTTTGTGAACAGACACTACAGCATATCCCCAGCAATGGCTTGCACATGATAAATGTATAAGACAGTCAAGTCAAACCCAGCTCACTCTAGTGATAATGCTATACCTCCACTGTTTCCTTTCTGCCGTAGCAGTTCAACTATGTGACACAAAACAAAGCATCTCAAAGAAACAAGTGCTTCTCCAATATTCTCAGTTCACAAATGCTTGACTACATGCTTCAAGGAAGAGTAAGCAAGGTATGTTGTTGAACTCTGGAAACTTCTCTTCCCCAGTTTCTGGCATGAAGAACGCTGGCCTAAATTTTCATGCCAAATTTCACCATAATATGGGGAGAAAGGAAATCAAATATTGCTGTAACTTGTGAAATATAAGACCAATGACTTGGTTATAATTAGTATTTGTATGATACTTCAAGGTTTACAAAGTGCTTTACAAATTTTCTTTCATTTTATGTTCACAAGAACCTTGAGGCATAGATGCTATTTTTATCCCCATTTTACAGCAGAGGCAGACAGAGGTTAAGTGACTTATCTAGGCTTATACAGCTAGTAAGTGTCTGACACTGGATTTGAACTCATCTTCCTAATTTCACTTCTAACTATCCATCTACTGCATGCCACAGCTGCCTCTGGCTGCCTTTTCTACATCTTTCTACATGTTCTAAGCATTATGGTGAGGATGATAAAACTTGAAGGTTGATTAGATTTGCGATGTCTAAGTCCATGCTGCATCCATCCATTTGGAAGGTGTAAATGTCATGATGGTGAACGAATACACTAAACCCTTAGGCAAAAAAACATGATAGTGACAGATCCTATAATATTAACTCATGGACAATTTGTCTTAGATCAAGTTTTGCTAAGGGATTATTTTCTTAGAGAAACCCAACTGTAATGATTGGAGCAGATGAAAAAGATATTCTTCAAAGGAAACCAATGTATTATCTTCATGTTCCAAATGGAAATCCAGAGATTTACTTTCAACCAACTATAGATTAACTATGAAAGCTTTGGTTTTTATCCGTCTTCATTCTACTCTGTCCTAACATCCTTTGAGAAGTACACGAATTATTGTCCCAGCAAAGGAAGACTACAGATGTGTTGGATGTACAAAAATACTACTTCTGCTCTTTTGACCTAGAAAAGAGGTCAAATGTCAATTTGCTTTTCAAATGACTGCCATAGTTGACTAATCATGTCAATGCTCTGAGGGATAGTAAAGGAGTATTTATTTGGATCCTGGGCAGGAAGGGGGGGTGGGGAGAAAAGGGTATTATTTAATCAAAGGACTGTATTCTTTACATGTCTGACAAAAAGTGAAATTTGATGGATAGCTATAATTTTTTTTGAAATAGTCCTATAGGGTTAGAGTCAAAGAATGTCTTAATTTGCCTTAATAAGGATCAGATTTTTTTAGTTTAATTAACAGTGGGCAATGCTATTATATTACTCCTCTGATCTATATCTTTTTTCCTCCGTCTAGTAGTACTCGTAATTGAAGACATGCCATACATCCATAAAGGCATAATGTAAAACCAGACCTTAAACTGAGGGAGAGGAGAATTAGAAAGGTCCAAATCTAATTGTTTTCATGGTACAGAAAGCTTCTAGGATATTTATTATCTTTATTTCTTCTTTACCTTTTCTTCCTTTTCTAAATCATGGGTAGACTTCAAACATTTCTTTAGCTTGCCCTCATCAGTAAAAATTTGAGGCTATATCCTAATATATGTATATTTCTTTAGTTATAAATTATGTGCACTGATACTATAATAATAATTATGCATATTTTACAAAACCACCCCTAGACTTTAAAAAAAATTCTGAGATGATGATGAAATAACATTCAAGACAATCATCAATAGGGAGTCACTGAAGATTCTTGGACAGGCGAGTGACGTAGAAAGAAAATCACTTTGGCACCTGAAAGAACAGATTGGAAAAGGGAGAAATAAGGCATAAAAACTGAATAGTCTGCTTATAGTTTGGGCAAGAGATGAAAAGATAAAAATTATAAGATTCAGCAACTAATTGGCCATGGAAGAAGGGGAGAGAGAATGATGTAGAATGAAAAGTCAAAAATGACAGCAAAGTTTTGATCTTGAGTGATGGGAAAGATGATAGTGCCTTCAGCAATAACAGGGAAGTTTGGAAGAGGAAAGATTTTGTAATGAGATAAGGGATAAAGATCGCCACCCCTCCATGCTTGCTTCTTTACAATTTCTCACTGTTCCACCCAAAATGGAAAGGGGTGGAGGCAGATGGCACTTGCCTGAGACTAGTGCTGAGGTATAGAAGGGCATTCTCCCAGAGACACCTACTCTGCTCCCATTAGTGTCCACAAAATGGTTAGATTATAATTGCCCTCTGCAGCCAATGCACAGATCAGAAGGAAGGAAGTTTGGAGCTTACAAAGAGAAAGAAAAAGACAGAATAGGAGAACATGGTGGATAAGTGCAGGTAAGACTATGTTGGAGATAAACCCTATGACTGCCTATTGAAGGAACGATGAAAATGTGTCCCATATTCCAACCCTTTCTGATCACACAATCCCTGGGATCAGCCTTGGTTTGATTTTGGAGACGAGTACTCTAAATATGTGATTAAGGTTACTGGGCTGATATGTTAAGTACTACTGCTCTTGCTTGCTCCTGTTTCTTTGTAGGTAAAGACATTATCAAAGTTTGCCTAGAGAGTAATTTATTCTTTAAAATAAAAAGCACATACTTTAAAAAAAATCTAATCTCACTAGTAAGAACTAAATATGGATCATCCCTACAAGATGGAGGGAAAGGAACTCCATTCCTTAACATTAAAATATGACACCATCTAATACTTGTATTCATTCTTCCAGGTCACTGAAAACTGCATTTGGGTTTGTGAGACTTAAAGCTCTTGACTTTCTTTGATTAGAGAGTCCATTCCCCAAAAATGTTAGGTGAAAATTAGACACCGGTAAACATGGGGTTAATAATAGATGAATAGGAGGACAGTTACAAAACCAGGTAAGATAAGTATTTAGAGCTGTAGAGAATCTTATAGGCCATATAATCCAACCTTTTCATTTTACAGATGAAGAAACTGAGGTCCAGAGAAGTTGAATGATATGCTCAAGGTCACCCAGAGTATAAGTAGCTCAGTTGGGATCTGAACACAGGTCCCTTGACTCTGAATATAGTATATATTTCACTAAACATTGTGACATAAAAAAATGGGGATGGGACCAGAAAGAAGGCTAACATTGCATTGTCTAAAAGGATCTTCAGGTTATTTTCCTCATCAGGAAAATACTATAAGCCAGGGCTTGGAGCAGGACAGGTGCTATGGGCAAATAAACCAAGTTCTCCTGACCTGTTTCTCTTGGGAGGCAGGAATTCAGATAGCAAGAACCAGAAACAAATGAATATATGTATTTCTACTTTTTAAAAAAATTCCCACTGGGAAAGAAATGAAAATTTGCAAAATGACTCATGACTAGAGCATCCTTTGATCAATTTTTATACCATATGATATGCCAATTTGTCAAACTCTTTTCTCATGTGAGGAAAGCAGAGGAAGAACTATCTAACTGATGACTCTCAGACTGACACAATGCTTTTTATTCCTAAGTCTCAATGCCATCCTGCTCTGACCTACAGTGTCAGTGGGAGATAGTGTGTGAAAATGGAAGTAAATTCTTTTTCTAATCTCTCAGTATTTTATATGGTAAGGGAAATTGGAGCTTTTATTTTGTTTGATTTGGTTTTTTTCACTAGCATTTCTCTAGCTCATGAGTTTGGAAAGTGTTTTGCAAATATTATTTCATTTTATCCTCACAACAATTATGGGAGGAAGGTGTTAGTATCCCCAATTTACAGATAAGGACACTAAGTCTGAAAGAGGTTGAATGATTTGGCCAGGGTTATGCAGCAAGAAAATATGTGAAGCAGGATTTCAACTCAGGTTTTCCTGACTCCAAGTCCAGTGCTCTATCCATGGTACCATCTATCTCCATTTTGCAAACTGGGATAATTGAGATACATGAGGAGAGTCCCACTGAGCCATATGATAGAGTCAAGTATAAGAAGCAAGGCTGTGTACTTCCCTTTTGGTAACTGGGTTGGATTGTGGGCAGCTGTGTGGCAAAGCAGAGGTATGTGGGACAGATTAAGTTGGTAATGCCTAGTGAAGAATGCAGTGTCAACAGAGAAGTCATAGGGAAGGAGTGGTCAGTCACAAAGAAAGGGCATCTATCTTTTCAATCAACAAGTATTTATTAATTGCGCCATGCCAAGAAACTGAATTGCTTGCATCTGAACTGTCTTAGTAAGATACTAAGGATCACCTGGCAGGATAAGGTACCAGACACTGAAGTCCTTGCTTGAACTGAACTGCCAAGTATTCAAACTGTGCTTCAGAGAGTGCAACTCCAATGGACTGGCGATGTTGTTCAAATGCAAAATGTATGCTTGCCAAGAAGACTATTTTATGGAGAACTCACATGGGGCAGGTGATCACATGGTGGCCAGAAGAAATGATACAAGGACACTAAAGGTTCTCTCAAAAACTTTGGATTTGACTATACAACACGGAAAACACTGGCACAGGACTACTCAGCATGGCATGCCCACATCAGAAAGGGTGCTGTGCTCTTTGAGCAAAGCAGAATTGAGACAGCACAAAGTAAATGCAGGATGCACAAATTTGGGATATCCACCCCAAATATTCACACGGACTATCTGTGTCCAACCTGTGGTAGAGCATTCCAAGCTCGTATTGGTCTGATCAGCCACAATTGCACACACTGAAATTTTACTTTACAATGATGATGTCATTTTGGTCCTCTTCAAAGATGAAGGACAACAACCAACCATGAATTGCCTCCATCCCATGCACTCCACTCGGAGCTATGGATTCAAATCCAAAAGTGAGACAGTCATTGCCTACAAAGACCTGACATTCTGCTAGGAAGGCAACATATTCTCAGATAAATCTAGGCTATATGAAAATATAGAGAGTTTAAAAAATTGCAAAGGTTAGTCACCTGGGGAATTAGGAGAGGTCTCCTAAAGGAGATAACATTTGAATTAAGCATTGAAGGGAGCCAGGGTTTCAAGAGAAAAGAGAGAGAGCATTCCAAGCATTCGAGATAGCCTCAGCATTCTAAGCATCTGAGATAGCCATAGCCTCAGTATGGAGGCAGGAAATAGAAGGTTAAGCATAGAACAGCAAGGAAGCTGGTTTAACTGAAGTATAGAGTGCATAGTCTAGAGCCAGATTGTAAAGGATTTTAAATTCAGAACACAAGTTTGTATTTTAACATAAACATGATGGGGAATCACTGAAGTTTCCTGACCCAGAGGAGTATTGTAGTCAGATCTGCAGGGAAATCTGGTGAAATCAGACAATGTCAACATCAGTCTAAATTGGTGGTCCAAATGAGGAGGCATAGCCAAGGGGACATTACTCTGTTGGTGTCAAGAGATTTGGAACAGGTAGGAGGACACGGCAAAAGCAGCAACCCAGGAATGCATGAATAGATGTGAAGTTCAAGGATACAGGTAAGATTAAAGGACAAAAGTCCAGACTGGTCAGGAGGAGGGTCAGTGAGTGGAGGGGTAGTTCCTAAACTCTGAACCAGGAGCCTAGGAACAGGATTCTGAGTCTGACTCAGGCAGTCTACACAACAGTGGGCTAAGGATGATTACAGAGAATCCTCCTTGCTTACTTACCTGCACCTGAGGTTTGGAGCATCCTTCTTGGCTAGCACATGTGTGCTGCTCCCCAGTGAGAACCCCACATGGTCACAGGACTGGGGACTGCAGAGTAACCATTAGAGCCCCATTTTTAGGATCTCCAGTTCTAAACATTTTTTCATATATTAAATGGACTTTATAATTACCAGAAAATTATACATGTTCCTCTACATAGAAGTCATTTTAACAGTGCAACATCTTACATAGAATGATCATTAAGAATGAGAAAACACATGTTTTATCTCTATGAATAAATTACAGAATCAAGTTTGAACATGTGTCTCTCTCTAATTCCCATACCTGTTCTCAGGTTACACTGCTTGCCCAGAAATGAAGAAACTATAGGTTTAAGGCAATATAGTTCTCGAAAAAGTGGAATATTTCATCTTACCTTGCTGTACTTTACCATTTGGTGCAGAATAAAAGCTTTTGAAAAGAGAGATCATAGTGCCTAGCACAGTGCATTTCATACAGTAGGTCCTGGTAAAATGATTGTTGAATTGAATTAGATGTGATGAGGCAGGAGCACATGGGCAATTTTCCTTTTTCTTGGATCTCTTTGGGTATAGGTCTAGTGGTAGCATAGCTGGTTCAAAGAGCACAACAATTTAGTAACTTTGGGGGCATAGTTTCAATTTGCTTTTCAGAATGCCTGGACAAATTCATAGCTCCATGAATTCACAGTGCATCAATGTTCTTCTTTTCCCCACAGCCCTTTTGGTAATGGCTGAAGACTGGGAACTAAGGAGTGCCCATCAATTGGAGAATGACTGGACAAACTATGGGCATATGCATGTAATGCAATTCTATTGTGCTGTAAGAAACAAACAAAGGTTCCAGGGAAGATATGTATGAACTGATGCAAAGTGAAGCAAGCAGACACAATTAATACCATTACAACGTTACAAAAACAAACAACTTTGAAACACTTAAGGATTGTGATTATATGGATGACTAGGCAGGATTCCTGACAAATGAAGAATGCTTCCCATCTCATGAGAGAGAAGTGGTGAACTAAATAGGCAGAAGGAGACACATTTTTATATATGACCAATGTGGGAATTTGTTTGCTTGACTACACATATTTGTTACAATTTTTTCTGTTTCTGTTTCTTTTTTTCAGTAGGAGGCATAAAAATGGGGAAAAGAAAAAAAATACTCATTAATTAAAAAAATTAATTTTTTTAAAAATTAAGTTAAAAAATTAAAAAAAAAAGGAAAGTTTGTGTTTCTGAACACAATCTCAAAAGGGGGAAGAAACATCTACTATTAAATACTGTTCACAAATATTACTCTACCAAACTGCTTACATAATTTGCTTTGGAAACAAAGCAGTTCTGAAATGAGATTGTCTGTTTCAGCCTTACAATATATATAGCACTGACTTCTTGACCACTACCATTCAATGTCTTAAACCCTGGGAATTTCATTAATCAGTAATGGACATGCATGAATGCACCATCACCCCCAAGTGTACAGGTGTGACACCAGCTAATAAATGGAAACACGTGAAATAACTAATAGGAGGAAGCACAGGAGGCATACCATTTTGTATCACTTCCTGAAATACTTGGATCAAGACATATTGTTTTTATAGGTGTGAATTAGTACGAGTCTTTCCATTAGTTTCTAAGCAATTTCCTCCAAAGACAGAGCTTCCTAGTGTCTTTGTGTAGTAGGGGAAACCCAGGAATTAGAGCTAGAAGACTTGAATTTTTTAGTTCTTGCCATAACATTTGCTGTATGATCATAGAACAAATCTCTTAATGCTACTGAGTCTGTAAAGTATAAAATGTGTTCCTACCTAAAATCAATCCTACAAAGACTTATAGTTAGAAGGGATCTCAGGGGTCATCTAGCCCACTCCCCCTCATTTTAGGACAGTCAGGTGGCACAGTAGATAGAGTGTTAGACCTGGGGTCAGGAAGATCTGAGTTCACATGTGGCTTCAGATACTTACTTTATGACTCTGGGCAAATCACAAACTCTGTTGCTTCAATTTCCTCTTCTGTAAAATGCAAATAATAAAAGCACTTTACCTCCCAGGGTTGTTGTAAGGATTAAATGAGAGAATAATTGTAAAGTGCTTAGCACAGCCAGATGCATAGTAAGCTCTATGTAAATATAGACCTATTATTATTAATAATAATTAGCATTAATATTATTTTACATAAGAAAATAAATTCCAGGTAGATTAAATGGCTTGCTCACAAAGTCACCCAGATAGTATATTAAAACCCAAGAGTTCAGACTCCAAACTCAAAGAGAGATTGGCATAATGGATAGAGGGCCAGCATTAGGGTCAGGAAGACCTGCCTGGGACAGGTATTAGCCCCCTCACCAAAAGCAAATTCCTTAACCTCTTGGGGCTCCTAAACAATTTTCTATCAATTATCTTTCAAGCTGTTGATTTACACCAATGGTAGGAATTTCCATAGTGGGAATTCTATTCTAATGAACTCACAGTTCCAGACCAAAAATATTACTAATAATGATCTCTTGGGGGTGGGGGGAAGAAAAAAGAAATTTACATCATAACTTTATTATATATTTAAAAGGAATAACCAGTTATACATAATAGATTTGCAGTTTCATGTGCATATGCTATGCTATGGAAATCCTTGTTTTGTTTCATAAGTTAAAAATAAAATAAATAAAATTTAAAAAATAATAACCTCTCTTATGGACAGAGAATCAGAGATGAGTTATTTATAGAAATTTTCCTGTGTTCCTGGCAGAAATCCAGAAGAGCTGAGTTTGAAACCTATTTCAGATACTTACTAACTGCGTTACCTTGGGCAAATCACTTACTCTCTCTCATCCTCAGTTTCCTCATCTGTAACTTGAGGGAAATGGCTTCTACCTCACAAATTTGTTGTCAGAATCAATTGAAATAACATATATAAATGACTTTGCATATCTTCAAGGGATATAAAAATAGTAAAGCCATCATCATCATTATCATTTTTTTAATTGTTTTAATCTCATCATTTTTTTCCATATCAAGTTCCAAGGCAGTTTTGAGAATCTAGGTATAACGACTGAATTTTCTTTTCTTTGTTAGTAGAACATAAGTTTAAGATGAAATTCAGTCACTTTACTGATGAGCCCTTATTTCATTCAAGGAGTTCTCTATTTTGGAGTTGAGTACTACCTCTTGTCCAGTGGTAAAAAAAATACATAGCTGAGAGTATGTGTGCTAATGTCTTTGGCTATAGGAACATTGTAGTTCTTGGTCTTGACAAAGGTTTATCCATGTTATGAATTTCTTAGAGAGTATCAGCTTACAAGCATCTGGCAAAAAAATTCACTCATTTCCCTGAGGGGAGAAAAGCCTTTCTTCTGAGTTTAAGTATTCACATTCATCTGCTGATTTTGCTTTTGTTTAAAGAATTTCTGAATAGAGGACTATCAGGGCTTTCAGGTCCCAAGGTTTTGGTTTTTAGCTTTCTAATTCACCATCTGATGCCTTTTAAATCCCATTTAACAGGCAAAGTGGATTTCTGTGCTTACTGCATTGAAATGAGAGGGGGTGCATGTATGTATGGGATGGGGCAGACAGAAGTTTGCATATGTTGAATTTCTGGAGAAATTTATTTCAGACACATGTCCTGTGGGTCAAATTACAATATAGCACTTTTTCAAATTAAAGTCCTGCAACATTCAGGCAGGTTTGAAATGCTAAACACACAGCCAGACTGCAAGGATTGCCCTCGTGCTAGCAATGAAAGTATTTTAAAAACATGAGCTTTACCTAACATTTATTTGCTCCTAACTCACATTTTATTGCTTTTCCTCCTGATTGAGTTGCCTTTTTCCTTTTGGCACGTTCAGATAAGGAATGAAGAGATGTTATTAGGATCTTGCCTAATAAAGAGAAGAAATTCTATTTGGTGTTAAGTTCCTGTTTGGCCCACTTCTCCTTTCTATATATGTAGCAGGAAGAATGGATGGCTACAGAGGGCACAAAATCATTCCACTGTAGACTTAGAGTTTAAAGGAAACTTAGAAATCATCGAGTTTAACTGGCTATTTTTACATATAAGGAAACTGAGCCACAGACAGGTTAAGTGACTTAGCCAAAGACCTAGTAAAATTCTAAGGCAGGACTTGAAAGCAGGCATTCTAGACTTCACATTCGAGACCCTCTCCACTAGATTATGTTGCCTTTTGATGCAATGATTTTCTAAACATCTTGGTGTAACAAGAGACAATGAGAATGACATCCCCCAAATGGAGAGGTATAGCCAGCTCTGAACTATACAAATGGAAAAGGGATGTAGCCCAGGTGTATTAGTTGGTGGTTCAGGAATTTCCTGTGAAAGACAAAAAACTTGTGGTAAGATTACTGTTAAAAGTGTAGGAGAAAAGGCTCTTTCCCATGCCTGGAATATACTCCTATACCCCCACACCTCTTAAAATTCCTAATTTATTTTAAAGTGCAACTCCCATGCCACCTCCCACATAAAGCCTTTCCTAATTCTCCTGGCTTCTAGTGCTTTCCCTACCCCATATTTGCCTTGTGTTAATTTTATATTTTTTATTCATTTTATATGTATTTTGCGCATGTGTATAAATGCATATGTCTCATATGTGTATATCCCATCTCTTCTGTTAGAGTATCCTCAAGGGTAGGGACTGTTTTGGTTTGGGGTTGGGTTTTTTTCTGTATCCTCAGCATATGATAGGTGCTTAATAAATGTTGGTTATTTGGATCATTTATTTATTGAGAATGACAAATATGAAAAATACAAACAAACATGGAAAGACGTGAAGGGATACAAAGTGATATAAAGAAGAAATAAGACAACAAATATGGTGGCTATGACTAAGTAATATTAATGGTGGTAATAAAGTCTGATAGTTGCATAGAAGAAATAACTTGGATGAAAACACAAAATTAAACTGTTATTAGATTTTTGAAAAGTTTTTATATGTATATATATTATTAAGATATAAATAGTTCAGAGTTTATTATGTTATGATTTTTATTTGTTTAATTCTGTTGAACTAATTCAAGTTAATTTTTTTAAGGGGAGCCTCCAGGGATGGGACAGAAAAGACACAGAATCAGCCGTAACACTTAAAATGTGATGAGCAGACTCTGATTTCTTGCCAGCAAACAGTTGGAGCAGAGGCACAGGCAGGAATGATTCCCTCGTTCTTCCAGGATCATGCCCAGATGGTCTGCTCAATAGAAGAGTAGCAGAGGCAACTTTGCTGTTCTCCACATCCAGAAAGAATATTAAATTGACTTTCTATACTGGATTCTTCCAGCTGCCTTCTAAAGAGGTTCATAGATCAGTGTGCCCAAGCTGACAAAGGAATTTGTGGAAACATGAACACACAAGAGTCTCCTGAACCCATCCAAGCTTCATTTCTTGCTCTCACAAAGTCTTTGCCCAGTCCCTGGAAGTCCTGCCATCTTTCCTTTCTCAAGAAGTCAAGCTTAAGACTATTATAGATAATGTAAATTAGTTATCAGTACCTTTTTTCCTACATCTAGTCAATTTGTACTGCAATGCATTTGTGATGATGTGGAGGTGACCCTGACATCCTGAAGGTCATGATGTCACAGTGAGAGCTCAGATAAATCCTACCAAGCTGGAGAGGTTTCCAGAACAACTTGGTGACCAGTTGTGTGCCTCTCATTTAAGCACCAGCTGAGTTCAACTGGGGAAAAACTCATTGCCAGGGAAGTGGCTGTCAGGTGAGAAACATTTTTAACCATGGCAGCTCAGGGTTACTGCAGTGAGTTTCCACATGGATGGAGTCATCAGTCTGTGAAAAGTATATTGTTTCTCTGGAATGACCCTGAAGTCTTGAGAATCAACAGCAAAGGGAAAGATTGCTTATCTCAGTATTGGCTATAATCCCAGCAGAGACTCCCTCAGGAACTTTAAGGAATTAGATTTTGTTTATCCTATTTCAACCAGCTGGGATCTTCTTTCTCCCATCTCTCTGCCTATCCAAATCCAACTCAACCTTCAAGGTCAAGCTCATGGCTCATCTCTCCTGGAAAGTTTTCCCTGGCTCCTAAAGTGTCTCCCTCTGTGAGCTATCAAAACAATTAACATCTGGCGCAATTTTATTTTTTGACAATTAATAGTATATTACCTTCTGTTATCCCCTTCAATGTTGTCTTGAGTCCATTACCTACATATGTTAGTATTATTTAATTTTTTACATTTTTATGTATTAGTTTTTAAAGTAGGTTAAAACTCCTTGAAGGCAGAGACCATGAAGATATTAATGAAAGAAAAAAAAATGATTTTATCAATTGCTTTCTACAAGCAAAGCACTGTGCTAAAGCCAAAGGATATAAATGTAATTAAAAATTTTAAAAATATTTATGAAGCACTTATTTTGCGCCAGACATTAAGCCTTAAGGATACAAAGAAATATTTAAATAAGAGTCTCTGTCCTCTAGGACCTTATATCCAAATGGGAAGACAAAGAAGTATATACATAAATAAATAAATATGTAAGATAGATACAGAATAGATACAAGGCAAACTTGCACTGGAGCTCTTATCCTTTTGTGAATCATTGACTCCTTTGGCAGACCCCTTCTGGAAATAATATTTTTTAATACATAAAATAAAGGTACATGGGATTACAAAGGAATCCAACCATATTGAAATATAGTTTTCAAAATATTAAAAACAAAACCAAGCTTGTATCCCCCACTAACGTTAAGAACCTCTGATTTAGAGGGAAGGAACTAGTAGTAGCTGGGAGAATGGGCAAGTCTCTCTGTAAAAGGTGGCATTTGAGGAGAATCATGAAAGAAGGTAGGGATGCTGAGAGGTGGATGGGAAAAGGGAATGAATACCTTCCAGAAATGGCAGACAGCCAATGCCAAGATACAGAAGGAGAGAGGGAGCATCGCAAGAGAGAGACCAATGTGGCTGGGTTCTAGGATATGTGGAGAAAATTACTGTCGAAGAATTCTGGGAAACTAGGAAGGATCCAGGTTATGAAGAGTTACACCCAAAAAGTCTAATTTGATTTGCTTTGATATCTATGGGTTTTCCCCATCTATAATGTGAAATTAGACTTGGTGATTTCCATGTTTTTTTCCTTCTATTCCAAAGTTTCTGATTACGTGAAAGAAGGGTATTTGTTACTTCATAGTGGTGATTCTAATCAGGTAAGATTAGAAGAAAATGAATCAATAATTATGATAAAATATCAATTACAAGACTTGAATAACAGAGTGAGCCCATGGCTCATGTGAGAAGTTGCTCAGTGCCAGGGACTTACATATATCATGGCTAAGATCTCCAAAGGATCAAAGTTCTGCGTGTCCTAAAGTAGATGCTTAGTAGGTATAAGTAAGTAATAAGTAATATTCCAGAATATTACCAATGGCAGAGGTGAATCTTAACCTAAGGTTTTGTGATTTCAAATATAGGGCTCTTTCTGCCACCTTTTGAGGCCATTTGTCATCAGAGATGTATATAATCAGAGGAGACATCTAGATGGCTTAGTGGATATAGACCATTGGATCTCAAATCAAGAAGTTTTGAGTTCAAATCTGGCCTCAGACACTCACTAGCTATGTGACCCTGGGCAAGTCACTTACTCTGTTTGCCTTAATCCACTGGAGAAGGAAATGGCAAACCATTCCAGTATCTTTGCTAAGAAAACCCCCCCAGGGGTCATGACTGAACAACTGTAATCAGAAGAGGTGGTAGGCCAGTCATGTGGTGAGAGCCAAGGAAAACAGATGGATAACCTACGTACAGGGCTGGTACCCACAAAATAGTAAAATACCCACAGAAAGGCCTCTAGAGCTTTGGGGAAGAGGATTTATGGGAGGACTTGGGCAGTCTTCACTGCCTATCAAAAAGAACAGAGAGCTCTCAAAGTTTAAATGATTAGAAATACAAAATAGCAGCTGTAATGACAGCTATTATCTATAGTGGCTATTTTATTCAAATTCCATATTTACAAAGTAGGGTTTGGGGCCTCAGACAGAGACTGTCTACACAAAGATCAAGATGGAAGAGAGAACATAGTAACGATGAGAATGCTGATATTGTCTTAAGATGAATCCCACCCATCTGGGAAAGCTAATTTCTGAACAAGTGTTTTGTGGCTGCTGTTTTCCACTGTGCAACTAATTTGGTCAAATGTTTGCGTTTTTGTTTTGATTGTAAGGTTAAAGTAGCTCTTGAATGGACATTTGGGTCTGGTAGAATGTGGGAATTTGAACACATGTGCACTCAATTTTGCTCTAAGTTACCAAACATTGAATTAGCTTCACATGCAGGATCCTCTTGTGAATGAAGGGCTCTACATGCAAACTCTGTATGCGGGACGATACCAGCCACAGCAAACGAGTGTTTCATTGTTACTGAACCCTTTGGGGGCTTGAGGGGAAGGGAAAAATTAATTAATTGGATTTTCCCAATGAGAAAAATATGAAGTTCTGAAAGTGTTTTTATGCTGCTTTCAACTGCAATTGATTTTGAAATAACAGTTCCTATTTGCACACATTCAACATCTGTTCTTCATAGAGATTGGTACAATAGAATGTAGATTAATTGGAATCCAACTAATCAAAACCCTCAATGAGCTGGATTTGTTTTTCAGCCCTCTGCTGTTAAAAGAAAGGGAAAAGTCTCACAGCCCAGAACATAAACTGAGACCAGGGTCTTAGTTAAAAAGGCAAAGGTCATTTCCCAGGAGATGGCCTGGGGTTGGTTTTGATTCATCCCACTAATAACTTATATTTTTAAAACACAAAGCACTTGGTACATATGATTTTATTTGATATTCATACCCGTCCTCTGATATAGATTCTAAAAGTACCCATTTACAGATGAGAAAACTGAGATGAAGTGTCATGTCAAAGGCCAAACAGTGCTGAACTCACAAAAGGCTTGAGAAAATGAGTCTTTTCTTTTGTTACAAAGGTGAGGGGCTATTGGTGAGAAATGTTACAGATGTGGTTGATGGATTGACTGGTTTTACTGAACTGACTTTTTGTCCTCTTTTTTAATATTTGTTAAAAGGGCCTCTAATTTAGTTCAGGACCTTTCACTTGGACTATTGAAATTGTTTTCTGATTGGTCTCCCTGCTCAAGCCTCAGTCCTCTTCAACCCATTCTCTACACGGCTAATAAAAATGCCCATCCTAAAGGGAGTCTGACCATGCCACTCTGCTGTTTAATAAAGTCAGTGACTCTGTGTTACCTCCAGCTTCAAGTACAAACTCTTCGTGAGCGTTTAAAGCAAAGCCTATCACAGCCTAGCTCCAACCAGCCTTTCCATCCTTAATCCTGACAATACTCCCCTTCACATGCATCTACAGTTGAACCAAATTGGCTGTCATGTTGCTGCTGAGATACCACAGTGTGCTAGCTTCCAACTCCTGGACTTCACACAGGCCAGTTCCCATGCCTGGAACGGATTTCTGCCTCACCTCTGTCTCTTGGACTCTAATTTTTATGAAGCTTAGCTCAGGTGCATCCATCTACATAAGACTTGTATTGATCCCTATCCCAGGGCATGTGTGTGTATACGTGTGTGTTTGTGTACACAAACATATATTTACACATACGTGTGTCCATATATATTGATTGATTCTGTATAATCCACATATTGATTATATTAATTATAATACATGTCAATTGTATATATACTTGTATGCGTATATTTTATCTCTCCATCTGGAATGCAAACTCATTGAAAGGAGGGCTTTTTTCCTTTTTTGTCTGCATGCACCCAGCACTAGCATCCTGATGCAAATGGAGTAGCCACGAATAGACATTTACTGATTGACTTATGGAATGGATAGCAAAGGAGGGATGTATTTGAAAATGAATATTCTACAAAAACAAAAAGAAGGTCACCCAGCTAGGATTTTATTTATTTTATGAAACATTTCCCAATTACCTTTTCATCTGATTCACTTGGGAAGTGGGGAGTTTTGCCAGTCACAGGGAGCAGGGGCCAGGGGTTTGAGATCTCTGCCCTATCCTACACTTTCTACATCTACAATCCTATTCAGTGCCAATAATAATTAAACATGGAAATGCTGACATATTGCAAGAGCTTCAATGACAAAATTCAGTTCAACAAATTCAATTCAGAAAACATTTATTAAACACTCGCATACAGAACACTGTGCTAGATGATAGGGGAAATCAAAATTTTAGTTGACTTAATTCCTTGTTTTAGGGAACTTCTGTGTCACAAGGCAAGAATGTGCACATTTTGTCTTAGACCAGTTTCTACAATGATTGAAACAAACAAAAATCAGTATTCTGTGTGCATATTTAGTGCCTGAGCGCACCCCTAACCAAACTCATAGGCAGGGCACCTGGGCATATGACCACTTCAAGTCCAAAGTTCTCTGTGGGTGTGCATTCTTTAAGATCATAGGCCACAAACCCCCCTACCCCCATTTGTTTGCCTTTAATAGTCAACCAGAGGACACAATTAGTTCAAAACAAAGGAAGTTACTGAAATGACATAGGGACAAGGTGGCAATAAACCATTTCCTCCATAAACCTGGGGTCCATTCTCCCACATATACACATTTTTATTTGGAAGAGTACAGAGACTTAGGGAACCCCAGTAAAGAGGTACATATGTATGGAGCAGCATGGCCAAGGCACAAGAACAGAGAGGTTACTCATATCTCAGATAGTTTAAGGTCTCTTCTAGTGATAACCTACTCTGCTTCCTCTGGGCCTGTTCTCTAGTGGTGAATCTCTGCCAGATACTCCTTGGCTAAGGTCTTTACCACCTCCAGTTTCTGACTCAGCTGAAATCCTTAACTGTCTCTTGGATCTGGAGCTACAGGCTTTCTTATCTTAAAGTTCATAGATTTTTTTTCTTGATTTTTTTTTTTTTAGACAGAAACTCATGCTTAAGAATCATCAAAATGCATCCCCTTGTATGTCCCTATCTTATTCTTACAGTATCTTGGCTTCTCCCAGATCCTTTGTTTAAGAAGGGGACCTCATCACTTGCTACCTGGCTGCTCTTCTAGATTCATTGTTGTTTCCAGAAACTCATCATTCCACAAGAGCACATCAGTGCTGAAACTAACAACTCAGTCACCCTTGGCGCTGGGGCTCCTCCCTTCCTCTGAATGGAAAAGATGGTAAATGGAGATGGGAGAGCACCTTCCAGATCCTCCATTCAAGGAAGGGACCCATGGCAACCATCCCATAATTTCCCATCTGGTTGCAGGTTCCCATTATTCCCCCTAACAGGTACCCTCCTTTTCAGTTTCTCTTTATGCATGTTCCCCATTAGATTGTGAGCTCTGTCTTTTGCCTATCTCCGGTGCTTAACACAGTGCCTGGCACATAGTAATACTTAATAGATGTTTTGATTTCTCATCTCCACAAGCAAGAGATTCTCAGTCCCAGATGCCAAGTATTTTAGAACAATAGGTAGGGTCCTGCAAGCTACCTAAGGATTTTGGGGTGACTTTTTTCCTAATAGTTCTGTCAAAGGTCACATGTTAGCTTATGATAAATATTTCATATACCTCTTAATTTTCAATGTCAAAAGACAAGTCAGGTGAAGATTGTTTGCTCTAAAATTACCAAACAGCTCCAAGATTTGGAATTCTCAGGCTTTCAAACCCTAAAATGACTTCCATTTTCCCATAGACAAATAGATGGGGAAAATACAGAGATACTTAAACCCTGGAGGCAAAGTCATTGTTTTTGTTGCCAGCTCAGCTAAATTTCTGTGGCTTTCATATGCAGCTAATATCCTTCACCAAAATCTCAGAAAGGCTTTATACTGATTTGTATCTGCCAATTAAATTCAACTGAATACCTACTTTGTGCAAGGTACTAGGGATATAAAGACAAAAAACAACAAATATATATTCTCTACCCTTGAGGAGCTTACCCTCTACTGGAAGAATAAATCAGTTATAAAGATAAAATATTTATTAAATGCTTATTGTATGCCAGGCAGTATACTAAGCACAAATACAAGAAAGAAGGACAATCTCTACTCTCAAGGAGCTTATGATCTAAAAGGGGAAGATGGAGCATAAAGGGGAGCTGTCTAAGGGATGGAATAGTCTGGAGACTAGGTTGAACTGGGAGTAAGGTGAGAATGGCTAGAGCTTCTCAATAAATGGCAATCCCTAACAAGAACTCATCAATCTGGAGAACAGGCTCAAGGACAAATGCATCTTGAGGGGGACAAGCCTCCTAGTGAGGGGGTCAGCCCAGTTGGGAAAATGAGCTGAGTTGGGAAGATACACAAATTAAGTCTAGTGTAAAGAAGGTTGAGGGAGAAAACACTAACTGCATAGATCAGGAGAGGACAATGGAAATAGATATGTCTTCTACCACACACCTGACAGGATGCCTCAGCAGAGAGTGGGAGGGACTCATGTTTCTTTGAAGCCCAGATCCGTGGAGGTCCTACCATGCTAGAAAGGCATTGCCAGTGGACTGCATGACCATTGTCCATTTAACCATTAAATCAGCCCATTTACATTCAGAAAAGCTCACTACTAGAAAGTGAACCTCCAACTGATATATTTTGGGACCTCAGTAATTCATAAACCAGAGACAGAGAATGACCGAAATCAACATCAGTAGAAGGTGTCTCCCAAACTAATTAAAATCACAAGTCCTTGATGGATCAGAGTACATGCGGATAATACAATACAGGCATGTGTTCTATATGTGTGGTTACCCTGTGGATATCATTGAGGGAATTTCTGAAGGAGGGAATAGTAGCAAATTATGGGTTTATAATAGGGAGCTGATGTGCACGTTTATTACTGTGTCTAAAATGATTTTTTAAGTATGTTGATCTCATTTCCACCATGAGCTCTTTCAGATAAAATGGATATAACTGTGAATAACATATCAGATTACAATCAAAAGCATTCTGGAGCCTGTGGCAGCTGCAAATCTCTTTCACCCTGTTACTGTTTTCTCCACCAGTCATACCAGCGTTATCACTGTACAATGAGCAGCAAGAGATCTTGTCCATCCACAGGGCACACAGTGTACTTACTCTGTGGTTTGTAAAAATAACTTCAAGTAATGTAACTACTCTGAACAAATGTTTCTTTGAGATGAAAATAGTTTAAATTGGTTTGGCTTAAAAAAATACACACCACTATTTATTTTCTGAGGTATCTGGCTAGAAATAGGACAGAATGTGCTTGCCTTGGCCAACAAAAAACTCATGGTCTAACGCATGTTAGAAGTAGTACTCACTGAGTCCATGGGAACATTGACAGAGTAAATATATGAAAGGAAATAAGAGGAAAAATAGAGTAAACTGAGTCCACTGACAAGGTAACAGAGATAAGTGAGATCCCAACTTCTGTTTTTATTAAATTTATTTTTTTGATAAACAAGCTTTTAAGTTCTTTCTCTCCAAGCCAAGTTTTTGTCTTTGTTGTTGTTTTTAAACAAGAAGTTTTCAACAGGTTAACCAATGATCTAAACCTATATGATCTGTGAGAAGAGAAAGAACAGGAAAAAGATGGTAGCATTCAGTGTCGGTTTTTCAATTATGAAGATTCCGAAACACCCAGCATATGTTTATGTCAAACTGCTATTTCTCTGCTTCCATATGAATAGCTCAATGCTTTATCCTATGGAGACATCATTGATTATTTAAGATTGTTCCATGTAGCTACCCTAGGGAGAATACCAGAACTCTCATAAAAAACTATTCACATAACTGTCTAATAGAACACAAGAGATAAATGATGAGCAAGCTGTACTGAGCAATTTCATTTTCTTGTCTATCACTTTTGCTTTATTTACTATGAAATATTTACAAATGGAAAAGTCTTTAATCCCAAAATAACATCAACTTGATTCATACTATTCCCTATTCCTAGAATGCCCTCTCTTTCTGGCCTCTTACAACCTTCTGAATTTCTCTTTATTCTTTCCTTCCTTCCTTCTTTTCCTCTCCCTCCTTTTCCTTTCTCCTTCATATCTTTTTTCCTTGCTCCTTTCCTCTCTCCCTCTTTCCCTTCCTCCCTCCTTCCATCCTTCATTCTTTCTTTTCTTCCTTCTATTTTTCTTTCCATTCCTGCCCATTCTTATTTCCTTACTTTCCTTCCTTCTCTTCCTTCCCTTCCTTCATTTCTTTTCTTCCAAGCTTCTTCCCTTCTCTTCTTTCTATCTTTCCCTTCTTTTCTTCTTTCCCTCTCTTCCTCCCTCTCTTCTTTCCTTTCTCTGTGATTTGATCTAAATGGCATGTGGAAACTGCCTTCACTAAACCAAATTAAATTCAAATCCAACTTTGATTGTCCAACTCAAACACCACTTGCTCCAATATCTTTGATTAGCAATGATCTTTGCACTGCACGCAATGTTTTGTTTTTAACCTCTCATGTATTTACAATGTATTATTATGTACTATTTTGTGTGTTTGTGTGTGTGAATGTATGTGCACGTGCAATATCCTCCTGGACCATAATCTCCCTCAGGAAAGGGATAGTGTCTTTAAAAAAGGGTGTGCTATCATAGCAAGGGCATTGGATTTGAAGTTGGAAAACCTGGGTTCAAATCCCAGCTCTGCCCCTTGTCTCAGGATCACAAGATCACAAATTGAGAACTAAGAGACCTTCATCTGGTCCAATATCTTTATTTTATAAGTGAAATAACTTAGACCCAGAGAACTGATTAGCCGAAAGTCACATAGATAGCATCAGGTGGTCAGACTCCAAATCTGAGACTCTTTCTACTATACCGTGCTGATTCTCACCTCTCTGGTAACTCATTAATGAATGAATGAAAGTATTCATTAAGTACTTATTATGTGCAAAGTATTATACTGTCCTCAGTGCTGGGAGTACAAATTGAAAAGTAAGAAAGTCTCTGTTCTTACAGAACTGAGATTTTAATGGGGGAGAGGACACATGTGGAAAGTTCCTGCTACATCAGTTAGAAAAGTCCCGTAGTCCTTAGGGTACAGCAGTAAAGTAGATATCAGTGAGTCTTACTTGTTGTCACTTCCACTGGTAAAACATTATCAGTTTCTGATGTTGAACCATTTCACAGTGCCCAGAACTTTGGTAATAAGCACTTTCTTTTCTGGGTCTTCCTTAAACATGGCTATAGCATGAAAGGGACTGGCTAAAACGTCTCTAATGTCTCTGCCAGAACTAGATTTGATCCTATGACCCTAATGAGGAGACTTCAACAAAGCCATATGATTCTTATTGCTTCTGCATAAATGGTTTTGTCTTGTCTACAGGCTTCCCCATCCTACATGGTTTCTGCCCACCTACCCACACTCTTGACTGGTTTCAAACTCTGTCTTCCTGGTTCATAAATGTTTTCTCCTTCTGACCTTCATTCTCATGTTGATGACTACTTATTGGGTATGTTGAAGAGAGGATTCTTTCAGTTATGGACTTGATTTCATAATCTTGTAATGTCTTTTCAGACTTTGTGATTAAGTGAAAATATATTAAGGGTTACTTGACCAAAAAAAGGAAATATCACACATCCTATATATTCTGGAGTTAGGAGTTAAAGAAATAATCCAAAAGGATCAAGGTATTTTAACTTATTTTTTTTCTCATCTCCAATGGAGAATGTGACTCAAAGTGGAAATAATAGAACAAAGTTAACTAATAGAAAGATGACACCTAAAAACATAGGATAAGGTAAGGGAATATCTAGCTGACCTTTCACTATCCCAAGATATTCATCTAGATTGCTAGATGAGTAAATATAGGATAGTTATTGTTGGCATTTATACAGAGTGCTTGAAACTCTGCAAAATGTTTTACATACATTATTTCATTTGATCCTCAAAACAACCCATGAGACAGGTGTTATCGTTATCCTTATTTTATAGAAGTAGAAACTGAGGTACAGAGAAAGTAAGAACTTCTTCAGGACCACACAGCTAAGTAAGTGTCAGAGGAAGGATTTAAACCTATGGGTCCCTAATTCCAAGTCTATCATTCGATTCACTTTTTGATATGGTTTTTCTAGATTTCAACAAAGCACTTAACAGAGTCTCTCAAACTATGCCTAAGAATCTAATAGAGAGATGGGAGATAGAAGACAGTACAGTTAAGTGGATTCAGGACTGATGAAAAGTCTACACTCCAAGAGTTGTCATTAATGGTTCAATTTCAACTTGGAAATTCTCCATGAAAGTCTCTCAGGGATCTGTGCTGGGAAGAAAGAAAAGAGGTAAGGAAGGAGGGAGGGAGAAATAAAAAAGGGAGGAAGAGAAAGAAGGAAGGAAGGAAAGAAGAAAGGGAGGGAGGAAGGGGGGAGTGAGGAAGGCTGACTTTATTAAGCACCTACTCTGTTCCAGGCATTTTACCAAGTTCTTTACAAATCCTGTCTTATTTAATCCTCATAACAACCCTGGGAGGTAGGTACTATTATTATCCCCAGTTTACAGTTGAAAAAACTAAGGAAGACAGAGGTTAAGTGATTTAACAAAACTCACACAGGTAGTATCTAAGGTTGGATTTAAATTCAGGTCTTCCTGATTACAGGTTCAGTGCTGTATCTACTGAGTCACCTACTTTCTGGGTATCATGCATTTTTATTGGTGACTTGAATAAAGGCAAACATGGTTAGCTTATCAATTCTGCAGGTAAAATAAAGCTAAAGATAGGGTTAATATTTTCGATGACAGAACCAGGATTTAAAAAAATAATCATAACAGCCTAGAACATTGCACAAAATCTAATCAGATTAAAATTTTAAGATTATGTAAATGTAGAAGTCTTACTTACATCTGAGATTCAAAAAGTCATGAAAAATGTTGAATAGATTTTGGCCAGACAACTGTTTCTCTAAAAACGATTTGGAGCTTTTAATGAACTGTGAGTTTAATATGAGTGAGCAGTGTGCTGGAGTAGCAATCTTAGCTGGACTGCATTAAGTGAGGGTCTAGGAGGCTTATAGTCTCCTAATGAGTCTGGTCAGACCACTTTCTGAACATTGTGCTCAGTTCTGGGCACCACATCTTAGCAAGGACATTGATAAATTGGTGAGAATACAGAGGAGATTGACCAGGATGATTAAAGGCTTTGAGATCGTTCCATAAAAGAGTTGCCTGGAGAAAGCAGAGATGTTTAGTGTAGAGAACAGAAGACTTAAGATATGCCTTATTGCTGTGTTTAGGTATGTGAAGGATTGTCCTGTGGAAGAGGGATTAGCTTGGGCTTGGCCCCAGAGGAGAGAACAAGGAAGAAGTTGGGAAGTAGCATAGGTAGACATGATAATAACTAGATTCCATATGGCACTTACTATGTGCCAGGCACTGTGCTAGCACTTTACAAACATTCTGTCATTTGATTTTCACAATAACCTTCGGAAGAGGAAGGTATTATTATTATCCCCATTTTATAGATTAAGAAACTGAGGCAAGCAGAGACTGAGTGATTTGCCCAGAGTTGCACAGTTAATGAGTGTCTGAAGCCAAATCTGAACTCAGGTCTTCTTGACTGTAGGCCCAGCACTCTATCCATTGTGCCAGCTAGCTGCTTCAATGTGAAGAAAAGATTCCGAAGAAGTTAAGCTACACAGAAGGGGAATGGGATACCTCAGGATATAATACTGACCGAAATTCCTGGCACAATGAAGATATTGATTGATTCTATGAGTTATCACTCATTAAAGGTCTTCAAGTATAGTCTGGATGAAGACTTGCTGTAGAAGGGTTTCTTATGCAGGTAGATTGAACAAGTTGACCTTTGAGGTCCATTTCCATTCTGAAATGTAGTTATTTTATCATATTTGTAGAACTGGAAGTGACTTGGTTTTAAAGGTAGATAAAGTGGGAACCCCAAGAAGCTAGGTAACTTGTCCAATGTCATATGATTATAGAGCGGAGATAGAAAGGAACTTATAGGCCATCAAATCCAGTCCCTGAAGCCCTGAGGCAAGTTAAGTGACTTGTCCAAGGTCACATTGCTGGTGTCTGAAATGGAATTTGAGCCTAGGCTTTCCCCTGATGCCAAGTTCAGTGCTCTATTCTTTAAATAACACTGCCTCATAAATAAGAGGCATAGCTCAGATTCAAACCCAATTCATTTGATTCCAAATTTAATATTGTTTTCATCAAGCCAAGATGACTTCCCTTGGACATAATTCCTTCTAGGTCCTCCCCTTTACCCAACATACCTAGCCCAAATATATTGCACCAGATCTGACACTGCACCCTTTTCTCATGGCTTACTATCAACCATAGTCCTCACATGGATTTAATAATTAGCTAGTTTCTCAGAAATATAAAAAAGGTCTTATGTTACTAGAATTATAATGAGGAATCTCATAGTTCCATGGTTTCTAAGATTTGAGATTGAAAATACAACTCATAGAACTAACAGAAACCATATGATTATCTCCAAAATGCAGAAAAAGCTTTTGACAAAATACCACACTATTTACTTTCTATTGAAAACACTGGAGAGCATAGGAATAAATGGAACCTTCCATAAAATAATAAGCAGTATCTACCTAAAACCATCAGCAAGCATCATATGTAATGGGGATAAACTGGATGCATTTCCAGTATGATCAGGGGTGAAACAAGGATGTCCATTATCACCATGGTTATTCAATATGGTAGTAAAAATATTAGCTTTAGCAATAAGAGAAGAAAAAGAAATTGAAGGAATTAGAATAGGCAAAGAAGAAACTAAGTTATCACTCTTTGCAGATGATATGATGATATAATTACAGAATCTTGAGAATCAAGTAAAAACCTACTTGAAGTAATAAACAACTTTGGCAGTTTCAGGTTACCAAATAAACCCACACTAATCATCTGCATTTCTGTATATTACTAACAAAGTCCAACAGCAAGAGATAGAAAGAGAAATCTCATTTAAAGTTATGGTAGACACTATAAAATATTTGGGAGTCTACCTGCCAAAACAAACCCAGGGATTATATGAACACAATTACAAAACACTTTTCATGGAAAAACATCAGTTGCTCCTGGGTAGGCCAAGCTAATATAATAAAAAAAGACAATTTTCCCTAAATTAATTTACTTATTCAGTGCCATACCAATCAAACTACCAGAAAATTATTTTCTAGAGCTAGAAAAAATAATATCAAAATTCACCTGGAAGAAGAAAAGGTCCAGAATATCAATTATTGGGAATTAATTAAAAAAAATGCTAAGGAAAGTGGCCTAGCCATACCGATCTCAAATTATATTATAAAGCAGCAATAATCAAAACCACTTGGTACTAGCTAAGAAATAGAAGGGTAGATCAGGGAATATGTTAGGTACTCAACACACAGTAATCAATGAATATAGCAGTCTACTCTTTGATAAACCCAAGGACCACAGCTTCTGGAATAAGAATTCACTGTTTAATAAAAAAGGCTGGCAAAACTGGATGATAGTGTGGCAGAAACTAGGCATAGATCAATTCCTGACACCATACACAAGAATAAAGTCCAAATGGGTACATGATCTAGATATAAAGGTTGATACGGTAAACAAGTTAGGGGAGCAAGGGACAGGGTATTTGTCAGTTATGGAGAACGGAGAAATTTATGACCAGAGAAGAGATAAAAAACATTTATAATATTGATTACATTAAATTGAAAAGTTTTTGCACAAACTCAATGCAACCAAGATTAGGAGGGAAGCAGAAAACTTGGAAAGAATTTTTACAACTAGTGATTAAGGCCTCGTTTCTAAAATATTTAGAGAACTGATTCAAATTTACAAGAATACAAGTCATTTCCCAATTGATAAGTGGTCAAACAATATGAAATAGGCAGTTTTCAGAGGAAGAAATGAAAGCTATCTATAGTTATATGAAAAAAGCTCTAAATTACTATTGATTAGAGAGATGCAAATCAAAACAACTCTGAGGTACCACATCACATCTCTCAGATTGGCTAACATGACAAAACAGGAAGATGGTAAATGCTGGGGAAGAGGTGAGAGAGTCGGAGCACTGATTCATTGCCAATAGAGCTGTGAGCTGGCCCAACCATTCTGGAGAGCAATTTGGAACTATGCCCAAAGGGCTACAAAAATGAACATACCCTTTGACCCAGCAATACCCCTTCTAGGACTGTACCCCAAAGAGATCATAAAATGGGTAAAGGTCCCACATGTACAAAAATATTTATAGCAGCTCTCTTTCTGGTGACCAAGAACTGAAAATCAAGGGGATGCCCATCAATTGCAGAATGGTTGAACAATCTGTGATATATGAATGTAATGGAATACTATTGTGCTATAAGAAATGACAAACAGTTGGACTTCAGAAAAACCTGGAAAGACTTATATGAACTGATGCTGAGTGAAATGAGCAGAACCAGAAGAACACTATACACAGTAGCAGCCACAGTGTGCCAGGGTTCTTTCTGATAGACTAAGCCCTTCACAGCAATGCAAGGACCTAAAATATTCCCAAAGGACTCTTGAGGCAAAATGTCATCCTCATCCAGAGAAAGAACTATGGAATCAGAATGCGGAATAAAGCAAACTATTTTCTCTTGTGTTATGTTATGTTTTGGTTTGGTTTGGTTTTATTCATGGTTTCTCCTATTCGTTTCAATTCTTCCATGCAACATGACTAATGTGAAAATGTGTTTAATAAGAATGTATGTGTAGAACCCATGTAAGATTGCATGCCATCCTAGGGAGGGAGTAAAGAGGGAGGGGGAGAAAATTTAAAATTTATGGATATGATTGTTGAAAACTGAAAACAAATTAATTAAATGTTTTTAAAAAGAAAAGAAAATACAACTCATATATATAACCCTAATTTATCATGTACCTGTGGCCCAACTACCTATTAACAGATCATATTTTGAATGACTGACTGAATGAATGAATGATGGAGTCTGTACCAGGCATATCCATCCCACCAGTTTCCTGGCCAAGCTAACACTGAATGCTCATTTTTTCATGTAACTAGTCCCAAAGAAAAAAGCCAAGCCAGAAAGATTGTTAAGTAGAATATTTTCTTATACAAACCTTGGAGAATTTGATTAAATTCTAAGCTTATTCAATTGTAGTATACCATTCTGTCTGGAGAATTCAAACAAAGAATTGGTACCTGTCCATCACTCTCTTTCATGCAATTATTACACAGGTGAGATGTGATTCTTATACTGTTGATGTATTTATACTTTATCCCTACATGAGGTTTCCTTATTAGTGGGAGTCTATTTAACACACATGTGTTTAGTTGGCTAACTTTTATTTAAATATTTGTAACAAGATATAAATATAAATCCATCTGGGGATTTAGAATTGCTGGCAAAAGGGAAAATTTCCTCCATTCGGTTTTAGCTTTTCAGGAAACAAGCTAGTATTGAGAAAAGGATTAAAATTTCAAAACCTACCCAAGACCATTTGGCTGCAAAAAAGCATGTTTTTAATCAGGTCTCTGTGTTTGTGTCTGTGTGTATTTGTCCTTTCCTTGTTTTTACCCTCTATGGAATATTATTTTCATATGTGGAGGGGTGAATTTGAACTTAGACTTAGTCAGCATGACACCAGACCTCTTACTTTACATACTTGATTTATCACTAACTTTATGTTTGAGATGATGTCACTGAATCTGGCTCTCCACGTGGGAATGTATAAGCAAGGTCTTACATCCCCTGCTGAAACTCAAAGGCATGGGACTCCATGTCATATCATGTTCATCCCCAGCACTAAACTTGCATGATGGTTATCCCAAAAATTTTATTTTGGGAAAAATAGTTGTTTTTTTTCATGAAAATATATTATTTATGCTAATGTAATTAGTTATTATTTTTAAGTATATTAATAAAAATTTTAAGATTAATTGGTTTTGATTTGGAATCCTCATTAGGGTCCTCAAATCCTGATTAATTTTTAAGAATATGAAAAGCTCCTGAGACCAAAAAGTAACTTTCCCAGACCCTCTCTTTTGCCCTTTCCTCTCTAGCATTACTCTTTACCCCTACAAGTTGATTGCTACTACGACTTGAATTTTTTGAGTGCCCCTACTCAAATTGTTCCAGCATTATCACTCTCAATCTTGTCCTTTGCTTCCCACTTAGAAGAGATATTCCCTATTACTTGCTAAGGCTAATCTCTCTAGTCATATACAACACCTTCTTATAACAATAGTTCCTGCATTTTCTTTCGTAAGTTTTTCACTATCATTGATTCCTTCCTACATGCTCAGAACTATGCTCAATTCTCCTCATGTAAAAAAACAAAAAACTTTCCTTGAGTCTTTGAGTGCCCTCGGGTAACTGTTCCATCTCTCTGTTTTGTCCTTCCCTCCTAAACTTTATGAAAAAGTCATCAACAGCTGATGCCAATGCTTCCCTGAATCTTGCTATCTTCTTCAACTCCTTGCAACTGGGCTTCTAACCCTCTTTCCCACACTGTACTGAAACTATTCTTTCTAAAGAACTCTTATTCTTGATTTGTTCAAGTGTCCTGGACCAGATGAATTCCATCCTCAGGTCCTGAAAATATTTGAAAGCACAATATCCCATTCAGGGATGTTGACTGGGTGATCAGCCATCATATCCTTCCTTATACCATTAACTAACTTTTCACATATCTGTGTTTTCTGTTAAGTTCTTTAAGGGCAGTTGCTGTCTTATGGCTCCCAGATCATAGGATCTCCATCCTCTCCCAGTGCCTCTCTTGCTGCCTTGCCTTTTTTCATTGCTGGTATTCAGTTATTTCAGTCTTTTGTGACCTCCTTTAGGGTTTTCTTGGAAAAGGTACTGGAATGGTTTGTCATTTCCTTCTACAATTCATTTTATAGATGAGGAAATTGAGGTAAACAGGGTGAAGTGACTTATCCAGGGTCACACAGCTACCAAGTGTCTGAGATTTGAACTCAGTAAGATGAGTCTCCTAACTCTAGGTCTGGCATTCTCTCCACTGGGCCACCTAGTTACCCCCTGTTAATGATTAGAGTAGTTCAAATGTGGAATTAATTTCTTTGTGAGGTAGAGAGTTCTCACTTATTGAAGGTTTTTGAGCAAAGTCTAAATGACCTATTGTCAACTATTTGGAAAGGTGATTCCTTTTTCCAGGGATGATTTGGACTTTATGACCACTGAGTCCTGTCAGCTGAAATTCTGTGATTCTATGTGATTTCCCATTCCTTTCATTCTCCTTCTATGTCTCTAACTGCTTCTCTCGCTCTCTCTCCTTCACTGGCATCTCGTTTCACTTTCCAACCCCTAATCACGTACATCTCCCAGTTTCTTATTCTGTATTCCCTCTTTTGGCAATCTCATTTGCTAACTGAAATCTGTGTCTCCAACCCTGTACTCTCTTGTGAGATCTGGACCCATATCTTCCGATGCTTACAAGACAACTTGTTTCAGTAGAAAGACTGCTGAAACCTGTCTTCAGATCCCTGTTCTGACAAATATTACCCATATGACCTTGAGCAAGGCAGTTAACAAATCTCAGCCTCAGTTCCCTTATCTGTAAAAATTAGGGGATTGGCTTAGATCAGGGATGGGGAACCTGCGATCTTGAGACCACATGTGACCTTTTGGATAGGTCCTCAAGTATGGCCCTTTGAATCCCAACTGAATCCCAGGGTTTGTTCTGTAAAACTTGGACTCAGTCAAATGGCTGCACCCAAAGACCTACAAGGTCACATATGGCTTCAAGGCTGAAGTTTCCCCACCCCTGGCCTAGATGATCTCTAAGGTCCCTCATTTCTATATCTATGACACTATGAGATCATTTCTAACTAGAAGTTCTACTGACCACCTCAAAGTTATTGTACTGTAAACTAAACTTACTAGCTTTGAAAAAACCTATTCCTTCTTCTGACAGCACAATGTCTGTTTAGGGCCTCCATCATTCACTTAATTGCCTGTGTTTATGAGCAATTGAATCTTCTCCTATTTGACCAGATTTCAACTTCTTATCATCTCTAAAATGTTTCCTCTTCTCATTTCCTCTTCCTACCATTTTAGTCTACATCCTCTTTAGTCTAGGACCTACCTGGACCATTTACATTAAATTAAATAATGTTTTTATAAATCCTCATCTCCACACCATCTCTTCCTCCAAAATGACCTTCATGCTACTGCCATTGTAACTATTTTTATTATACTTAGATCTACTGTGCTTTCAAATTTTCTATTGCTTTTTATTACCTTCTAAGGAAAGTTTTAAAACTTATTTTCCTGCCCTTTGCAACCTAGAAGCACCTTGCTTGATTTTCAAACTGTACCACTATTGGAATCTGGAGTCAAAGGAAATGTTTCACATCTCAGCGAGCACTTTTCTTTGCTGCTTATGCTGTCTATAAATTGACTAGGTGGCCTCTAAGGTCCCACTGAACTCCAGAATCTATGGTACTTTTCTTAGAGAAGTCTAGAGATTCAAATAAAAATTAATTGAACTACTAATAACTTTGGTCAAGTAGCAGGCTATAAAATAAACCCACAAAATCATTGATCTTTCTCCATACTGACCAACAAAGCCCAACAGGGAGAAAGAAAAAGATAATTTCCATTCCATATAACTACTGAATGGAAAAAATATCTGAGCGTTCACTTAACAACGCACATAGGAATTGTATAAATACAACTATAAAATATTCTTTACAAAGAGAAAGACAATAGGAAACATTAATTTCTCATTATTGAGCCATGAAAATACCATAAAAATTACTATACTACCAAAATTAATTTATAGTTGAGGGTCATACTAAACAAACTACCAAAGACTTAATTTATAAAACAAAACAAAATAAAAACAAAATTAATCCAGAGGAATAAGAGGTCAAAATCTCCAGGAAAATAGTGACAAAGGTGGGAAGGAAAAGATCTTGGCACATTATAATACAACATGGGAATCATTAAAACTGTTTTATAGTAGTTAAAAAATAGAAAAGTCAACCACTGAAAAACATGGGTATATAAGATCCAGAAGAAATTGAACATATTAACATAGTATTCAATAAACTCTTGGACACCCACTCCAGGAGTAAGGACCCACTTTTCATCAAAAGATTGAGAAAATTAGAGACAACCCTTAAAAATTGGGATTAAGACCCGCATCCCACATCATACCATATATATCACAATAAAGTTCCAGTGGATACATGGTATAGATATAAATGATCATATCATAAATAATTTAGAGAAGAAGGAAAGAAAGGAAAGCTTTCACAATGACAGATAGGAAACTAGTCTTGACCAAACAAGGATTAGAGATGATTAGAAATGATAAAATGGACAATTTTGATTAAATAAAATTGAATGGTTCTGCATAAGTGAAAGCAATAGAAGTAAAACAGTTAACTCGGGGAAAATCTTTGTAGAGAATATTTCTGATAAGCAATAATAATAACTCACTAATCTAGATGCATTATTTGTCAATATAGTGCCCCACACACAATAACTTAGTTATTATTATGGTATAGTACTTTAAAATCCGCAAAGTGCTTTAATGGTCTTAGCTCATTTTCTCCTTAGAACAAGCTTCTGAGATAGGTGCTATTATTATCCCTATTTTATAGAACATGAAATTGAGGTGAGAATCACTCACCTAGGAAGTTTCTAAATCAGGATTTGAATTGGAGTCTTCCTGAAATACCCTGATAAACTTTTAGTATCCAAGATACATAATAGAATCAATACAAATATATAAGAACAAAATCCATTCTCCAATAGATAAATGGCCAAAGAATAAGAATAGGGAGTTTTGAAATGAATTGCAAACTTTTGACATCCACAGGAAAAAATGCTCCAAGTCACTAATAATGAGAAATGCAAATTAAGACAAGTCTGAGAATCTACCTCACACCTATTAGATTGGCTAAGAGGACAAAAAAAAAAAAGAAAATTACTTTTGATGGAGTGGATGTGGAAGAAGAGACACAGTGATGCACTGTTGAGGGGTAGGGGGGGGTGCCATAAATTAGTCTAGACATTCTGGAAAACATTGGGAACTACACCCGAAGTCACTAACCTGCTAGTAAGCATATACTCCAAAAAAAAAATATCAAAAGCAAAGGGAAAGGATGTCTATGTAAAAACAATATTTTAGCACATTTTGCTGTAGCAAAGAATTGCAAATTAAGTAGGATAACCATCATTTGAGGAATGTCGAACAACTTATGGGACATTAATGTCATGGAATATTATTGCTTTGTATAAAATGACTAAAGAGTTCAATTCAGAGAAACTGGAAAACATATGAACTGATGCAGAGGGAAGTAAAAAGAACCAAAAAAACAAACCACTTAGAAATTCCAGTTCATGGTGGAGCCAAGATGGCGGAGTAGAAAGACTCACGTATGCTAGCCCCGAACCCACAGCCCATATATTTCCTGCAAGAAGAACTCCCCACAAATTCTGGATCACTCCAGGGCACGCAGAAACACAGTGGAAAAGATTTCCATCTCAGAGAGCCCTGGAGAGCCGTCCCTGGAAAGCGGAGTCCACCCTGAGCTACCCTGGCCACGGCCCCAGAGGAGCAGATCCGAGCAGGCTTCAGCGACGGAACCTCAGGCAGCCGAGAAGGTCCCTCCCCACACAGACGCTCCAGGTCAATGAGAGAGACGTCTAGGCTGGCTGAGAGGGGCGTGGGGTGTCTCCGTGACTTGGGCCCCCTCGGGAGGAAGCAGCAGAGGCAGAGGCGGGGGCAGGAAGCCACGGAGGCAGAGGCAGGGGCAGGAAGCCACGGAGGCAGAGGCAGGGGCAGGAAGTGGCGGAGGCAGTGGCGGTGGCCTGGGACTCCCCAAGCAGGCAGGATCTTCATTACTGAAGGTCTCTGCATAAAGCCCCTGAGGGAGCTGAGCCTGGGAGATGGCCCTGGCCCCACCTGAGCACCAGAACTTAAGCTCACATTGAATAGCAGCCCTGCCTGCCTCGGAAAGCCCATTTGAATCTCAGACCCCAAGCACTAGCTGGGCGGATCTAGGCAGGGGTGGACAGGAATCTCAGAAGTCAAGTAACTGGCTGGGAAAATGCCCAGAAAAGGGAAGAAAAATAAGACTATAGAGAGTTTTTTTGAACAGATGCAAAATGTTCCTGCCTTTCAATTCTGATGATGAGGAAATATTCTTACCATCAGGGAAAGACGTGGAGGGCGGGGCCTCTGTATCCCAGACATCCCAGGTGGATGTCCAGTGGGCTCAGGCCATAGAAGAGCTCAAAAAGGATTTTGAAAATCAAGTTAGACAGCTGGAGGAAAAACTGGGAAGAGAAATGAGAGAGATGCAAGAAAAGCAGGAAAAATGGGTCAATACCTTGCTAAAGGAGACCCAAAAAAAATGCTGAAGAAAATAAAACCTTGAAAAATAGGCTTACACAATTGGCAAAAGAGGTTCAAAAAGCCAATGAGGAGAATTATGCTTTCAAAAGCAGAATTAGCCAAATGGAAAAAGAGGTTCAAAAGCTCACTGAAGATAATAGTTCTCTCAAAATTAGAATGGAACAGATGGAGTCTAATGACTTTCTGAGAACCCAAGAAATCACCAAACAAAACCAAAAGAATGAAAAAATGGAAGAGAATGTGAAATATCTCATTGGAAAAACAACTCACCTGGAAAATAGATCCAGGAAAGACAATCTAAAAATTATGGGACTACCTGAAAGTCATGATCAAAAAAAGAGCCTAGACATCATCTTCCATGAAATTATCAAGGAAAACTGCCCTGACATTCTAGAACCAGAGGGAAAAATAAGTATTGAAAGAATCCATCAATCACCGCCTGAAAGAGATCCAAAAAGAAAAACTCCTAGGAACATTGTGGCCAAATTCCAGAATTCCCAGGTCAAGGAGAAAATCTTGCAAGCAGCTAGAAAGAAACAATTCCAATACTGTGGAAATACAATCAGGATAACTCAAGATCTAGCAGCTTCTACATTAAGGGATCAAAGGGCATGGAATAGGATATTCCAGAAGTCAAAGGAACTAGGATTCAAACCAAGAATCACCTACCCAGCAAAATACTTCAGGGGAAAATATGGTCTTTCAACGAAACAGAGGACTTTCAAACATTCTTGATGAAAAGACCAGAGCTGAAAAGAAAATTTGACTTTCAAACACAAGAATGAGAAGAAGCATGAAAAAGTAAACAGCAAAGGGAAGTCATAAGGGACTTACCAAAAGTGAACTGTTTACATTCCTACATGGAAAGACAATATTTGTAACTCTTAAAACTTTTCAGTATCTGGGTAGTTGGTGGGATCACACACACATACACACACATGTACACGTGTACATGCACACACACATACACACATGCATGCACATACAGAGACAGAGAGCACAGAATGAATTGAATAGGATGGGACCATATCTTAAAAGAAATTAAGGTAAATGGTGAGAGAGAAATGTAGTGGGAGGAAAGAGGGTGAAATGGAATGGGGTAAATTATATCTCATTCAAGAGGCAAGCAGGGGACTTTTTAGTGGAGGGAAAAAGAGGAGAGCTGAGAAAAAGACAAGAAGTTTACCCTCATCACATTCGACTAAAGGAAGGAATAAAATGCACACTCATTTTGGTTTGAAAACCTATCTTACAATACAGGAAAGTGGGGGAGAAGGAGATAAACAAGGCGGGGGGATGATGGAAGGGAGGGCAATGAGAGGAGGGAGCAATTTGAAGTCAACACTCTTGGGGAGGGACAGGATCAAAAGACAGAATAGAAACAATGGGGGGCAGGATAGGATGGAGGGAAATACAGTTAGTCTTACACAACATGACTATTATGGAAGTCATTTGCAAAACTACACAGATATGGCCTATATTGAATTGCCTGCTGTCCCAAAGGGAATGGGTGGGGAGGGAGGGATGGGGAGAATTTGGAACTCAAAGTTTTAGGAACAACTGTTTAGTATTGTTGTTGCTACTAGGAAATAAGACATACAGTTAATGGGGAATAGAAAGCCATCTGGCCCTACAGGACAAAAGAGAAGATGGGGACAAGAGAAAGGAGGGATGATAGAAGAGAGGGCAGATTGGTGATAGGGAAAATTAGAATGCTCAGTGTATTGGGGTGCGGGGAGGGGACAAAAGGGGAGAAAATTTGGAACCCCAAATTTTGTGAAAATGAATGTAAAAAGTTAAATAAATAAATTTTTATTAAAAAAAATAAAATAAAATAAAGAATATGAACTCAAAAAAAAAAAAAAAGAAATTCCAGTTCATGTGAGCCACAAGATGGAGGACTATACATTTTTTCTCTCTGATACCCATGACCTCTCAAAGTTCTCCAAAACAGATATTATGCTGCAAAGATAAAGTAATTCAAATCTCCACAAGGAGACAGAATTAAAGAAAGGTTAAAAACAAAAACAGAATCCATGAAAACCCATGAACTGATGCTTAGTAACCCTAAGCTCACTTGGCACTTTTCCCTCACCTCCCACATAGCAAGGCTACCTGAATAGAACACAGGCTTACAACAAAATCTACTGCTATACCATGGTCTCTCCTCCCTCTTTTGAGTGCTGTGGGAACCCTGACTCCAGGCTGCAATAGTTTGCTGAGGTATGGATAACCTCTTGGCCATATCCCTTCAGAAAGGAAAAAAAAAAGGGAGGGTAGGAGATTAAGGTTAAAGCAGTTAAAACTGGTTTGAGTTCAACTGGTTTAAACAAGAAATGATTTATACTCGATTGAACTGGCCTGAACTAGATAGAATCAGATTAATCTTGTTTGAAATAGATTGAGCAAGTCTGAACCAAATTGAACTGGTTTGAATTGGATGTAAAAGGAATTCAAAGTTTTATATATAATTCTCTTTTCCATATACAACCCTTTTTTGAATATGGGAATATTGATGTTTGTCAACATTTATCAAGTTTGTAATTTTAAAAAGAAGAAAATTTTTCATAAAAGGAGATATTGCTCAAAATAATTTTTAAGATCTCTTCGAGCACAAGCTCCCATGATGCAGATAATATGAAGGAATTTCATAAGCAGAAAACGTTATTGCTAGATAGGGTGGTTAGGGAGGAGGACAATATGGTTTAATTCTTTGTTAAACTTGGAGAAGGAGAACTCATGTTGAATTCCACCTCATGGGCAAATCACTTAGCCTCTCTGAGGCTCAACTTCCTAATTTGTGAAATGGGAATATTAACTATCCATAGAGTTGTAAGGATCAAATGAGATGATGTATGTAAAGCTCTTCACACACCTTCAAGAACTAAATAAATGTTGCTTATTATCCTTATTGCTATTAAAAACCAAAAGTATAATAACAGAAGGAAGAATTCAGCTAAATCTTGCAGGATGGATATGGAACTGACCCATCTCTCTCTCATATTCCTTCTCCCCCATCCCTTCCTTCCACATACATTAGTTCACAAGGGCTGTGGCCAATGAAGCCTGTATGTAACTATAGGCTACATATGCGGACTGGGCCTTCCCAGTCTAAACCTCTCCCTTAGGGAGGGTCCTGGGAACATTCCAGACACACCTTTACTGACTGGGAAGGTCCATTACCCTCAGGGGACCCAACTGAACCACAAATATCTACCAGCATGTTTAAGATACAATACAAATTAACTCTGTGTATGTATATGTATGTATGTGTGTGTATTTGATGAACACATAAGAGCTTCAATACTCCAATGAATGTCATCCCTTCAAAACATGCTGAGACCTGGTTAGACCAACCAGGCTGGTTTGAATTGGATTGTAGTAGAGATTCAGAGTTTCATATATAATTCCCCTTTCCATATACAATCCGTTTTGACTATGAAAATGTTGATATTAGTTGATATTTACGAAGTTTGTAATTTTAACAGATGGTTACATGGCTCAGTGGATAGAGACCCGGCCTGGAGTCAGGAAGACTCATCTTCCTGAATTCAAATCCAGTCCCAGACACGATGGGCAAGTGTAACTTTGGGCAAGTCACTTAACCCTGTTTGCCTCAGTTTCCTCATCTGTAAAGTAAGCTGAAGAAGAAAATGGCAAACCACACCAGTATCTTTGCCAAACAAACCTCAAATGGATTCGCAGAGTTGGACATGACTGAAAAACAACTGAACAATAATTTTTAAAAATAATTTTTTTATAAAAGAGGGGCTTAAATCTGCTTAGACTAACTTCTTTGAAATACCCTTTGGGAATTGCCTTTAGAAACGTACTTTTGATCCATATGTACAAAAATATTTATAGCAACTCTTTGTGGTGCTCAAGAACTGGAAATTGAGGAGATGCCTGTCCATTGGGAAATGGCTGAACAAGTTGTGGCATATAAATACAATAGAATACTATTGTGCTATAAGAAATGATGAGCAGGTAGACTTTGGGAAAACCTGGAAAGACTTATATGGACTGACGCTGAGTGAAGTGAGCAGAACCTGGAGAACACTGTACACAGTGACAGCCACAATGGGTGACGACTAACTTTGATAGACTTACCTCTCCTTAGCAATGCAAGGGTCTAAGGCTACTCCAAAGGACTCATGATGGAAAATGCTGTCCACATCCAGAAAAAGAACTATGGAGTCCGAATGCTGATTAAAACATATTATTTGCTCTCTCTCTTTTTTTTTTGTTTATTTATTCTTTCTCATGGTTTCTCCCATTGGTTCTAATTCTTCTTTACAACATAACTAATGTGAAAATAGGTTTGATATGAATGTATATGCAGAATCTATATCAAATTACATGACATCTTGCAGTGGGGGGAGGGGAGAAAATTTGGAACTCAACATCTTATGTAAGTGAATGTTGAAAACTAAAAATAAATAAAATTTAAGGCTATGTTCCTTCAACATTCTTTTTTTTCTGCATGTGCTTGATGTGATCATTTTTCTCCCCTGACTTCATGTTCTTCAGTACAGTCATATTCTTCAATGTAAGTTACTGAAGTAATAGAGTCTAAACATCATCATTCCTTGTCATCAGCGATGAGAATAAATTACTATTAAAATGTTGACAAATTAAAAAAAAAAGAAACATACTTTCGAATACCCCCAGTGGATGATGACAGATCTTTGTCCCTTGAGGTCAGATTTGATCTTTGGAAATAGCCAATTCTTATTCAGAGCAAAGCCTGTTGAAAAAAGTGTTGATCAAAGTGGGTAATACCATTTAGGGTAAACATATGGGGTGTGACTATAAAGTAATGATAACTGAGTTTCTAGTGTGGCTTTCCATAGGATCAGCTGTGGAGCTTAGATGGGACCTCAGAAGTTTTCCAGTCCAAAGATGTCAATTATATAGTCCATGCCTAAACCACATGCAATTGGGAAATATGTAATCAAATAAATAAAAATATACTAAAACATAGATAATGTTAATTTGTAGTTTTCCAAGTAAACATGTAACCAATAGGGATCCTTACATACAATTTTGTGGCCCCTATTTCTATTTGAGTTTGAAACCGCTGGAAGAGCTCCACCTCCATCCATCCCCATTTTAATGATGAGCAAACTAAGTCTAAAAAATGATGGGACTCATCCAAAGTCAGAGAATCACAGACTTTGACATACCTCATGGGCACTTTAGTCCAATCCATACTCAAATCAAGTAATCAATATTGATGTATTGAACAGGACAGATGAATGGAAGTCCTTCTCCCTAAATCCAACCAGCTTTCCACGGCCCTGAATAGCTCTGTCTCAGAGTTCTGATGGTGACTTCAAAAGAGGAGTTTCAGAAATATTTTAAACAATGGAAACATTGTTAGAATATGTATGCTAGCCTCCTAAGGAAATTAATTTGACAGCATTCATTTAGTTTCTAAAGTTCTGTATGTTGTTTAAAAAAATACTCCTTTGTAGTCAACCACTCTGCTTTGCCACAGACACCTATGATCCACCTAGATTTTAAGCATTAATTATTGCAGTACTTTGGGAAATGCAAGTCACATTTGATGCAGGATTATGTAATCCTACTACTTTTTCAGACCCCAACATTGGAGAAGACAAAGAGGAGTGATTTCAACATGTCTGGAGTCAAGAGACAGGTACTGGAGATTGTGTGCAAGCTTAATCTTTATGTATTGACTTTGTCAGTCTTTTAAAATTGCTATTTGTATGCAAGCTTATGGGATGCATCTAAGAAATCTTTTCAGAAAACCCAACTTTCTTCATTGCATGTGCTGGTTTGTGGTTGGTTTCCTTCCTTCCTTCATGCCTTCATGCCTTCCTTCCCACCAAGAGATGGTTTTGACAGACTTCATGGTAGAGGAAAGGTATTGCCAGATTATAAGTATGGAAAATCAAGCACGGTGAGCCCATGCTTTTTACTGACCTGCTTTGATAAAATTCACTGAAAGGGATTGAAAGTGATCTTCCCTGGTTCTAGGAAAGTGATGGGATAGCACCACCGCTGTGTGATCTTTACCCTAGAGCATCAAGTTGAGGCCTTTCTCCCAAAGTACAAATTATGATCATTTTGCATATTCTGTTCCAGAATCTACACCTAATAATTCCCACATCTGCAAAGAGTTTTTTTTTTTCTTTCTTCAAAAGCACTTTTGGTATGGGCAGGGGTGTGGCTTGAAGCAAGGCTGGGTTTTCCCCAGGGGAAGCCAGACTGATTGGTTCCACCTACAGCTGGCAGGTAGGTGGGGTCCAAGAAGATGAGCTAACAGGCTTCTGAGTGCAGCTAAATGTTGTTTTTAAATTCCTGGAACTATAAGTAGGGGGAGGGGAGTAAGGGAAAAAGGAGGGGGAGAGGAGGAAAGAAAGCACTATGTAACAGGACCTTACTCAAGCATAATCAATAGTCCACCTTTAATAGCCTCTCCTAATGTTCCAAATGGTTCTTGCCACTGGGTCAGCATTAAGCATCTGAAATACCTGCAGCAGCAGCAATCTCAGTCTGACCACTGACTGTGAGAGTAAGAGGTGATGAAAATGTCTCAAATATAAGAAAAAGGGAAAGTCAGTTGCCCCTACCAGAAGAGGGCAATACACTATACCAGGTCTGCTGTTGTATTAGGCTGCCATGACTGTGGCTAATTTTTAATTTTTCCTATGAAGCTTTTGATATCAATATTTTTGAGTTTTCTTTTGAACATTTCAAGGGAGACTATTTCCTCCAGTCAGATAATGGCTTGATAAAAATAAATAAGTAATGAATTAAATAAATAATAATGAAATAGCTACAATACCCTTAGAGTTGGGACAGAAACAATTGCAGAAAAAAAGGCATATCCTGTTAGAAAAATACTTCCAATATAATACAGAAAAGAACTCTCACAGAACTCTTGAAAGATCAGAGCCCAAATGGAAAACTAATTGAGAGGAGAAATCTTAGCCACAATTTCCAAAACAACTTAGAAACACATCAGTGGAAACAGTCTACTAATTCTTAAGCCATACACTTGTCCTAGAAAGGCATCATGATTAAGGAACCAGCACTGGAGTCAGAAAGACCCAGATTCAAGTCCCCACCATAGACCTCTACTGTCTGTTTGACCTTGATAAAATTGCAAAGCACCTGCAAATCTTGGCCAACTTTCCTGCAAAGGAGTTCTTTACACCAGTGAAATCACAACTGGTCCAGAAAATGTCCTCCCCACCTGCGTTTTGGGTCTCCAGGAAAAAATATGACAAAATTCAGATTAAAATGTGATGCTGAGAGAGGAGGGTCCCAGTGTTCAGAAAGCACTCAAAATCAGAGTGAGAGATTTCATGACAGTGAAGAGAAAATACCACTGTCCAAGTTATAGTTATAGTCTGGAAACTAGCTGCCAAAATATCAGAGCAAATCTTAACTATGGTGACATAGAATAAATGGAGAGTGATCCCTAAGGTGACTGGAATACAGATCATGGAAGTTAGAAATTAGAATCCATACTTTGAATCTTCTTTTAAAACAGAGTATTGGAAGTGTTAAAGAAATCAGTAGATGGCACAGATAAAAAACAAATGGATCCTTCGAGCAAAACAGTTATAAGAGGTTTCTTTTAATTTACAATTTTTATTTTTTAAGAATACATTTTATTGATACCCTTTTTACATCACCTCCATTTTCCAACTTCTCTGTCTCAGACAGCCATCCCTTTATAACAAAGAGTTTAAAGAGTTTAAAAAAAAACCCACACCACAGTTCAACATAACTTATTAATTCTTTGAAAAAGTCTTACATTATATGTATTGTCCTACACCCATCATATCCAATCTCTGAAGAGAATGGGGTGCCCCTTCACATCTCTTCTTTGGGGCCAAGTGTGGTCACTTTGATTTTATATCATTCAATTGTGATTTTGCTGTTCTGTACATGAGCATTCTTGTTGTCATTGTGTAAATCATTTTCCTGGTTTCAGTTGCTTCACTTTATGTCTGCCAGAGTGTCTTCCCATTCTCTATATTCTTCATATTCATCATTTCTGACCATGTTGTAATATACTATTACGTTCGTATGTCACAGATTGTTTGGCCACTCCTCAAACCAGTCCTTTGCTCCTACAAAATCAATGCAGTTTTAAAATATAAAATGGAGTTTTGGGGTCCCTCAGCCCTAGGATCCCTGAGACAACTTCCCCCTTTGTTGATATGTTAATCTGCCCCTCCCTATGAAAAGTCATTCTAATGTGCTCTGGTCAATGACCTATACTTCAGTTCTCAAAGATATCCTAAGGAAGGTCAACTCAGGATTCACTAAAGCACTAATGTCAATAATACAGATATGTTTCATGGGAAAGAGACTAGAAAAAAAAACTGTTAAGATCCAGAAAGAAAACAAATCAATTGTGGAGTATGTGGTAGAGTGGAAAGGATGCTCGACTCAAAGTCAGAAGACTTGGGTCCAATTCCTGGCTCTACCCCTTTCCTCCCTGCATGATCTTATGTTGAGACACAATTTCCTCACTTGTTAAATAAGGGAGGTCTTCAAATGTCCCTTCTAGCTCTAGTGTTATGATGCTAAGACAGAACAAGCAGTATTAATTAGGCTGTCCTTATTTTCTACTTGAGAATCCAGCAATGAATGGACAGAGTTAAACAATACTCCAATATGTTTATGTCTGGACTGGAGCTTTCTCCTCAGGACTTTATGAAACAATCTTGAAATTTCTGGAAATATTTTTATTCCACTTCTAGCAACAGTCAAGTTTTCCTAGTATTAATAATCCCTTGCTGCAAGGATATCTTGGTTTGAAGCCTTCTCAAAATGTATCTTGGAAGGTTTCTTTGGAGCTCACCCAGCTGTCTTAAACTTCTATGTTTTATGTCTATAGACATTTTATGTCTATAAATGTCTATATTTATGTTTATATGCCTCTTGATTTCTTTAAAAGGATCTAGTTGAGTGTTGAAAGATCAGGGGACAAATTGTCTGAGAGAAAACATATTGGCAGATAAGATAAATGTTGGGGTTTCTTCCTTTGTAAGAAAAAAATGTCTTTCCAAGAAGCAACTGGTGAGCTAGGAAGGAGTTTTATTAACATTTGGGCTAGAGCTGGGACCCAACAAGTAGGCGCACCTATTGAGATAAATACACAGCTTTTTATTCGCTATTGTCAATTGGCATTTCAGTCCCCTGCTTCCCCATTGGCTGGGTACCGTGGGGTATATAGCCTATCGGAAATGCCTAAATTCCCATGTGAATCTCTGCCCCACCCCTTTACATCTCCCATTACCCTTCCCCCGTCCCTATTTTTCTTTATACTTTCCAGCTGCGTCTTAAACACCTGCTTCTTGTTTAGCAACTTGGCTTACATGCAGAAGCAACAACATCCTTTTTTCCCACAACCCTAGTTCAAATGTGTTGAGGAGTATCTTAAAATGGTAATCTTGCCCTCCAGTATACTTTGCATACTCAGCTAATTTCACAAATTTTTGCCATTAGACTGTATTTAATAATGAATGATTGGACCCATGATTCATTTGGTATAGGGAACTCCTGAATAAGAAAATGCTCTCTCAAAGCATTTTAGTATCTTTTCTGAATTTCCTAGAGCATGGAAAGGTCACAGAGTCAGTACATGTCAGAGACAGAACTTGAGACCACATCTTCCATGGCTCCCAGCTGGGAGCCTTTTCATGCTGGAGATGCCTCTGCTCTGTAGTCATCTGAGAGCTCTGATCGTTAGGTCCTGGATCATTAGGTAATGAGATCCCAGGCTATCCATGATCATTCCACTCCTAACTTCACTCCTGACTCTCTAAGGTTTTGCACCTCTTCCTTTGCCTCTTAGTATTTTATATTTCCTTCTCTTCTCTCCTTTTGCAGCTCCTTTTATGTCTTGCCTTCCCCCCTTAGAAAGTAAACTCTTTGAGGGTAGGGGTTCCTTTTTTGCTTGTATGTGCGTATGCAGTATAGAACATAGTGCCTAACACATAGCAAACACTAAACAAAGTGTTTTCTCTGTCTCTCTAGCTCTGTCTCTCTGTCTCTGTCTGTCTCTGTCTCTCGCTCTGTCTCTCTGTCTTTCACTCTGGCTCTCTGTGTCTCTCCCTGCCTCTGTCTGTCTGTCTGTCTGTCTTTCTCATATCTTAGTTCTAAGACCAGTCACTTGACTTCTTTAATCCCATAGTAGTGAATATATTAGGACAAATCTGATTCTGATAATTACAGTCTATCCCCTGGTAGAAAAATTATTTAGTGTAAATTAATGTAGATATGCTAGGAGAGCAATATTTTTGTAAATTTAATATGAGTTTCTATTTCTATAGCAGTTTACATCTCATTTGATTCTAACCACAAGTCTATGGAAATATGGATTATTATTGTCCCGCTACAGAGATGAGGAAATTGATACTCATAAAAGTTGAATGACTTGCTCATGTTCACACAGCTTAAAAGAGAAGCTGAGATTTAAACATAGCCTTCTAATTAAAGTCCAGTGTTTCCTTCCACTATATCATGCTATCTTGTTAAAATCACTCATTTTAAATCTACCCATCATGACTTAATAGTTTTACAGATACTGAATGGGCTTGAAATTTTGAAATGGTCTTGAGAAAAGGTAAATATGTTTGAATCCTCATCCTGCAAAATTCCCATTTTTCTTATGCCAAACTTAGAGGCAAGTCCATCAAATGCCTTTTTTTTTAACTTCTTCACATTTCAAGTTTTGCACTATCCTTGCCTTTCTATATTTCTGTTAGTACCCAAAGCCAAAGTGACGAAATGCCACAAGAAAGGCTGTTCGTCTGGGATTGCCAATCTGACAGAGAGCCAGCGGCACTGGATGACTTCCAAGAAAGTCTGTTCTCAAAAGATTCCCTGGCCAATTTTTGCAAACGCAAGAGGTTTGAATAAACATCCAAACTTTTGCATGCTTATCAGTCCTGAACCCTGAACCTGTCACCCATAATGAGATCTGAGGTGGGAACAAAGGAAAAAGAGTGAGATCTCTCTTGACTAAGGATTATATTAATTTATAATGTCCTTCTTCACTCCTAATTGGTTTCAAGCAGAAAGAGAGACAATACTTTTTAATGACTCCATAAAAACACTCTACCATTGGCATACGTGGGTAACAACAAAAACAGTGTAAATAGGGCATGATGTAAGACTTTGACCTGCCTTAAAATGTGGCCAAGGTGCATAATATCAGGGGGTGTTTTTTTTCTTCAGGAATATATTGCTATTTGAGTTCCATGAATATTTGATGTACACACACGCTGGATTTTCAATTTGTCTGCTGCATAAGCAGACGGCTAGTAGTATAAAAAGATAAGACTTATTAAAAGCATGTGAATCCCAGACTGTTCAGTTTACCTTGAATACTAAAATGAGTATTCAGATGTTTTACATTAAAGTGCATAATTCTTACGGGTATGATTAGCGACTAAATTTATATATAGTTTCCTCATCTGTAAAATGAGGATAACAATAGCATCTGCTCCTGTGGTTGTTATGAGAAGCAAATGAGATAAAAATTAGAAAGGTCTTAGGGCAGCAAGTTAAGCCCTATAGGAGTGTTCATTGTCGTCGTTAAGGTTCATCTTTCCTTCTACTTCTCTTCTTTCTTCTTCTCCTTGTTCGTCTTTTTCACTCTTCTACATTCAGATAGCTAATGAAATCACAAATCTTATATGATTTAAGAATATTAGGTGGAGGTTGAGAAAAATATAGTACTTTTCAGGTAGGTACAGAAAATAGAACAGTTCCACAACAAACTTGAAAGAATCATCTCTTGGGATGCATGGCTCACAACATCATTGCTTAAATGGTGTGGAAAGTCTTCATCAGCTTTCCTCCCATTTAACCAAGTCATGCTTCTTTATCCGTAGCTCATCCTCAATCGATCAGTCAACTAGCTTTTATTAAGCTCCAAATAGGTGACAGCTGTCATCAACCATTTAGAAGGCTAGGATGAGGAAGAGGGATTAGATTTGTTCGACTCAGTCCCAGAAGACGACTAGCAGGAATAAGTGAAAGTTATAAAGAGAGAAATATATATTTAGTGTAAAAAAAAGTCCTAATAGTAGATGCTATCCAAAAATGAAGTGCTTCTGACGATAGTGGGTTCTCCCTTTTATCTCCCCGTTAGTCTTCAAAACAATAGTTGAATGTCTGTTTCCTGGGAATGTGGCATAAAGGATTTCTGTACAAGTATCTATGGGATCAGATGACCTCTGGGGTCCTTTCTAACTCTAAGGTTTTGTGATTCTGTGAGGAGTAATGGTATAGCCTGCATTATTTTTAAATACCATAACATAAAAATTTTAAATCTGTGGTTATAATGTGTACTTCCAGAGATCCAAGGTCTTAAGGAAAAATTTCATAAAGTTCCCCCTTATACTTGTCATTACCAGCATAAAATGTGTTTAGGCAAGAACTTCCTGGTTAGAATTTAACTGCAGTGGTAATGTAGATAAATATAACATAGAGCTTCATCCATCCTAGTTAACTTTTTGTTTAAAAAAAAAGGCAAGGGAGGGGACAGGGAATGAGGAGTAGATGGAAAAGATCTGCGGCTTACTAATTGTGTGACCTTGGGCAAGTCACAGACTCTCTGGGCTCCAAAGGCAGAAGAGTTGTTGGCAAGTTTAGAGTCAGGACACTTGGGTTCTAGTCTCAGCTTTGCCATGCAATTACTGTATGACCTTTTACAAGTCATTTAATCACTGTATGCCTCAGTTCCATCTGTTAAATGATATGGTGAGGTACTACCTGCCCTTCCTAATTAGTAAATTAGGGTTGTTGAGAGGGTCAAATATGATAACAAATCTTAAAGTTATATAAATGTGGGCAATATCATTATTATTTGTTATTAAATGCATTGTCAGTACTAATACAATTTCATTTGTCCTGGATATTCTGATCTCCACACAGTCAGCAATTATTTATTTTGTTAGGAGTAAAAGAGAGTGACTATTATTGAAAAGGAGGGAAAGACTGCTAATTTTTTCTTTTCCTCACTCCATAGAGACTTAGCTATAACTAAGATTTCATAATATTGTATTTCATATTATATTATTCCAATATTATAATTATTAATTTCATATTATTAATTATTATTAATTTCATATTACATTATTCCAATATTATTTCATAATATTGGACTTCATAAGAAGAGTCAAAAATATGGGATCTAATAAAGAGTGAAGAGGACTGGGATGGGCATAGGAGAACAAATTCTGAATTTAGAGTCAAAAGTCTTACTTTTTTTGTAAATCTTTATTTTATTTATTTTAGAGTCATTTAAGCTAAGTCTTAGCTTCCTCGTTTATATAATGGATATAATACTACTTGGGCGGCTAGGTGGCACAGTGAGCCTGAAGTCAGGAAGACTCATCTTTCATGAGTTCAAATCTGATCTCAGACATGTGCTAGCTGTGTGACCCTGGGCAAGTCAATTAACTCTGTTCATCTCAGTTTCTTTATCTGTAAATGAGCTAGAGAGGGAAACAGCAAACCACTCCAGTATCTTTGCCAAGAAAACCAAAATGGAGTCAGTCAGACATGACTGAAAGGACTTAAACAACCACAAAATTACAATACTTGCACAACCTATCTCATAGTATAAGGAAAGTACTTTGCAACCATAAAGTGCTATTTAATTTCAATACTTGTTGATTTGGCTTAAATGTGACCTATTAAATTATTCTGCAAAAGACTCAAAAAAACCCCTTCATATTATATTGTTTATTTATGTTAATTATTTTAATGTATCATTTTTCATTTATGTGGAAGTACCTCAGGTTTAGAAGCTTGAAGTTGTTTTTGAATGTTCATTTTAAAAATACATTACAAAGACTGAGAAGGCAAGCTATTTTTTTGTAGACATTGATCAATTCTATTTTTAAAACAGCAACCAATGAATTGATAAAAAATCACTTCTTAAGCACCTATGGCATTCAAGGCATTGTGCTAGATCATGAGGCTACAAAGACAAAAGTGAAACAATGCCTGCTCTCAGTAGCTTACTTTCTAATGAGAAAACAATGCATATATATATATATATATATATATATATATATATATATATATATACACACATACATACAAACATTCAATGCAGATACAAGTAACCTTGGAGAGGAACACAGTAGTATATGAGACCAGGAAAGCCTTCATGTAGAAGCAAATGACAACTGAACTGAGTCTGAGTCTTGAAGGAAACAAGATATTCCAAGTGGTAGAGAAGAAAGAACACATTTCAAACATGAAGGAATACCACTGAAAAGACATAGAGATAGGAGATGGAGAGCCAGAAACACAAGAAACTAGATTGATAATAAAATACAATACAATGTAATGTAATATAAAATATAGTTTAGAAATGTAAAAGGGATCCAAGGTGTATAGAATTTCAAATACCAAAGGGAAGAATAGGTATAGATATAAATATAGATATAGATGTCTATTATGTTTCTTGGGTCTGATTATGCTAATCAAAGCCTACACACACACACACACATACACACATATATATATGCACTATATATAGGCAAAATATTGGAAATATGTGTGTATCTGTATAGGCACTGATTAACACAATCAGATCTGCATTTTAGGATAATTCCTTTGGCAGTTAGTGAAGGACCGTAGAAACTTGAAGCAGGGAAATCCAATAGAGTATTGCAATAGTCTAGGTGAGAGAAGATGAGGGCCAAAGGTGATATGATATATAAATGAGTGGGGAGAAGGGAATCCAAGATGAGACGAAGGTAGAAATGTCAAGATTTGGCAAGAAATTTGGAATATGGAATGAGGATGAGTATGATATCAGTTTTGAATAGAAGAATGGTAATGTCCTTGATGGAAATAGAGAAGTTAAGATGAAAAGGAAGATTGGAAGGTAGAGAAATAGGAGTACTGTTTTGACCATATTGGTTTTGACATACCTACGCCATATCTTATACGTGATGGGTGACATAGACCTGGAACTAAGGAATGAGACCAGGGCCAGATAAGCTGATCTGATAGTCATCTGAATTAAAAGATAAAAGAACACATGGAAGCCTATGAGGTCATCAAGAGAGTATAGAGAAGTGTACCTAGGACAGAGCCAGCCCTGAGGTATACCCACATTTAAGGTGGTATACATTTTAAGAAACCGTGTAGAATTTTGATAGATTCATATGAGACATCTTATTATATGAGAGATTGTAGGGAGGCATTTTGATCTACTGAACTAAATGCTGTCTTATAATCAATAAATAATAAGTACATCTTGTATTTTGTATTATCATTATGTTCCAAGTAATTTCCTCATTCACAGTCTATATCAAAGCTGAATTGAATAGAGGCTGGTTAGCTTAACTTTGGTTTCCGGCAAAACTCTAGGATGAATTTTTAAAAGGACAAAATGCAAGCATTTAGAAAAGAGGCTGTGCTACCATTGGCTTCATCAAAAACTGGCATTTCCCTTTTGTGGGAATTATCTAAATCTTTCATTCAACTGTAATAGTAAAGATGTGGTTAATTATGGCCTGCCCCAAACAAAAGTTCACTTGTTTTTGTCTAATATCCTAATCAAGGTGACTGGGTAGATTACTCTCAAAAAACATTTTAAATACAGACATATAGATTAATAGCTATTGGTGATATTTTGATTATCTTTTTATGGTGATAATAAGGTCCAATATCTTTTCCCACACCTTTGATATATACCTTGACAGTTAATCCTTCAAACCTTCCAAATTGTGTCAGCTCCAGCATGGGGTTCCTTTGTCTCTTAACTTTGTGTCTGGACATTCAATTAGCCCTGGATCCAAATAATTATACTCACATTTAGCTCATCTTTCTCTACTTTCTTTATTACAACAGCATGAAAGCATCCTTTTTTCTACTATGATGCTTTAACTTATGCCGTATTCTAACTAATCCATGCTGTGACCGGCAGAGAGATAAAAATAGTCATAGAGGTTTGTACCAACAGCTGTTGTGGGTCTCTTTCATCAGTCCAATAATTCTTGACTTGCTTGCCAGACAATTTCATCGTCCAAAAGGTAGAGAAAGTGAGTAAGAGGGTAACTTTTATAATTTCCATGCACAGTTCCTAATTCCTAAATCCTAATTTGAAATTTTAGCAGTCAAACAGAACAATCTTGATCTTCTTTTTCTCCTGATAGGCCTTCAAATACGTGAGGACATCTATCATGTATACCATAAATATTTTCTTCTCTAGGTTAAAATCCCTAGATGTTTCAACTGATCCTGGGCAGGATTTCCCTCCACCAATTTGAATCACAGCCCTGTCAAAAAAAAGAAAATCGTTAGCCAGTTTTTGATGAAGCCAATGGTAGCACATCTTCTTTTCTATATATTCACAAATTATCTTTTTAAAAATCTGTTCTAGAATTTTGCCAGAAACCAAAGTTAAGCTCACCAACCTCTTTCATTGAGCTTTTATGAAGTGCAACTATGAACAAGGAAACCACTTGGGATGCAATGATTGATTCATTTTGGGATCTACATATTCTAGTTCTTCCTTACGTTGGTCTGTAGTATACTTAGAATCTCAGAATCTTAGGATTGGAAGGAACTTCAGAAATATGGTTAGATATAGCTTCTCTGGGGAAAGGTCTGAGTATATCAAAACTTGTTCAAATTTTGGTTGCATTAAAAACTGTAGAATCTAATATCACAGAATCTCAGATTAGTTCAGAGGCTATCTAGTCAAACCCATACTTGTACAAAAGTTTTCTCTACAGCATCACTAAAAATCAACCATCTCTCACCTTCTGCCTCTATCTTCACCCCAGGTCTTCCTAGTGATCCCTGTTTCATCTCCAGATACAGGCCAGCAGTATGGGAGCCAGCAATGGGGGACGAAGGATAGAGAATGGGAGATGGGGTTTCTATAAGGGCATAGGCTTTCTAGTGATCTCTGGGTCAACCCCAGATCTAGGCACACCTGTGCTCTTTTCTTTACATAGACTTTCTCAGAAAGTCTTGTGTCATCCTTGGAACCATACTACTCATCTCTCAGTCCATATCTTTGTCCTAAGCCTTTGCCAGTTCTCTCATGTTCAAGACAAAACTCTATTTAAATTACCACTTCCTTCCTTGTATACAGACTCCTCCAGGCCATTCTTGTCCCTTCTTACTGTGAGGCAGACTTCCTGGGTACCACAAGGCACAGAACATCATCTAGCATGAGGCTGGACCGAGAGGAAGGACCTTCAATATTCTGTCACATGCCTTCTTCAATAGACCTCTTTTATGCCAAAGATCCTCTACCTGGACTCAGTCCTCAATGGTCATTATATTTTCACCCCCTCATATTTATCCAACCTAGTGATTCTGAACCCCTAGCTGCCCTTATACAAATACAATCTTTTAGCCGTCTCTGGAGGCTGAACCGTTTATTCCAATATTGCTCAGTCTTATCTATCAATCTGCTCAAATCTCAATCCAGATCTACTTCTGCTGTGCTCTGTGACAGTACTTAAACTGTAGGCTGCAACCCTACAGAAAGTCCTTTCCTCCTTTTTTCCTTCCTTCTTTCTTTCTTTTCTACCCTGATTCCTTTCTTCTTTCCTTCCTTTCCTTCCTCCTTCCATTTCTTTCTTCTTCCTTTTCCTTCCCCTCCCTCTGTCCTTCCTTCCCTTCATTCTTTCCCTCCTTCCTTCCCTTTTTCCTTCCCTTCTTTCCATCCTTTTCTTCCCTCTTTCCCTCTCTACTTTCCTTTCTCTTTCCCATTCTTCTCTCATTTTTTCCTTCTTTCTTATAATTCTTTCTCCATTCTTTATGGCCCAACATGCCTTTGTTGTTCACATTTATCTTAAATCCCTGTATCTGTCAATTCTTTCCTCAGTCATCATCTCTGCACTGGCTACTAAGTCTCCCTCTTCATATTAGGTTTTCATATATTCAGGGCTAGAAGTGGCCTTAGAGACCAAGTCAACACTCCATAATTTGTAGGAGGGAATTGAGGTGGAGAGGCTAAATAACTTTCCCAGAGTCACATATCTAGCTAATATCTGAGGCAAAATTCAAATTCAGGTCTTCCTGGCCAAATCTAGTACTGTATACCCTAGACTATATGGCTTCTAGGTTAACTGGTGGAGTGACATGGCCAGATTAGAATTTTAACAAAATCAGTTTGACAGCTATGTGAATAATAGATTAAAAACTTGAAGGAATAGACCTATTTTAAAGATGGATATTACAGCATTAACAGGGATAGAAACAAAACTCATTTGTATTGTATTAAAGCACAAAATGATGTATAGTAAGAGATAATTTGTCCTTTCTAAATGAGTTCAAAACATCTGACCAGGATGAATATCCCAAAATATTAAAGAAAAATCCTGTGGATGTGACCTGTCAATAGTTTTCTAGACATTCTAGAAAATAGGAATGGTGCCAAATAACTTGTAGGTATCATGTGACCAGATGTTCAAAGCAGACATAAAAGGTAGATTTTGCAAATTATAGAGCAGGGAGTTGGCACCGTTCCTGGTCCAAAAACCACATAAACAAACAAAAAATCCTAGAGGTAGTTAGTAAATGTTTTAAACATTTGCAAAAAGACATGATGATCAATATAAACCTGCATGAATTTGATATAAATAAGTCATATCAAAATAATTTTAGTACCCAGTTTGTTTGTTTATTTTAGCAGGGATGTTAAACTCATGACTCAAGAGAAAAAAAGGTAGAACTGGATTTTAAAAGGGCATTCTCAAAATTTCTCATCATATCCTTGGAAATAAGAAGGAAAAAAGCTAGTTATAATAGATAGGTCAATTTGTGATTTGTTGAAAAAATCCCCCAAACTATTGGTAAGCATGAAAATGTCAGCTCTCTCTACTATTAAGAGTAGACAGCTGGGATTTGAGTATAGGTGTCATGAGGAAACCCAATGTAATTTCCTCCAGACAATACTCAATAGGCAATAAATGTTTATTAAGTGCCGACTATGTGCCAGGCACTGTGCTAAGCATTAATGATACAAAAAGAGGTTGTTTCTCCCAAGGAACTATCACCAAGGGGCAGAATTTATAGAGAAATAGATTTAAGCTCAGTAGAAGACTGACCATCTTAACAATTAAAGTTGTCCAAAAAATAGAATGGGTTACTTCATTAAGTAATGAATTCACAATCACAGGAGTTCTTCAGGCAGAGACCAGATAATCACTTGTCAGGATTAATCATACTTTAAGATTCTATCCTAGAGGACCCCATTTTTCTATTATTAACAAGGCATTCGTTGTTACACTGGGTAGCCAGAGCACTGTTCAATGGTTATACTTTTCTTTTTTCTTGTTTTTAAAAAAATCTCATTTATTTTTTCCAATAAACAGAAAAGTTATTTTTCCCTTTCACCTCTCCCTCTTTATTGGAAAAGAAAAAGACAAAAACCCAGGTAAGAAATACACATAGTTAAATACATCTCCTAAAAAGATATGCCTCATTCTGAACCCTGGGTCCATTGCCAGAAAGCGAGAAATTTATTCATCACTGATTCCTTGGAATCATGGATGATACTCGAGTTGATGAGGGTTAAGTCTTTTGAAGTTGCCAGTCTGTACAATGTTGTTCTTGTTGTGTAAATTGTTCTAGTTTTCCTTACTTCATTCTGTATTGGGTCATATGAGTCTTCTCAGTTTCTCTGTAAATATCCTCTTTATCAATTTTTATATTATAACAATATACCATTATACTGATTTACTATCATTTATTCAGTCATTCAGGGCCAGCTAGGTAGCACACTGAATACAGTACCACATATGGAGCCAGGAAGACTCAGACACTCACTTCCTGTGTGACCCTGAGGAAGTCTGTCTCAATTTCCTCATCTCTAAAATGAGAAAGAAATGGCAAACAATTCTACTGTCTTTGCCAAGAAAACCCCAAATGAGATCACAAAGAGTAAGAGAAGACTAATTAAAAAACAAAGTCAGCCATTCTGCAATTAATGGACACTCCCTTAGTTTCCAGTTCCTTAATACCACAAAAGAGATACTATAAATATTTTTATGCACATCTTTTTCCTCTTTTTTTCTTTGAGGTATTGACCTAGTATTGACGTTGCTGAGTCAAAGGGTATGCATATTTCAGTAATGTGAAGAGGGGGGTGGGCAATTATTCCAAATTGTTTTCCAGGGTGGCTGGACCAATTCCTATCTAAACTAAATGCATTAACAAAGTTGTTTTCCCACAGCTCCTCCAACACGTGTCATTTCTCATCATCTTTGCCAATTTGATGGGCTTAAGTAGAACCTCAGAAGTGTCCTAACTTATATTTCTAACTATTAGTGATTTGAAGCATTTTCTCCTAAGATTGTTAATCTTAGATAACATCTGAAGGCTATTGTGATGGGTTAATATTTTTCAAATTGGTTGACTTAAAAAAATTAGTTTTTTGAGGGTAACTAGGTGTTGTAGTGGATGGAATGCTGATCCTAAGAGCTGAGAAGACCTGACTTCAAATCTGGCCTTAGACATTCACTAGCTGTGTGACCTTGGGCAAGGAATTTAACACTGGTTGCTTCAGTTTCTTCATCTGTAAAATGAATCAGAGAAGGAAATGGCAAAACACTATAGTGTCTTTGCAAAGAAAACCCTAAATGCAGTCGTTGTACACAACTGAGCAAAAAGAAATGCACTTTTAAAGTTAATACTATCTTCTGGTATGGCCTTGGGCAAATCACTTCCTGTCCCTGGACATCAGTTTCTTCATCACTTCATCATAGAAGTAGTGCAGAATACTGTAATAAATAAAGTCAGGAGCACCTCACCTGGAATCCTTGTCTGACATTTAATAGCTATGTGACTTGGAGCAACTCACACATTCTACTCATTTGCAAAATGAACACTACAATTTTTCATAAAAGTTATTTGGATTGTTACTATCAGCACAAAACTGAATTTCATATGCCTTAATACTAAGCCAAGAATTCTGAATTTCACTAAGCTTCACTTGCACTTTACTTTTGATGAACTTAAACACTTGGAGATGGATGAACTATCCTGCTGGTAAACCTGTGGAGTTCTTATTGTTCGTTTAGTGACATCTGAGTTTCTCCATCATTTTCTTAAACAAATTCTGATATTTGAGAGTGTTCTGGCCGACATGAGTAAATATGGTGCTACGCATCAAGTCTGTGAAAGTTTTCCATTCCTTTTCTGCCCCACTAGTGCCAACCATGTGTTGGCTCAGCTTTCCCTCCAAGTCAACAATAAACTGTTCACTTCTGGCTCTAATCTGAGTTATTTGGTAGTTGTCTTCTGACTTGTGACTGCTGCTTTTCCTGAATGCAAATGTTTAACTTGAAGAGGTTAAATCTGTAATCCCTACAGCACTCTGCATCACACATCGCCTTCATCATTCTCACATCCTGTTTGTTTTCCTTATAATGACATAGTTTATTAAATGTCAATGTTTGCTGGAAAGATGCATCCACAACATGTTATTGCATTTGGGTAAGTGGAAGACAGAGTCAATGATGAGAAGGTCATGACACAAATGAGTCTTCAGTGGTAAGTAACCACTGCTATTGCTGTTTCTGTTTTCATCATTCCCAAGGACTCCCTGCCATGTCTGATATCTGCACTTCCTCTGGCATTAAAGTCACCCATAATTCCAAATGTCTTCTTTTGGCACATTGATGATGAGGATCTCCATGTCCTCATCAATTTTTTCTTTAACCTCATCAGGGTTCATCATGATGGAAACATAAACATGAATGATGGTAGCATATCACTTTCCTGCAAGTGGCAGCTGCATTATCACAAGCCATCATTCACTCTTTTGGGGAGGGACACAAGCTTGTTGACCAGATTAGATTTGATTGCAAAGTCTCCTATAGTATCATGGTGCCCCTCATCACAGCAGCCACTCTAGAAAATGTATATACAGCTCTGACTTTGGTAAGCTGCCCTTCATTTGCCAGCCTTTTCACTCAGGGCTTCTATTTGGATGTGGTACCTGCTGAGTTCTCTTGCAATAAGAGCTATTTGTCTTTCATGGCCAATTAGATTTTGTGTTGTCCATGAGCATGCACACATCTGTAAAAGCAAGGACCTGGCACATCCACAATAGTTTGTTATCACATGTTCTTTGATCTGCTTTTCTAAAAGGAAAGCAAATTTTGAGGGGTCAACAATCACTTTAATCAAGTACATGTATCATTCACTTAATTCAAGGGAAAAATTCAGCACCCTGAACTTCAGAGAAATGAAAATCAACAGACAGGGCTTCTAGCCACCTGACATAAACAATACATACATCGTAGATCAATAGACAGATACAACTGCCTGACCATACATACATAGTTACCAGAGAGAAGCACCAACATCTAGGTTTTCAAAGCCAAGGGGCTCCTTAGCAGCTGCCCAGAGTCTCATCTGGCCAAACAAACATTTCCCATGAGCAAACCCCAAAGTAAAAACCCCACCTCAGAGTACTTCTATGTTTTTTCAGAGCCAGAGGACATCACAATCCTTGAGAACCAGTGCTTCATTAGAAAATTAACAAAAGGTATGGTACAAATCTTCCTACAAATCTTCCCTAATCAAACTCCCCTTAATGGGCAAGACCATTAATGGGTAGGGAAAGATCTTCCCATCAAGTAAAATTATATTAACAATAAGCAAAAATGCATTATCAATACAACATCCCACGTACCACTCATCAGAATGGAATCCCCTTCACAATAGTTTTTATGCAATTTTTGTGTGTATTTCGACTATAGGATGGGATTCCTACCTGCCACAGTAAGCAGGGTTAGGTGAAGCAGACAATTTTTAGTGCACCTTTTCTAGGACCTTCCTCATGCCAGGAAGTAAGCAGTGTGATCTTTAAAAAGTGGCCTTTTAGGCCATGGAAAGATAAAGCAAAAATCAATTGGAAACTAAATAATCTAATCCTAAAGAAGGAATGGGTTAAAGAAGAAATCATAGAAACAATCAACAACTTCATTCAAGAGAATGACAATAATGAGACAACCTACCAAATCTTATGAGGCACTGCAAAAGCAGTTCTTAGGGGTAGTTTTATATCTTTGAATGCCTACATAAATAAAATAGAGAAAGAGGAGATCAATGACTTGGGCATGCAGCTGAAAAAGCTAGAAAAAGAACAAATTGAAAATCCCCAAGAAAATACCAAATTAGAAATACTGAAAACCAAAGGAGAGATCAATAAAATTGAAATTAAGAAAACTATTGAATTAATCAATAAAACCAATAGTTGGTTTAATGAAAAAACTAATAAAATTGATAAACCTTTGGTCAATTTGATTAAAGAAAGAAGAAAATCAAATTACTAATATTAAAAATGAAAGGGGTGAACTCACCTCCAATGAGGAGGAAATTAAAACAATAATTAGAAATTACTTTGCCCAACTTTATGCCCACAAATTCGATAATCTAAATGAGATAGATGAATATTTTAAAAAATACAAATTGCCCAGATTAACAGAAGAGGAAATTGAATACTTAAACAACCCCATCTCAGAAAAAGAAATTGAACAAGCCATCAATGAACTCCCTAGGGAAAAATCTCCAGGACCAGATGGATTCACAAGTGAATTCTATCAAACCTTTACGGAACAGTTAATTCTAATACTATATAGACTATTTTTGAAAATTGGGGAAGAAGGAGTCCTCCCAAATTCTTTCCATGATACAAATATGGTTTTGATACCCAAACCCGGAAGAGACAAAACAGAGAAAGAAAATTATAGACCAATTTCTCTAATGAATATAGATGCAAAAATTTTAAACAAGATTTTAGCAAAACGAATACAGCATCTTATCACGAAAATAATACATTATGATCAGGTAAGATTCATACAAGGAATGCAAGGATGGTTCAATATTAGAAAAACTATTAGCATTATTGATCATATCAACAACAAAACTAACAAAAACCACATGATTATCTCAGTAGATGCAGAAAAAGCTTTCGACAAAATACAACACCCATCCCTATTAAAAACACTGGAGAACATAGGAATAAAGGGAACTTTCCATAAAATAATAAGCAGTATCTACCTAAAACCTTCAGCAAGCATTATATGCAATGGGGATAAGCTAGATGCATTTCCAGTAAGATCAGGGGTGAAACAAGGATGCCCATTATCACCACTATTATTCAATATGGTATTAGAAATGTTAGCTGTAGCAATTAGACAAGATAAAGAAATTGAAGGAATAAAAATAGCCAAAGAAGAAACTAAGTTATCACTCTTTGCTGATGATATGATGATATACTTAGAGAATCCTAGAGATTCAAGTAAAAAACTACTTGAAATGATAAACAACTTTGGCAAAGCTGCAGGTTACAAAATAAACCCACACAAATCTTCTGCATTCCTATATATTAGCAACAAAGTCCAACAGCAAGAGATAGAAAGAGAAATCCCATTTAAAGCTAGAGTAGACACTATAAAATACTTAGGAGTTTACCTGCCAAAACAAACCCAGGGATTATATGAACACAATTACAAGATACTTTTTGCATAAATAAAGGCAGATCTAAGTAAGTGGAAAAACATCAGTTATTCATGGGTAGGCCAAGCTAATATAATAAAAATGACAATTCTACCTAAATTAATTTACTTGTTTAGTGCCATTCCAATTAAACTATCAGATAATTATTTTCTGGAGCTGGATAAAATAATATCAAAATTCATTTGGAAGAACAAAAGGTCCAGAATATCAAAGGGACTAATGAAAAGAAATGCCTGAGAAGGTGGCCTAGTGCTACCAGACCTTAAATTGTATTATAAAGCAGCAATTATTAAAACCACTTGGTACTGGCTAAGAAACAGAGGGGTATTCTAAGGCAAAATGCCTTCCACACTCAGAGAAAGAAATATGGAAGTCATTCGCAGAATGTAGCAGATCATGTTTGTGTGTGGGTGGGTTTCAGTGTATTATGTTTTGATTTGTTATATGATTTCTTCCATTTATTTTAGTTCAACTACATAGCATGACTATAGTGAAAATGTGCTCAATAGGAAAGTATATGTAGAACCTATCCAAAATTGTATGCTGTCACGGGGAGGGAGGGGGGCATTGCGGGAAGGGTGGGGGGGGATAAAATCTTTAAGGAAATGATTGCAAAACATTAAAAAAAAGAAAAAGAAAAAATAAAAATAAAAAAAAAGAAAAAAGAAACAGAGGGGTAGACAAATGGAATAGATTTGGCACTCAAGACACAGTAGGCAAGAAATATAGCAACCTCCTGTTTGATAAACCCAAAGACCCCAGCTTCTGGGATAAGAACTCACTGTTTGACAAAAATTGCTGGGAAAACTGGCTAACAGTGTGGCTGAAATTAGGTATAGACCCATGCCTGACACCGTACACAAGAATAAAGTCCAAATGGGTACATGATTTAGGTATAAAGATTGATACCATGAATAAACTGGAGAAGCAAGGAATAGTGTATTTATCAGATTTATGGAGAGGGGAAGAATTTTTCACTAAAGAAGGGATAGAAAGCATTATGAAATACAAGATGGATAATTTTGATTACATTAAACTGAAAAGTTTTTGCACAACCAAACCCAAATTCAACCAAAATTCGGAGGGATGTAGTAAATTGGGAAAAAAATTTTACGGCTAAGCTCGGGGATAAAGGCCTCATTTCTAGAATATATAGAGAACTGACTCAAATGTACAACCATACAAGTCATTCCCCAATTGATAAATGGTCAAAGGATATGAACAGGCAATTTTCAGGGGAAGAAATTAAAGATATCTATAATCATATGAAAAAGTGCTCTAAATCACTACTGATTAGAGAGATGCAAATCAAAACAACTCTGAGGTACCACATCATACCTATAAGATTGGCAAAAATGACAGAACAAGAAAATGATAAATGCGGGAGAGGATGTGGGAGATTTGGAACACTAATTCATTATTGGTGGATCTGTGAGCTCATCCAACCATTCTGGAGAACGGTTTGGAACTATGCCCAATGAGCTACAAAAATGTGCATACCCTTTGACCCAGTAATATCACTACTAGGACTGTATCCCCAAGAGATCATAAAAATGGGAAAGGGTCCCACATGTGCAAAAATATTTATAGCAGCACTATTTGTGGTTGCCAAGAACTGGAAATCAAGGGGATGCCCATCAATTGGGGAATGGCTGAATAAATTATGGTATATGAATGTAATGGAGTACTATTGCACCATAAGAAATGATAAACAAGAAGACTTCAGGGAGGCCTGGAAGGACTTATATGATCTGATGCTGAGCGAAAGGAGCAGAACCAGGAGAACCTTGTGCACAGCAATGACCACAGTGTGCGAGAGTTTTTTCTGGTAGACTTGGAACTTCGTAATAACGCAAGAACTTACTAAAAAAAAAAAATCCCAATGGTAGTATTCTCACACAAAATGTCTTCCACATTCAGAGAAAGAAATCTGAAAGTCATTTGCAAAATGTAGCAGATCATGTTTGTATGTGTGTGAGTTTTAGTGTATTATGTTTTGATTTATTATATAATTTCTTCCATTTATTTTAGTTCAACTACATGACATGACTATTGTGAAAATGTACTCAATAGGAAAGTATATGTAGAACCTATACAGAATTGTATGCTGTCGCGGGGAGGGTGGGGGAAAAGTGGGGGAAAAGTGGGGGGCCAGGGGGGGATAAAATCGTAATTTTAAGGAAGTGATTGTACAACACCAAAAAAATAAAAATAAATAAATAAACTCAATGGGAATAGAAAAAAAAATGGCCTTTTAGGGGCATCCAGAGGGCTGACAAATACTGCTCCTACTTCAGTCCAGTAAGAAGATGGACACTTTGGCTGCTGTGTGCATAGTTATGATTACTGTTCCCAACGTACCTGAACCTGTTGCTTTGTCACTGGCTATAACCACAAAACTTCAAGGTGAGTGAGATAGTAAAACAGTAACATAATAAAATAGCAAAATATTTGAATAGTAAAATAATAAAGTAATAAAATGGTAAAATACAAAATGGCATGGGTGATGTCTTTTAACTCACATAGATTGGATTTAAATGAGGCAACATTGCTTCAAATTGTTAGCGCAGAGCCACTGGAGTTCAGTGGAAAGACAAAAGTCAAGATGATGGCTCAGGATGCGGTGGATAACCTTGGTATCTTTGATGTCCGATCAAGCTCTAAGTGCTCCTCAGCTCCTGTTTGTGCCACCTTCATGGCCTGTTGGAACATATTGTTGACATCCACCCTACTAGAGAAGCTTTCACATACATGCTCAGGGTAGGCCTGCCCTCCCCCAACTCACCAACAGGTTTTAAACTTCTCGGTTACCTTCAGCCTGGTTTAGTCTGTTTGCCAAGATAGTTTTACCAGGCTGTAGCCACTGCATATACCTGGGGCTTCTTGGAGCCACAGGTGAGAGTTGAGTGGCAGGTGAACACCAAGGCTGGATAAGCAGCCCTCATACTGGAGATACTAGTCCTCCCTGAACAGTCTATACACCTTTAAGAAATGATGAAGAGAATGATTTCAGAAAACCTGGGAAGGCCCATATGAACTGATGTCAAGTGAGGTGAGCAAAACCAGAAGGCTGCACAAAGCAACACAACTATTGTAATGATAACATTATCTATCAGATTTATGGATAGGAAAAGAATTTATGAATAAACAAGAGGTAGAGAATGTTGTAGGAGGTAAAATGGATAACTTTGATTACATTAAATTAAAAAGGTTTTGTACAAATAAAAACCAAGGTAGCCAAGATTAGAAGGAAAACCTAAAGGTGGAAGGGGTGGGTGGGAATTTATAGACAGTTTCTTGGATAAAAGCCTCATATCTCCTAAACATAGAGAACTGAGTTAAATTTATAAGAATGAGTCATTCCCCAATTGATAAATGGTTAAAGGATATAAACAGGCAGTTTTTGGAAGGAGAAATCAAAACTATAGATAGACATATGAAATGTTCTAAATCATTGTTGATTAGAGAAATGCAAATTAAAACAATTTTGAGATACCATCTCATACCTATAAGATTAACTAAAATGATAGAAAAAGAAATTACAAATGTTGGAAGGGATGTGGAAAAACTGGGACACTAATCATTGTCTTACACCATTGATGGAACTGTGAACTGATCCAACCATTTTGGAGAACAATCTGGAATGGTGGCCAAAGAATTATAACCGAACAATACCATTATTAGGTCTACTTACCAAGGTGATCAGGAAAAAGGAAAAGAACCTTTCAAAATATTTATAGCAGCTTTCTTTGTGGTGGCAAAGAACTGGAAATTGAGGGAATGCCCATCAATTGGGGAATGACTGAATAAGTTATAGTGGTATCATTTTGTCATAATACTACTGTGCTATAAGAAATAATGATTGATTTTAGAAAAACATGAAATAATGCATAGTGAAATGAGCAGAGCCAAGAGAACATTGTATACAGTAAGCAATATTATTCACAAAGTAACTGTGAATGAACTAAACCATTCTGAGTAATATGAATATTCAAATAAACTACAAAGGACTTTTGAAGGAAAATGCTATCCATTTCCAGAGAAAAAACTGATATGTAGAAATATGTACTGTATAGTGATATACATACATACATGTGTGTTTGTGCATGTGTGTCCTCTAATACAAGGGCAGAGTGGGAGGGAGTAAGACAACACAGTACTCAAAATGTAACAAAAATAGATAAATAAAATATTTTTAAGTTAAATAAATACAATGTTCACTCTCTCTGACAAAGGTACATTCATAACCAAATACAAAAATGAAAAACTTTTTTTAAAAAAGGATTGCCTGGCATGAGATCTATACTAGTGCTCTCTCCGCTTACATCTAAATTCTACATTTGAAGGGAAGCATTAAGAGGTTGGAGGCAGGCCAGATAAAAATACCAAAAAATGATTAAAGGGTTGAGAGGCAAACTCAAAGAGCAGCTCGTGTAAGTTTAAATTCTAGGTCCTCAAGCAAAATTTTGAGACATGCCCTCCTGCAGTCTCCCCCTGTCCCAGAAATGACTTAATGTAAGTATGATGAGGGGTGGGAAAGGAGAACAGGAAGATATGCTTGGGAGGTAATTAGAGAAGGGAGGCAGAGGTAAGGAGCCGGATTAGGGTGGAGAGAAGTCAATAACAGCTGTTAGCTGTGAGATAGTCTTGCATTACAATTAGAAGTTGTTCTTGATTTTCTCTGAAGATAGGACATGAGATGTTATATTCTCAAATCCCAACTAGAAGTTCTGAATAAATGACTAAGGAGGACTATGGAAGTGCCTCCCTCCTCCCCCACACCCCACCCCCCAGCCCCAAGATTATCTGTTGTTGTGTCATTTTTCAGTTGTGTTTGCCCAATGAGACACCTTTTAGGGTTTTCTTGGCAAAGATGCTGAGTAGTTTGCCATTTCCTTCTCCAGCACATTTTACAAATGAGGAAACTGAGGCAAACAGGGTTAAATGACTTGCCCAGAGTCACACAGGGAGTAGGTATCTGAGGCCAGATTTGAACTTGAGATTATGAGTCTTCCTGCTTCCAAGCCCAGTGCTTCATCCACTGCACCAACTAACATTTAGAATGGATTGATATTCCTTATTATGAGTTCACATGAGCATAGACATGCCTGGAGTCAAGGATATGGATCATTGGGTCATAGTGGCATTTAGAGCTTGAAAGGAATCTTAGATGTCATCTATTCCAGCTGACCCAATGCCACACAGGTGTAAGAAGCAGAGCCAGTCATTCAAGGAGTCCAATGGCTCCGAATCTCTTGTTCTTCTTACTCTCTTACCTCTCAAAAATAGATTCTCCCACAAAATTATAGCTAAAAACACAAATCTCAAATCCTTTGGAAAAGATGTGTCATTCAGCTGAATTCTGATATCACTGGAGGCTGATTTGGTAAGAAGCTGGGTGGTAGGATTAGTGACTAAATAAATCCTGCTCTTCTCAAGCCAGCTCTTTAGATTTATTGTCTCTGTACAGATGGAACATGTACAGGCATTTGGATCTCCATGGCCTACTGTTATCTTTTTAGTGTTGCAATGGAATTTCCCTCAGGACACATTAGTTGTTGTCCTCTGTGAAGGAAGTCCTGACTTCAGGGATTCAAGAGATTTTCTTGAATGATTTGCTTCCTCAGAGTCTGCTAACGGAAGGGAGAAAATTCATTTGTGGCTGGATTAATTCTATAGGGCTGATGGCTATTCTCCATACCTCCATTTGACTCTTCTTATATATACAGCTTGAGGTATTTGCTCTGAGGTGCCATTGTGTAAACAATATGTTATCCAGCCCAGGGCTCACTTGCTTTTTTTTTTCTTCCAGATTCTGAACCATGATTGACCCTTTTATGGTTCAGGTTTATTTACCCTTAGAAACTTTAGACTTCCTGTTTCTATCAAAACTGTCACTGTGAAGATCACTGGAAAAACTCTTCTTCAAATAGAGCCTATGAAAGAAATGTAAATGAAACTAGAATTCATGGATTCAATTTTCTATAAATATGTTGTTCTAAAACCGTAGGGGAAAGAGTGCTTAATCCAATACAATTTGGTGTTTGCGTGACTCCCAGATGTTTGAGAAGAAATTGATGTTTGTTCATACATCCTTATTTCTTGGGCTTCTGATCAAAAAAGTTAGACATAAAAAGTATCTCCTATTTACCCTATGTCCTTGATATTAGGTTACTGATTTGAATTTTCAGTTTGGATGATAACTATGCTTTTTATGGAATCTACAATGGTACGGCTTGAGCAAAGTAGATTAGGGACAGAAATATGGTGATGGAACTAGAAAATATACACATAATATATCACAGGAAGCATTTTGCATTAATCCTAAGGCAAAAAGCTACTGCAAAGTGGTATATTATGAAGTAATAAATCACCACTTTGGGTATGATGTACTTTGGCCATTTCTACATGGGCAAGATGAAGCATATGATTTAAGGGAGAAAAAATATAAAAGCCTGTGGGACTTTCTCTATAAGTCCAGCCAATTATTTACAAAAGAAACAGAAAAGGTACCTTCAAATAATTCACCAAACTTAATTTAAAAGCACTGTTTGCTAGCATTGAATTAAATAAACATTATTAATAATAATAGCTCATAAATAATGGTTTAATGTTTATAGAGAGCTTTATGTGCATTATTTCATTTGATCTTTAAAACAACCTTGAAAGGTAGATATTGCAGGTATTAGTATCCCCTATTACAGGTAATGAAACTAAGACTTCTTGTATAGCCATTTCAGTCATGCCTGACTCTCCATAAACCCACAGGGATTTTCTTGGCAAAGATACTGGGGGAGTTCCTTCTCCAGCTCGTTTTATAGATGAGGAAACTGAAGCAAAAAGGGTTAAGTGACTTGCCTAGGGTCATATAGCTAGTAAGTGTCTGGGGGCAGATTTGAATTCACTGAGATAAGTCTTCCTCTTTCCAAGCCCAATACTGTATCCATTGTGGCTTCTAGCTGCTCCAGAAACCAAGGTTGTCTATAAAAGGTTAAATGAATGCCTACCATCACAAAGCTATTAAAGTGATAGAGGAAGGTTTTGAACTAAAATCTCTCTTAACTACAAGTCCACACTTTTTAACACTATCTTATCCTCTCCTCCCCTCCCTTACTTTTCCCTACATTATATACCATGCTACACTACAATATAGTGCATCAGCCAAGTAGAGACAACTGTGCTCAGTACCAGGAGAAATATTTTGGGAAATATAGGGTCCCTGTCCTCCTGGAGCTTAAAACCTAATATTTAATAATATATAAACAACAAAACATATGGTCATGAATACAAAAACATTAAGCCTGACCCCTCAATATTTTGTGAAATAAACCAGTTGTCTCTTAATAGAAGGAAATATTCTCCTCAAAATCTTTTTTGGAGACCAAATTGCATATATATATGGAGAGAAACTTTCTAAAATTGATATGAGGCTTTGGAGACATCTGGAGATTTAACATTGTATTTTACCTAACTTTGCTACTTTGCATTGAAAACTGAGCAGGGTAAAAGGTAAAAACAAAAATTATATCATTTCTGGGAAATCTTATTTTTTCTCATTGCATCCTAGGTCTAGAACTGGGGTCTGTAGTCCTAGACTATCAGATCCAGATGTCAGGCAGGCCTCCCCGCAGTGAAGTATAGGATGCAATGTGTAGTATAGGATAGAAAGATACATAAACACACATGTATCTATATCTATATTTTATTGTATATATATATTTATATCTCACTATATATTATGCATATATCTGTATATACAGACACATTTATTTTACTAAGTATATGTGCTATAACTGGGTCAAAAGTGAGAAAAACATGCATTTTCATACAAGATCTGTTTCTGGCATGTAGGAGTCTTTCCTAGTATCCCAGAGACTTTGTCATATGGCTTGCAGAAATCTCAGTATTCACCATGTATAACATTCCTCTTGTCTAACATTCTAGTTACCCTATCGGAAAGTTTAATTCAGTTTGACTCAACAAGTAATTAATTAGCACCTACTATGTGACAGGCTCTATATTAAGCATTAGCATTACAAAGACAAAAAATATTTTTAAAAATCCATTCCCTTTAAAGGCCTTACATTCTACCAGAGGAAGAGTACAGAGCTAGGGGAATAGGAAAGACCTCATGTTAGCACTTGAGCTGAGCTTAAAATGGAACTATAAGATCCAAGAGGGAAACTGAAAATAGAAATCACTCTAGGCATAGAGGGCAACATTGAGGGCCTGGAAATAGGAGATGGAATACATCATTTTTGCTGAAATTTCGAATCTTTGAAGGAGAATAATGTAAAATAAGTTTGAGGAGAAATGTTGTAAAGGACTTAACATGCCAAATAAAGGACTTTTATATTTTATTCTAGAGGCAACAGGAAGCCATTGAAGTTTTTTAACTATGAGAGTGACCTAGTCAGAACTGTGCTTTAAGAATATCAATTTGGCAACTGTTTTCATGGCTGATTGAAGAAACAAGAGTCTGGAGGGAGGACAACCAATTAGATTATGACTGTCATAGTGCTGGGGAGAGGGGATGAAGGCCTGAACAGAGATGGTGTCCTATGAGTGGGGAAAATGTGAGAGATTGTAAAGATTGGTCTCACAAGACTCGACAGCTGATTGGTTATGGAAATGAGAAATAATTGTCAAGAATGACTCCAAAATTGTATATGTGAGGAACTGGAAAGATGATGTTATCTTTGGCAAAAGTAAGAAAAAGGTTTGAGTTAGGAGTAAAATGATAACTTTCATTTTGGACATGTTGAGCTTGAGAGTCCCATTAAATATTCAAATGAAGATGTTTAACAAGCAGCTAACTGATGACATAGGACTGGAGCTCATGAGAGAAATGAATGAATGAAGGAATGAAGGGATACAAAAGCATTTTATAAGTACTATGTGCCATGCAATGTGCTAAGAATTAGAGACACTAAAACAAGCAAGAGAGACAGTCCCTGTCCAAATGTACCTTACATTCTAAAAGAACATGACAACACATGGAAGGGAACCAGGTGATCTAAGGAGCTAGGAGTGCGCAAGCACAGCGCCAGGGTCAGAGAATGTCCTGGATGAGTTAGAGAAGGTGACAGCTTACCAGTCAACTGGAGAAGAGAGTCTGAGTTCTAGTAAGAAAAAGAGAAGGCCTCAGTATAGGTACTATGGCTTTAAGAATGGCCATGAAAGGCTGAATACGTAGATTTGAAGTAAACTACATAAAACTGATAATTTAACTTACTGAATCTAATGAGAACACCAAGAGTAAATGCAGGAAGAGCAGAGAAGAGGGCTCAGGACAGAGTACTAAGATAGGAGAAAGTAGAGGATTTAGTAAAGGAGGTAAGAAGAAGCAAATAGATCACTAAAAAAAAGACACTGGGTAGAACAGTGTCATGATAATTCAAAAAGCAAAAGCTATCTAGGGGAGGATGAAGTAAATAAAGAATCAGTATGGAAATAAAATTAATCTGGCATGACCTATTAGGATGAAATCATTCTAGATTTTGCGGATGACAACTTCTTTAACTACTCACAAACTATGCCTTTAATAATAAATTCTATAATCTTGTTTAGAATTGGTCCGACTCATCAGTTTATAACTTAAAGCCTTAAACTCATTCCTTTTTTAAAACCAGAATATTTGTCGTTCACTGTCTTATAGCTCCTCTTCTGTTGTCCAATATCTCTTAGAGATAATTGACAGTGACTTATCAATCATACCTATGAATTCTATCATTATCCTCATCGGAGCATCATAAAGAACCAACTGATAACAACTAAATGTTCCCCCACCATCTCTTCACAACTTTTTTTGCTTCCCTATGCTAAAAATTTGCGTTCTATTCTTCCTAATCAAAGATTGTTCTTCTTGGAAGAGAAAACAAGCACAGTGAGAGTTGAATGATTCAGTCTTCTCACTGTTGTCCAGTAAGAAGCCATGAGAGAAGAGATACCAAGGAGAGGGTAGTCAAATACTGCAGAAAAGTTAAGGAATAGGTGAGCTAAAAACATCACTGAATATGACAATTACAAGGTGAGCTGAAGAGCAAAGGTCAGATGTCAGATTGTAAGGGCTGAAGAATGAATGGTTGGCTTGGAAGAAGAGGAGGTAGCCCATGTAGATTTCCTTCTAGAAGCTATGTAATAAATGGAAAAGTGAGTATAGAATGAGTCTTACTATTTAGTTCTTCTTGACAATGTCATAATCATCAACTTCTACAATATGACACAAATATACCATAACATTGACAAAGAGGACAAACATCGACTATTAACTGATACTTATCAGGACCTACCAGGAAATCCCATGAAACTCTAAGAGAACAAAAAGCACCCAGGAAAGAAAACCAAAAAACTCAATCAATCAATCAACAAGGGTTTGTTAAGAACTTACTTTGTGTCAAACATTATACTTGACTCTAGGGTCGCAATTACAAAGAATGAAACCATCCCTACTCACAATAAGTTTATATTCTAATGGGCATAGACAACAAGTACGTATTTATAGAAAGGATGCTCTGTGCACTTTCTTTTCTTAGTTGTCAGAGTTTTAGTCTGTGGAGCTACTTGGTGGTGAAGTTTTGTTTTTTTTTATTTTTTTTGAAGGGGGAAAAGCAGGGCAATTGGGGTTAAGCAACTTGAGCTAGTAAGTGTCAAGTGTCTGAGGCTACATTTGAACTCAGGTCCTTGTGACTCCAAGGCTGAGGCTCCATTCACTGCATCATCTAACTGCCCCCGTGGTGAAATCTTAAAAATGAGAAGTGACTGGTCTGAGCCCTTCCTCAAAATGGAGGTTCTCAGAAGAAGGCACGAAAGAGAGAAGAGCCCAAGAAGAAGGTGGTTTTGGCGTAGTGTCAACCCATAGAGAGCAATAAAAACTTATCTAGATAGTAGGTGATAGACCAGAGAATCAAAAATTTAAAATTCCTGTCTTTTGGGGGTGGGGAGACAAATTTTCTTAGAGAAAACACTAGAAATGCAAGATTTGATATTTAAAAATCCTAAATTGTTGGGGTTTTGTTTTTCCTTTTCTCTAGGCACATTGTAACATCCAACATTTCATGAAATAAATTAAAGGACATCATAATTTAGACCTATCATAGATGATAAATATTCCTGAAAAAGTATTATAATTTGTGGACTGCCACACCACACTCTTCTCATTCATTACAGAGGTTGGAATGGATAGAAATCTCAATAAGTGGAGTGCCACTTGCTTACTTGATTATGATTGTCTATTAGGTACATTTCCAACTCACACAATTCTTATAGATGCGGGGTCGTGTTATCAACACTATACAAAAGGCAATCAGAGCCCCTTTGAAAGGCTGTGTGTGGGGTGCAGAGACCCTTACCAATAAATTGGAGACTCAGAGATATTAGCAGAAAGAATAGTTCCTTTATTGACTTTCTTGAGAAAGGGCTCCCTCAGAACAACCAAAAGATGGCGCAGACCAAAGACAGTGTTCAGCTCAGCAGATTATATAGATCCTAATTGCAATCCCTTCCTCCCTAGCCCCCTCCCTCAGGGCTCATTGGTGCAAGCCCTGGGGGTACAATCTATTCATGGCAATCTACCCCAGCAACAGAAAACAAAGACAGTTTTCACAGGTTTTGCAAGAGTAAACAGTTTTACAAAAAAAAAAAAAAAGTGAAGGAAGTGTTATTCCTCCCCTGCTACGTGCCTAAAAACAAGCAGGGGAAGTCTGGAAAAGTACAGAATATATTAAAAAATATTTCTCTACAAGGTAAACCTACTGCAAATGTTTCAACAAGACAAGAAATGATTAACTCTTTGAGGAGGTTTCACTCCTGAGAGATCCTCAGAGATCATCTCCCACAGCTGCATGGTAAAATTCCATATGGACCTGTGCTTCAATCAGTTTGTGCTATGTCATTTAGTATCTTGGGAAAATGTCATATAGCCCCGTTGATCCTTAGGTTTCTCATCTGCAAAATGGAGGGAGTGCCTCTATCATTGGAATCATAGATAATTAAAAATGCTCCCTTCTCATATTTTTAAGAATCAATTGAGATCACGTGTGTAAAATGCTCTTTAACCTTAAAGATGTTATAACTGTAAGTGGTTATATCATGAGTCATTGTAAACATTATAAAACATTTTCTCACTAATTTTAGAGGACACAATTCTTATTCTTTTACTAATGTAGAGCCTTACCCTTCTCTAAAGAATTCTGGAAGAAATATTGCAATTTAGAACTAGCAATACATTAGAGAAAAATATAGACTCACACACTGTAAATAAAAAGGTGCTATATCTTAGTTTTCTCGGAACTGACTCCTTTTTTTTTATTAATTAAGTGCACATAGTCACACTTTGTCTCACTGGATTTTTATGTACTGTTTTTACAAATACATTTATGGTCCTTTCAATTCAATTATGCTTTTTTTCCCTGTAATATAAATTGTAGAGCAGACATTTTGTAAAAAATTCAAAGGAAAATTTCCTTTAAACATGATATTTTTTATTATCACATGTTCATAGTTAAATAAGTTCCTAAATTTTCTAATCAATAAATTGAAAAGAGAGCTATATGTCTGCAAAATAAAATGGGTCATCCATGTGGCAAGAGGAAGGGCTGACCAGTGGATAGTTCATATGCTGTGTCAACATCCAACAATGTAAATAGAACTAGAAGAAGGCCCCCAGCACTTAAGGTGATTCACCTGTGGAAGACCTGGGCGGCTCTTGAAAAGGACCTTTTAATTCCCAAACGGGACTCTGAGTAGCAGTTTGTTAAGAGTCCCCTGACTACTCAGATGTTGGTGCTCTGATCTGGTGGTACACATAGGTGATGATGACTCTGGATCAGAAGTGAGACTGGTGACCTGCGCAGCCCTCCCTCACTCAAAACCAAGTCAAGTGCAAGTCATGTCATCATTTGTCTGATGGGATGGTCTTCTCTGGCAACAAAGGACAAGCACATATGGAAGACTTATGGGATGTTATGTATAATAACAATGGCAACACATGACACTATAAAAGTTGCAAAGTGCTTCTTATCTGTTGTCTCATTTGATTCTTACAACAACTCTGTGAAGTAGGTATTATTACTATCTCCATATAAGAAATGAAGAAACCGGAGCTCAGACAGGTTAAATGGATCTTTCTGCTGGTAAATGTCTGAGACAGCATATGAACTTATTTAAAATCTGGCATTCTATTAATTACATCAAAGTGATGCCTCACAGAATTTGTGTTAGATAGTACTAGAGCTCATGGACAGGTTATGATTTGCCTCATTCGAGAGAGTCCCAACATCGGCAAATTCACAGATTCATCAAAGAGCCAAGGTAACTAATAAACATGAACCATATCTGAGCCAAAAGAGACAAGTGGCATAGCCATCATAATAACTGTCAAACTTGGGGCTCACTTAATAAGCACGTTACTGTCAGCCATCAGAATATTCACAAAGCAAACCTAATAGGTCATTCAGAGACTTTTTAATCAGCAGTTGTATTAGGGTAGTTTACCAATGGATTGTTTTAAAATTATCCTAAAGACTGTTTTCCTGAACTCTCTACTGTTCTGCAAACCAAGGAAAATAATTAAGGTAATTTCTCCTCTTCTGACCTAGAGTAAGAGGCTTACTCCTATAAGGATTCATTTTGATCAATAAGTCACTTAATGGTTGTAAATATTTTAATGCTTTTAAATAACACTTCATTTTTGGTTTCACTTAATGCATCTCTGAACCTTAGTTGCTATTTAAAATAGATGGTAAATGTGCCCCATATTTGGAGCTGGGAATGATTGCTTCTCCCTTACACCAATAGCTAGCTAGCATTTATATAGCACTTATTATGTGTTGGGCACTGTGCTAAGCACTTTACACTTATTATCCCTCTGATCCTACAACTGCCCTGGGAAGTAAGCACTATTATTGTCATCCCCATTTTTGAGGAAACTGAGGTAAACAGAGGTTAAGTAACTTGCCCAGAGTCACATAGCTAGTGAGTGTCAGAAGCTGAATTTGAGTCCACAATTTCTCAAGCTTGCGAAACTGAAGGAGAACAAATACTGCATTGAAGTGACCAGAGATTTTCTACTACACTTACCGAAGCACCACAGTAAAGTCCATTTTTCTACTGGAGCATACATTTTGGAGTTCCTTTTTTCTATTTCCACATGAAAAGGAACAAATAGATTGGAGAATGTAAATTCATGAGGGTTAAGAATCATATCTTATTTTTTATCTTTGTGTCTTCAGCACCTAAGCGTCTCGTACACAGTAGGTATATATTTGTTATTGATTGATTGATAGGAGATCCCACTAACTCAACTCAGCTCTCCAAAGAAGCAAATACCGACAACTCGACTGACAAGAACGATAGAAAAATGTGCTGCTACCAATCACTTACTGGCCTTGCTGGGAGAAGGCGATTGCAGCATGCAGTGAGGATCTTCTGGAAAATGCCTTGGAAACTCAAGAGAAGGGTTTAAAGATAGAAGAGCAGCAACTACGTGAATCCTTGTCTGTCTTCCCAAACTCTTATTGGGGCTAGAAAAGAATATGATTTGGGCTCTATTATAAGCAAGAAATCTGTCATCAAATTAATTATAGGAATCTAGTTTAAGATGTCTAAGTCAGAGTTGTGAAAACTTCCTGGAAATAATACTCACCAAAATGTCTCTAATAAATCTCTTTGATGACTATTAGTCTTTGTGTGTGTGATGTCATGTGATGTGTGTGTGTGTGTTCATTTTGACCTGACCTCTTATTTCATTGCTTTAGGGAATTTCAAGTGAAGAAATGTCCTCCTCTACTAATTCCGATAAGCTCTATAATTTTTAGTTTTAGAGAGTTGCCTGAAGCACTGAGTGGTTGTGACCCAGCTAACCCAAGGTCATATAGTCAGTGTATGTCAGAGGTAAACCTTGAATCCAGTTCTTCCTGACTCTGACAGCTTTCTATCCATTCTCCCACATGGGGTCTCTCTCTCTCTCTCTCTCTCTCTCTCTCTCTCTCTCTCTCTCTCTCTCTCTCTCTCTCTCTCTCTCTCTCTCTCTCTCCATATGTATATATATATACATATATATATATATATATATATATATATATATATATATGATACATAGTCGTGTTGCTAGGGAAGGAATTCATTTAAATGAATATCATTCAGCATGAATAAAAACTCCTATCATTGGAGGGAGAATTCTTATCTCTCAGGGCGTTATTTGTTTGATTAGTTATTTTTAAATATCAGTGGGCCCCCTCCATTTTTATATCTTTTCCCTATTCCTGCACTGCCTGAGAGCCAGGAACACATAATATCTCAAACTCTTTTGTCCTTATCAACTGATAAGAACACATTTGAGAGCCTCCTTGATCTCAGCTCAATAAATCCTACAAATCATTAATGATTACTAATAGCACCTGGTATAGTGTCCCATGCTTACTAAACATTGATTGAATGGAAATTAATGAAGTGAAAATGAGTATATCCCTAGAGCCAAAAGAGTATTTAACTATAGAGCTCAAGCTATAACATATGAACCTAGGTGTGAGAGCCTACTTACTGATGAATCCTTTATAAGTTTCTTAGAAAATGTTGCCTTCCATCTATTGTATATGAGCAAGCATCCCAAATATAGCACATATGGATTGACTCTATCATACCCACCCACTGAGATACAGCTTTTCTCAATAAATCAAATTCCTTCTTTTGTAACATTCATTTTATAGAGTCGGATAGAAAGGGAGAGTTGAAACATTCACAAACTACTAACTTTTTTCCCAAATAGTAAAGTAACTGAATACATCTCTGAAGAAAAATTAACCTAAAGTCACCACTGAGGATTAAACAGGAAGTTTCTGCATCTGGAAGTTTGATTTCGGAAGGTTTTCACACAAAGGCCAGATTTAACCTAATGTGTTCAGTAAATACATTCATAACGTGAAGATATTTCAATTTTCAAAAAACCTCTAGCTGAAATAAAAAGTTGGTGAGGACAAAACCTGGCCCTTGCTAGGAAAATATTTTTTTCAAATTTTGCTTTAATTCAAGTTTTCCTGAATTGAAAGCATGAAAAGGAAACTTATTATAAAGTACCTTTTTCATTTAATTTGCATTTTCACTGGCAATTTTAAGGGCCTACTGTGTACAATGCTGGGTACCAGGAAAGACACAAAGTTAAGGTGAAACATGGCCCCTACCCCAAGGAATTTCAAGTCTAATAGGCAGATATGATACAAACACCTTCAAATGTAACACAATATTATATAAATTCTTTATATAGGTGCAAAGAGTGCTATGTGAAGAAAAGAAGGGAAAAGTTGTTACTCAAAATAATACCAGTAGAGCGATTTTGTCTTCATGGAGGAGGCAGCATCGAGTTAGGCTTTAAGGATTTAAGGATAAGTAGAAATATAAGAGAATGGGATCAACTATTTCAGACAGAGCTTACAGTGTGAGTAAAAGTACAGATGCAGAAAATCTAGTGTTAATTCAAAGAGAACAATTTCTTTGTAGTGTAGGGCTCATGATAGGAGTTCCTTTGAGATAAAACCATTTTTAAAAGAAATAAGATAAAAATATTAAATATTTTAAAAGATAGAGTGGCATAGATTGTGGAAGGCCCTGAAGGCTGGAAAAAGGATTTCAGTCTTCACTCACTGGGCAATAGGAAGTCAGTAAAGATTTTGAGCAGAAAAATGACATAGATGAAAGATGGGAGTGGAGGCATGAAGGTTCAGTGGCTACTGTGATAGTCCGGGGGCTGATAGAAGTGGGAATGAAAAGCAGATAAGAAATATGAAAAGAGTAGAGAAATTGGCATGATTTGATAATTGATTGCACCAAGAGGTGAGGCATATGAAAGAATAAAGGCTAAGTTCAAAATTTTGAACATAAAAGATTAGATAGATAGTAGTACTGCTGACAGAAATATATGCAAGTCTCATAAAACTAACAGTATCAGTGAGATTGGGATATGTTTTGATTGGCATTAGGAATAATTTCATGTGTATCTCAGGGTTACTATTATTTTGTTCTGAAGTTAATGTAGAGATAATATACACACCATCATTTTGTCAAGCAAAATGGAGAGGTATATATGGCTTCCTGCTGGGAAAATAGAATCATATTTTTTCTTTCCTGTTGAGATAGGACTTGAGCTGTACATCATTTCCTGTTGGAGTTCTATCAGCACACCCAATGATGCTTTCAAGATAGATGCAGTGATGTTATATGTCACAATTGGAATCATGGAGAACTTCTACACAAGAAAGAAGTGTAAAAGATAGTCTGAAAGCGGCAGCATAGGAGAAAGCATCAGTCATATATGTGTGCATATTCAGAATAATTTGATAATAGCATTTTTGACTATGTATACATTAGCATGGATTCAGATAAACCTCAATTTACCTATTTATCTATTCAGATAAATTACAGTACATTGCTGTGTGTATGTGTGTGATTGTGTTTATTATAACTCAGAGAGAAATTTTTAAAAAGACCTATGTTCATCCTACTACTACACCATTGTTTCATAGTATCACGGAGTTGGTCTGGATTCTAGAAGGCTATGACAGCAGAATGTGAGATAAAAACATATTCCACCAAGAGGGAAAGATTTCAAATATAATCTAATCAATTTAAATAAGTAATTTTTATTAAACTGGCTCTGTGTCAAAGTACTATAATAGGTGCTGGAAATATGAAGAGAAAAATGAATCAAGGAACTTCCTTTTTGCTGAAGTGTTATAACACATACATAGATAGGTAAATAAAAGACAGTTTAAGGAAAGAGAGGCACCTAACAAGTGGGTAGATCTGAAAATGCTTCATAGATGAGACACAAGCTGAGATGTTATGTGTGTTCATCCTTCATTGCTGAAGAGGACCATGCCATCAGAGAAATAATGATATGACTTGCACTTGACTTTGTTTTGAGTGAGGGAGGGCTGTGCAGTCACCAGCCTCACTTCTCCTCCAGAGCCATCTGAATCCAGTGACCTGATATTTATCTGGATGACTGGAGATGAGCCAGGATGAGGCAATTGGATTTAAGTGACTTGCCCAAGGTCACACAGCTAGTGAGTGTCAAATATCTGAGGTGAGATTTGAACTCAGGCCCTCCTGACTCTTGCACTGGTGCTTTATGTACTGTACCACCTAGCTGCCCACCAGCTGAGGTAAGCCTTAAAGGAAGAGGACAATTTGGACAGGCAGAGATAAAAAGGGAATGTATTCATGGTATGGGAGACTGATTATACATACAAAGGCATGGAATCATGAAATTAAATTCCAAACTTGAGGAGCAATTAGAAAACCAATTTGTTGGAAGTTGTGAATAGTGATGAACAATATGTCCGAAAAGGCAGAGTCAGAATACGGAAGGTTTTAAATGCCAAGCTTAGAAGTCTGTGGGATTTTTTTCTCAAGGTAGTAGACAGTCAGTGATGCCTTTTTAAAAAAGTGGAATAGCATTGTCAGTTCTAAATCCTAGAAAGAGTATTTTGCCAACTGTGTGGATAATTTAGTCTTGGGAAAGGAGCATGAAGAGAATAACATCAGTGAAATCATTTGATTGTCTTCTTGAGAGATGATGAGCACCTGAACTTAGATGCTGACTATGTAAATGAAGAAAAGGAGACTGGGGTAACACTTGTCACAAGCCTGGGCAACTGACTGAATATCGAGGGGTGAGGGAACTGAGGAAGGGAAAAATCGAGAATGATTTCACATTTATCATTGCTGTGAGGAGAAGTTTCAGGACCATGGCCAGAGGCTATGGCATATTTGGGTATAGTAGGCTAATCATTATGTGCAATATTAAGCTTTTTGAAGCAACATTTTACTGTCATTATGGAGGTGAAATGGTCAGTGTTCTTAGGGGATATTTGTGGAAAAGCTGTAGCTATTAATTAGATTCACATACTTTTGTGCTTTTTGGTACTTAAGACAGAGTAAATAAAAGATAGATGAGAATTATGTACACATTGGATTTCATGACGAGAAACTTTAAAAAAAAGTATATCTTTATGCTTCTTCTCCAATGCACTAACCAACAAGATACAGCTGGGGAAAAGCATATGCCTATACATATACCTACCCTGAGTGGCTGGTGCTGTATCCCCCAAAAGTAAGTTAGCAATGTTCTAGTAAAGGAGAAATCTGTAGTTAGACATCAAACAAATATATATGTATACATTTATTATAATAAAGTAATTCTTCAACTCTACTCTCATCATTTTAAGGGTATGCTTTAGGAGTCCAGAATTTGCAACCTTAGTGAAATTTGTGTTAGTTGTCTCAGAAACAGCCTCTACATAATTATGGAGAGTCCCATCCCCAAAATGTTAGGAAATTGAATTTTTGGGAGTAACCCATGGAAGAGAAAAAATACAAAATGGCCCTCTGCCATAGGCAACTCTCTTCTGTGATGGTGGCAGAATGATTTAAGGGAGGCCAAAGAGTGTTATTAATCAAACTTTTTTGCCTGCCTGCCAACTTCAATTACATTCTTGATATTCCAAAAGATTTCTATACAAGGGCTAGTTCTACTCAAGGAAGTGAGGCATATGGAAATCCTCATCCACAAGTAAAAACAGAAGCCATAATAAAATTGAAGTTAGAGGGGGAAATGACCACTATAATGATAAACCTATGTCTATTTTCTCATCTATATAAAGTCTTCATGTGAATTTTCTATATGCATTAGGTTTATAATTGATGATAACATGAAAAGAGAACAAGTAAACTTTTATAGATGAGTTCCTGTAACAAGTTACATGTTGATGGTCACACAATATTCCCAAGAGAATACAAGATTCATTGTGTTTATTATTTATTGATTACAAAAAAAGTACTTGATTCATCAAGGCATAATGCAACTTTAAAGAATTACCTCCAGTAAAGTACTTCCCATGACCATTTTAAAATCATACAAAATATCATGATAGATACAACTAAAGAAGTAATGTTGTCCAACAGTTTCAAGTATCAATATTGTGAAGCATAGAATAGTGAGACATATGCTCACCAAAGTTAATCATTAATGTCATGGAGGATATGATGCACAAAATTCTAGTAGAAGAGATATTGCCTATAAAATGTAGGTGCTTCCAAATATGCCTGTTTGGGAATGACGGTATGGTACCAAGGACCAAATATTAAGCAAGCTCTTTAGTGTACAACATGGTCATTCAAAACAAATTGTTTTTAGTACAAGAAAAAACAATTGTAGGAAGAATGAACTTTGCCCAGATTATGGCACACATTTAATTGAACGCCCCATTGTATTAATTCATCAGTATACAGTTATCCCTTCCATGTCATCAGGTTTAGTAGTATAGCACCCCTGTGATCTAGAAAATCTTTTTGACCTTCCCTTCACACTAGAAAAGAAGTCTGTTTTTTTTTTTTATCTTTTATGAGGTCTTTACAGTGCCTTAGTGCAAAATTTGGGTTATGTATTTGATCATAGGCTCTGTGTTGTCTGTTGGCCTTTGCATGTTGTCTGTGACTTCTGCAAAACTCCCCCCAAATTCCCATTTAATTTCTTATGCTGACTTGCATATATCCAAACTACAATGGAGAAAGCCATGATGTGGAAGGAATAACTGTACATATCTTGGATAGGAACTGTAGGCTAAAAATTAATTGGGCTCAGGATTGAAGAGAAAGCAATTATGTACATCAGTTCTTGGTATTTTACCTAGCATTTTCAATGATGTCAAGTTATTCCTTGCAATAAAACCTATCTTTTAATACTAATATTCTCTAATGAAGCTATAAGGCTGTGAATCACTGAATCAAAGATTGTAAATGTAGATGACTCTAAGAACAATGGAAAGACATGTTTGATGTGCATAGGTTACAGCCTATTACCAAGGGCAATTTGAAAACAAGAAGTGGCATATAAGCTGTGAGCATCAGTGTGATGAGGTGAACAGGGTGCTAGACTTGTGGTCAGTAAGATTTGGGTTCAAACATCATTTCTAATATGTATCAATCCAGACTAGTTGTTTAACTTCTTTGAGTTCATGATTTCTTATGTGTAAAGGAGGGATACTAATAATACTTATGTCATAGGAGTGCTGTGAGGTACAAATGAAATAATATATTTAAAGTGGTTTGCATGCTTTAGAGTGCTATGTAAATAAGATGTTATTTTATTTAAATATATGTGTGTGTGTGTGTCTGTGTGTGTATGATGAAGGACATGATGACCATAAAAAGAAGTAGTGCCAGGTGTATATTAAATGTGAGGAAAAGAAAATGAGCAATCCAAGTGCTATACTGATATGCAAGAATTAGAAGAAACAGATCAAGTTTTCTGATACATTGGATAGATATGCTATGGAAGCTTTAACGGAAAAGCAAAACAAAACTTACATGAAATGACAAGATATGGGTAAGTTTTGATCTGTTCCCATGGGGGAAATAGTTCAATAAATGTTTCTAGAATTCATTGAAGTATTACATTTACTTAATTATTTCACTTGCCTAGAAGCAAATGAATCCTTTCTTTGCTTGATGACTTTTTATTTTTCCTCGGGTAGGGAGTGGGAAAGAGATGCATTTCTCCTTCCCTAATGTTTAAAGGGCAGGTGAAATTTGGCATGGAAAATTGTGTTCAGTGATTACTTCTAGCTGATTTGGCACATGTCTTTCAAGTTATCATTGTTAACATTTCTAAGGGAAAAATCCATACTAATTTAAATTCTTTTAAAATCCCTGAGTAAAAGAAAATATCTTTCCACAATATCCCAGTGATAATAACTTCTGAATGAAATAAGGGGTAACTTTACATTGGAATATATGGCTACAATATGATGATTGTCTGAAAGAACTAGCAGTGTTTAGCCTGGAGAAGAGAAAATACAGAAGAGACATGTTGTTTTCAAGTATTTAAAGAGGTGTCATGTGGAAGAAGGGTTAGACTTGTTCTATTTAGCCCCAGAGGGAAGAGCCAGGAGCAATGTGTGGAAGCTGCAAATAAGTTACTTTAAGTTAGAGTCAAGGTAAAATTTCTTAACAATTTCATCTGTCCAAAAATGGAGTGGAATGGTCAGAAAGGTGGCGGGTTTCCTCTCCTTCAGACAGAGGCTATGTGACCATTTGCTATATGCATTATAGTGAGTTTTTTTCTGTATGAGTTGGACTATATGGTGGCCAATATCCATCTCCAACAACTCACATTTTGTGACTCTGTGACTATATTAGGTAGTTAATAATAATAATTCATCCTTGCACAGTGTTTTACAGTATACAAAGTGCTTTCCTCATTACCATGCTATGAAACAATGAATACAAGTATTATTACCCTTCATTTACAGATGAGGAAATTAAATTTATGTAAGTGACATCTTCATGGTCATATGGCTACTGCACAACAGAGCAGACATCTGTCATTAGGTATTATGGCTCTTTCCAGCATTTGTTGCATTCATACTATGTTGCCTCTCCTGATATTAAATATGTAAGGGGTAGTAGTCAGCATTCAAGGGCAGAGAGAAGCATTTGCACTTATGGTTGTGAGAACTGAAGCCCTAGTCACTGTTCCAGGACCAAGAAGAGTGCTTGAGCTTGTGACTGCAGAGCAGCAGGTGTCCTTCCTGGGCAAAGACTAGAACATAGATGAGGCAAGCAGTGACTACACCTCTCCTTGGATCACACCACCTTGGAAGCACAGAAAACTTGTGAATCCCCAGAACTAGCTCTGAAGACAGCAGCACAAAAAAGTATGAAGCTTGGGAGAGGGCTTCCCAAGCCTTGGGTGAGCAGAGCTCAACTGTAATGTAAAGTCAAGAAATGAACTGGAAAAAGGAACAAACAATAACCAAAAAATCTGACCATAAAAAGCTACCTCTGTGGCAAGAAAGATGAAAACAAAAAGTCCAAAGAGGACAACAATGGAAAAACAGCTACAAGTAAAGTCTCAAAGAAAAATGCTAATTGTACACAAGGAACCCAATAAGAATTTCTCGAAGAGTTCAAGAAAGTGATGAGTGGTAGAAAAGTGGAAAAATAAATGAGAGTGAGGCAGTTAGGTGGCACAATAAATAGAAAACTAGCCCTGGAGTCAGGAGGACCTGAGTTCAAATCTGACCTCAGACACTTGACACTAGCTGTGTGACTCTGGGGAAATCACTTAACCCTGATTTCCTTACAAAAATAAGCAAACAAACAAAAAGAAGTGAGAAAGATGCAATTACATTATGAAAAGAGAATGAACAGTTTGGTAAAAAAAAAAAAAAAGTACAAAATTACTGAACAAAAAACTCCTTAAAAATAAAATTTAAAAAGAAGCACAAATGCTCACTGAAGAAAACAATTCCTTAAAAATTAAAATTGGGCAAGTGGAAACTGATGACTCTGTAGGACATCAAGAAACAATAAAACAAACTCAAAAGAATGGGGAAAATAGACGAAAATGTGAAATACAACTGTCCTAAAAAAAAAAAAAAAAGATCAAAGAGAGATTGTTTAAGGATTACTGAACTACCCAAAAGCCATGATTTTTTTTTTTAAAAAAAGGCTAGACATCATATTTCAGGAAATTTTAAAGGAAATTGCCCTGGTATCTTAAATACAGAGGTTAAAATAGAAATTGGAAGAATTCACTGACCACAAAATGAAAACTCCCAGGAATATTACAGCCAAATTCCAGATCTTCCAGGTAAAGAAGAAAATATTGAAAGCAGAGAAATAAACAATTCAAATATCATGAAGTCACAGTCAGAATCACACAAGATTTAGCAGCTTCCAACTTAAAGGATTAAAGGACTTGGAATATGATATTCCGGAAGGCAAAAGAGTCAGGCTTACAACCAAGAATAACCAACCCAGCAAAAGTAAATATAATCCTTTAGGGAAAATGGATATTTAATGACATAGAGAACTTTCAAGTATCCCTTATTAAAAGGCCAGAACTGGTAGAAAATTTGACATTCAAACACTACACTCAAGAGAAGCATAGAAAGTTAAACATGACAGAGTAATCATAAAGAATTCAATAAAGTTAAACTGTTTGTATTCCTATTAGGAAGATGACTCATATAACTCTTCAAATTTTTTTTGATCATTTTTAACGAATGGAGAGAGAGAGAGAGAGAGAGAGAGAGAGAGAGAGACAGAGACAGAGACAGAGACAGAGAGAGAGCACATGAGTATAAATTGATTGTGTTGTGATGATCTCCAAAAAAAAGATATCCATGAGAAAAGTTTGCACTGAGAGGAGAAAGGAAAAGTAGAATGAGGAGAATTTCCTCACATAAAAGAGATACACAAGGAGGAGGTTTTACAGGAAAAGGAAAAAATAGTGGGAAATGGTAGGCAGCACTTGAACCTGAGTCTCATAGGAATTGGTTCAAAGAAGGAAGAATATACTCACACTCAGTTGTGTATAGAAATCTATCTCACTCAACAGTAAAATAGGAGGAAAAAGGTATAAGAGAAAGGGGAGGTATGATAAAAGGAAAGGTGGAATAAAGGAGGCAGTGGTCAAAAGCAAAAGAGACTTCTGAGGAGAAAAAAGATAAAAGGTGAAAAAGAAAAATTAATGGAAGAAAATAAGATGAAGAGAAATACACAGTAATCATAACTGTGAATGTAAATGGGATGAGCTCACCCATAAAATGGAAGTAGACAACAGAATGAATTAGAAATTAGGACAACAATATGCTGTTTACAAGAGAAATATGAAACAGAAAGACAAACAGTTAAAAATCTAACATGTTTCAACTGAAGTAAAAAAGGCGGGGATAGTAATCATGATCTCAGACAAACCAAAAGCAAAAACTGACCTAATTAAAAGAGATAATCAGGGAAACTAAATTTTGCTAAAAAGGTACCATGAACAATGAAATAGTAGTAACAAAATTTTTCTAGCAAGTTTCTCTAATAAAGGCCTCGTTTTTCAAATATATAGAGAACTAAGTTGAATTTATAAGAATACAAGTGATTCCCCAATTGATAAATGGTCAAAGGATATGGAGGCAGTTTTCAGACAAAGAAATCAAAACTGTCTATGATTATATGCCCCAAATAGCTACTGATTAGAGAAATGCAAAATAAAACAACTCTGAGATAACACCTCATACCCATCAAAAAATGACAATTGTTAGGGGCAGAGAGAGGAGGAAAATAGGTTCGCTAATACACTGTTGGTACAGTTCTGAACTGGTTCAAACATTCTGGAGAACAATTTGGAACTATGCCCAAAGGTCTATAAAGCTTAGCATAGTCTTTGACCCAGCAATACCACTGCTAGCTCCGTACTCCAAAGACCCCAAAAAAGGAAATAACCTATGTAAACAAAAATACTAACAGCATCTCTTTTTAAGGTGGCAAACAACTGGAAATTGAGGGATTACTCATCATTTGGAGAAGGCTTAACAATTTATGGCATATGATGAAACACTCTTTTGCTATAAGAAATGACTGGGTCAGGTTCCCTACATCAGACTCGTGGGATGGTTTCAGAAATATATGACAAGACTTATATGAACTGATGTAAATGAAGTAAGAAGAACCAGAAGATCATTGTGCCCAGTAACAACAATGTTGTAATGATGATTGATTGTGAAATACTTGGTCACTGATCCAATCCATTCCAATACAATGATCCAAGACAATTCCAAAGGACTCATGATGAAAAAATCATATCAACTTCCAGAGAGAGCAATGATGAACTTTGAGTGCAAAGTAAAGTATATATTTTTTATTTTATTGTGCCATGGCTAATATGGAAACATGATTTCACATGTATAATTAATATCACATTGCTTCCCTCCTTAGTTGGTGTGGGAGGGGTAGGTAGAAGGGAGAGGAATTGGAACTCAAAAATTAGAAAAAAAGAACATGGAAAATAAATAAATATTGATTTTTTTAAAGCAAAAAGAAAGATGCATCTTTCCTTTGGTTCTCTGTTTCCTTTTCTGTAGTGAGAAATGTACTAAGTGGTATAGATTGAAGAATGGTGAAATTTTTTAGTTGGGAAGGAACTCAGAGGTCTTCTAGTTTGATTTTTACCTAAACAAGTCTCCCTTGTACAACATAGCTGTCAAAGTCTAATATCCCTTTCATCCCTCTTTTTAAAATGTTTTTATTTATTTTATTTTTAATTTTTGGAATAAAACAAGCATTTCTATAGCATAGTATAATAAGGAAGATGAATACCAATGAAACTGCATATTTTAAATATATAATAAAGGTATCATGCAGATTTCTTTTTTCCTCTTTTTTTCTATCCTCATTCCCCCACCCTAGAGGTGGCTACCTTTACACACACACACACACACACACACACACACACACACACACACACATATACATACACACATTTGTGTATGTATGTATGTATGTATGCATGTAAAAATCCTTCTATGTATACTTATACTCATCAGTCCTTTCTTTGGATGCAGATAAACATCTTTCTTCATATGTCCTTTGAAGTTAAATTGGGTATTTATAATAGTCAAAATGACTTATTCACTCAAAGTCGTTTTTAAAACAATATTGCTGTTACTGTATACAACATTCTCTTGGCTCTGCTCATTTCATTATTTCATGCAAGCTTATCCATGTTTTTCTAAGATCATCAGCTTGTTTTTCAAACTCATCATCTCTTATATCACATTAGTATTCCATTACTACCATATACCACAATTTGTTAAGCCATTACTAATTGATGGACATCCCTACAAGTTGATGGTACAAAGAGAATTGTTATAAACATTTTAGAATATATAGGTTCGTTTCCTTTTTCCCTAATCATCACTGGAAATAGACCTAGCAGAGGCATTTCTGGGTCCAAGGATATAGGCAGTTTGATAACTCTTTGGGAATAATTCCAGATTGCTCTCCAAAATGGCTGAATCAGTCACAATTCCAGCAACAATGAATTAGTGTCCCAATTTTTCCACATCTCTGGAAACATTTTTTGCTTTCCCCTTCAATTGTTTTAACCAATCTGATAGTTGAAAAATGATATCTCAAGGTTTTCTTTAATTTGTATTTCTCTAATCAATAATGATTTAAAGCATTTTTTTCATCTCTTAACATTCTAGCATAACTTTTGCATCCTAGGTCTCTTCCTTTTTTTTAAATTAATCACAGTAGTACTATTTAATGAATAACATACTTGTAAATAATGCTGATAATATCTTTAGTAAACAGGAAGCTATTTCTGACCATGGAAAGCTGGACAAAAGATTTAAATTGCCAACAGTGTTTCAGAATTTCATCTTGAAGGAAAGAAAATAGTGAGCTAAATTCCATTGATATAATTTTCATCTCTTCAGTGCAGGGTTTTGTGAACTTACTTATTTGCTCACCTAAGATTCTACATCAACATATACTATGAAACATACAAGCAATTTACCCAAAAAAGTATTAGAAAAGAGGAAAGTGGGGGGTCCAATTTAATTCTTCTGTCAGAAATAAAGACAGAAAATGATAGTGTATGTGGATAACCAGCTGTTTGTCTCTCTGTCATGTCCTGTGGTGCATCGGGTCCTAGCATTTCTACACTCATATTACATTCACCAGCTTAAATGGAAGCCACACTGTTCCATTGTGCAAATGACATAACTTTAAAAAAACACAACAGATTTTTCTCCTTTCATTTCTCTCAGCTACATTGTATATTTCCAAACTCACTAGCAAGTATGTTATTTCAGGGGTGCTTCCAATCCTTTGAGATGATGTCATATTAAATATGAATTCTATGTTTTTCTTCCTACTGGCTACTTTAAATTCTTGCTCTCTAACTGTGCAGAACAGATATATTGTTGAGCTGACAAGAACTGGTCCCCCTTCCCAACCCCACCTTCACATCCCATAGGAAATTGTGAGCTCTCTCTGTATAAGCAAAGCAGAATGTCCCCTTACAGGTCTTTTAGTAATCAGGTTCCCACAGAAAGAAGAAGCAAGAAAAGCCACTTTGTAAGTTGCCTTTACAAACAGGGCTCCATTCTGACACTTCACATTTTGCTCCCCTTGTTCTAAACCCCTGAGATGTGGGTGTCTTGAATGGAGGCCTTTAGTGAGTGCCACATTCCAACTAGGACTTCTATGACTTCTTCCCACCACAGGATGTAGGGGCTGCCACAGGTGAGATCATGACATAAATCAGTATATAGAAATTGGGTTAAACTGTAAATCCTTCCCCTCATCACCTCAGCCTCCCTCGAACCCCAATAAGCAAAAGTCAAAGATCATAAGCAACTTATGTGCTTTTTCAATGGCACAATATATAGAGTTCTGGGTCAGGAGTCAGGAAGACCTGAGTTCAAATCTAGTTCAGTTACCTCATCCATAAAGAGAGAGAGAGAGAGAGAGAGAGAGAGAGAGAGAGAGAGAGAGAGAGAGAGAGAGAGAGAGAGAGAATAAGAACAGTACCTACCTCACAGTCCTCTTGTGAGGACTAAATGAGATAATATTTATAAAGTACTTATCATAGTGCTAGTGATTGTCATTAGTATTATTGGTTTTACAAAACTGGCAAATCATAAGTTGGCATCCTGTGTACTCATGGCAGGGATGTGAAAATTCTTTGTTCTTTTCTCTTTGCTTTTTCTATTATCCTGACTTTTTATATTTCTGCTTTTCTCTCTCTATTCTGGCCTGGATTGGGGAAAAGATTCCTCATATATTTACCATTTTTTAAATTATGTATTCAGTTGATGGTCTGGGCACATTACTTTTTTTCTTTCCATAAAAGCAGGTTAGCTGTTGGCACAAAGGAACATGACTGTAACTGGGTATTCAGAGTTTCCCCCTGGGCAGGGCAAAAGTGTTGAAACCTTAACTAGGAATCCTCGTAGTTACAGTCTTCCCACCTTGAGAGAGCCTGGGATTTTTGGGATCTGAGCCTAGAGTTTTGAAAAGGAGATACGGAGTTTGTTACAAAGCAGACAAGACAGATAGATCAAAGACAATGCAGGATATAGACAGGCAGTCTTCCTGGGGAATAAAGAGCTGGAGAAGGAGAGGGGATCAGACAGAACCCAAAGTAGTACTGTACCATATCAAGGGACTGTTGGGTTTCTGCACCATCCTAGAACAATACTCTCATATTCCAGATGCCAGCTACAATTGCCACTTTAAGAGTGATGGGAAGCTCCAAATGGCTTACTTTCACCAAACCCCTCTTCTACTGACTATGTGATAACAGTCACTTTTATATAATCTTTTCTTACTCTTTATCTCTTTCTTTATCTTAACTTTTTTTCCCCATATAAAAATCTGAAGTTAATCATGGATACTTATACTGAATATTTTATTCTGTGCTTGAAAGAGGGGGTGGAGGGAGAGAAGAAGAAAGATTTCAATATCTAGCTGGGATACATAGAGCTAAAAAGATAGATTGGGGGAGGAGGAACTACACCCTGTCTTATAGATCAGATTTCAATTCTAGGGCCTTAAGAGCTAAATGTGATTTTAAAATCACTAATCTGTAGCAATAAACTCTCCAAAGTACAGAGAAAGGAATGCATATGAAACTGAGAGCAATTACTTTGTCTCAAGATGAAAAGCAAGGTCATTGTTATAAAAAGGGATAACTGAGAAGGTCTCAAGCTAATCTCCTATGAATGTTGCCATGTAGAATGGAGAGGACGGATCAAAGGAAAGATGGCTTCCTGAATCCACCCAATGGAAGCAGATAGACATGGCCTTAGAGGGATCAACCCTTCCTCTTTCTGTTTCAGAGCAGAGAAAGTCCTCTTCAGTCAAACTCTGCTCTCCACGGAGACACCTGTTTGTAACACAAAAAAGTCAGGTTATCTTATTTATAAAATAGACTTTACTGGAAAGGAGAAAAGAAAATAACAAAAACCATACAGACTACAGCATTCAAGATCCTGTAAACAGACTGAATTTGCACATTGTTGCTAGGTCAGGTTTTTTTTTAATCCTGGGTAGAGAGTTCTGTCCCATAGTAACTTACAAACATTCATAAATGTTTTTGTAAACCGTTAATCCCCTACAAAACTGGGTCTATGGTGTGTGAAGAAATGCTATAGGGCAGACAATATGTAGGGAAGTTGCTGTTCAGTCGTGTCCCACTCTTTGTGACCCCATACGGGGTTTTCTTGCCAAAGATATTGAAGTTGTTTGCCATCTCCTTCTCCAACTCCTTTTGCAGATGAGGAAACTGAGGCAAACAGGGTTAAGTGATGTGCCCATGGTCACACAGCTAGTAAGTGACTGAGGAAGAATTTGAACTCAAGTCTTCTTGATTCCAGGCCTGGCAATACACCAGTTCACTGCCCCTAAGAGAAGTGGTAGTATTTCTTAAAATGTGTGATAAATTTTAAAAGTTAGAAGAGAAACAGATAAGATACCTTTTACAACTATGATTATTGGGAGAGTTCCGAAAAGACAGACAGAGAGAGAGACCAAGAGAGAGGGGGGTCAGGGAGGTAAGGAAAGGGGGAGAGAGAGACAGACAGAGAGGCAGACAGAGAGATCATCCTCTATGAAAATGCTTCATCACGAAAGCATGGCTTTTTGCTTTGAGCTAAATGTTCCCATGATTTGGAGAAGTAGCACGGTATACCGTAGCAGGAAAGAATGTTGACTCTGGAGCCAGGAGATCTGGGTTCAAATTCCACCTCTCATACTTATCACCCATATGACATGGGACACCATTGTGTTGTAGGAAATGATGAAGGGAATTATTTCAGAAAAAAAGAAAGAGAATAATAATTGAAAAAGTTAAAATATTTCACTACATAAAGGTGAAATGCTTTTGCATGAACAAAAAATCAGTTCAAATAGCTGTCAACTGGGGGAAATATATTCCCATCAAAAATCTGTGCTGAAAGCCTAACCTCCAAGATATATAGGGAATTAATGCAAATTCATAATACCGAATGTGTAAGAGACTGAACAATACAAAGAGTTCTTATATGAAGAACTATATAAAAGATTGCTCTGAATTACTACTAGTTATAGGAATAAAAACCAAAACAGTTTTGAGGTTTCACTCCACAACCAGTAAATAGGGAAAGATAAAAATTGTCAGTGTTGGATAAGTTAGGGAAAAGTATGCACACTAATGTATTCTTGGTGGAACTGTGAATTGATCTAGCCATTCTGGAGAGAAATTTGAAATTATGCTACTAAAGTATCTAAAATATCTGTACACTTGGACCCAAAGATTCCCCTGCTAGGTCTATACTGCCAGGAAGATTAAAGGCAGAAATTATTCATATAAAATATTTAAAGTGACACTTTTTGTAGTTAGAAAAAATGTAAACAAAGTTTAGTAGTTTTCAATGTCGTCCAGCTCTTCATGACCATAACCCCAGGTGGGGTTTTCTTGGCAAAGATACCGGAGTTCTTCTCCATTTCCTTCTCTAGTTCACTTTGTAGAGAGAAAACTGTGACTTGCGCAGGATCACACAGCTCGCAGTGTCTGAGGCCAGATTTGAACTTGAGAAGAGGAGGCTTTCTGATTCCAAGACTGACACTCTATCTACTGTACCACTTAAATAAATAAATGAAGTAGATACCCTAATATTGGGAAATTCTTGGACAAACTTTGATACATGAAAAGTAATTGAATCTTACTTGACTATAGGAAACGATGAGCATGAAAAATATAGAAAAGCATGAGAATACTTATATAAACAAATTCTAACTATGGTAAGCAGAACCAGGAAAACACTATATGCAATGACTATAAGGATAATGGAAAGGGGGAGGGGAGACAGAATAGTGTTATGTGACTATAGCAATTAGGCTATTGTATACATAATTGTATATGTATTGTGTGTGTGTGTGTATATATATATATATATATACATATATATATATACAGCAATTATATACATAAAAATTAGGCTTGGCCCCAAGCAGGAGGCCCTTTCTTCTTTGCAGAGATGGAAGACAGTGAGTATGAAGCCTTGTAAGTACTGTCCAACTTGTTCGATGGCTGGGTTAGGTTTGCTGAAGCACTTTTCCCCCCTTTCTTTTTCATTCTTTGTTAACAGGGTTCTCTGTAGGAGGGGAGAAAAAGGAACATTTGGAATTCTATCACCTTAATTTAGAAATGAAAGTAATATAAAGACAATAGATATCAATAAAAATGTTAAAGAAAAATCTAAAGCTAATAAGTTTTACTTATATAAAAGTGAAAAACATAAACTTTGGATTAGCTGGGGGACAAACTTCATTCCAAATATTATAAAAATACTGTATCTATAGAAAAAGAACCTTCCTGTTTTACGTTTTATAAGACTGATATTCCTTTCAGTGTTACAATTTAAGATATTTACATTTTAATAACAATTAAACTTTGATGTTGAGGACAACTGTATACATAAAAGTTTGATCTCAATAAGCTGCCTCCCATTTCTACACACACACACCATGAAACTACTGATGATTACTTCTCTTCCTCTTAGGGATTTCACAGATAAAGAGCAAAAGGTCGTAGTAATAACACTTGGCATTTACATAATAGATCTTTATGCTTTCAAATAGCTTTTGATCATTTATCAGTCACTCAGTATAATATCTCTATGAGCATGGTCAACATGGTGTTATTTCTGTTTTACAGCTGAAGTAACATTGGTGTTGAGTAACTTGCCCAAGGGCTCAGAGGGGTAGAGTGGAGCTTAGGACATGACCAGCTTTTCTCTCAGTTCTCACCTCTGAGGTTGATGTTAAATTGCAACAGATATGGACAAAAAGAGCATGTTAGTGAGCTCCATTTGTTACCCAGTGCACATATGAAGACAGGAAAGAGAAAAGAATGTGCTTCCAGCTCCCCACAGTGCCCTCTGCATTATTTGAAGATAATCTCTCTCTCCTCTCTTCTCTCTCCTCTCTCTCTCTCTCTCTCTCTCTCTCTCTCTCTCTCTCTCTCCTTACTCTTATGTCACAACATGGTGCTATCATTGCCCATCACATCCACCATGAAAATGCTTTATCATGAAAGCATAGCTCTTTGCTCTGAGCTAAATGTTCCCATGATTTGGAGAAGTAGTATGGTATACCAGAAAGAATGTTGGCTCTGGAGCCAGAGGATCTGGGTTCAAATTCCACCTCTCATGCTTAACACCCATATGACCTGGGACACTATTGTGATAGATAAAGGGAATAGTTTCTGAAAAAAATGGAAAGACTTACACAAAACGAAGTGAACAGAACCAGGAGAATATTGTACACAGTAGCAACAGTATGATCAGCTGTGAAAGAACTAGTTATTCTGATCAAGGTGATCCATAGTAATTTCAATGGACACATGATGAAAAATGCTATCAACCTCCTGAACTCTAAGTGCAGATGGAAGGATATTTTTTCCACATTTCTTATTTTTCTTGCTTTTTTAAAGAATATGGCTAGTATAGAAATGTGTTTTACATGATTTCACATGTTTAATGGGTATTGCATTGCTTGTTTTTCAATAAATGAAAAGAGACTGGAGGAAGGGAGAGAACCTAAAATTTTAAAATGAATGTTAAAAATATATACAATGTTATCCCACTTTAAAAAGAAATATATTATTCTCATTTTTTCCTAGAAGTTTTCAACTTGTATATGTTACAGTCTGCTCACTCCAACCACTGATTTCTCCAATGCCCTGCGTGTTATATTCATTTTCAGTTTTCAGAGTCTGCTATGCTAAATGTCTAGCCACCATACTACTCCACTAGAATATTGGCATTAAAAATATGTAATCATCTTTTTTAATGCTGTTATGTAAATGCTTATTTTATTCCATATATTAAATTTATTTATTTTATTCCATATATTAAAAATAAAATAAACATAAAAGATGGGTCTTTTTTCTGAGAAGCATTTGGTATCATTAAAAAGAACTTTGCAATTTCCTAAGGCAATCTAACAATAGCATTACTGTGTATATTCCTAAAGGATGTCAAAGACAGAGGAATGTGTTTCAAATATATAAATATATTTATGGCAGAATTTCCAGTAATAACAAAGAATTGGAAGGAAAAATGACTATTATGGAAGTCTAACTGTACTATACATGCATATAATGAAGTAGTATTGCTTTATGAGAAATGATGAATATGGAGAATTGAGAGACCTGGAAAGACTTGCATGTACTAAAGCTGAATGAAAGAAGCAAGCAAAATGTCTACAGTAATAAAAAACACTGGTAAAACATTTCAGAATTCTAATCAATGGAATGACCAATTGTGATTTCATAGGACTAATGGGAAGCAGGCGTACCACCCAAAGGTGCAGAATGAGCCATATGTTTTCAGTTCTGCTCAATGAATTGATCTGCTTTTCTTGACTTTGTTATATGACTGGACTCTCTTTGTAGGGGAGGAGGAATGATTTGGAACTGAAAATGATGTAGTAAAGGAAAAGAACATCAATATTTTTTTAAAAATAGCTGAATCAACAGTAGAGAACCCTGGCCAAGTGCAAACAGAGATACCAAAAACTGCCTCAAAGGATACAGAAGATAGAGAGAAGCCATTACAGGAGGTTGTAGGGAAGTTAAAAGAACTTCAGCTCGTAGGAGAAAAGGGGGAGAAAAGGAAAGGCAAAGAACAGAGGAGTGACACAGAAAGAACAGCAGGAAAGAGAATGTGTGAGATTTAACAGAAAGGAAGCTGCTTCATTCGGAGGCAGAAGACAGAGAGAGGAAATAAATACAGCAATAGAAATAAACAAACAGGTAAGGAGAATAAGAACAGTAAATGTGTTGTGGAGGCTACCCAAAAGCTAGAAAAATATCAATAAAAGAGAGGAGCTGGTAGAGAATTGAAGCTGTATAGAAGGAGCATAAACAGAGGAGAGACTGGTATAGAGGAGAGTTCATTCAAGGAAAACCTTTAAAGTCCAATTTGTCTTATTCTGGAATATGGTAAAGCACAGTTGAAGGTATATGTAACTTGAATAATAATAGAAGAAATGGGGCATAAAGGGTCCTGATGGAAAAGAGATTGGTTTTGATTTTAGTTCAAGAAAGTAGGCTTATTATAGAATGGGCCATATTTAGCACATAGAGAGGTTGGGTTGGGTCAACAGCATCATCATAAAAGAGCAGAATCCTAATTCAGTAGTCACAGTGAGGAAATAAGAAAAAAATAGGTTAGGTCTTTGAACCTCTATGTCCTCTAGAGGGGAGTTCAAAGGAGGTAACTTCTTCGAAAAGTGTCTCCTTTTCTACATACAAAAAAGAGTGGAGAAGAAAGGAGAGAAGGGCAGATCTGTAAACTGGGGGAGGGAGGGAGAGAGAAAAGAGCAACAATAAAGAATAGAAAAGAAGTAAACTGAACTTGTCAACCAAACAGACAAGAGCCAGGTTACTGACTTTGTTTGGCCTTCTACTTAGCTTCAGAAAAATATTCAAATTTCAGCTCCTCCATTTTCTCCTTGGCCTACAAGGACCATGCAATATGAACATTTCCCAGTATCTTGAGGAATTTCAGGTGCATCTCTTCACAATAATAAGCCATAAAATGCTTAACCATCTGGTAATGGAAATTCCCTCTATAACTGACTTTTCTTACCTAGAAAGGAATCTTTTTTTGCTGATGTTCACTGCAAATTTCCTCCCTAAAAAGTCGTTTTCCTGTCAGCTTTGTTAGTAAAATCAAGGAAACTATTACTTCATATTTAATTATTACATCATGCAATTCATTTTTTTGAAAGGGTTTAAATCTGAAAACCCTATTGAGTATTGGGTAAATATCTTTTGTGCATGGGCTTCTTTGGTACTGCTTAACTGATCAAGAGTGGAGAAAAAGAGAATTTAAAATGTGTACACAAAAGCTGAGGCTCTAGAATGTTTTCCTCCATTCATTTCCACATGACAAGAAAAATTAAACTGGGATTTCGAGACTCCGTACTTCATAGAGTGAAGGGCTTTTTGGATTTCACTTTAATTACCTTCTTTTGCTTTTTATTTGTTGCCTAAATTCATCAATGGAGGGTTTTGTCTTATGTTTAGTATTGTCAGATATCTCTTGAGGAAAATGGCTTCCTTCACAATATACAGAATGCCATGAAAGTGCTGAAGAAACCAATTCCATGAGGAAAATGTGGTGTGTGCACTTTTTATGAAATTTAATTACTTCATTTGTTGTAACCGATCAATGTGACAAAGAGAAATTTTGATACAGAAGTAAATCAATCCCATATGATTGTTTGGATATGAAATTTAGGATAATAACTTTACCCCTAGATTAGTGCTGGAAGGAAACTTAGAGATCATGAAATATAACCCTCTCATTTTATAGGTGATTCAGAGAGGTTACCAAGGTCCCTCAGGTAGAAAAGGCAAAGCTACGACACAAATTCGAGTCCTTTGACTTGAAATCCAGTGATCTTTCCACAATTCCACAGCTTTCCATAACTGTTTTGCTGTTACTCAGTAATTTTGGGTCATAGTCAACTCTTTGTGACCCCATTTGGGGCTTTCTTGGCAAAGATACTGTATCAATTTGCCATTTGCCTCAGGCTCATTTTACAGATGAGGAAACTGAAGCAAACAGGGTTAAGTGACTTGTTGAAGGTCATATAGCTAGCGTCTAGGGCCAGATTTGAACTCAGGAAGATGGGTCTTCCTGACTTTAGGCAGGGTGATCTATTCACTGTGCCATCCAGTTACATGTAGAAGAGAGGCACTGAGAAGTAGGGTTTACAAATGGACCTCCATTGAGACGTACTGATAAATTCAAGCTGTTTTTATTTTATTAAATCACTTGTTAGTAGCACCCTTCATAAGGAACCTTTATTCATTTACTTATTCATTCATTCACACATTTATTTACAAGTTGATCAATTGTCTGTCCCTATAAAGGGAACTGTGAAATTTACTGTCTTAGGGAATGGCCTAGGGCACTGAGGCATTAACTTATTTAGGGTCACATGGTCAGTAGATTAGAGGCAGTGCCGAAACCCCAAACTGACCCCCAGCCTATACTCCATTGTGTCTTTCTGCAGCTCTGATACAATCTCTATTGCTGTGAAATTACTTAGAAAACATTATTTGAATGATGTTCTGATGGTAATTATGAGCCTATAAATCCCCTTCATGATGACCTACTGATTGCTTTCTTTGTGAGGAGAAATTACTCCTGATTTTAAATGTTACCAAGAAACATAATTATATACTGAGACAATAATGTTTTTGTTTTTTTTACCAATTTCCAACTCTCTAAGCATCATTTATATATGGTCATATATAAAAGTATTGTGTTTATATATACACATAATTTACATATTTACATATGTGTATATTTGTGTATACACACATATATGCATATGTCTCTGTGTATATATATAGGCATACGCATATACGCCTGTATATATAGATATGTTAAGATATCTATGTATAGATATACATAAACACAAATTGCTTAGGCAAAGCATTAAAGACCTAAATATAAAAAAAATCTCTTCTCCCAAGGAGCATACATGTTGATCAGAAGACAACAAAAACATCTTATAATTACATACAGCATAAATGTAAAGTAAATAAATACAAATAAATATGAAATAATTAAATACATGATAATTTAGAAGGGACAGTTCTAGCAACTGGAAAATCAGGAAGGGTTTCATGTGGAAGGTGGTGCTTGACTGGGTCTTGAAGGAAGATATGAATTCTATGAGGTTGAAGTAAGAAAGAAGGATATTTGAAGCATAGGGAATGGTCTATGAAAAGTCGCAAAAAAGGGAGATCATCCTATGTGAGGAATAGAGAAAAGAGTCATACATACATATTTGATGTATATACCTACACAATTCATCATCCCAAATATATATATTATATATGCATATTCTATGCTCATATAAAATAATTTAATTATTTATTTAATTATAATCATTATATTTAATTATATAATTAATCATATTTAATATATAATTAATTGTGTTTGATTACATAATTATTCTATTTAATTATAATTATATAATATATTTATATGTTATAATTTATAATTATATAATATATTATATTATAAATATAAATTTAATTATAAATTAAATTATAATAATAATAATAGCATGTAGCTATTTATGGTTTTCAAAGCACTTTATGTATATTATTCTATTTAATCCTCAAAAGATGGTAGGTAGATGCTATTATTAGCCTCCCTTTACTGACGAGGGAACTGAGACTGGAAGAGGTTGAATGACTTGCTGTGGGTCACACAACCAAGTGTCTGAGGTTGGATTCAAACTCCGATCTTTCTGACATCTGTACATAAAACCTATCACCCCAAACAACTTGAAGAATAGCTCCATTTACTCCTCTTTCGGTGAGTAGTTGAGGAATTATCACAACAGAAAGTCACATTTCCATGTGGAAATGTATCAGTATGTTCTATGAGGCAAGGAGATGTCTTTCATTGTCCCAGTTTATTAACTATAGATAGAACATGCATATTGCTACTGAAATTATGAAAGTCATTCTTTGACAGTATTGCCCAGATGAGGCAGGACACATGGATGATCTCTTCCTCCCAAATCCCTAGCTCTTGATACCTTGGAATTTAGTACCAGCAGGAATGGTGAGGAAGAAGAGTCATGCAAGTGAGAAGAAAGGGTCCCAATGGGATCCAATTCACTGCTTCACTACAGAGAAGCCATGGTTTCCAGATTGGATGGTAACAATAGCCATAGGGTCACAAGTCCAACCCCCTTCAATTTTCCAGATAAGGAAACTGAGACTCCTAGAGATTGTTATTTGACCAGAGTCTTATAGCTAGTAGGTATCTGAGGTGAAATTTTAACCCAAGTCTTCCTAATTCCAGGTCCAGTGCTCTACTATACAATACTATTGTCTCCCAAAAATGTATAAATGAGGATCCTTAGAAAATTTGTTCAAATGCCATTTATCCAAAGGGGCAAGAAAAGTATGAGTATAGGCAAGTCACTGAATATTTCTAGACACCCCACCCCCACCCCACCATTTTCCAATATAGTCCTTTCAAGATGTACTCTATATCCTTAAGAGAATGTTTTCTTATAATCTGTTTTCTCCTTGGATGAATTTTACCCAACTAATTCTGATTTCACTTCGGCTAAAGGAGCAAAATACTGCTATCAGTTTTCTTCTAGGCTCCATTTGTCTCCCTCTAAGTACTATATCACACATACAGTGTAAATATCTCCCTTTGTAATGGAGGGTGCCATGGTTCTTGTGTGTCAATAGTCTCCTGATATATTTGTAATAAATTTCTCCATGCAATATGTACTTTAGTAAATTGCTTTGATGAATTATGCCTCACAATTTGATAATAAAAACCACAAGACTCTTGGACCCATAGTCAGGTGAAAGAGGAAGCTGCTTTGAAGTGCTCAAATATTTGAAAATGGTTATGTTTATAGGAGATTATTTTATTCAACTAGGACTCAGAGAGCTTCTGTCAGACATTCCAGAAGGGTAATGTTGGGCCACATTGTGCTGTTAAACTTCAGTCTCTTTGAGGGGGGTAACAGAGTTAGATAGCAGTGTTTCTTGGATGGTTTTTGGTAATGGAAAGTTGTTCATGTGACCTAAATGCCTTTTAAAATGTATGAAGTGTAAGTCATTTTCATGTTGTCAAAAATGAGAGAGGGAAAACCTAAAGGTTAACACAAAAACAGGTTATTCTAGGTCCAAGTTCATTGTTAAAAGCCTTCCCTAGCATAGGCATGTATGTTTGACATAACATAAAGGGCACTGAATTTGACACCTGAAAGATCCTCTTCCATGTATTAGCTACAGTTTTCAGACAAAATGAACTATTCACCATTGCCCAAAGCTGATATTCCTTCTCTCATCTCTAGTACATTTGAAGAAGACATCCTACATGGATACAGTGCATTCTTTCTTCAATTCAGGTTTAGAGAATACTTATCATCACTCTCAAATGAGAAGAGAACCAATCAACCAATCAAAGAGCATTTAGTAAGAACTATTTTATTAATTATTATTAGTAATTCAACACAGTACCAACTACTGTACTAAGTGACAGTACAAAAAAAAGCAAAAACTATCCCTGCCCTCAAGGAGATCACATTCTATTGGGAGAAGCAACATGTATATAAATGGACATACAAGACACATATAGAGTAAAGGGGAGGGAGCTTCTCCAGGAAGCTATCCCCATTGAACAGTTGTTAAAATTCTCTCTCTCTCTCTCTCTCTCTCTCTCTCTCTCTCTTTCTCTGTCTGCCTCTCTCTCTCTCTGTCTCTGTGTCTCTGAGTCTGTCTCTGTTTCTCTGTCTGTCTCTTTCATTGTGTCTGTCTGTCTCTGTCTCTTTCTCTCTGTCTCTCTCCTCATCTCTCCATATTTTTACACCCATCTGCCATGGACACCTGGACATCTTGAGGCAACTTGCCACCTCCCTTTCTCTCCTCCTATCCTTTCCCTTGAAGCCCACCCCTTGCTGCGGGAACAATAATCAAATCAATGTTACCATTGCACCAGGAAAGAGTGTGTGAAAGGACTGCTTTACCATCTCTGTGACTCTTCTAGAAAGCAACTCCTTTTCTTGGTCACATTCTCCCTCTTTTAAAATGGAAACTCCTTGAGGGCAGGATCTTTCATTTTTTTTTTTTTTTTAAATTTTATTTATTTATTTATTTAACTTTTTACATTCATTTTCACAAAATTTTGGGTTCCAAATTTTCTCCCCTTTTCTCCCCTCCCCCCACCCCAATACACCAAGCATTCTAATTTTCCCTATCTCCAATCTGCCCTCTGTTCTGTTATCCCTCCCTTCTCTTGTCCCCATCTTCTCTTTTGTCCTGTAGGGCCAGTTGACTTTCTATTCCTCATTAACTGTATGTCTTATTTCCTAGTAGCAACAACAATACTAAACAGTTGTTCCTAAAACTTGAATACCCAATTCTCTCCATCCCTCCCTCCCCACCCATTCCCTTTGGGAAGGCAGGCAATTCAATATAGGCCATATCTGTGTAGTTTTGCAAATGACTTCCATAATAGTCGTGTTGTGTAAGACTAACTGAATTACCCTCCATCCTATCCTGCCCCTCATTGTTTCCATTCTGTCTTTTGATCCTGTCCCTCCCTGAGTGTTGACTTCAAATTGCTCCCTCCTCCCATTGCCTTCCCTTCCATCATCCCTCCCCTTGCTTACCTCCTTATCCCCCACTTTCCTGTACTGTAAGATAGGTTTTCATACCAAAATGAGTGTGCATTTTATTCCTTCCTTTAGTCGAATGTGATGAGGGTAAACTTTTTTTTTTTTGTCAGCTCTCCTCTTTTTCCCTCCACTAAAAAGTCTCCTGCTTGCCTCTTGAATGAGATATAATTTACCCCATTCTATTTCACCCTCTCTCCTCCCCCTACCTTTCTCTCTCACCATTTACCTTAATTTCTTTTAAGATATGGTCCCATCCTATACAATTCACTCTGTGCTCTCTGTCTCTGTATGTGCATGCATGTGTGTATGTGTGTGTGTGCACGTGTGTACATGTGTGTGTGTGATCCCACCAACTACCCAGATACTGAAAAGTTTTAAGAGTTACAAATATTGTTTTTCCATGTAGGAATGTAAACAGTTCACTTTTGGTAAGTCCCTTATGACATCCCTTTGCTGTTTACTTTTTCATGCTTCTTCTTTTTCTTGTGTTTGAAAGTCGAATTTTCTTTTCAGCTCTGGTCTTTTCATCAAGAATGCTTGAAAGTCCTCTGTTTCATTGAAAGACCATATTTTCCCCTGAAGTATTATACTCAGTTTTGCTGGGTGGGTGATTCTTGGTTTGAGTCCTAGTTCCTTTGACTTCTGGAATATCCTATTCCACGTCCTTCGATCCTTTAATGTAGAAGCTACTAGATCTTGAGTTATCCTGATTTTATTTCCACAATACTGGAATTGTTTCTTTCTAGCTGCTTGCAAGATTTTTTCCTTGACCTGGGAATTCTGGAATTTGGCCACAATGTTCCTAGGAGTTTCTCTTTTTGGATCTCTTTCAGGCAGTGATCGATGGATTCTTTCAATACTTATTTTGCCCTCTGATTGTAGAATGTCAGGGCAGTTTTCCTCAATAATTTCATGAAAGAATTTTCATGGAAGATGTCTAGGCTCTTTTTTTGATCATGACTTTCAGGTAGTCCCATAATTTTTAAATTGTCTCTCCTGGATCTGTTTTCCAGGTCAGTTGTTTTTCCCATGAGATATTTCACATTCTCTTCCATTTTTTCATTCTTTTGGTTTTGTTTGGTGATTTCTTGGTTTCTCAGAAAGTCATTAGACTCCATCTGTTCCATTCTAATTTTGAGAGAACTATTCTCTTCAGTGAGCTTTTGAACCTCTTTTTCCATTTGGCTAATTCTGCTTTTGAAAGCATTCTTCTCCTCATTGGCTTTTTGAACCTCTTTTGCCAATTGAGTGAGCCTATTTTTCAAGGTGTTATTTTCTTCAGCATTTTTTTGGGTCTCCTTTACCAAAGTATTGACCCGTTTTTCATACTTTTCTTGCATCTCTCTCATTTCTCTTCCCAGTTTTTCCTCCACCTGTCTAACTTGCTTTTCAAAATCCTTTTTGAGCTCTTCCAAGGCCTGAGCCCACCCAACATCCCCCTGGGATGTCTGGGATACAGAGGCCCCGCCCTCCACGTCTTTCCCTGATGGCAAGAATATTTCCTCATCATCAGACCCGAAAGGTGGGAACATTTGCACCTGCTCAAAGAAGCTCTCTATAGTCTTATTTTTCTTCCCTTTTCTGGGCATTTTCCCAGCCAGTTACTTGACTTCTGAGATTCCTGTCCACCCCCGCCTAGATCCGCCCAGCTAGTGCTTGGGGTCTGAGATTCAAATGGGCTTTCCGCCGCAGCTATTCAATGTGAGCTTAAGTTCTGGTGCTTGGCTGGGGGCTCCCAGGCTCAGTTCCCTCAGGGGCTTTATGCAGAGATCTTCAGTAATGGAGCGGGTGGGGCAGGGCCGTCTCCTCGACTCAGCTCCTTCAGGTGGTTTATGCAGAGACCTTCAGTAGTGAAGATTCTGCCTGCTCGGGGATTCCCGGGGGGCCGCTGCTGCTGCCACTGCCCCTGCCTCTGCCTCCGCTGCTCCCTGCCCCTGCCTCTGCCTCCACCACTGCCTCCCGAGGGGGCCTGAGCCACAGAGACACCCCACTACCCTCTCGGCCAGCCCAGCCCTCTCTCTTACTGACCTGTAGCGTCTGTGGGTGAAGGGACCTTCGCAGCCGCCAGAGATTCCATCCCTGAAGCCTGCTCGGATCTGCTTCTCTGGGGCCCCGGCCAGGGCAGCGCTGGGGCGGGGTTCGCTTTCTGGGGCATGACGGACCCTGGGGACCGCTCTCCAGGGCTCTCTGGAACAGAAATCTCTTCCACTCTGTTTCTGCACACCCTGCAGTGATTCAGAACTTGTGGGGAGCTCTTCTTACATTAAATCCTTGGGCTGTGGGTTCAGAGCTAGCATACGTGAGTCTTTCTACTCTGCCATCTTGACTCCACCCCCCAGGATCTCTCATTTTTGTCTGCATTTCAGCACTTGGCAAAATGCCTGGCATAGAGTAGGCACCAAATAAATGGTTTTTTTCAATAAATTTTCAATTTCTTAATTACCTTTCATTTATTTAACTATATACATGCTATATCCCTTAGTACAGTGATTTCCAAAATTATTTGTTCCACTGAACCCTCTCAGTGACAACAAATTTGTGGTGAACCTCCAGAGTAATTTAATATACTACTTATAATATTCTTTTAGATTTATTCTTTAAGTGCATACAGTTACTACAATGATGACAAACCTTTAATACCTCAAAAATAGAGAAACTTATCACAGAGGAAATATATATATATGTATTGTAATTGAGCAATTGTTGACTTTGCTTAAGTATTTTTTTAGCTTATTTGCTTAGGATGACCTTCCTCACACTTTCTTGGTGCTTCTTGCCCCTGACCCCCCTTCTGCCCTCTGATTGAAAAGGGAAGACTTTAGAAAGCTCCTCTCAGATCCTCCATTCAAGAAGAGTGCCCAGGTCAGTCAACTCACCCTTTCTAAGCTGCTCTCTAGAACTTCATGATTTCCAGAATTTGTATCTGTTATTCTAAGTAGAACGAAATATTCGTATACCTATATGTAAGCAGATTTGTATTTAACAATGTATATGCACATGCATTTTTCAAAATAATATTTGTGCAAATTAAAATATTTTATAATCTTAATCAACTTAATAAAACTAATAATTCATATGTTTTTCTAGAGCTTATTATTGTTGTTTTACAATAGGGGGAAAGGACTTTTTGTTTCCTTCTCTCCCCTCCCCTACACCACCTAAAGTACTCTTTGTACATTCACTGTGGGTCTGGTGAAATTCATTGCCATAGAGGTCATCTACCCAAATACAATAGCTGAATTTTGAATAGGGCTAGATCACTTGATAAGTCAAAACTAATATATGAAGCCTTGCATTCTGAGAAAAATGGAAAACAAATCTTTTTCATACTCTGTCAAAATGAGCAACTGTGGGGGCAGAACTGAAGGAGTCCCTTTCAAGATTAAACTCTCTGCTGCTACCTCCTACATGAGGCCATTCCTGATTATGCCAATTGTGAGTGCTGACCCTCAGAAATCATCTTTTATTTTACATATGTTTTGTATTTCTTTGTACATGTTGTTCCCACCCACCCGGTTCAATGTAAGCTCCTTGAGGAATCAACCTTGGGGTTTTTTTGTCTTGCATAACCAATGCCTACCAATAGTACCTGGCACATATTAACCCCTTCATAAACTTTCCTGGAATTGAATTGAAAGAACTGACATGAACTCTGACATTTCCAGTGTAATATTTCATGTAGCAGGCTTATATCTTGGGAGGAGGGAGAGGGGTGATGATACCAGCCTTTAAAGAATAATGTTTGAAATGGTCTGAGAAATGAAATTTCTCCTTCTCTGAACCTACAGTTATTTATTTATATTTATTTCTTTTAACTGCCTCTCCAGTAGCATTCATAGCAAGATCTGTGGAGAGACGTGTCTTTAACTTAGCTGAGTCATAGGTTTTGCCCTGAAAAGCTAGTCATACCACTATAAAATGTCACTACTGTCCTCTATGAATAAGAAAGAACAAGAGATGCAGACTCAGACATGATTTTTTTTTTAACCATGACTGTGATTTCATTGACTTATGAAAATCTCAGTAGGAAAAATTTCCCTACCGAGGCTGGTCAGTCCTTGGTCTGCAATTAACAGTCTTAGAAAACTGCCAGGTGCACAGAGAAGTTAAAGGGAGTCACCCAGGAGCACACAAAATATGTATATAAAACAGGTCTCAGCCCTAGATATTGATTCCAAGGCTGTAGGAGCATCATACGTCACAGTGTTGCTCCTTTCACAGTATCTTCATACATTGATACCAAAATGCCTTCAGAGCTCTGATATAGGAGTAGAAAAAGAAAAAAAGGTTTAATCATCCTAACATGGGTCCTCAATTTCAACATTTATTAAATACTTGAAGCATTTGTAGTTTTATCAGTATAGACTGTAACCCCTCTATGACCTGACAGATGGTCGTCAAGATTTGTTGCGGCCAACAATTTCTATCATCCTGTGAACAACTTACTGATAATACATCTCCCCATCTTTGCTAGGCTAGTCTTCAAATGATGAACATCCTACGCCCATGTGTAAATCCTACCCAGTTTGGTAGGAGCTACCCAAACTAGAATTCTACTGGCACACAATTCTAGAAGTCCATTCAGTTTTCTGAAGGCTGAAAGAGGATCCTCTGGAATTGAGCTTTAATAGAAATTCACACTCAGTGGAAAGAGATAAATGTTGGTTTCACTGAATTGAACCATTGTTCAGTTGTTATGTAGAAAGCACTCTTCCAGATCCTGGCAGAGAATGGAGAGTTTAGATCAAGCATGACCCCCTACCTCATGGAGCTTACTACCATCTGATAAGATGGTAGGATGTAAACACAGATAGCCATCATATAAAATAATTGCTGATAAATTCATCATGAATGCATTCCAGGTATATAGTAGAGCATAATAAATACTTGTTGAATGAATGAATGAGAAAGCATTTATTAAGCTTTTACTATATGCTGGGTAGTAGGATAAATTCTAGGTATACAAATATAAAAATGGGACAGCCCCTGTCCTCAAGGAGCTTACCCTCTAATTGAAGAGACAACACATATAAGGGAGTAGTGATTCTAAAAGGAAGCTTTAGTCTGTGAAGTCACAGGCACTGTGACTGAAGCCATAAGAAAGTTGAATGACACACCTTTTTCCAGAAGCATTGGTAGTATTAATTCAATTTCTGCTCTTAAAGCAAGAGTTAGAAAGAAGTAGGAGTTGGAGGAATGGAAGTCAGAGCTAATGTGAGGGGAGAATTAGGACAAATGCTAAGATGGCCTGGGTAGAAAGCTGTATAGAATGGGAAGCATGGTCTGGTCTGGGATCACATAGGTAGAGAGGGCTAAGTAAATATGTACTCACCAATCAAGATAGCTCCAGGGCAGGAGAGGTATAAACACAAAGAAGTATGTGAGGTCTGACTGGGTAAGAGGCCATTTCCAGCTCTGGGGAGATAATGGGGAAGGAAATCAGGGCAGGCTTCATGAAAGACTATGAGCTTTAGAGAATGGATAAAAAGCATTCAACAGGACATTCCAGGAATAGGGAGCACTAAAAACAAAGGCACAGAGAGCAGAAACCACAAGGTATAGACAGGCATGTTTCAAAAACAGTGTATAGTCCTTTTTGGTTATAACACTGTATGTATAGAGGCAAGTAGTAAATTATTAGACTAGAAACTAGTTTGGGGACTTTGAATATCCCACTAAAGGAATCTGAATTTTATTCCATATGCATAGTAGGAAGCCACTGAATGATTTTAGCAGATGTGACCAGATTATACATTTATAGCTATAAGGGACCTTAAAATCCTGTTCTAACAATTTCATTTTTTAGACAAAAAATTAAGGTCCCTGGCAGAGCCCAGATTTGATCCAAGCTCATCTGAAACTATATCTGGTTCTTTTTTCCATTGTACAATACTACCTCTTGAAAGAGAGCTTTCAATGAGGTGGGTCCAAGATGGTAGAGGGCAGGAAGAAATATAGTGACTTTTCTCCAAACACTGCCCCCCAAATAAATAAACTCCTCCAAAGAGATCTAGAAAGTGATCAGATTGAATCCTGATGAGGTAATCCAAGAAAAAGTCAGTCATTTTTCCAATCCGAGTTGCTTTAGGGATATAAACAAAGAGGTCTATGGATATTCAGGACAAGGTCTGGTCAAGAGAAGTAGTGGGGAGCATTCCAGTGTAGGGAGAGGCTTACACCAAGGCAAGAAGAGGTCCCAAACCCATATCAGGACCCCAAGACCTTATGTAGGTTGCGGGAACAAGTGTCATCAGAAGTTTTGTCACACAATACCCAGTTCTAGGTCGCATCTAAGATGAACTGAGAAGGGGAACATGTACTTAGGACATGTATGCAGATAAGGACTGGTCACAAGCCCTGGACTTGGTACTGAAAGAGAAGAAGAGCAAGTTAAGGAGCAAACCAGTAGCAAAGTAGCTGGGAACTCAGAAGTCTTACTTCTGGCTTCTTGCTAAATCTGAAGCCTTCAGAGGAGTAGCAGGAATCCCAGATGGAAGCGAAGCTTGAAGTTCTATCCCTCTGAATCATCAGGGCTTTCTAGGTGGATGACTGAGTCCAATAGCAATCTATTCTTCGTTAGACCAAAACCCAGGTCAGGAACTTGCCCAGCTCAAACTAGGAGGGCACTGATCAGACTTGGTTCTGGAGACCTCCAATCTGAGGTGTCCTTGAGACTCTAGTATAACACAATAATTAACGTCCAAGAAAGAAGCAACAGGACTAGCCCAGACCATACCATACCTCCAGAAGTACATAGAGACTGGTCCTAATATAAAGCCAAAGTCCAGAGGCAGGTTGGAAGAATGTGAGGAGGAGGAGGAGGAGGAGGAGAAGAAGAATCTTACCGTTGAAAAGTTGTTATGGTGACAGGAATTCTCAAGATACAAACCCCAAATTAGAAAATAACTCTAAAAATCCAATTAGATACTCAAAAACACAACTTAGACACAAATTCAATTAAAATTTTTCAAAGAGATAAAGCAAAAAAAAAAATTTGAAACTCTTAAAATTTTTTTTTCCTGCAGACTGCTACAGGAGGAAAAACAGAAAAGAAATAAGAGCCTTAGGACAAAGAATTGGAAAGAGAATTAAGAGCTTGGCACAAAGGGAATGAAAAGTTGCTCAACCAACTATCTACTTGAAAATTAAAATGGGTCAAATGGAAGTTAATGACTCCATGAGACAAAAAGAAATATTAAACCTAAATTGAAAGACTAAAAAAAAGAAAAGAAAATTTAAGGTAAAATTTTTCAGGAAAAAAAAAACCAATCTGGGAAATAGACTAAAGAGGGGGAAAAAGTAAGAATCACTGAACCACTTTTGCTACTACTACAACTACTGCTATTAGCTGTGACCAAAAAAGAGCCTAGACAGCATATTTCAAGAAATCATAAAAGAAAACTGCCCAGACTTCCAAGCATTCCTGGTGGAAAGATGAGAGTTGTATAGAAATTTTGGAATTCCAAGACTAGAGTTAAGACTACATAAGGATAAACTGCTTATATTATAATACGGGGAGGTGAAACATGTCCACCTTATTATCATCAGAGACCATGGAGTGATTTTAATAAAGAAAAGACCTGGGAGTAGTTCTGTTATGTTCTAATTATCTTATAAGAAGAATGACAAGTGAGGGTAAGAGGGAGAGGGAGAGGTTAGAGAAGTAGGGGGAGGAAAAGTTAGGGAATATTATCTCACATAATCAGAATGCCTACGTGGAAATCTATAGAAACTAGGAGGAGAGTAGCTGACACTTGACCTCATTCTCATTTGTACTGGTCATACCCACACACAGTTGGGCGCAAAATTACATTTCACTCAAGAGGAATGTAGGAGGGAAAAGGGAGAAGGGGGAATTAGAAGAAAGATAGATTAAAGAAGAGATTAGTCCTAAGGAAAATAAACTTTAACTAAAGATGTACAAAAATATTTATAGGTCTTTTTTAAGGTGGCAATTTTTTAAGGGAATATGAGGGGATTCCTATCATTTGGGGAACTGCCATACAAGTTATGGCAAATGTAATAGAATACTATTGTGCTGTAAGAAATGATGAAAGGGATGATTTCAGAAAAAAAATGGGAAAATATGTATGAACAGATGTAGAATGAAGTGAAAAGAACCAAGAGATTAGCAATTCTTCCCAGAATATTATCAAATTATTAATTAATATTATTATTAATTAGCCATGATGCCAAAGGATTAATGATGAAATACATTGTCTCTCTGCTGATAGAGGTAAAGAATCAGAATGTATGAAGCATACATACATAAACGGATACACACACATGTGTGTGTGTATATATATATATTCACACGTGTATATAATTTTATATTATATCATATATTTCTATAAAAGGAATGTTATATACATACATGTATTAGCATTTCCATAATGTCCTGTTCAAAAATGAAGGACAAACAATAAAAGAAATACATATATTGTTGCTTGTCTTTCATTTTCAAAGAGGACCTTACCAAAAGGATGAAATTTACATAAATACTCCTTTCCGTCAAGGGAAGTAGAGGGGAATTAGCATTTATATAACACCTACTATCTGCCAAGCCTTGTGCTAAGTGCTTTTTACAAATATTATCTCATTTGACCCTCACAACAACTTTGCCAGTTAGGTGCTCTTATTACCCCCATTTTACAGTTGAGGAAACTGAGGTAGACAGAGGTTAAATGACTTGCCCAGGGTCACATAGCTATTAAGTGTATGAAGTTGCATTTGAACTTGGGTCTTCCTGACTCCAGGCCCAACATTCTCTACACTGTATCACCTAGCTGCCCCTAGCATGGCCAGCACATAGATTTATTTTGTTTGACTATATATGTTGGTAATAGTTTTATTTTTCTATCATTCTCAATGGGGGAGGGAAGAAAGCAGATTTTGATTGATTGAAAACAAAATTAATTTAAAGAAGAAAGAGAGTTTGTAGCATTTTTAGGTTTTAATTGCAAAATATAAATTCAGACTTGATGTCAAGAAATTTTCCTAACCATCTAGGCTATTGCCCAATGGAATGGTCTTCCCCAAGAGGTGGTGAGTTCCCCCTCCTTGGAACCCTTAGAGTCAAGGCTGGACAAGCACTTGCCAGGTTGGTTATGGTGAGGATTCCTTCCTGTATAGGCTGAACTAGATGGCTGCTAAGGGTCCCCCTAACTCTCAAATTTTGCGATTCCGTGATAAATGATATTGATGAAACTGCCAAAAAATTATGAGAGCAATGTTTGTGGCAAATTTAAATCTCATAATGGTGTAAATGTAGGCCACTCTTACATTTAGTTTGGTCTAGAACTTAATTTCCTATTGGTGACTGCTCTCTCCTAGTCTTAACATGCTAAATTTCTTGATTTGGTTTTGTGCTTCTAAATGTAGCAGGATTCACAATGGCATTCAATCCCATATTGCCAAGTAAAATTTGATTATATGGTTGGTAACCTTGGTTTTGTACAAAGCCACTCATCCTCAGAAGGTATGAGATAAGTCCATAGAATTATGTTGACCTTGGAAGATGGTCTTAATGTTTCCTGGTGTTTCCATGTTGTTGCAGAGGGCTTGTCACCATATAGAATTTTCTGGATTATGATACAATTCATATTTTCATTCATTCCAAAAACATATGCTGAAAGTCTACTGGGTACTTTGCTGATTCATAAACAATGGAGAATTACAAGAAAAGACAACAAAGTCCTTGCCTCAAAATAACTTAAAATCCCTTTGGAAAAGAAAATGAAAGTTGTTGATGTGTTCATCCTTCGTTACTGAAGAAGACCATACCATCAGACAAATGATGATGTGACTTGCACTTGAATTTGTTTTGAGTGAGGGAGGGTTGTATAAAGTCACCAGCTTCACTTTCTCCTCTTGAGCCATCTGGATCCAGTGACCAGATATTCATCAGGATCCAATGAAAGTATCCATTTGTTAATTAAACAGAACAACTACAAGGCAACCTAAATAGGGAGTGGAAAAGAATAAGCCATAGAGACACATGTGAGAGAACCACAACACAAGGAAATGATCAGAATTATGTGACCTTAGTGAGAAGAGGGTTTTTTTTTTTTTGATGTCACAAAAGAATAGGTTTATTTGGCTTATAAGTATACAATTGTCAAAAACAGAATAAAGGTACATGTTGGTAGCTCTGGTTCTCTTTCAATTGAAGCCTCCAGAGCTTCCCTTGTCTCCCCTTTTTTCCAAGGAGACAACACTCAAGTGCTGGCAAATGCAGCCAACAAAGAATGGAAAATACTCTAATTCGGAGAAGGCAGAATTCTTCCTGGGGTTGGAAAAATTTATGGGGTTAGGGCAATGCCAGAGACCATGTAACCAGTGGAAAGGCATATGTTATTCACGAAACAAAGAAACCTTTATGTTCTAACTGCCTATATGTCAAGGGCTACTGCCCATCAGTATCCCCCCAACTCTCTGAGTTGTGTAATACTAACCTTAAAATTCTATCCATGGTGTAGCCTAATAATTTAGCCCATAAAATTCAATCTATTTCCTAGAACCTTATATCTCCCTTGCAAGATGTATATGTCTAGCCATAATCAATTATATGTAGATTACATATATATGTATATATACACATGCACACATATATATGTATATATGCATGTACATGCACATACACATTTGCCAGAGGCTTCTGAGAAGTCTACAAACTTTTGGCCTCTTTCATTTCTTAATCCCTTTTCATTTCTCCTTCCTTCACTATGTCTACCTTTGAGTTAAACTTACCAGCTATCAATATTATGTTTATTTGGTTGGGAAGATCTTGTGAAGTAGTTCATGGAATTTCTTCACGCTCTGCAAAACACTGAAATGATGTGTCTTGTCTTTGGGCACATGATGAAACCATCTCCCTTTAACCAAAGAAGAACCAATGAGCTTTGTTTTCATTTAATTGAAGGTTCCTTATGTCTTCTGATTTCATTTATTAAGAAAATGTTAGTATTAATGTAGTCTAGTACCTCAGGTAGTATGACAACTCTTTGATTATTCACAAGGGTATTTAGAATATATTTATAATTCTAATAGTTAATATTTACAGGTGTTCTAAAAACTCCGGGATTCTTAGTACTTTCTGCCCCCTTTTCAGATATGCTGACATCATCATTTAAGAAGTGGAAGCTGGCTACAGAACTTCTATTTTATACTTTTTTTTGTTTATGGCCGACATATCTTATCCCCTGGTAGCCAGCTTACCACTGACATGTCTTTTTATATGATCAGAAACAATCTATCACTGAGACTGTTCTCAAAACTCTTTCCTGGTAGTAATTTGGTAGCTTCCAGAATTTGTTTCTACTGGAGTAGTTTTTAAGAACCCAGCATCACTTGTCCACTGTAAGGAGGCATGGAGGAGGAGTTTTGTTCTCCCTCTCAATTAATAATTATTTTAGAAACACCAATAGTATTTGTATTTCAACTAGGGATGCTTTAAACTTGAAAGGTCTTCCAGGACCAAAGGAGTGTCATATTTATAAGTATAATTTTATTAAGAATTTTTTACTAAGATTTTTTTTTAACAGGAAGACATTTATAACACTCCTCAAATCACACCAGATCAGTTACTCCCTATCTACTCTAGGGCCCAGCATTGTTTTCATCAGATTTCAAGCGAAAAGTGACCTTAGGAATCATCTGATTCAACCCTCTATTGCCCATAATTCCACAGTTGAAGAAACTAAGATCTACTGAGGTAGCCAGAGAAGCAATAAATAACAGAATCAGTATTCTAATCTAAGTCACCTGACTATAAATCAATTCTTTCCTCTACAGCTATCCCTTCCACATTATGACTTTCCCAATTGCAATTTCAATATATCACCAGTTGACACAAATTAAATGGGAATTTTGGGGGGGTGGTTTCTTTTTTTTTTCTGAGTTTCAAATTTGGTCTTAGGAATTAACAAACATTAGCAAAGAAGAATTTAGAGAACATTCCAGATGAGGACAGTGGAATAGAAATAGAGAAAATATTAGGAATATTTAATAATAGGAAAGCTCTCTGAGTAATCAAGTTCGACATTTCAGCCAAAGTTGATTAATAGCTGCTTCCTGATTTTATACTGTTTCTTCCAGTCTTCCAGTCTTTTTGCATTGAATAGAATCCCTCTCATGTTTCTCATTGACATTTTTCTTTGTCTTTTTTTGAGGCCCTATTTAAATCCCACTTCCTTCATGAAGCTTTCCCTGATTTCTCTTCCCTCCTGCCCCCAGCTAGATGTGAATGAAACCTTCCTCTTTAAAATTTCCAACATCACTCAATTTGACTGCTATTATGCATATTATTATATGACTATAATTTTTTGACATGGCTATTCATGTATATGCTTTATCCCTCCTATATTCTATAAATAAGGGAGATAAGTTCAACAATACCCCTCTTAGAGAAGGGCTTCTATGTCATATATTAGGTACTGTATAATGTTATGCTTGTCAAGTACTGTATGGTTGAAAAGTACTCCATTTATAAATTCTAACTTCAATGCTTTCAGAATCATTCATGATGTTGCAGGCAATGTGAAGTAATGAGTAGAGCATTAGACCTGAATCTACCAGGATCTCCAATCCCACCTCAAGATACTTACTAGCAAGATGATCCTGAGCAAGACACTGAACCTCTGTACCTCAGCTTCTTCTGCTGAGGATAATAACAGCACCTACCTCAAAAGGTGGCTGTGAGTGCCCAATGGAATAAAGCACAGAAAAGCATTATATTTAAAATGCCATATAAATGCCAGTGATTATTATTTTGTGTGAAGACATGATATAATGTGCCAGTTTTCAAATTTTTTGATTTTAGGACTCCCTTAAACTCTTAAAAATTATTGAGGACCGCCCAAAAAGTTTTTGCTTATGTGTGTCATATCTATGGACATTTAACATATTAGAAATTAAAATGTCCTAGAATTATTAAGAAAATGGTTTTAATCTCGAAGATCTCCTGAAAGAATCATGGGAACATTTTAGGGAGTGTCAGTGCAGTGAAAGGCACAACAGACTTGGAAGTCAAGGACGTATGTTCAAATTATGGTTTTGCTACTTATTATCTATGTGACTTCAGGCAGATTACTGATCCTTTCTGGTCTTCTATTTCCTTACCTTTAAAGTTAGTCAGGGCATAAGCATTTATTAAGTGCTTTACTGTGTGCCAGGCACTATGCCAAGTACAGGGGATACCAAAAAGGACAAAAGACAGTTCCAGTCCCCAAAGAATTCATAATTAATGGGGAGACAAAATGTAAATGACTATGTACTAACAAGTTACATAGAGAAATGATCAGCAGAAAGAAAGTATTAAAGGGAGTTGGAAAAGGCCTCTTGTAGAAGGTGAGATTTTAGCTGAGTCTTGAAAGAAGTCAAGGAAGTCTGAAAATAAAGATGAGGGGAGAGCACATTCCTGCTTTAGGTGACAGCCATTGAAAATGCCCACAGCTGAGAGATGGAGTGTCTTGTTTGAGGAACAGAAGGGAGGCAAGTGTCAATGGATCACAGATACAAAGATACTGAAAATACAGGGATTATGAAGGACTTTGAATGCCAAAAAGAGGATTTTAAACTTGATCATGGAATGGCTAGGGAGTCTCAGGAGTACCTTGAGTAGGGGGTGATACGGTTAGTCCTATACTTTAAGAAGATCACTCCAACAGTTGAGTGAAGAAGAGACTTGTGGCAGGAAGCCACAAGTAGAGTCTTACATTGTGAGAAGGGCTGGCATCAGGATAGTGGCAGTATGAGAGGGGACTAGGGTGTATATAGGAAAGGTGTTACAAAAGTGAAATCGACAGGTCTTAGCAACAGATTGGATATGGGGGTAAGAAAATGAAGGATCAAGGATGCCACTGGAGTTGTGAACCTGACTCACTGGAAAGATGGTGGTATTCTCAACAGTAATAGGGAAGTTAGAAATAGGAGAGGGTATGTGTATGGGGGGGGTGGAAAGATGAGTTCAGTTTTGGATATGTTGAATGCAAGATGTCTGCAGGAGACCCAATTTGAGATATCTAATAGTAAGTTGGAGATGTGAGACTGGAAGTCTGCAGGTTAAAGCATAGAAATGATGAAATCACCAAGTGAAAGAGAAATGTGGAAAACAAGAGTGCCCAGGAGCCCTATGGGACACCCAGAGTTAGTGGGTGTGACATGGATGATGATCCAACAAAGATTAAGAAGGAGAAGCCAGGCAAGCAACAGGAGAGAGTAGCGTCCTGGAAACTGAGAGAAAAAAAACATTATCCTTGAGAAGGGGTAATGAATAATGTGAAAGACTATGGAGAGTTTTTTAAAAATGAGGGTTGAGCAAAGGCCATCAGAGTTGGCAATTAAGAGATAAAAGTTCTCAGGTGACAAAATGAAAGGTACACTCTGGACCTTTTTAATGGAGGTAGGACCCCTGGAGGAGAGCTGTTCTATTATAATTGGCCTGTAAAAATACTAGGATTTTGATAAAAAGCCAAATAATGATACTACACTGTGCTTTTCAAAAGCAAGAAACCTAAAAGCTGGCCATCCTACGTTGCATCAATGTCTTGGGAGCAAGGAAATTGAACAACCAGCCAAATGGTTCTTATTTCCTTGTCAATCACAGGTTTATGAAGGGAAGAAAAAGAATTGTATTTCTCAGGTGAAAATAGTGTTCATTCTAAGACTGAAAAAGTTACTTATGGCCTATTTGTCTTTGTCTTGAATATTCTGCTATATTGTTATTAAAGTCAATGAAGAATCCTAGTAATAACAGTTTACATTTACCTAGCATTAATGTCTTCAAAGCACCCAGGAATGGACAGTATGTTTGTCCTTGTTCAATTTTGTGAGGCAGTGAATGCAACTTTTAATATCCCCATTTTATAAATGAGAACAGTAAAATTCAGAGAAGTTAAGTTACTTCCCCAAGTCACACAGTTAATAAATGAGGGAGCCAGGATTAGAACCTAGGTCTTCTGACTCAAAGTCCCTACTCTTTCCATGATATCATTATCTTTTAATTGTTCCACTTAGCATATTTTCATTTTTAAACATTGGAAACCATTGTGTACCTATTTTTAAACATGAAATGCATTCAGAAAAGTCCATAATGAATCTGTTTTTGAGACTAGTGTTGGGAGCTAGAATTAAGAAGGAAAAACTTGCTAACAAATAGAGCTGCCTAGAAATATAATGTAATGGGATACTAAAGAGGAAGTGGATTTTCTAATACTGAAGATCTTTATGTTAAGCTGAAATAATAGTAGTTTATATTTATATAGATAGCATTTTGAGTTTTATAACATACTTTATCTCATTTGAGTCTTACAACACCTCTGTGTTAAGTGGGCTGTATAACAAGTATATCTCCATGGTAGAGATAAGGAAATTGAGGGTCAAAGAGATTAAAAAATTTATTTGAAATCCATACAGCTGCTAAGACCTAGAGTCAGGTTTCAACTCTAGATTTTATCTTTGTTAGATTGAACTTTGGGTGGTTGGAGGACAAAGGAGAGGTGGAGAATGGAGGGAAAAATATTTTTCAGGCAGAAACCGGAGTGAATAAGTTCTGAGTTCCTTTCTCTCTAATTCTAGGATTCTTTTAAATCTATGCCCTCTTGGCATATCCCAAAAAGAATTATGATAAAAAACAGTAATCTATTTCCTTTGTTTTGGAATGATTATTATATTATGGTTATTAAGTCTGATTCACTGGCAATCCAGGAGCCATGCTCACTCAAGCACGTTAAATGAATTCTCTGGGTAATGCTACATCATCGAGTAAATTATATTTTCCAGGGCAATAATAGTATCATTTAATGCATTGGAAGAATTTATTGCTTGTGTGTGGAAATGCCCTTACTTCCCAGAGAATAGTTTATGGGCTCCCCACAGGATATCATCAGGCACAGGAGATGTTCCACTGTTCTGAGGGAGACTTGGTAATTTGGTGACGACCGTCATGTTTTTAAGCAATTTTGTGCTTGACCCTGCATGGAACCATTCTCACGGCCTCCTTCTGTGACCTCCAGGCACAGATACTCTCCATGTTCAGAGAATAAACAGCATCCAGTCTTTGGAGCTAGAAAAGGATCTCAGCCATCCTCTAGTATGACACCCTCATTTTACAGATAAGGAAACTGAGGCCTTGAGAGGTGAATGACTTGAAAATTGTGCTTCATTTGTAAACATCTTCTGTACCTTCACAACTCACTCATTTCCCCCAAGTTTTAAATATTAAACACATCGCACCACACACACGCACACGCGCGCACACACACACACACACACACACACACACACACACACACACACCAGCTCATCTTCATTACTAAGCTCCTAATCTTGAAGAGGGATTGTTGGCAGATGACATGACTAGGGACTCAGTAAGGGGTTTGCAAATGCCACCTTTAATTACAATTTGTATCTGGTAATGAAATTCTAGATTGAAAATTCCTCTCTCTGCATGACATTTCAGAATGTGGCCCTGGTCACCATGGGGTGCTGCTTTTTGGGCTACATAGGTCTCTTGAGAAAGAAAGCAGCCACTCCTCCCTTTTTTTTTTCCCTTAAAAGAGAGAATGAGAGAAAGAAGCCATATAAAGTACCACAAACATTTTTAATAGGGTTCCAAGGACTCAAAGGACATGCTTTGGATTTCTCACTACTCAGCAGCAAAAGTGACGCATTCCAGCTAAGTAAAGTTGCCTCACTGAATTGAGCAGCTGAATGGCTGATTTTCCTACAGAGCCCTTCATAGCCCAAATCAGAGAAATCAATATCTTGACCCAGATTAGTAGCACAGCTGAAGATTGCAAGGCCTGCAAGTACACCAGGCCCACAAAGGGACAAAACTTCACTTGGCAAGAGGGGAAAAGTTTGAATCCATTTGCAAGGTGATATAAGTGCACTATATCATTTTCATATTGAGGAGCTCTCTGTGGTGCAGGAAATGACCAGAATCTGTGAGGCAACCAAGGCCTGTTCCTAAAGTGATAAAGGACATTTGGATCAGAAACCACATAAAGGAAACTACTTTTCAGCGTGCCCCAAGCATAAGACATTTGCTTGGCTGCCTGGCACATTATGTTGCAGTATGCTGAGCACATACAGGATATTTCATAAATCCACAGAGTTGTCTGGAGTAAAAGGATTATTTCATCACTTTCTAAAGTGCAGTGCTAGTAGGTTTAGGGCACACGGCACAGTACTTTCTAGTAAATCAGTATGGATGGTTGCCCTGTAGCATCTCCCTCTTGTTGACCAGGACTTTAGATTACAAGGAAGAGTTTTACTACATGGTCACTTTATAGTAACCAAACATGCTATACCAACAAGCACCCCCATCAGTGGAGAATTGCAGTATGCATGTGGCATAGTGAAGAGACTGCTACACCTCCTGGTGTCAAGGAATTTGGGACTCAGCTGTTACCTCTTATGCCCCCTTTTTTTTTTGACAGGTGGCTACTGTGGGTAAGTCCCCCAAGCCCCCTCAGCCTTCTTTTCCTCCTCTGTAAATGGCAGTACTAATGTCTACAATACTTTCATCATTGTTGTGAGGTTAGAAAGAGATTACCGATGAAAATTTTCATATATGTCAGTTATTTTACCATTAGACCCTTGCCTGAGAATGCAGGAACTTGCTGTTTCTATTGTCAAAGGAAGAAATCCAATGAGGAAGACAACACCCCTTTGAGGAATCCAGGTAAGAAAACAGAAGATTACTGATAATTAAAGCAAGTGGAGCTATACTATGTGACTAACAGAACTGCTTCAAAACAACTAAGATAGACAGGATAGGTCAAGGGCAGGGGTATGCTAGTAAACGTTTAACAACTGGCTCTCCAAAAAAAGTTTATTCAGTATTAAATTACATAAATTTAATTTATATTAATATCTTCTCCAACACTTTAAGTCTAGATAATCAACAAAACAATAATTCAAGCTCTGACTCTGGCATGCCCCCAGAAGGGTAAGAGAAGACTTCCAAAGACTCGAAAATAAATGAGTGAATGAATGAATGAATGAATGAAAAGTCAAATAAGGCTACAAATTTCTTGTGGCCTAAAGTCCAGGGAAAGAAATATGCAGAACAGAATGGAAAGTACTTTTCTTATCCAGAGAAACTGGAGGACAAAAGAAGACTCATCGTAACTTGAGTGTAAAGTTGGACTTATCTGGTAGCAGAGCATGACGTGTGATTGAGCTAGAAAAGGAGTGGATGATTATCCCAGATCCTCACTCACCCAAAGGTCCCTTTACTGTAACAACACAATCTACTAACTATAATTGCATAATGAAGAAGAGCCGTTCCCCCATTTTCAACTGTTGACCCCTCCTTTCTTGATACCATGTGACCCTAAGAACAGGAAGTATAGCTTCCTCCTAAAATCCCTTTCCCTGCCTGCACCAAATATTTCTACACTACCTCCAAGCATTGGGCCCTTTCTCTAGGGATGGGGGACCTGTGGCCCTCTAGGTTAGTCAAAGGGTCATACTTGAGGACCTTAAGGGGCACGTGTGTCCTTGAGGCCACAGGTTCTCCATCCTTCTTACCCACCCCATTTTCTGTTTTAGACTAAACTTCCTTTTTACCTCTAAATGCATACCTACTGATAATCCATCTGTCTACCAGGTTTTCATTTCTGAGCTTCTTTTGTTTGGTCCCAGGTCACTTGGGTGGGTGGTGACAACAGACCTACTTCAGAATAAATAAATCATGGCACCTTTTCTTGCCCTTTCCTCTTGTTTTACTTCTTTTCCTGAGACTCAAGTCATCAAGTCATGATTCAGACACTTTTCTCTAGAGAAGTTGCTTTCTATTTTCAAAGTAACATTTATAGGCTTATTAAATCACAGAGCCAGGGCTAGAAGGGATGTTAGAGTTCACCCAGTCCAATCCACTCATTTTATAGATGAGAAAACTAAGAACCAGTGAGGCTGAAATGATTAGCCATGGTTACATGGGTGGTAGGGGGATTTGAACTTCAGTCCTATGACTCCAAGTTGAGAAAAAAATATTTCCAAATTACTATACAAGGGAACAGCTAGGTGGCACAGTGGATAGAGTGCCTGCCCTAGAGTCAGGAGAATCTGAGTTCAAATTTGACCTCAGACTTTTCTTAGTTGTATGACCCTGGGAAAGTCACTTAACCTACGCTTGCCTCAGTTCCACAATTATGAAATGGGGGTAATAATTGCACTTACCTCATAGGTTGTTGTAAGGATAAAATGAGATCACACTTGTAAAAGCAAGCAGTGTCTACATGTTTATTTCCTTTCCTCTCACTGCTTGCCAGAACAATGCCAAATAATCTGAGTAGTGTGAAAGCACTAAACAGCCCAAGATTCACAGTTTGTAAAAGAGGAAAATAAAACCAATTTAATAACAACAAAATTTTAAAATAGGCACCTTATCCACTCTTTAATTTGCTTTTCTATATACTGGAAGTATGGGAGGATGGGTGGCAATGTTATACATGGCCTGAAAGGTGGTTGTGTCTCTGCAATGGAATTGACCATGATCTAATGCCTTAGAACTAGTGAGAACATCAGAGTAACTGTTAGGAATCCTACAAGATGGGGATATGGTTTTTCTCCCCAGAGCCAGAGCCAGAGCAGCTTTAAAGAGTAAGCTCTTTACGGAGGGGTGAGGGAAAGACTATAAGTACAGAGCCAAAGGGTAGTAGACTGGTGAATTCCAAGTAGTAAGACCACAACTGAAACAAAATAGACCATCAATCAGTCATCAGAGCTGGGAAGAATAGTCTTTTATTTTAACGAGCACAAGTTTGCTGCTGGCCTTGCTCAGGAGTACCAATATCAAGAGAGAAAGCACTTCTAGAAGACCAGACACACAGGGTTTCTTTTTAAAAAAAAGTGGGATGACTACTTCCTAGTCTGGGTAGATACCAGAATCGAAAAAGAAAGAAATTCTGGAGAAGAGATTTCTCATCTAAGCAGAAGGAGGCATAGGCAGGATTCTTCCATTGTTACTAGCTAGGTGACCCTGAGAAAGTCACTTAATCCTGACTACCATAAAAAAAATAAAATAAAATACAATAAAGAAGAGCTTGTCTTCTGGCAAAGGCTGAGACAGTGGACTAGATATGGACTAGAAAAATGTGTTAAGGTCAAGGACTTTTCCAGTTTAGAAAAAGACTAAAAAAATTCTATTTAGGTCAAGGACTTCCAAACTCAAAGGAAAGGTTTGAAAAGTGTGTTCTTGAATAGTTGGGAAATTTATAGCACTACAAAAGCAAATCCATTCACTAGAGACCAAGAATTGAAAGAGCCTAGACAGTTTAAGGGTTCAGCCTGGGGAACAGTCAGAAAGTAGGAACTCAGTTGCAGAAAAGGAGTCAACCCCAAAAAATAACCAGGCCTAGTTGCCTGTGTGTAAGGTTGAATGCCAGAGTCAGAAGTTGAAATATTTGAGAGGCTATAGGAAAGGAGTCTGCGTAAATGAGTGACATCATCCTAATGGTCAATTAGTAAAACTGTGCTACAGAGGGTGAATCAGAGAAGCCATAGATTGGACACAGGAAAACCAATTTTAAAATTATTTATTATAAAATTATTTATTAAAATTATTTAAAAATAATGTTAAAATTATTTAAGATAATTTATAAATATTATTTATATTTTATTATAAAATTATTATTTAAAATTATTTACAATAAAAATATTTAAAATCTAGGTAAAAAGAGATGGAAACCAGGAATAGAGTGATTGCAGAGAGAGTGGAGAAGACGGGCTTAGATTTCAGAGACAGGATTCAGTCAATGGTTGGATTATTTGTCGCCATACCCTCTCTCCCCTCCCTGCTGTATGCTCTTCTGTAGTGCTTTCTGTATGCCAAGAATCAGACTGGGAAGCCCTTTCACCAACTTCACAGAAGTTTAATGAGTTGACTGAGACTCAAAGGTCAAGTGGCTTGCTCATGGTAACACAACTTGGTGAGCATCAAATAAGGGATTTAAACAAGTCTTCCTGACTCTCGGTCTAGCTTTCTATCAACGAGGCCATGCAGCTATGCCACCTCATTAATAAAAACCATAAAACACCAAAAAAGAAGAATGGCTCTTTATTTTCTAGAGACAAGAGAAACAGTAGGGAACTTATGCCCTACTCTGAAGGAAACAAAGGAGCTGGGAAATCCCTAGTCCAAATAGGGGAGGTTCTAGCAATTAGAAAACAGTAGGGGGCACCAGCAAGTGAAGAGTTGAGGCTTGCTATGATAGGGAGGGATGGAAGAAAACACCTTAGTATGGTTAGAGTTTGAGGTTGAAAAGGGGACCCCAGGCTGGGGCTGCCAGGAGCTAAACATGAGCATTTGGGGAATTGGAAAGTAAACACTGCATAAAACCATTTGGAATGCATTTTGAGCCCTGGCCAAAGGAGGTGATTTCAACTTCCAGGTGAGATGCAGAACAGAGCTAGTGATTAATAGCCCCATGAACAATTTTTGCAAAAGTAAGCCTTACTGCTGACATGTCCTGGAGAAAATCCAATTACCGTAATTTTGTCTCTTCCATTTTCCACCATAGTTGCCACTGTAGGTATGGTATTGTTCACCATGTTCTATTTTGCACTGATGGATGGTGAATGAAACAGCTGGAAATGTTCTCAAATTTTCTTTTCAAATCTGATTCAATTCCTGCATGAACTAGACTCTTTACAGGCTTGAGATGATTGGAGGGGAAGAAAAAGAGTGCTAGGCAAATGGAAATACATAAATATAACAGCACTAGCATGAAAGTATAGCATTCATTATATTATCTATTTTGTTACTGCTTTTCATTTTTCCTCCACTCCATTCATTAGTTAACATTGTAGGGGCTTCTGGTCAACTTTTAGCTGGCATTTTTTGTGTGAGTACAAGAATATTTTCATATAGACATTTCTTAACACTAAGAGCATGCCATCAAAGATGGCATTAAGTCAGCAAAGGAATATCCTAGATTTCTGCTCACAAAACCTCCTTTAGTTTTAAGAACTTGTGTTTTATTAGGTAATTTTGACCTTTCAATCTGATTTCAGAAGTCCTGAAAGGTCAACATTGAAGGTGCACTTTCTTTGACTTAGAGCAACTTAGGTATACTCAGTTCAGAATTTATTAATCCTGTATTGTGTCAAGCAAGTTTCCAGTTAAGGCACCTGAAGGTTCACAGCTATGAAGAAGATTTATCATTTGATGGCTTCCACTTATCATAATGTGTCATCAGAAGACACAATTTCATTTCTGCACTTTTTCTAGACATTTTCAGAATATGTGATTTCATGTTGACTTTGATGACAGTTTGGTCAGATGCTAATGATAATTCATATCCTAAGGAAAAAAGGGTAAAAATGAGAAAAAGACATTAAATGTGACTACATCAGTTCTTTCCCAACTTATAAAAAGACATTAAATGTGACTACATCAGTTCTTTCCCAGCTTATAAAAAGACATTAAATGTGATTATATCAGTTCTTTCCCAACTTATTTAATCAAATTGAATGAATAAGAATTGTGAGAAATGGACAAAAATAAGTACAGCATATTAATGCTATCACTGTCTCTTAGAGAACTTTAATTCAAAATAAATACCACCCCAAGGAAATTGAAAGAGCCAAGAAACCATCCCCCCCCAAAATTTAATTCACTATTTACTAAATGTTTACTTAATTTTAGGTCCAAATAGGAATTCTGGGGGCAGAGCCAAGATGGCAAAGTAGTGGAAACATTACATCCAAGGTCTCCCAACATTCCCCTCCAAAAAACTTTAAAATAACACTTCAAACCAAATTCTGGAGTGGCAGTCACCAAAAGGTCAAGGTGAGACATTCTTTCAACCCAAGATAACTTAGTCACTCAAAAGCGAGGTGTGCGAATCAGGGGTAGGTACTGCTCTGGAATTCGTATGGATGCAGCACTAGTGATGGAACTTGGTGATGGTGAAAGCAGCAGCAGCTTTAGGAGCACTCAAGCCAGAAAAAGTAAGGAGATAAGGCAACTGATCAGAAAGAGATTACAGGAGACCCATGTACTAGCAATAGGTACATGATCAGGCGCTATTTGGCAGCTCCATTGTCTATACCTACTCCTAGGTCACAGTTCAAGGTCAAAGGGTCACACATCCCTTGGTCACAAGGGATCAGTACTATATGGAATAGAATCATTTCTGGTCTCAAGTGAGCAGTACCACTTGCACTAGCAAGTGATCAAAGGCCCAGTGACTATATCTGTCCCTAGATCATAGGACCTTGAAAGCACCAAAAACTTCTAAACCCTCAGAACTAGCCCCATGTTGAGTTGGAGATATCCCCAGAAAGTCCAGTTTGAGAAATGTGAAAGGTGATTGCTGATGTGGGACTGCAGCTCAGGAGAGAAACTGAAGCAGAATATATAGATCTATGATCATTTGAATGGTCATGTACAACAGTGACCTGAATGCTAGAAGTGTCATGAAAGATATCATCAAAAATGAAGAGTTTGGACTGAGTGACGTCTAAGATCTCTCCCAGCTCTAATATTGTATGTGTTTTATGAATTCAGAAAAGGCAGCAGGATAGTTATGGAGATTAAGAGACAATAGATAAAGAGCTGAAATGCTATGTTGGTACTCCTGAAATACTTAAAAGAACTAGATGATGACCTCCATTGGAGGTTCTCTCTAAAGTTTCTGATAACACATGGATGAGATTAACACAGAAGAAAATTTGTGGCTGGATTTACTCTCTCCTCTGGTGGAAGAAGTACCTCTGCTGATGAAACCATGGCTCCAACAAAATGTCAAAGGAAACAATGATTAACTTTCTATCTTATTCATGGAGTAATATGAATAATAGTAATATGATAAACCAGTATCACAATGTATCAAATAAGTAGGAACAATTTGCTTGTTTTCTTTCAAGAAGCATAAAACAGAAAATTAAGCAGTCAGCACAATAATAGATCCTGTGGAGAAGGGGTAAGACCAAAAACAGCCCATTATTTGAATTATTTTTGTTAAAAATGATCACATTTCCTACATTCTACTAAAATGTACAAGGCTTAATGACAAAGGAAAGAAATCAGCTACAGATGTAATCAATACTTTTGATCAGTATAATTTACTAATTTTCCTTTGTTAAGGATTTAGAAAATGTAACTCTTTGTTTGATAATCCACCCACAGGCACAATACATTTTGGGCTCTTCAGTATTAAATCATGGGACAATATATTGTAAGGTATGTGGTAGTTGTGTATTTATGTGGTCCTCCATGAGCACTCAGAAGCTTAGACAAGGCTAACTGTCCATCAACTCAACATCCTGCTTACAAAGTCAGCTTTACATCACTCCTCTTCCATTTTTGATGTTTTCTGACTTTTTCTTTCACAGTTCTGGTGTTTAGCAAAGTCGGTATATCATTCTACACAAACTCAGGAGACAGATCAAAGATTTCATCCAAACTGACCACTGGCTATATATGGACGACCACCACCATACCCTCTCCTTATGATTTGTAAGAATTTTCTCCTGAGATTTGACCAGAGTCCCTCCTTTGTCCTATCACTGATGTGTCAAGAGGGCAGCATAGTGCCATGAAAGGTTCAAAACTCCTCCATTAGAACCTTTCTAGGGCAAATTAGAAACCTAAGGAATGAATGCATTCTTCCAGAACTGGAGTTACTTAGAAAGTGTCTTAGAGCTGTATTTCCTAACGTCCTGGCTCTTTTTTGAAAATTTGTCAACCTGCCACAGAGCAGTCACAGAAGTGAAAGGTCCCTGTGACACTCAATCAAGCAACAAGCATTTATTAAATAACTACTATGTGCCATGCACCATTCTAAATGCTGAAAATACAAATGTTGTACAAAGGATAAAACAATTCCTACTCTTGAAGAGTTTAAGATGCAACCAACTTAAAAAAGAGCTGCAAAAGGAAGAAAGGATTTTTAAAAAATTATTGATATAAATAAATAAGATATAAAATAAAGATGTAAAATAATCTGATAAAGTGCTTAAAAGACAGGTAATATGCAGGAGATAAAGCACTTTGTATTCTTAACCCTCCTTTTTCATCACAGTTGTTGAGGCCCTTTCTCAAGTTCCTGAAACCTAGAACTTTTCCCTGGATGGACATGAACTCTGTGATATATCTGAATAAAGAGAAAGAAAGAAAGAAAGAAAGAAAGAAAGAAAGAAAGAAAGAAAGAAAGAAAGAAAGAAAGAAAGAAAGAAAGAAAGAAAGAAAGAAAGAAAGAAAGAAAGAAAGAAAGAAAGAAGAAAGAAAGAAGAAAGAGAGAGAGAAAAAAAGAAGGAAAGAAGGAAAGAAAGAAAGAAGAAAGAGAGAAAGAAAGAAGGAAGGAAGGAAGGAAAGAAGGAAAGAAAGAAAGAAAGAAAGAAGGAAAGAAGAAAAGAAGGAAGGAAGGAAAGAAGGAAGAAAAGAAGGAAGGAAAGAAAGAAGGAAAGAAAGAAGCAAGGAAGGAAGGAAGGAGAAAGAAAGAAGGAAAAGGAGGAAAAAAGAAAGAAAAGGAGGAGAAAAGAGAGGGTGGGAGAAAGGAAGGAAGGAAGGAAAGGGAGGGGAGGGGAGGGAAAGAAGACAGTGATGGCAAAGTTAGTTTGGGAGAGGGATGGGCGGGGTGTTGTGAGGCTCAAATGACATCATGGGTATAAAAGACTTTGAAAACAACATACTATATAAATGCCATGTGCTATTATTGTTATTTTTGTTATCATTAACCTGCAGTCACCAGGCCTCCTGTCTGGTGATGACTTCATTCCTTGCACCTTCTACTGCCCTCAGGCTGAGCTCAAGCAATGTTTATAGAGCAAAACAGCAGGATGGGTGCTGGTTAATGTTTAACAATCACACGCACACATTTAAGTGTAGAGACTAAATTATTAACACTTTCTTAAGTCCAGACAGTCAGCAAAACAATAAATCAAGCCTTGGTATACAGGGATTTCTGAGATGCAAATGCTCACACTGAAAATTTAACAAAGGACTCTCATGAACTGGCAAGAACTTGCTCCAGAACATCCCTGGGAGTGGAGTTTGAGAACCTCTATTACTGCTGCCATCTTCCCTAGGGGGAAATGGAGTTTTACAGAAGTGCCAGAAAAACAGCTTCACTCCCAATCTACTGCTCTCTAACCATTAAATCCTGTCAAAAGCAGGTGCTCTTCATTACTCAGAGGAAAAATGCTGTGTAGAGAGTTTCTCACAGAGAGACAATGCTGTATCTTTAAACTGTCTGTGTCTGATGGAAATTGTAGATGCAAATACATCTAACAATCAGTTCACAGAATTTTTCAAAAAGTATTTATAAGTTTTGTGGATTTTTTAGAACCGCTGTGAATAGTAATAGCAAGGGTGATAAGAGAAGAAGGAGGGAGAGAGAAGGGGTGAGCCATATAACAAACTATGTCTCAAACTGAGAAGAGAAGGTGGGGGGTGGATTGAGGGGGAAGAAAGAAATGAGAGAAGAGGAAAAAAGGGAGAAAGGAGACAAGTCATTTTAGTTGAATTCAAACTCTAATGTTTCCATGCTTAACACAATGCCTGGCATGTAATAGGACCTTAATAAAAGCTGTCTTCTGTGGAGCAAGGTGGGGCCTCATCAATTTTTTTCCCCACTGAAGCAATAAATTATTTTGTATTTGATTTGCATTTATTTATCTGTTATATCATTTCAATAGAATGAACTCTCCCTGAGGAGAATCACTCTTTCCTTTCTCCCTTTGCACCTAGAAGCTCAAAACACAGCTTTGCAAGAGTTAGGACTCAGGGACCTCTTAATGAATTTTAAGTATCTGCTTTCTGTTGTTTTAGAGGTTTTTAATCAACTCCTTTGATTGACTAAGAAGTTAAATATACAATTAAATAAACCATTGAGTCTAAGACAGAAGTAGGATGATGTTAAGTGAATTACCAAAAGTAAGACTGCTAATTTGCTGATTGCAAGTACCACTTTATATACTTGTTCCCTTTCCTGATCAGACTGTATGTTCACTAGGGGAAGAGATGCTTTTTACTTTTTCTTTGTATCCCTGGTGCTTAGCACAGCGCCTGGACCATGGTAACCACTTATTAAATACTTAATGACTGATTTATTTTTTGTTTTACTTTTAACATTTTTTGTCTATTTCATTAAATACTTCCCAATTATATGTAAAAAAAAAGTTCAAATCCATTTTTTCTAATGTCTTAAGAGTCTTAAGTTCTTTCCCACCCCTGGAGAAGGAAACAATATGTTATCAATTATACATGTGAAATCATTTAAAGCATATTTCTGTATTAGACATACTACAAAAGAAAACACACATACACAAAACAAGAAAAGTTTAAAAAAGTATTTAATCTGCACTCCAAGTTCAGGAGTTCTTTCTCTCTCATGAGGTGGATAGCATTTTTCATCATGGTCCTTTGGAATTGTCTTGGATCACTGTGTGACTGGTGATTGATTGATAAAGCACCTACTAGGTGTCAAGCACTATGTCAGGAGCTGAGAATATAAAGAAAAAAATGAAATCTATCAGATCAGAGATTTTGAGTTGAAAGGGCCCCTTAGAAGCCATCCAGGATACTTTATTTTAGAGATGAGAAAACTGAGGCCCAGGTAATGGAATCCAAATAAAGCTCCCCCCAGGCCCAATATTCTAACTTCCATATGAGCCCCACGGAACAGCAGGAATATCCTGATTTAAGCACACAATCTAGCTTTGACCACACCACAGGGTCCTGGACTCAATCATAGACCTCACTAAACAGCAGGCCTACTGCCCCTACCTAGCCATGGCCCTCTACACCCCAACCCCGACTCAATATCCTAACTTCCTCCTATCTGCCTCACTGCTCACTAGAACAACAGTACATCCATGAACTCATATTTATCACAGAAACAGCAGGCGTGCCTATGTGATGGGATCCCAGCCACTACCTCTAGCTAGCCACTGCCCGCAGACCCATTCCTCATATTTCTCATAGAAACAGCGGGTGTGTCCATGCCCTCAACCACAGCTAAATCCATCTAATTTTAGAGAAGACCACAATACTCAGCCAATCAGAAAGCAGCAGCACCAGGATACGCAAACAGGATGTGGACCCCAGAACAATAGAAGGAACTCTCCCTAAATAGGCACCTGCAGAGTAATAGCAAAAGCTATCCTTTAGGTGAGTTTATCATATAGATAGATTTATGATAATACCATTAATCATACATTCAAGCTCCCCCAAATGGGTTTTTATGTGTGCTCTATGGGAAATCTTATTCTCAGCTTCACCTAGGCTGGGACTCCTCCCCATTACCTGATCCCTTAGCAAATCCTTCCTGCAACTGAGTCAAATGTACAAGAATACAAGTCATTCCCCAACTGATAAATGGTCAAAGGATATGAACAGGCAACTTTCAGAGGCGGAAATTAAAGCTATCTCTAGTCACATGAAAAAATGCTCTAAATCAGTTTTGATTAGAGAGATGCAAATCAAAACAACTCTGTGGTACCACATCTATCAGGTTGGCAAACATGACAGAATAAGAAGATGATAAATGTTGGGGAGGATATGGGAGAGTTGGAACATTACACTGTTGGTGGAGCTGTGAGCTGATCCAACCATTCTGGAGAGCAATTTGGAACTATGACCAAAGGGCTACAAAAGTGTTCATACCCTTTGACTGAGCAATAGCTGTTCTAGGGTCATAAAAGAGATCATAAAAATAGGAAAGGGTCCCACATATACAAAAATATTTATAGCAGCCCTCTTTGTGGTGGCCAAAAACTGAAAATCAAAGGGATGCCCATCAATTGGGGAACGGCTGAATAAATTATGGTATATGAATGTAACGGAATATTATTGTGCTATAAGAAATGATGAACAGGAAGACTTCAGAGAGGCTTGAAAAGACTTATAGGATCAGATGCTGAGTGAAAGGAGCAGAACCAGGAGAACTTTGTGCACAGCAATGGCCACAGTACGAGAGTTTTTTCTGGTAGATTTGGAACTTCATTGCAATGCAAGGACTTAAAAGAATTCCCAATGGTCTTCTAAGGCAAAATGGCTTCCACATCCAGAGAAAGAACTATGGGATCCAATCACAGAATGTAGCAGATCAGTGTGTGTGTGTGTGTGTGTATGTGTGTTGCATTTTGGTTTGTTAGATGATTTCTCACACTCATTTTAATTCTTCAACACAGTATGACTATAGTGAAAATGTTTTTAATAGGAATGTATGTTTACAACCTATACAAAATTGTATGCCATCTTGAGGCGAGAGGGGAAAATAATAATCTAAGTTATATGATAGTTATTGTAGAACACTAAAAATAAATTAATAATGAAACCAAATTCCTCCTGCCTCTTTAATATTCATAATTTCTGTAATGCAATTGCATCTTTACCCTATAAAAATCCATCTTGCTTTCACTGAAGCTGCTGGTTCCTCTTGGAATCTAGCCCACTTCTGAAGGGTGTCAATCCTCTATAAATGCCTGTACTTAGATTAGAGGTGGTCTGACTCTGAAGTTTTGAAACGGTACTGCCACAACATACCATGAAACCATAACACAGCTAAATTTTGGCTTGCCCAAAGTCATGCAGGTGATCGGCTTTAGAGGCAAGATTTGAATTCAGGTTCTCTGAGTATAGATCCAGTATTCTTTCCACTATATTTCTATATAGTATATATAGGTATATACTAATACCTCTCAGAGTTATAATCATCCATATATTCAATAGAAATGTAATGAATAGGTCTTGGATCCTTTTATCTGAGAACCTTTAGATACTCAAAGTGCTATCATACCCATTTCACCACCTTAAAAAGGAAGGTACTAAAAAGACATATTTTTTTGTCAAGTTATATAATTACTTTCATGTTGCTCCCTTCCACTGAATTCACTTTAATTCTATTCCACAAATATCAATTAAGTTCCTTCTATGTCCAAAGCATCTGATTCAGTAAATTGGCAAAACACCATCATTTTGGGGTACTAGAAGGAAAATACAATGTGAGAAGGATTTTTGAAACATTTTTCTAACAGAAATGTTACCAATAACTACATCTAAGAATTGAATTGATAGATTTCTCTCCCCATTCTTCCAGCTATTTTCTTATCAAAGTTCTTTGGATTTCGTTTAGGGAATACATATTAGAGGCTTTATAATAAATTACATGACATCCTGAGATAATGCAAAAACCAAACTTCCTTCCCATTTTCCAATCTCTACTTCTAAGACCATCAATCAGAGCACAACCTAAAGCCAATCTAACATCTGAGAGCTGTAGAGAGCTGACAAGAAAAATTTGTGAATGAGAGGCAGCACAAATGTTGTGAAAGAACATCCACCAAATGAATTTTTCCATTTAAAATTGATTCTCCTTCCACCATGTCCTTCCATAAGTTTTCTCCACCTCCCACACTATTCTCTCTCCCTCTCAAACATCTGAGTCCTGCCCACATCAGCTTCCCTGACAATTATTTCTCATAAAACAGTCACTGGTGTTGATGTGTTGAACAAATTTTCTTTTAAATGAAAGGTTTACTTACTTTGTCCTTCCCCAAATTCTACCTTTCTGAGTTTAAAAAATAATGAATTAATGTGATCTTAATGTCTTGGATAATAAAATATAACTTAGTAGTTTCCATTCAAAACACTAATATAGTTTAATGTTTGGGGACTGGGTTTTTTTAATCTGAGTTTTTTTGTACGGTTGTATGACTGATAACTGAAAATAAATTATAAAATAACTCTGTTCTGGTCAGTATTGAAAAGAAAAATTGATTCAGAATAATATTTTAATATTTAACTAAAAATATGATAATAGATATCAATGGTCCTAACACTTATCTGATATTTTTCGGCCCACCTTTGTCATTTCAAAGGTAAAGGGAACTCCCAGCGTGGAACTCTGCTTTACCCTCCAGTACAGGTCACATTCTAATAACAAGAGCTCCACTGAAAACTATGACTTAGTCTTGCTAAAAACAAGCAAATTTCATTTTGCCCCATCTTTATTGGGTCTAGTTTCATGAAATATGTAATGCATGTATCTCTAGCACTGTTAATATAAGGCTTCACAGAACATTTCACAGCTGAGTGCACTTCATCCTGCAAGCTGTGAAAGTTGAAGATTGTCCAATCTATAACATCACCTCAGCTGCATATTTCCTGTAGGTGACAACTATAAATTAGGAAAGCTCAAGTATAGGACAGTAAGAACCAACATGTGTATCTGACGTTTATCTACTTAGATTTATTTGAGGACACCTCTATTCAGTAAGAAGTTAAGAATGATTGGGATGTGGGGCACTGTAATTTGTACAAAATAAAATAATATTTAGAAGGAGGTCAGTGGGAAGAATGTTGGATTGGAGGTTAATAGATTCAGAGCTGATGGGCATCTTAGAGGGCATCAGGTCCAATTTTCTCATTAAGAATCTGGGTTTCCAATCTCAATTCTGCCACTAATTATGGCCTATGTAACCTTAGACGTCACTCAGAACCACAGTGTTCTTATCTATAAAATGAAGGGGTTGGACTACACAGCCTTGGAGGTTCTTTCTAGCTCTAAATCTATGAGTCAATGAATATCTCAATCCAAAATTAAAACTTTCTCTAGGCTGGAGTCACAAAATCAAGCTACCTATGTTAGGGGCACCACTGATAAAAGAGGTTAAGGTACAGCTTGCCCAATGGTTGGTGTCCAACAAGTCAGTAGGCATCAAGGGATCCACCTCTAAGTCCCTTATAGGAAGACTAGGGCTAGAGCTCTTTGATGAGAAAGAAGAGAAGAAAGGAGGATGAATGGATGAGGGGAGGGAAGTGAATGAGGAAGAAGACTGAGTTCAAGGGTTAGGTGAAGATCATGACCTTCTGCCAAATATAAACCCCTGAGGGTCAAGGAGACAGATAAGAGCCTAGAGGAAGTAGCCCAGGGAGAAATGAGCCCAGTGACAGGAGGAATGGTAGCCCTTTGGGAAATGACCTTCTTCCTTTATTCCTGCCAGTCCTGTTACCATAAAACTGAGACCAGCCCTAGAGCGGACTATATTGGGGGGTTGGGGAGAGACACAGAAGAGGAGCTCCTGGCAACAGGCAGATGAATTATAAGCAACTTCTTTTTGTCGGTGTTGTTGTTTTCATGTCTGACGCTTCGTGACTCCACTTGGGGTTTTCTTGGCAGAGATACTGGAGTGGTTTGCCATTTCCTTCTCCAGCTCATTTTACAGTTGAAGAAACTGAGGCAAACCGGGTTAAGTGACTTGCCTAGGGTCACCATGCTAGTAAGTATCTGAGGCCAGATTAAAACTCACCAAGATGAGTCTTCCTGACTCCAGGCCCAGCACTCTATCTACTTCACCATCTAGATGCCCAAGCTGATGAAGAAACAGTTTAAACAGCGATACAAAGGGAAAAAATTGGAGTATAATAGGACACACTGAAGATATTAAGGCAAATTATAGCAAATTAATCTAAAAGGAATGTTCAGAATGGATTGAATTGGGGAAATGGTTGACACTGCAGGTAGGACACCACTTTGAGGGCTACTGAAAAAGTTTAGCCAAGAGATAATGAGTCTGGTCTAGCATGATAGCAGCAGGAATGGAAAAAAACTTGATTGCTACATCATATTGCAGAGAGAGAAACACTGGGATTTAAGATGCTATCCATTGGGAGATAGGTTTTGCTCCATTTATACTGACTCAGAATGATCTGTATTTTACTCTCAATCTCTCTGCACTCAGTTCAGCACTACAGGGTTTGTAGGAGGGTATGGAAAGCAAAATAAGGTGATGAATAGGAGAGATGTGTATAGCAAAGTAAAGTAGTCAGAGATTGCCTATTTTAAACTGATTTTATTTGGAATTAAATTTACTAGAATACTTTTTTTAAAAAATCTACCTAGTGTTCTCCCCACACTGTCAATGCATCTAGAAACTGTATGTGCTTAGCACAGTAGAGAAATGAAAATGCCCTCTAATGGCTTTGCCGGCACCTTTCCCAGTAAATGTTTTTTATCCTAGAATCTGGCAGTCCTTTGTTTTTACAATAATATCCTTTCAAATTGCATTTTATTTTACTTCTTCGATCTGATTTTAGTCTTTGTTAAATTGAAATTGGAGCCATTTCATATCAATAAACATCCCCAGATGTTCTACTCAGAGGAAAGTGAACAATCTCATTTTTTAAAAATGTGGCAATGTCCTACTTACAGCTGAGGAAGTGGGGAACCATCTCAGAAGTCTGAGAGAGGATGTACCCTCTCCCTCTCTAATCACCTAAAGAGGGAACCACTCACCACAAAGACAACTTTAGCATCTCCTGACGAATCAATTTATTTCAATCCAAATGATTTCAAAACATCGAACTCCAAAGGACTGTGTCTCCTTTTCAAAAAGAAAAAAGGAAGATTTGAGACTTTTTTTTGGCCCAAACCAGTGTACTTTAAAGTTGGCTGGATGAAGAGAAAGTACCTGTCATTGATTTTCTTTAATTCAGAGTTCAAAATTGGTTCATTATTTTCAGGGATCAATATAAGACTCTTTTTCAGATAAAGGTTAGCTTAGATTTTATTTTTTCCTTTAATCAATTTACCCATCTATTACACTTCCCTATTGTTGTTTGAGCTACCCTAAATAAATCAGTTGCCTTCCTCCTGTGTTTTTAAGTCCTTGGAATATCTGTGGAGTATAAACAACCTCACATTCATCACTTAATCCTCTCTGTAATGCTATTAATTTTCATAATGATTTTTCTCATTAACTTCTCCACAATTTCTGCTTTTAAAAAAATGACTGCTTAAGAGACCAGAGTGAGCGATAGCTGAGGCTCAGTTTCCCCAATTTGCACCCCAAACAAGCACATTACCTAACAATGAGTAGTAACAAGAAAAGGAGAAAATGGAACAAGTCACCCCAAGGCCAATCTTCCAGGAAACAACAGAAGATCTGTTTTTAGATCTCAAGGCCCCAGTTGTAGTATTCCTCTCCCATATCCTGAAGCTGCCTCTTTCCCTAGTCCCACATCCCTTGGGACTGCTGTAGTTTGGGGCCATAGCTATCCGAGTTAAACCTTTGGAAGGGTCTCCCCTCACCATCATCACCACCACCCCCTGCCTCGTGCCAAGCCCTCCTGAATCAGACTAATCATAATGGTCAGAATAGAAATTATGATAGCAACTGTAGAAAAAGGTAGAACCTTCAAAATGTGGGCCTTATGAACACAGCATCTCAGACAGTCCAGAAGGTAGGGGCTGCTAGTAGGATGGCTTTTGGAGAAGTAGAGAAGAGAGCAGCTTCAATGGCCTCTTGGTGTTTCCTAGTTGTGATTGTCCAGTAAGACACTGTCTATTCCCAAGGTCAAGGCCATGAATCCAACTAATCCTGGATAACAGGATGCTGTGGCTTGGGGTGCTAGGAACCCTAAATCACGAGGTACAGGGCAGTTCTGCCAAAAAAGAATTTGACCACTCAAGCTCAACACCTTGCTTCTCCATTGGGGAATATTCCCTCACTTGGGAGATAAGCTCCATGGCCAATGGACAAGAAGGAGGGCTTGTAAAAGTTTCTATTGGTCTTTTGACCTGTACAACCTGTGCAGATACGACTAGTGACAAGTGTGTCTGGAACTTTACATCAGTCAGCTGTACCAATTGTACTGAGGGAGCACTTCCTACTTACACCTATGGATGTGTCCCTCCCCCTACTTGCCTTAGGGGCTCTACCTTTTTAAGCTTTTCTTTAAGTTGTCACAAAGCCACAGACCCTTCTAGTTACAACACTCCTATTGATCTCTTAAAGACACTCCTCTTGCCTGGGAGCTTAATGTGCAACCATTCTAATCCTTGGAGTATCTATAACCAAAGCCTCTTATGAACTAGCCCCATCTGTGCCCCCAAAGGCTATACTCTCCTTCTTGGGATTGGTAAACCAAGTGACAAAAATTCTAGGGAAGAGGTGAGGCAAAATGCCTCCGCATGGCAAGACCCCAGAACTACTGTCCTGGCCACCCAATGCTTATTACCTTACAAAGACTTTCAGATTTTTAGTACCTTCAAGTTTTTAGCACCCCCTTTCCATTTTCAATGCCATACAGCTCAGGGCCTCTAACTTGTAAAGGGAAAAGCATGGATTCTGGGGAAATGTCCTCTGGTTCCTTAAAAGGGGAGCAGAGTAACTCATGCCTTGGTATGGTCATCTACAACATGAACTCATTCCTTCTAATGTTACAGAGAACACTTACCAGCTGGCAAATGGAACAGCTTATAGTCATCAATCTTTGGATTCCTTAGCAAAAGTCATCCCAGATAACAGAATAACCCTAGACTACCTGTTTGCCTCTAGTGGGGGTATATGTGCTCCAGCAAACCCCTGTTGTTGCATGTACATCAACAACAGGTAGAGAGCCATACTGAATGTATTTTGGAAAAGGCTAATTGAATGCAAGAAATCCATAAAAACCTCAGTGTCCCCAAATCATTGTGGAAATCTTGGCTCCTTTCTGTACTAGCCCCTATTTTTATTCCCCTCCTGATCATATTCTTTTGGTCTTTGTTTGCTTAACCTCCTTCCCAGATTTGTCTCCTCCAGGCCATCAACTTCCATATGACTGCTCAGGCCATAAACCAATCTCCTACTAGAGTCCAAGGTTTCTAGCCTGGCATCAGATAGGTTCCAAAGTCTGACCCCTTGAATGGGACCCAGCAGGGACACTTAGCAGGAAACAGTTTGAGAAGCCAAGACCTTCTCCTCTTACCCCAAAAGATTTTGAGTCTTGTTTGGAAGGGGGACTGATGAGATTGATGAAGCAATGGGACCCCTAAAAAGGGTCCTTGAATTTTCCCATATATTTTAGTAGCCCAGATCACTGATGCCTCCATCCGAGGCATCTGGCCCACCCCAGCCTACCTTGATTATTTAATTAGCTTACTTGACACTCCTTAATCCCATCCAGATTTTCTCACAGTCTTTTTCTGTATAAAAATATCAGTCCCATCTGTTGAGGTTCGGAGTGCTCAGGACCCCAAAATAGCAACACGCCGGGTCCTGTTCAAATGAAATTCTACCCAAGTCTTCTTTAAGCCAAAGCAAAAGATTTGCTATTAAAGATTTGCTATATTAGGTTGACTCTTGAGAACTATTTGTGATGCTTGTATTGACAAGCGGGGCAAATAGACTCATCTGAGCTAGATTGAGTCTGAGCACCTTCAAAGAGGTGAGATGTAACTTACATACAGAAAGACTGTGGGAGAGATTTGAGGGTCATCTGGAAGTCTGGGGTGAAGGGAAAAGGGATTTAGGGAGGCTCTTGAGGAGTCCAAGGAGGATCTTAATGGGACTGGGGTGACTGATCAAGGGTGGGAAACAGCTGGAGGCAATCAGGAGATATCAGAAAATGGAGCCAGTCTAGGTTAAGGGTAACAGATTTGCATGTGAAAATCCAGATTAAGTGGAAAGATTTAAGGAGAGTTCGAGGAGGTTCCCAGAGTCTGTACCCATCATCATCCTTATCAAATGTGCAAATTCTTAGAATCTGGCCCACCTTCTATTGGTGATACAATAAACCTGGCTCTTCTGACTGGAAGAAGGCTTGAGTGATCAAATTCTTTTGAGGAAGACTCTCCTTGTACCCTTAAATTTCACAGTTCCTAGTACCCCAAGGTACTTGGAGAATAGGTCCAGAATAAATTTGGTGACTATAGAGGAAAGAAGGGTCCAGAAGTGGAAAAGTTAACAGATAAAATGCTTGACAATGCTAAAATTCTACCTAAAGTCCTATCTACCTGGGCAAATCATTTAACCTCTGTCTCAGCTTCCTCTTCTGAAAAAAGGAAGATAATGTAACAGTACCTACTTCCCAGGGTTATTATGAGATCAAATAAAATTACATACATATATATGTAAAGTGTTTCATAAACCTTAAAGTGATATGTAGATACTGCTAATATTATTATATTATTAATTTAAAGTTGAAGAGAATTTCAGAGCATCTAGTACAACTGTTTTATTTACAGATGAAGCATATGAGCCCAAAGAGGATTTGTCCAAGATCGGGCAATCACATAGTGGTCAGAAGAAGTGATACAAGGACACTCTCAAGGTCTCTCACTCTCAAGAACTTTGGATTTCACTGTGTGACATGGGAGACACTGGCACAGGACCATTCAGCATGAAGTGTCCACATCAGAAACGGTCCTGTACTCTTTGAGCAAAGCAGAATTGAGACAGCACAAAATAAATGTAGGATGCTCAAATTTGGGATATCCACCTCAAATATTCACACAGACTATTGTGCCCAACCTGTGGTGGAGCATTCTGAGCTCATGTTGGTCTGATCAGTCACAATCAGACACGCTGAAATTTCACTTTATCATGGTGATGCCATTTTGGTCCTCTTCGAAGATAAAGGACACAACCAAACCAAACCAAAGTTGTAGTAAGAAGCAAATCTTGAATCCAGCAGGTTTAATTGATAGAATGTTTATTGATTCTTGTTAACTAATTTGTCATTTCTTTGGATTCCTTTTCCTATTCCAGAGCCTGGGCCTTTCCCTGAGAGATGCATCTCTAGTTTATGGTGATTGTTCTATTTTCATAGAAAGTATAGAAGGTAATTTGCCTCCCAGGCTATCAACTCAAGGAGTTTGGTGTCCAGTTTTTAATACCTAAGTCTCCTACCTTCTCCCAAGTGGATGAGTGAATGGACAAAAGCCTGAGGGACAGTGGGAAGCCTAGGGTCCATTGTCAATGTCTCCAATCACACCTGTCTGCTTCATATGCAAATGAAGTCAATCAAAGTCTAACTGATTTTTGTTTCTACATATGGAGCCCTAGACTCTCTCTTGACCTTCAATCCTGTGCCACTAAGTGCCCATTCAGTATTCCCAACTAGATGTGAGGAAGGCATCATAAACTCAACCTATCCAAAAAGAGAACTCATGATCTTTTCCCCACAACCTTCCCAAATTTCTAACTTCCTTATTTCTACTGAGAGTACCACCATCCTCCTCATCACTCAGGTTTAAGGCTTTGGAGTCATTCTTGAATCTTCTCTCTCCCTTATTTCCCATATCTGACCCATTGCCAACTCTACCTGCATATCTGTCACTATGGACCCCTTCTCTTTCCTCTTACTCCTACCTCCCTTGCTCATACCCTCATTACGTCTCTCTGGAGCACTGTAGTAGCAGCTTGGATTCCCTGCCTCTCGTCTCCTATATCCCCATCTATCCTCCACATAGCTGAAATTGACATTCCTGAAGCACAAGTTTCACCTTGTTACTTTCTTTCTCAGAAAGCTCTAGTGGTTCTAAATTACCTGTAAAAAAAAATCCAAACTTCTCTAGCTTTAAAAACCCTTCAAAATTTTGTTTCAGTTTACCTGTCCAAAATGACTGCACACCACATTCCTTCCTACGCTTTATGTTCAAGTCAAATCTGCCTCTTTAACATTTCCCATATATAGTGTTCCCAGTACCATCTCTGCACTAGAATAAGTGGTTCCCCACATCTGGAATATAGTCCTTTCTCACCTCTGCTTGTAGAATCCCTAGCTTCCTTAAAGGTTTAACTCAAATGCTACTTCCTATAGGTAGACTATCCTGAGTCTCCTAATTGCTGGTAGCCTCTTTCCACTTTTGAAAATTTCTTTATATATAGTTAATACTTATATTTTGTATTTATTTATCAATACACATATTGTTACCTTCTCCAGAATGTAAGCTGCAGCAGAAGCTTACATCAGCATATCTGTCAGTGTCAGTGCCTAACACGGTAACTTAATAAGTACTTCTGTGTATTGAATGAATGAATGGGTGAAGGAGACATGGTTAAAGCACAGACATCTAATAGGACAAAGAAAGAATAGGTCACAACAGTGAGGGAATAAATGTTTTATAAATATTACCTCATTTAATCCTCACAATAACCCAACCAGGTTCATGCTGTTGTTATCAACATTTTACAGTGAGGGAAACTAAGGTAATTAGAGGTTAAAATAACGGGTCCAAAGTTACACAGCTGGGTGGCACAGTGGATAGAGTGCTGGCCAGGCCTGGAGTCAGGGAGACTCATCTTAGTGAGTTTAAATTTGGCCTCAGACGTTTGCTAACTGTGTAACCCTGCTCAAGTCACTTAACCCTGTTTTTGTCAATTTATTCATCTATAAAATGAGCTGAAGAAGGAAATGGAAAATCACTCTAGTATCTTTGCCAAGAAAACTCCAAATGGGGTCATGAAGAGTTGGATACAACTGAAATGACTGAACAAGATCTCCCCCATATCCTCTTTAATAAATAATTAAATAATTGTATTTAAATAAATTAAAATTAGATCTTAAATAATTTTTAAAAGAAAAAGTGGACGAGAAAAAAGTCACCAAAATTGATCAACACACAAAAAAACACTTATGTGAAATTTTCCACTAACATGAATCCTGACTTCTACAAAGGATTAGAAGGAGGTAGCATCTCAAATCTCTTCTCTGGAGCCAAGCTTGGACTTCATAATTTTGAAACATTGAATTTTGGTGACTTGGCGATTATTGTTCTTTCAAGTCCATTACTGTAGTAATTGTGTATGTTTCCTCCTGGCTCTGCTTACTTTACTTTGCATCAGTTCATGTAAGACTTTCTAGGTCTATTCATTATATTATCATTGCTTCTTACCAACACAGTAATATTAAAAAATAATGCGAATGTTTATATTTAAGTTATACATCCATTTGGAGCTTATATTAAATTACTAGCTTTAGAGTCATGAAAGACTGAGTTTAAATTACAAAATTTCAAATATATATGATTGTAAAACTCTGAACTTCAGTTTCCTCATCTGTTAAATGCGAATAATAATAACTATCTTGCAAGATTGTTGTGAAAAGAAAGTGAGATCATGGATAGAAAACGATCTACATACTTTAAAGTGCTACATTAATGTGCCCTATTGTTACTATTATGTGATATAAGGTGCTGGCCTATTATGTTCTGGAAAAATTCAGGTCTAAGGCAGCTAAGTGATACATAATAGATAAAGTGCTGGACCTTGAGTCAGCAAGACCCTGAGTTCAAATTTAGCATCAGATACTTTAAGAGTCTTCGTGAATCTTCCTGATCTCCAGGCTCAGCACTCTATCCACTCTGCCACAAATTAAATCTATCTTTAAACACAGAGATGAATAGAAGGAAGTACCTTTACAATTATAGGTTTTAGAAAGCTCCTTCGTCAAACAAGTGATAGTAGAGGTCTCATAAAATACAGGGCTACCCAATGGAATAATGATGTGCCTAGATATCCTTGAAACCCTGAATTACTACCACCCACCCTCTTGCACACTTGATGCTGATTACTTCACCTTTCTGTCCCTGAATACCTCATCTCCCATGGCAGGTTTTCCTCTATAAGAATCCCCAGCTTCTTCTGGCTAGTGGGCACCTCCCTCAAGGAGCCATCTCCCTGAAGTGTCCATCTCCCTTGGAAAACTGCCTCCCTTGTGAGACAACCTGGGGTGGGGGGAGGGTTATTTCTTTTAAAAGCTGCTGTCTCCATTAAAGAGCTGCCTCTCCTTTAGCTGTGTGACCCTGGTCAAGTCACCTAATCCTGATTGCCTTAAAAAAAAATCACAATCACAGTGTATCTCAAGTCTTCTATTCTCAACTGAAAATGAAACACTTTTAAAGTATCACTTTCCACATATTTTTTCATCTCTCATGTTCAGATTACCTATACTTTTCTAAACTATTGAGATTTTTCATTGTATTTACTTGGTTAACATAAAATATTTCCCTACACTCAACTACAGGAAGGTTCTGAATCAGCTCAATCCATTCCTCATTCCTCAATTCTGTCTACCTAAGTGGTTCCCAAGTTGTCTATCACTAAGTAGCTTAGTGGACTGATACACATCAAAGTTAAGTGACTTGCCCAAGTCACAAATAGATTTAAGTGTGTTACAGATGAGATATGAACCCAGGTCTTCCTAACTCCAAGTCCAGCACTCTGTTGATATGTAATGATACCTTTTATCCCATGTCTCAATATGCTGTCATGAAAATATCTTAGAATCTTTTTCTTCCGCAGATTCAACCTGTTATTGTAGAACCTAGGAATGTGTTATAAACTATAGAAGCATGATGATTTCTGCATATGGGAGGCCTTCAAGTTGAGACTGGATAATCACTAGTCATAAATATTGAGAAGGTAATTCACAATTTCAGCATAGTTTGGAATAACTGTTCTCAAGTATCTCTCCAACTCTAAGATTCTGAGATGCTCTACCAATGGTATGGAAGATCCCAAGGAGCATTATAGAGACTTTCATTGATGGTATAATCTAATTATGATTTTGCAAACTTTCAAGGGTGTGAAGAGAAAAAAGGTCCCTTTTTTGGGAACAGTTTTGGAGGTGAACCAAAACTCATAGACTCTTTAGTTTTGAGTTATTTTAAACATGGATTTTTAAAAAATATTTCCAATAACCATCCTGTAAGTCAAACGAGTACTTTTTGTTCTGAATTTACATATGTAAAATCAGAGATGCAACAATCTAAGGAATATGTACAAGTTTATAAGTAAATCAAAAGATAGAATACAATTTCCCTGGTAATAAGCAAAATATTAAAATATTCCTCCATCTTGGTTTATAGAGATAGTGTGAATATACATGAAATGAATGTGAAGGATTTAGAGCCCTTTGGGGGAAAGGCCCTGTGTATACTCAATGCTTTCATGTTGTTATTTATTACCATCATATTTACCTTTCATGTATGTTTGCCTTAGGGGAAACCTCAGTCATCTCTTAATCTTTTCTCATGAACAAATCCCAACATTTATTTAATAATTTTTTTTGTTGTCCTGACCTCTTCAACCTAATTTCTCTCTGGTTTTTTCATGATGAAGTGCCCAAAGCTGAATGTATTGTAAAGATTCCAGTGCAAGAATTAGCATTTGAAAGCATAATGTGAATGTGAGACAGACTCTGGAGGATTTAATTTTTACAACCTGTTTTTGGCAGCTTCAGTAAGATAATGAGAACTGAATTATGATTCAGTTATTTAAAGAATAACTCTTTTCCCTCTGATATGTATTTCCTTTATTCCTTCAATATGTACTTTCTTAAAAAAAATTTCCAACAATAAGTATTTCTGCATAAAATTTCTGAAAACTATGTATATAAAATTAATTTTATTCTAACCTTGCAAATTCCAAGCTTCAGCAATGAGCAAAATTGAATACACTATTCACTGAACTGCTTTGGGGGATTACGAGCAAGATTGTTTGCCTCCATAAACCTCATGCAGTATTGGAGTGACATTTTGGCACCAAAAGGGAATTAAAAGAATGGAAATTGTTTATCTAAAAAAATGAAAGGCCTTGCAGCATTATGGGATAGGTGCATCAGAAGAGAGAGCCATGTCACATTCGAATTTTTTTGGCATTGTGACATATTTTTTAAATTTGCTTCTTGAGATAGGGAAATCAGGGTTTTTAGTGAAATGATGGAAAATCCATCTCAGAAAGAAAATCTCATTATGAGCTCAAAGATTAGAGACTTTTGCTTCTGAAGTCTAACATATTGTCCCCTACTAGTTCAAACTGTTCAAATTTTTCCCATTCAAAATGAGGAGAAAAATCTTCAGCTACGACAAAAAGATGACAGCTGTTATGAGGGACAATTGACACAAGACCATTCAAAATTACATCTAGCCCAAACTCTAGGAAGAGATTGTTATGTGGTTATCAACACTGAAGGGCTAATCTTGCAGGGAGGATTGGGGGCGGGGGGCACAGGGAAGGAATACTGTAGAGCTGGAAAGAAAAAAAATGGGGGATGTGAAACAAAGGTTTCCACTTTATGACTGTAAGGTGTAAATAATGTAAAAAAATAATCTCCAGTTTCTAGATTGCAAAGCCTAAAGAATCTACAGTCATACACAATAGTGGAAAATGTCACAGAAAAGAATCAGAGAAAACTTCCTGGAAACATTATATATACACATATATGTATACATACATGTATATGTGGGTCACACACAGATATTTGTTGTTTTCAGTAGTTCCAGTTGTGTCCAACTCATCATGTCCCTATGTGGAGTTTTCTTGGCAAGGATACTGGAATTGTTTCCCATTTCAATTCTCCATACCATTTTACAGATGAGGAAACTGAGGAAAACAGGATTAAGTGTCTTGCCCAGGGTCACAAGTAAGTGTCTAAGGCCAGATTGGAACTCAGATCCTCCTGTCTCCAGGAGGCATCATTCTTTCCACTGTGCCACCTAGCTACCAAATGTACATATATAATTTATAACCAGTTTTTACAATCAGTTTACAATTTATAATCAGCTCTTGAGACGTGTTATAGTAAAGGTGTTGCACAAGGCTAATCTATAGTGATCTCTTTTAGTTCTCAAAATACAGCAATAGCATTGTTTTTTAAGATTCTGGATCCAGGTTTACTATAGAATATAGAGTTTTCCTAAGATGGTGAAAAACAATGTCCAGGTGAGCATAGACACTTCAATGCAGTTCTGTATTGATTTAAGATCAGTATTTTGATATCAATCTTGAAAGAAGTCTGTAATTCAGTGTTCTTGCTGCTGTCACATTCAGTATTTTCATCAACAACTTGAAGGCACAAATGATCATAAGAACAAGTTGTTTAGCTTCAAATCCAGCACTCTTTCTACTCCATCAGTGTTGTTTCTCTAGAGCGAAAGACTTGACTACTGTCAGATTATTTAAAAATCAAACCAAACAAACCAAACAAAAAACACATCTCCCTCCTAAACTCTCATCTTTCTAGTGAACTAGTTAAGCATATAGTCTCTTAGTGGCCTGAATTAATCAATATACATTTATTAAGCACTTATTATGTGTCAAGCATTGTGTTAAGCGCAGAGGATACAAAAAGAGGCAAAAGACAGAGCCTGCCCTTAAGCAGTTTATCTTCTAATGGGGGAGACAACACAAGAATAAGTATATACAAAGCAAGCAATATATAGGATAAAGAGGAAAAATAGGAAATACTTAACAGAGGGAAGGCACTAGAAATAAGAGGGGTTAAAGAAGGCTACTTGTAGAAGATGGAATTTTAGTTGGGATTTAAAGTAATTCAAGCAGGTCAGTATTGTAGATGGAGTAGAGAAGGGAGTGTTTCGGGCATAGGTTACAGTCGGAGAAAATAACCAGAGCTGAAAGACAGAGAGTATTATTCGTGCGACAGCCTGGAGAGTGCATGTTCCACTGTGATCTCCTGCCTTAGCTAACTGACTGTGCCTTAGACACAGGAAAGAATAAGTGTTAGAGAAATATAGCATATTAAATCAGAAGGAATAAGACTCCATATTTAAATTTTTTTCTTCACTAAAACCACATTTAAGACAGGAAAAGCTTGAGAGTAAGTAAATGAGGGGAGCAACAGTTTAAATGTGCATATATGCATACACTTCAAAATAAAATAAATACAAGCCCTAATATCAGGGGTGGGTTTTGTTGCTACTTTCAAGGGACCTTCATAAAACTGAGAGAGAGAATTCTAGAGGTTTGAACAAACTCTGGCAATTCGCTATTGAAAAAGAACTCCCATTCTGTTCAATTTACATAACTACAAGACAGAGCTCTTCAGTTTTTCGATTATTTTAGGTTTCACAGGGCTAAGTTACTCAGGTTTTCTCTTTGAGGTTCATATTTCAAGGTTTGTTTTCCTCTTTATTTCCACTGATGTTCTCCCTGGTGCCACACTACTATGTTGTCTTCAGGAGTCTAGCACAAAGCAGAGCAACCGAGGCGGGCTGAACATATTGATTACCGAGTGAAATGGTTGCCCTGGCAACCATTGTCCAATGAAAGGTCTTAGAACTCCTTCCCTTTCTCACGTGTTGCTTTTTCCCTCCCAAGGGTTTCAGCAATCACAGATGGCAGAAGTAGATACAAAAGTACCTGCTTCCAGTGTGTTGCCACTGAGAAAAGTGGATTTGGGAAGAGATACCCTGCCCTGATCAGAAAACTGATTATACACCTGCATGGCTCTTAGGTGATTGCATACCTTCTCATTTGAACAGTATCTGAGCCACTTCTGAGACATCCTGCTGGGGGCCATTGTCTTTTGTATTCAACAAAGACGTTTGAAAAGTGTTGGACTTTGGCTTTATTTTTCAGTGTGTAATGCACCTTTATAGATGCTATTTCACTGAGTAATGAAAACATATAATGGTATAGATAGATATACACACACATATACATATACATGTGTGTGTGTGTGTGTGTGTGTGTGTAAAACAGATGAGAAAATCATGTCTCAAGAGAGGTGGCTCCCATACTCAAACTTAGCTCTTCAGACTTCAAGTTCAATGTCATTTCATCATTCATTTTCATTCAACAAGCATTTGTTACACATCTGCAAATATTCTAGTTGAGAGGCAGGGTAACAACGTAGATGGAAATTCACCCCAGGAATCAGGAAGTCCTGGGTTCAAATACTGCTAATATATACTGGCTTTGTGACTCTGGCCTTCACCTTAACTTCTCAGTGCCTATAGAAATCTCTGAAAACATAGGTTTCAGAGAAAGGTGAGGGACAGACTGCCTTGGTACAGAGGGAGTTATCAGGCACTCCATACACAAGGGAAATCACAGGTCCATTTTCTTGTTGTTATTGTTTTATTTAGACACTGTTATTGTGTCACTTCACCTTCACTCTCGAAGAGGACCATGACCTCAGGGAGGCGATGCCTTGACATGCGGGTGAATTGGATTTAAGTGAGGGAGGGCTGTGCAAGGTCACCAACCTCACTTTCTCTCAAGATATGTAGATCAGGATGACTGGAGTTGATCCTGAATGCAGTGGGAGACCTTGGCCTTTTTAAGCTAAGGTCTTTTCCAGGTCTCAGTTTGACTGAGGCAATAACCATTTAGCGATTAAGACTAGGTAAGAAGTGAGGCAGAGAATGTCCTCTTTACCCAGTAAAAAAAAACAAAGACAAAAAAAATCTAGGAGAGCAAGACCCTCAGAGTCAAAACAACAAAAAAAAAATTGCTATGTACATTCACTCCGAGCCAATCAGGACCCAAACAAGGAACAAGTGTGGCTTAACCTGGGACCTATTGTTGGCCAATCAACGAGAGCCAGAGTCATTTGGGTTTTGATGCTAGGTACCCAGCAGTACAGTGTGAGTTGACTTCAGAATGTCTCTCCAGGCACTGCTCCATCCTAATCCCCTCTTATGACCAGTGGATCTGTGTGTTCGTCCTTCGTTGCCAAAGAAGACCATGCCATCAGAGAAATGATGACATGACTTGCACTTGACTTTGTTTTGAGTGAGGGAGGGCTGTGTAGGTCACCAGCCTTACTTCTCTTCCAGAGCCATCTGAATCCAGTGACCAGATATTCGTCAAGATGACTGGAGATGACCCAGGATGAGGCAATTGGGGTTAAGTGTCTTGCCCAAGGTCACACAGCTGGTGAGTATCAAGTGTCTGAGGTGAGATTTGAACTCAGTGACTCCTGCACTGGTGCTCTATCCACTGCACCACCTAGCTGCCCCTATGACCAGTGGATACACTTCCAAGGGTAGACGAGCAATTTGTGGTAATGAAACATCAAGACACCATTAGGCCCATACCTAGTCCTTAATAGCATGACCCTAATCCCTCCAGGGCAGGCAGCTAGGTTGTACAGTTGATAGAGGTCTGGACCTGAAATTAGGAAGACTAGTTAGGAAAAATCTAACCTCATATACTTACCAGCTGTGTGACCCTGGTAATGTTATTTAACTTTTTTTGCTTCAGTTTCTCATCTGTAAGATGAGCCGGAGAAGGAAATGTCAAGCCATTCCAGCATCTTTGCCAAGAAAACCCCAAATGAGGTCATCAAGAGTTGGACATGACTGAAACAGCTTAACAATCAATCCAGCTAAAGGATGAAGACAAAATATTCCTTTTTATCAAATGCTAATTGAAGACTTTCTATGTATAGTGCACTATACTAGGAAGTGTAAACCTGATTTGTGTCCTGAGCAGAGCTTACAGCTTGCTTGGAGAAGGAGAACCTAAAAATATAAATAACCTAACACCTGGTCTATTAGTTTAGTTGAAAAGGCTGCAATAACAGTGCACATCTGTGGAACTCTTAAATAGGTTTGAAAAAACATTTTCTTTACAACAACACTCACTGTGAGAGGTAGGTAGTGTAAGAGAAGGAAATAAGCATTCAGATGGCATCTACTATGTGTACAGGCGCTTTTTACAAATGTTATCTCATTTCATCCTCACAACAACCCCATCTTACAGCTGAGGAAAGTGAGGCAGACAGAAGTTAAGTGACTGGTCAAGAGTCCAATAGCTAGGAAGTATAAGAGGATTTTAACTCAGGTTTTCCTGACTCCAGGACCAGTGCTCTACCCACCTAACTATCTTAGGTACAAGTATTATCAACTCCATTTTATAGATAAGAGAATTAAGGCTCAAAGGAATCAAATAATTTTCTTATGGTCACACTAGTAGTTTTAGAGGTGAGATTTGAACACAGTCCCTGACATCAAGACCAAACCTCTTACCACTCTTCCGACCTGTGTCCTATAATCTTTAGAAGTTCTATGTGTAAGTATCATAATAAGGGGAAGAGATATTGCAGAAGGCCCACTGAAGTGCATTTTCCATTGCATAAATATAAACAAAAAAAATGGAAAGAATTGAGGTAATCTTTCTCTTTTAATGGCAACAGTTCCAGAAATAGTCCATAGGACCAGAGCTAAGACAAAAAGATTTCCTACAACTTGCCACATCAGGTTTTTACTGTGCTTGGGAAAGGTATCTGCTAGTTTATTTGACCCCAGTGGGCAGTTCCAGCAACCCAGCTGAAAACCCCTCTTCATTCTAGTTACTTCCATTTTCACATGTCCCATAAATATTTCCAGGCATTGTACAGGTGCTTTTTATAAATATTATCTCATTTGGCCCTAAATGTTAGTGCAAAACTCTTATGTATAATCCTGGTGGGGCTGGGCTGACATGGGATGAGAAATTTTGTTTTCCTAATTCTCGCTACATCCTGTTGCTTCCCTATTCATATTTTTATCCTTGACTCTCAAGCTTCACCACATTTCATTGTGACCATTTACTCAACATAGCTCTTCCAATGATACCAGAGCCAAAGAACTGTCCATGTTACCAACTAAGCAGAAATGAATCAAATGCTTCCCTAATTAGGTAGCAGAACCAATTCAATAGGAGACTGAATACTAAGCAAAGACCCTTATTTTCCTAAGCAACTGTAGTTTTTATAGCCTAGATTCTTCAGAGGGATTTCCCTTCCCAAATTAGGCAGATGTTTACAGGCCTATTTTATTTGCAAGCAGACTCCATGATTGGACTTTGATAAAGGAAGAAAAGATGAGAGAATGATTATATTAGCATGTGGTTACGAGGGAAGAACGTTTGGAGTGGATAGGTTAACTTTAATAAAATAAGGAATATAGAGCACTGAGCTAAAGTATTCCAACTTGTAACAGCCTTTTTGTGAAAAGGATATTTTTCATGGCTTTTCACTCTTGCTTAGGTTCTTCCAATTCCAAATATTTTTTTTCTTCAAAGCTGCAATTACTAAGGTTACAAATAACATGAAGCATCACAGCTGGTGCTGGCACATTTCCAGTACATAATCACCTGTCCTGGTATACTAATTCCCACCATGATTAAGCCCCATTATTTCCAGTGGGGTCCGACAGCTCTATTGTTAAAAATGTCACCCATTAATAGAACAGGCATGGGCTTGTCTTAGTCCTAACTAGGCTTCCTTGCACATTTCCTATTGTCAGCTTGAGTTAAGCTATTGTATTATAAATAAGACGAGTGATCATTTTTCCCTCCAGACTGGTGTTGTCAATAAAAAAGCTAAAAAGGGGAATGATGCTATGTGATACCACAGATTAACTGGGTATAAACAAGGAGACAGGCAAAGCTTTCCAGAAGAAATTGTAAAGACACTTTAACAGGCTCCAGACTGAAGGAGGAGACAAAGTTATTTTATTTTAAAATAAATGCCAATGATTAAGTAGAAGAAAAAGAACTTTTTCCCCCTCTGAGAAATACTTCCCGTGACTTGGGAGTAGGATGCCATTTAAAAAATATATATGTATTATATATGTATATATATGTATGTATTATCTCTATCTATATTATTCAATAGCAGTAATGATAGTAGTAATTAAAGGACTCTTGCTAGTTTCTTTCATCCTTTGTCTCAAAACACTTTCTAAGCTCTTCTTAAACTTTACCCCTATGAAGCAAATTAAAAGCTAAGGATCACCCTATCTCTCTTATGGTAGACAGTCAGATGAGCAATAAGAATAATTTTTGCAGGTAACTCTGAGCCCTGTTCAAAGTGAAAGAGCTTAATAATTATTTGAACTGAAAATTTCATGTGGTTCTACAAAGCCTCATTGAGAAAAATTGGCACAGTCCTAGAGTACCCCAACGGAGATGCCAAAAAGAATAAGGAAAGCTTTGTGTTCACAGTTAAGTTAAACTTTTCCCCTATATCTTATTCAAATTCATGCTTGGTTTGTTAATATCTTTCACCTGCTGCTGTTTGCATGTACAATTGAAACGGGCTTCCTTCAGTCTTTCATAGAATGTGTCTTATTCTACTTCTGCCTGTAATCAGCCTTACTCTCCTTGCCTTGGTCTACTGTCAACCAACAGCTTGACCACACCAAGTGTTTTACAAGAGGTGAGGAGGCAGTTATGTTGAAAGAAAATTATTTTTTTCAGCTTCATAGTTTTCCAGCTGCAAAGATAATAATAGATCTAATAATTCTGACATTCTCCAGACTGCCTCTGACACTCACTGAAGACCACTGCTTAATTTTTATATTTTGCTGGTTACCCACTATCCTTCTGATTCTGAAAAGATGGTGATCTTCCATGGGCAATAAACCATATGCAAAATGTCATACAAGAGCTTCTTAAAGGTCTAACCAAGTTATACCACAATAAAGCTTTGTGAATCTACTGGTTCTTTTGGAGAATATCATGTTCCCTAAGGGTCACTCAACAAGTGATGCTAACAAGTCTGCCTTTTAAGTGAACTTAATGTCCTATTGTTCTCAAGTGACAGAGCAGAAAGAACCCTCCCTCAATATGGAAATTTTATTAATCCTACAAGTCTTGATAAGAAAAGTTATGTGATTTTCTGGAAAGGCTCTGAAGGAAGGATATAAAATGTTTCAGAAGTCCACCTGGAGATGAGCACAATACAATTCTTCCAATACATCCTACTTTCTATTCAATGGGCTCATTTAAATAAAAGGGTGTGTGTGTTCCAGGCACTGAGCCAATTCAGTCTCTGATGAGGTTCTCCCTTTCTCTCTCCACCCAAACTGGAATGTTGATGTTAATGAATAACAAGGGTGAGAACTGATAACTCTGATTACTTGTAGAAATCAGGCAAATATGTAGATAGCAGAACAAATTGATGCCTACAGTGTGCCAAGCATCTAAAAATAACAGGAACAATTACTACTAAAACAGCTTGTTAAAGTGTCTTAAACCCTGTCAAAAACAAGGGGGACTGTTATTTGTTCATAAGTTATTATTTCCAAGGCCACCTGTTATTGCTTTGGAATCTACCCGGCTGTAGAAGTAGTTATTACAGTAGCTATGCAGCTGAATACAAGCATATCTCACTTTGCATATAGGTACATTCCTGAAAAGTTGTATTGCAAATTCAATTTTTGTAAATTGAATTATGTTTAAATTTCCTGAGAGACTTTGCAATTTAAAAGAATTCCAGGGAATCCTTTTGAGTAAAGCTAGAACTCATGCAATCATCTCAGTCTCTATTTCATCTTTTCAGTAAGCTAGGGTTTTTATTTATTGGATTTTCTTAGAGCAAATTATGCCCATATAAAATAATGTCATTGAGATGCATAGACATTGTCATGTGAATATGATACAAAGGTTTATATGAAAAGTTTTTCTTCAATTGTTCTTTCAGTTGTCTAACTCTTTGTGACCCCACTGGCAAAGATACTGGATTTAATTTGCCGTTTCCTTCTCCAGCTCATTTTACATGAAGAATTGAGGCAAACAGAGTTAAGTGACTTGCCTAGGGTCACACAGCTAGTAAGTATCTGAGGTTGGATTTGAACTCAAGTCTTCCTGACTAAATATGAAAGGTTATGTGAATATTATACAAAAGGCAATAAATACTTTCTTAAAGACTGATTCACCATTATATTGATTTATCTATTCCCCATGCCAAGTTGCCCTTCCTGTGAAAAACAACTATGTATGTTGTTATGTAAAAGCCTGATATTCCATCTACAGATTGCCCTTCAATTTATATATTATCTCCAAAAATTTACCGGTTGTTTTTTTCTTAAAGGTTCAATGGATAGCTATCTTTCCTACTCTAGATATTAGCCATTCAAGTTTCAACCAAAGCGTTACTGTTGTTTATCACATACACAAGGAGTTGCAAATTTAGAGGAGTCCTTATAGGACAACATCTATTCTGTACTCTCTCTCTCTCTCTCTCTCTCTCTCTCTCTCTCTCTCTCTCTCTCTCTCTCTCTCTCTCTCTATCTTTCTCTTTGTCTCTCTCTCTGTCTCTCTGTCTCTCTGTCTCTCTGTCTCTCTCTGTCTCTCTGTCTCTGTCTCTCTCTCTCTCTCTCTCTCCCTCCTTTCTCTGTCCCTGTCTCTTTCTGTCTCTGTTTCTCTGTCACATTTATACACATACAAACTCAAATGCATAAACTAAACACGTTCATAACACAAACTAGAAGCTCCTTTGCCTCTTCGCTTTTCTTTCTTATATCTACAGGCATGCCTCATTTTATTTCATTTCTCTTAATTGCTCTTAGAAAATAAAGTGTTTTAACAAATTGTTTTTAACATTTTAATAAAGTTTTTTAATAAAGTTTTTAACAAATTGAAGGTTTGTGGCAACCCTGCATCAAGCATGTCAGCACGGTCCTTCCAACGACACGTGCCCAGATCCTGTCTCTCTCACATTTTGGTAATTCTTGTAATATTTCAAACTTTTTCGTTATACTTGTCATGTGATCTCTGATCAGTGATCTTTCATGTTATTGTAGCAATTGTTTTTAAGTGCCACAAACGACAGTCTATGTAAGATAGCAAACTTAATGGACAAGGGTTGTATGTGTTCCACTGACCAGCCTTTCCCTGTGTCCCCACCTCTCCTTGGGCCTTCGTATCCCTGAGACAGAAAAATATTGAAATTAGGGCAATTAATAACCCTACAATGCCCTGTAAGTGTCCAATCCATGCAACAAACTTCATTGTCATCTGTTTTTTTTTAATAAACTGCCATAGCTGTTCCAACCTTTAGCAAGCACCATCCTGATCAGCCAGCAGCCATCAATACAGAGAGCAGACCCTCCACCAGCAAAAAGATTACAGCTCACTCAAGGCACAGATGATGATGGTATTTTTCATCAATAAAGTTTTTTTAATTAAGATAAATTAATTATTTTTAGACATAATACTATTGCATACTTAATAGTCTACAGTATAGCATAAGCATAAATTTTATATGCACTGGGAAACCAAAAAATTTGTGTGACTTCCTTTATTGTGATGTTTGCTTTTTTTTTTATGGTGGTCTGGAACAGAACTCTCAATATTGCCAAGGTATGCCTATATCTAGTCTCATCAGATTCTGTCAGTTCTCCTTTTAGAATGTCTCACCCTTTCAACTACATTTTCATTTCCTTGATGCTAACACAGATCCTCCTGGGGCAGCTAGGTGGTGCAGTGTATAGAGCACTAGTGCAGGAGTCAGGAGGACCTTACTTCAAATCTCACCTCAAACACTTGACACTCACTAGCTGTGTGACCTTGGGCAAGTCACTTCACCCCAATTGCCTCATCTCCAGTAATCCTGATGAATATCTAGTCACTGGATTCAGATGGCTCTAGAGGAGAAGTGAGGCTGGTGACCTGCACAGCCCTCCCTCACTCAAAACAAAGTCAAGTGCAAGTCATGTCATCATTTCTCTGATTGCATGGTCTTCTTTGGCAACGAAGGATGAACACACACAGGTCCTCCTCACCTTCTGCTTTTATTACTGCAGAAATCTCATAGCAGTTTTCCCTATCTCCCTAACTCCAGTCTCTTTGGTGCTCCAATCTATATAGTACATCACTGCTGTATTTTTTTTCCCTAAAGCATTCATTTCAGCATGTTTATTCTCTGCTCAAAACTCCCCTCTTCAACTCCAAATTTCTACGTTTGGCTTTGAAGGGATCCTACCCAACTTAATGTCCCATAACTTACCCATATATATCTTGTACTTCATTTAGGAAGGTTGCTTTCCTCTCTCCCTCCCAATATGCCAAATTCAGTACTACCTTTGAATCTTTATTTTTAAGGAGGAAACATCCCTAATTTTGGTATCTAAACCCTAATGATCTTCAAAGTCAAGATTTTCCATGAATGCTGCTTAGGCCACTTCAAACCCACACTAACTTCTCTCTTTTCTGAATTCCTGTCGTACTTTGACAGAGTTCATTCCATATCAATTAGCAGTAATTGATATTTTGATATAATTTTCTAACTATACTATATATGTTAATTTTATCTTCCCCTTGAGATTGTTCCTCAAGGGCAAGGATGCGGTGTTATAGACATTTTGAATCCCCTTTAGGTGCCTAGCATAGTGCTGGGTGGCAATAGATGTCCAATAATGACTTCTTGCTTATTAAAATTCTGTTTGTAATAAAGTCTTCAGATTAGTTCCACGGACACCTGACTCATTAGCTAAATCAAGATGCATTGTTTTTTCCTTGCTGTCTTGATTTCCTCACAACAGCTGAATTTATCCAGCTCCAGTTGTCGATTCCACATTTGCAATTTATGTTATATCTGGAAAGACATTCCCCAACATGGCCTTTTAGAGTCTGACTGAGCTCTCATTGATTTACTAACATTCACTGAAAGATGAAATGACCATTAGTTCCTTTGGGGGTTTTCTTTACATGACAGAAAGATTCCTATCTGTTCAAATGTCTAAAATTTCATCAAAAGATACAAAAGAGAAATACTGTTTGCTTATCTTAAAAAAAAAAAAAAGAAAATCAACTTTTTGAGCTAATAGTTTTGTCACCCTCATATGGTGATTGTCCAGAACTGGTCAACTGTATTCTGACTTTTTTAAAAATATGTTTATTCCACACAGATACTTAAAATTTCTCTTTCTCTGTAATTTCATTGGCATAGAGAATTCCTAAGGAAGAAACCCCTCAACCAGTGCAGAGCAGCACCACTTCTGCAACTCATAAGCTTATTGAGTTTCCTGACACATTGAGTGGTTGAGTAATTTGCTCAGCATCAGACATCCTGTACATATCAAAATCTTGAACAATTTAGAGTATCCCAAATTTATTTGACCCACTGCCCCCTTTTAAAAAAAACTACTCAGTATTTCCCTGAAATCTTCAACCCTTTAATGTTTTTTAAATGTGCATCATTTCAAAAAATATAAAATATTTTTAACATGATGCATCTTAAATTTAATAATGTATTGTAAATTTGTGGGGTTTTCCTGCGTTGAAGTTTTGATGATGCAATATTATGTCATGTAATCACATAGTATTGTGCTGTAAACAAGCCATTATTACATGCACATATGCTTGCCCACGCAGGCTGGACTTCCTGACGACAGGAGACAAGCTTGCCTGCCAACACTTGCTTATTAAGACCTATTGATAGACTTGACCACTGATCGGTTATAACTTGCATTTTATGTGTTTATTTGGAAAATAACGTAATCACTACAACTTTAACTGTCACACAACAGATGAAACAAGTATGAATGGTTTTTCAAAATTTTCTCAAATTCTCTTCTTTCTTCATGCTTTTACTGCCCCCTTGTTTTTATTCGATGTCCCCCAACTGCACCCGAGGCTACTACCACCCTGCCTTGATCATTCCAGCACCTCTCAGGGGGTAGTATCACCCACTTTGGGAACATCTGATCAGATTATCCTGACTCAGAGGCTGTCTCTCCATCTACCCAGGCTATCCCTCTCCTAAGAGCCCTATATTTTAAAAACAATTACACAAAAGTGGTCAGCAGTATGTTTAAACTTTCTCTTCTCCTTATCCTAGGGCGGAATGTTTTCAGGAGAAAATTCCTACTATAATTTTACCCTTGCAGTTTAAGATTTTAAGAAGGCCTTTTTGTTTCCACCTCAAGATGACTATACTCCCTAAAGCTAGGTGATTTGTGTAAACTTTTTTACATAACATAGTGACCACAACAAATTAAATGTAGAACAAGTTGGAAGCCCAAGGAATATGGCAATAGTATTTACACAATCTTTCCTGGTGATCTAGTGGCTAAGCTCACACTTCTCACCACTCTGGTTTAAGTTTGCTTTGGGATCTGGCAGATTCAGATTTAAATAAAAAGGATCAATACCTATCAGAAAATGTTTGCTGTTAATTCATTCATCTGTAAAAAATAACATAGAAATAGCACAAGGAAGAGCAAGGCTTTCAAGTACGTGAAGCACGAAAGGAGCAGAACCGAGAGAGCATTGTATACAGTAACAGCAATATTGGTTTAACAATGACTTTAAGCAACTAAGTCATTTTGACTATTATAGATACACAAATTAAAAATAAAGGACATATAAGGAAAGACACTAGTTGTATCCATAGAAAGAACTGATAAATATAAGTACGTATATAATAATTTTACACAAATATACATGCAGATATGTGTGTATGTATATATACATACATATATATATATATTGTGTCTCATGGTAGCCAACTCTAGGGCACTATGGGGGAGAAGGGGAGAAAAAAGAGATTTACATGATAACTTCATTATATATTTAAAAAGAATAGCAAGTCACATAATAATTGCAATTTTATGTGTAATTATCTTTTTGCTATACTGTGTTATGGAAATGCTTGTTTTGTTTTATAAATTAAAAAAAAGGTTTGAGTTATATGTATGTGTAGTTATCTTACTTAGTTGTTGAACTTTAATTTTGACTATCCTTCAATTGTTTTCACTTACTAACATGCAAGTCTCTAAATACCACGTTAATGGTACTTTATTACCCACTAAATTCTGAGTACAATAACAGTTTGAATTCACTTAGCCGTATTCTTGCTTCTCAGAGGAGTTAAGTCTTTGTTCATTTCCCTTCTGGAGCTACCACATCTCCTTCTCTACAGCAATTCACCCTTCCACAACCTGAAGCAAGAACAAACAGACCTGAGTTGACATATACTACAGGCACTTTCACTTTTCCCCAGTTACTTTCACTTAACCCTATAGGTTGTCACTGGGTGAATATTAAACTGACTTAAAAAAAACCCTCATATTCTTTGGATTCACAAATAATGTCAATTAAACTACTTAGCCCTACAAACATAGATGAGATATCAACCTATTTCTTCCGATCTATAGAAATAAAATCTTGAAGGGATTGGGTTTATTTTTAGGGCAACCAAAGAAGCCCAAAGATCATATTACTTTGATATTTTAAGAATCTGTGATTGCTTTAGCCCAAGTAGACCTCCCATTGACACAGATCACAACCTTTCAAAATTTGTGAACTGATATACCTAAAAAAATTATGCCTTGCTACTCAAATGTTTGGCAATAAGCTGCTCCTAACTTAGGTGAGCTGGTCTTAAGATGACTATTCATTGATAGTTAAGATAAGTCTTGCTAGGTTGGTAAATGTGCCAAAGTTTATGCTGCATTGGCATAGCCTTTGAGAATATAGGGTTACTTTGAGGGACCAGAGTATATTTTAGTAAAATTTACATCCCTTGCTATAATTTATATCATAAGCATATAAGCATTACATTACAATGATATTTGAAAGATTTATGATAGAAAAATGCAACTTTTCACAAATAGCTGCAAGAGATAATTGGAGAAGGTTTGGGGCATCTAAACATACCCTTATGAACTGTTCTAAAAGTTTTCAACCTTCTGAAGACATCTTTCATTATGCTTTTTCTTAATGTTACCAAATATAGAATCATAGAACTTTAGAATTAGAAAGGTCATCTAGTGTACCACCTGCCAAATAATAAATCCCATGTATATCTGTGACAAATGGTCATCCAGTCCCTGTTTAAACACTTCTGATGACAGAATTCACAATTCTACAAGGCAATGCTTTCCATTTTTAGACAGATTTAATAGGACATTTTTCCTTAAGTCAACTTGAAATCTGCTTTTTTATAATTTCTGCCCACTAGTTCTCATTCTGTTCTATGAGACCAAATCTAATCCGTTGACAAATTGCTCTTCAATGAACAAGGAAAACTGGAGAAAAGGTGTCAGATGACAAATTTTGGCTTGATGGAAGGTCAAACTTCCTAATAAGTACAGATAGCCAAAAGTGAAATGGGCTACCTTGGGAGATTCCTCAGTAGGAGTCTTCAGATAAGTCTTGTTGTTTCTTCTAAGAATCAAAATGCAAACTATGTAAATTTGAGCTTTTATGACTCTTACTTGACAGAATTTAGTTCATGATGAATTACTCTTAATGTGATAGTAAATTACTGGGATAGTAGCTACTGAGGCTAGATGATCACTTGTTGGGTATGCTGTAGAAAGGATCCTCTTCCAGATGCAGATTGGATTTGATGACTAAGAAATTCTGAAGGTCTTCCCTGCTAGACTATTCTTTTGTGAAGTCAAACCAGGCCACTTTTTGCCTCAATTCTTACCTTGCCTTTAGTCACCAAAAGGATGTTGCCTCAGACGAATGGAGACCCAGGAAAGACCTCAGCTTAAAAAGGCCAGTGTCCTCCACTGCACCTGGGGCCAACATGTCATGTTGATCTATGTCTTGCTATTAGACTCCAATGACTGGAAAAGAGAGTGAGGCTGGTGACTTGGTACAGCTCTCCCTCACTCACATCCAATTCACTTGAGAGTCAGGACATTACCCTCCTTATGTCGCTGGTTTTCTTCAAGAACAAAGGACAAACAACAGTGATTTGATGGCCCATAACATTCCTTCCAAGTTAATCCTTCAGATACTTGAAAGTTGCTACCACATTTCCCCTGGATCATAAAAGCCTAGATATAACGCTGAAAGGGGCCCCAAAAGTTTTCAAGTACAACTTATGGAAGAGAAAACCAAGGTCTAGAGATATTAATTATTTACCTAAGGTAACACAGTAATATGATAGTTGTCCATCTAAACAACATTGTCAGTCCTTCCACTGCCCTTCATATGGCATGACATTCGTGATAATATAAAGACACTTACTCTGTTGAAATACTTAATACATTTAACCACTTATATTTATGTCACAGTTCACAATGCTTGTTTCTAGCATAATATCAGGTTGCCAAACTTACTAAATGATGTTTTGATTATTGTAAAAAGACAGTAAGTACAATACTTTTGGGAAGGGGCCTCCAAATAGGGCTAAGGAGTTCTCCTCCACTTCCCCTCCTGCTTTGTTCCCATAATCTAAATACTCTAATTTTAGGTAGAGGGAAATTGTTTTACAACCACTGGAAACTCTAGTGGGGATCTAGGGTTGCCAGGAGAGTAACATTACTATATTCACTTCAAGGTGAAGACAGTTATCCTCTTCTGGAAGAATATAGGAAAGCCATCTGTACACTCAGCAGCTTGGCCATATGTATGCACCTACCAATGCCCTCCTTCTCTACCTGTGCCATGGCACCCTTAGGTGATACATATCCTAGGAAAATGTATAATTGCAGTCATTCTCAGTGACTTTGCTCACATTTTAAAAACAAACTCATTCTTTCTTTGTGGAAAAGTACATGAGGGTGTACTAAGTCAGATTTTTATCTGGCCATAGTTTCCATACAGTTAGATTCAATAGACTTTTTTACAGTTAAGAGCTTTCCATTTGTGTATCAAGATCATTTGGGATTCTTAGGAAAATATAACAGAAATACCCTGTTCAGGGACACCTTGGTAATAAAAATCAATCAAGACATAAAACAGAGAGATACATATTTGCCAAAAATATTCACTACTATGATGGAGGAGATCCAGCTCAGACTCAAGGTCAACTAAGGATTCTCTGTGGATGGTAACATCCTCCACATGCTCCTGGAAAACATTTTATTAATTGAATCAAGCCCCAAGATATTGCAGAGTATCTTAAAAGAGACATATAATCAGGTCTTTAAGGAGTTTTGCCTGGCCATCCACACAGGAAAGATCAAATGGATAAAGAATGTCTAATTGACCAAATGTCAGCGTGCATCCGAATGGATACCCTACAGAATATATATCCAACAACGTGTATCTGGTGCCAACAATACAGATAAATGATGAGCTGGACCTAGAGCTGAAAAGGAAAAGGAGAGGGGGCTAGATTGCTTTGGGGATATTACAAAGCTCTTTCACCAACCGCAAGCTTCCCATGAAAGCAAATAGTTACCTTTTCAATTTACAAGCATTGCTCTAAGGAAGTGAGACCCAGAATACTACTGTCTCTGAAGAGCTAAAGATGAGTTTTATACAGTGGACAATTGTGGGTGTGACTAGATGTCAACATACAACACTCAAAGAATCACTACGAACAGGGGTAAAGGATTTCATCAAGGAAATAGATGACAGAAAGGGAAAATGGGCTGGTCCCGTGGTAAGAATGAAAGATAGCAGGTGGATGGGTTTGACATGTTGGAAGAAAGTGAGGAAAACCTCTGGCACCTTGAGTGCACTCCCTCTGTCAAACTTTCTTGAAAATATGAAGATGAAAGTCTAAAAAGATGGACAGATATGGTGATCTTTATTCCTGGAGAGAACTCCCAAAGTGATAACAGAACCATCTGAGAAGGTTAAGTACGTATAGGTATATGATTCAATTTCAATTCAATAAATATTTATTAAGTACCTACTATTTTCCAGGCACAATGTTATTAAGCTCTGGGTACACAAAATGAGACAAAAGACAGTCTCTACCCTCAGGGAGTTTAGAACATGCAAATTAATATATACAAAGCAAGCTATACACAGGATAAAAAGGAAATAATTAAAAAAGGGAAAGTCATGGAATTATGAAGAGTTAGAGAAGGCTTCTTGTAGAAGGTGGGATTTTAGTTGAGACTTAAAGGAAGCCAGAAAGATCAGGAGACAGAATGGAGGAGGGAGAGAATTCCAGTCGTAGGGGATGGCTAGAGAAAATACCTGGAGCTGAGATAATGTTTTATTCATAGGTATAAAACCTGGAGACCAGTGTCACTGGATTGACGAGTATGTTTGGGGGAAGGTGTAAAAAGGATGGGAAGGTGGAAGGGGGCTAGGTTATAAAAAGCTTTGAATGCCAAAAAGAATATTTTGTATTTGCTCCTAGAAGCAACAGAAAGCCACTGGAGTTTAATGAGCTGGGGAATGACGTGGTCAAGCCTGCATTTTAGGAAAATCACTTTAGTGGCTGGAGGATAGACCAAAGTGAGGAAAATCTTGAGGCAGACAGCCCCACCAGCAGGATATTGCAGTAATCCAGGCATAAATTGATGAAAGGCTGCTACAAATCACCCATATTATTTCATGATATTGTTATCGAATTACAAATATAACCCTTTTGTGGATTCGAACTCACCTCTTAGGAAAGACAAGCAAATCTGAATGTCAATCCTACACTTTGCCTATTTTCTCAGATCATAAATATTGATACCCTGCTGAACATATGAATATGAGTGTATGAACTGAATATATGAACAGATTAAGGGATAGAGGAGTAAACCTAGCTGAATCATAGTGAACAGCATCTCATCTAATCTCCTCAAAATCATTCATAGCATGTACCTAACTTAACACTCCCTGCGGATGATAACTACATTTCTATAACTGGTATGGAAAGAGGTACTTTTCCCCCAACATCCATATCTTATCTAACTGAAAATAATTTGATACATTTGGTGGGATGGGCATCCAATATTCATCTAACGGAATTCAGTGACTGTAGGATTCCCGGTCTTTGTTGGCACCCTGAGCCAAGAGCATTTGAATCACATGTAACAATGTAGTTGTTCTAATGGCCCATTTGGATAGTCCTTTTCACGGATCTGTCCAGCTCTTTGGAAAGCACATTTCTGCCTCCATTTCTTCAGGGCAGTTATGATCTATTATGTTAATCCTTGTCAGATCACAGATTATTACCTTGGTGGAACATAATAGTTCCTCTGGAGGAATTGCAATTTATTTGATCAGTGTAGCTTACAGGCATGCCCTTAAGACCAGGTGCTGAAAATGCTTATGAAAGTTGTTGAATAGTGAGTTAGAAAGAATCACACGATCTACTTTGCCAAATGAAACACTTCTCTTATTCTTTTTCATGTTTTTTGTAACTAGATCAAAATGCCAATGTCATTCAGAAGTTTTTGTTAAGAGCCTAACTCTAAGAACAGAAGCCAGGAATTAATTGGAATCAGAAGAGCTAGATTTAAATCTTTACTACTTACGACCTATGTCAATCTGTTTATCTCCCTGGACCTCTGTTTCTTCATCTGTAAAGTAAAGGAGTTGGACTCAATGATCTCTAAGGATTCTTCTAGCTCCAAATATGTCACCATGAGACCCCTAAATGTTACATCTGTTTTTGAAATAGGTGACTTTTTACAATCCAAGGTATGTCTAGTAACTGCATCCATAGCTACTGGGAAGACAAAGGCTAGCACCTGAATATTGGGAGGACAAATGAAAATGAAAAGTTAATCATAAATCTTCCTGCATTATAGTTCAGTTTTCATTTTTCTTACTCCTCTCCCCCTTAAGAAAATCACTTCTTCCCATGGTGCCCACCTGTACTCCCTAAACCAATTGTCTACATTCAAAATTTTAGGGTTTTTTCTTTTCACATTAATATCCAATCAGCTGATTTTTCTACTTCTAAAATAAGAGAAGTGGAAAAGAAGGGAAGTGGAAGAGGTCTGATTGGGGATAAATAGGAGGAAAGGGAGAGGGCAGAAGAAAGGAAGGGAGGAGTAATATAAAATATGTACATTCAATAAAAACAAATTCCTGTTAACCTTTCTTATTTTTATTGGGAATCAATCAAGTATTTTGGGAATGTTCAATAATCTCCTCTACAGCACTCTGTGTCTGATTGGTTAATGCAACTTTCAATGTCCCTGACTCAAGACAAGCCTTTCCTTTCTAGAGATGAGCTCAGTCCTCTGAACTTTACAGCCTGCTTTTTGACAGTGTTTCAGGTTAGCATTTAGAAAGTCCCAAATCCTGAAAACCTCAAAAGCAGATTGGCACTACCATCCTTCTTTGAATTAAGAAAGATATTGGCTCCCTCCGGTTAGCCAGATACTATCTGGTATTCTGAGGTTTTATTATTTCAGTTACTTCTTGGACCTCTGACAAATACAAGCACTTAAGAATTGTCCATGTTTATGAATGCATTTAAAATGTGTTGCAGATCTACTTCCTAAAATCACATGTAAAATGACTGAGGGAATTAAAACAAAGGCATATATATTCCAGCCTCTTTAACAATTGGTGCAGACTGCTGTTGCTCTAGCAATCTGGCTCATGTTCGCATCAATCAAAAGAAAAACCAAAGTCTGGAATGTAATTGAGCTGTCACAAATAAAGTCCAAAAACTTGGCCATAGTAGCTACGAGATATTTTAGGCCCAGTTCCCACCCAGCTCTACAACTATTAGGGCATGTAACGTATCCTCAAATGCATTCTACTGGCAGAACATACAGACACTCAGAATGACCCAAGTACTTTTTGCTTCTTTTCCTGTTCCGGCATCTTTTGGTCCTTACAGAAGCTCAAACACGAATCAATTGCCAAGTCTCAGAACCAAAGCTATTTCAGTCCAGCAAGTCTTTCACACAAAGATTTCCATGAATCTCATAGTTTTGTTTATCAGCCTCCCTGAGTGTTCCCTTGTAATAACTCACATTTACATAGCATTTAAAGGTTAACAAAACATGCACACCCATGTTCCAGAGAGAGGCAGTGTGATATAGTGTATGTTCACTATGCTAGTGACAGAGACAGAGAGACAGAGACAGAGAGACAGAGAGAGAGAGAGATTCCAGAAACAAGGGAGACCTAGATTCAAGTCCCACATCAATACTAGCTATGTGACCCTGGGCAAGTAATTGGATCTCTCAGTGCTCTAGGCAAACCTCTAAGACTAAATTACAGAGAAGATTCCAACCTACACTAGTGAATGGAGTTTCCTCACCCAGAAGTTCCTCAAACCAATGAAATCACAGGTCCAATTCCTTATCCCTACACTTGTGAAGCAGGATGCTACAGAAGAAAGTGCTGATCTTCAAGGCAGGAAGTTCAGTTTTTATTCAGTCATTTCAGCAATGTCTAATTCTTTGTGACCCCGTTTGGGGTTTTCTTGGCAAAGATATTAGAGTGTTTTATCATTTCTTTCTCCAGTTCATTTGACAGATGAAAAAAACTTGAGGCAAACAGGTAAAGTGACTTGGGTCACACAGGTAGTAAGCATCTGAGGGCAGATTTGAACTCAGGAAGATGAGCCTTTCTGACTCCACATCTGGTACTCTACCTACTGTACCACTTAGCTGCACTGATTGCTCATCTACAAAGCGTGATACTAAAAGAATTGACTTCACAAAGTTGTGAGACTTGTAGAGTCATAGATTTATGGAAGGGACTCTCCGTGGTCATCAAATACAAGTCCCTCATTTTATAGATAAGGAAAGTAGGGCCCAGAAAGTTTAAGTGTTTGCCCAAGGTCACAAAAGTAGTAAGGATCGAAGGTGGGGTTTGAATCCAGTTAGGTGGCACAGTGGATAGAGTGCTAGACCTGAAATCAGAAAGACTCATCTTCCTGAGTTTAAATCTGGTCTCAGACCCTCGGCAAGTCATTTAATCATTTTACCTCAGTTTCCTTATCTGTAAAATGAGCTAGAGAAGGAAAAGGCAAACCACTCCAGTATCTTTGCCAAGAAAACTTCAAATGGGGTCACAAAAAGTAAGACACAACTGAAATGACCAAACAACATAGATGAGACAGTAACTTAAGTAACTTGCCCCAGAATCATATAACTTAACCACTCTGGACCTCAGTTTCTTCATCTGTAAAATGAGTGCTGTACTAGATGGCCTCTGAGATTCCATCCATTCCTCCTAAACTAGAGCCAAAAAGAGAATTGCATCCCATGAATGATCTGAGGCAGAAAATGAACCCAGAATGTCCTGACTCTATGTTCAGCCATTTTTCCATTATGCCATACTGTCTGTTAGTATATATTTTAAGAATCAAGTTTAAATTTTAAAAACTTGACATATTATGAATACTTTTCTAAATACTATCAAATTTAGGAACTGTATGAAGTCCACTAAAAGTTGCCTAAAGGTATTACCAAGGATGACCTCCCCAAAATAACTCCAGAGAAAAATGCTATCAACTCTAACTACATGTCACTAGCCAAAAATTATTCATTCATCAAATACTTATTAAGTAGTTTCTATGGGTAAAATACCATATTAGGTTCTGAGGAAGATATGAATATAATGCTTCAGTTTTAGTCTATTTTATTTTTATGAATTTTTTTATTTTCACAATACTATCATTTGTTTAAAAGGTAGAGTGGATACAAGTTCTAAAGAACTTTAAATGACAAATAGGAATTTAATTTTGATCCACAGGCATGTAGCTTCTTGAGCAGGGTAATGAGATGGCAGTGGAGTGTTTTAGGAATATCATTTAGCCATGTGGGGGGTAGATTAGAGGAGGGAGAAACTGGAGGCAGGGAAATCCAGTGAGGCTATTAAGACAGTTCAGGTGAAGAGAGAAGAAAGTCTGGACCATGGTTTTGATTATGTGAGCAGAAAAGGGATGGATACAAAAAATGTCATGGAGGTAGAATCAATATCATTTGGAAACATTGGATTTGGGAAAGAACAGTAAAATTTCAAGGGCAACTCAAAGATTATGAACTTGGGTGATAGAAAAATGATAATACCCTTAAAAAAATGGGTAGGTTAGGTTTGAGGGGCAAATAAATTGTCTTGCTATGTTGAATTTGAGATGCTAATGGGATATACGTTTGAAATGTCCAACGAGCAGTTAGTGATATAGGACTAGAGCTCAGGAGAAAGCACGAAGCTGAACAGATAGATGCTATTTGGATAGTGTCTGTCTGTACTTTAGATTACCCAAAACTTAACTCTTACACGGTAAGGCAGAATAAGGAATAGAATGTTGTACTTGAGGATCAGGAAGATCTGCATTTAAATTCTGCCTTAGACACTTACTGTGTTATACTAGGCTAGTCATTTAACCTCTCTCATCCTCAGTTTCCTCACCTGTAAAATGAGTAAAATAACAGTATCTATCTTCTAGGGTTATAATGAGATAACATATACTTTTACAAATCTTAAAGGGCTGTATAAATGCTACCCATTATTATCATTTATTGTTATTTTCTTAGGAGACTAATATTCCATGATCCATACGATATGATCCATATGATCCCATGATCCATAATCCAAACAATCACCAAAAGACGATGGGCTTTTGTTTCATAGGCTTGAGGTCATTAAAGGAACTGAGTGATTTCCCAAATACAATCCAGTCTGCTTTCTTCTTTCTAATCAATTCTGGACCAAGTAGAAGAAAAGAAATATAAAGGTAAATGAGGAAGGGAAAGTAATATTTTGAAAATGTTTCTGTGAAAAAAATGGACTTTTTTCTGGAATATTCTGCTTTTTTAATTATTCGTTTTGAGGAAAACTAATTTATAATCTGGTCAGGATAATGCTTATGAGCTTCTTACATTCATTTGTCTGTCACCAAAATTTTTCGCCTATCATCTACTCCGCATTTCAGAGCAGAATGGAAATTGGCACAGGAACTAATTACAGCTCACAAAGAAAAAATGTGCTATTTTGATGAATATGTGTTTTCCTAGTGCTACTGTTATTTCCGTTGGTAATTGCAGAAAATACTTCTAGCAGGGACAATTGTTATGGTTTGCTATGTTATTATATTCTAGGTTATGAATAAGGCAATATTCCTGGATTAAATGTTGTGATCCAAGTTGAGTGGGATGAAGGATGAACATCCAGAAGATGATTTTCATTCTTTCAGTTTTCATCCTTTTGTCCTGTTTTAAAACATGTTCATAATTTTTTTAATGTGAGTTATACTTATGCTACAACATTCAAAACATCTGTGCTTCTAATCTGGCGTGAAAACATGGCTATAATTGTGTCTTCATGTGCATATACTTGGTATTATAAGAAATTACATGGAAAAATCTCAAAAGGGCTAAAGAAGTTTATTTTGTATATGTATCATAGAGAGATCAGAATAAATATGTTTGGCTTAAAATCAACTATTTCTAACTGGAGGTCATTTGGGACATTCATGGGCTTGCGTGCTTGTAACTCTAGGCTCTTAGGTGGTCAGAGAGCCTGTTGCTGACCCAGCTGTTTGGCAGTATAGCCTTTGGTGTCCAAAGTGTGTGAAAAAGGCAAAGTCAATCAATCAGCCAATAAATATTTATTGTGCTCAAAAAATCACTTTCTATCTTGGTACAGTAAGAGGGTTAAACTTGAAGTCAGGAGACTTCGAATCTTGACTCTAAAACTTACTCTATAGGCAACCTCGGCTTATTCCCTTAATCTCCTTGAGTTTCATTTTTCATCTGTCATCTTCTTTGCAGGGGTACAGTGATTAAAAATTCTGCATAAGATTTAAAGTGCTCTGGAAATATGATTGACTATTATGAGAGATAGTCTAGTGAAAAGAGAATGGAATGGTATGCAGCCAAAAGATCTGAATTCTAGTGCCAGCCCAATTCTGTAATGTTGGGCAAGTCTCTTAATCACTCTGACATCCCAAATCTATGAAACAGGCATAATGATACTTGAATTGAATGACATTTTGTGAGATTATTTTGAGAAAATGGTTTTTTAATCTTAAAATTCTATAAGAATGGAATCATATTTTAAAACCTTAGCATGAAAATGTCTTTATTTTTAAATATGAAAAATTTTTCAGAAAACTTTTAAAATGAGCCTCACAATTCTAATTCTAAATATTTTCAGATTTTGATGGATATATGAGGTCATCTCTATAGAGATTCCCTCCACTGATGCACTTGCATACCATGTCCGTGTCTTTCTGTCAGTCCTCCATCAATGATATGGCCAATCAATGTTAGAAATTCTTTTAATGTTTTGTGGATACCAATGTATCTGGCAATGTACTATCATTTGTTAGACCTCCTTTTCCTTACTTGGCTGGTTTTTCTCCTTTGCTAGTTATGCCTATTCTTGGTGCAAACTAATCATCATTGGTTTGTCTTGTAGCCAGTTTCCTTACAGTAACAATACATTTTTCTCATATACTTCATATACTCATATGTCAACTGCAGTTTTGACTCTTCTAAGTTGGTGGTGTTCAACCACTTAAAACCATGTAGCATCATGGGGAGAATGCTGATACTGAAAAGATAAATCTTGGGAGCAGAAAAGAAACCAAATAAACTTGGAATTTTCAAAACACCAACATTTCCCAAATTCTATTGAGATTGATTTCCTTTTCTTACCAAAGCGTGGGCTCATCTCATGAGTCATTTACAGCATTTTGAAACAAACAAAAAATAAACAATATTATATATAAAGATTATCTTAAAGATTATATATATAAAGATTATGCTAAAAATATATATGTATATTTACTTCTTATTCAATATATGACTGTGAAGATATAGTTTACTCTAGGGATGGAATAAGCATTTATTATGCACTTACTATGTGCCAGATAAAGTCAAGCACTTTACAAATATTATCTTTATCTTCAAGCTATGCAGAAAGTGTTCTCATACAGACTTTATAGAGATGAGAATTGCATATAAGAGTTACAGAAAGCAAATTCAGTGAAGATATGGACAGTTGAATTTTTCTTCATAGTTTCAGCAGTTGCCATAGTAGGCATCTAATAAATGCTAATATTTTAATAAACCAAAATTGGGAAAGTAACCATATATGTTAGCAGTTGGTATTGCCTTCTCATTTGCTTTTTATTCTTATGGTAAAAGCATCAAATGTGACCTGAAAAGAACTGTAAAATTATTTTAAAATATCCCCCTCTAAAATATTTTGCAAATCAATTATTGGATCCCTTTAAAATTATGTCAGCTCCAGCAAGGATGCTTTTTTGTTGTCCTGCCATTTTGCCTCTCTTTTGTCTTCCCAGTTACACATACAAACATTCTCTGAAATATCCCCTTAGCTGTATCTGATGCCAAGAACATGAATTTTCCCCTCATCCTCCTCCATCATGTGTGTATATGGGTATGAGGATGAGGAGTTGTCTACTTTTTAACATGTATGACTCATCACCGAGGGGCTTTCACCTTGAAAAATGGAGTCCTCTTATTTGCTGTTGAGTTCGAAGAGCTGATAACTCTGGCAATATACAAAAGGGAGCTACCCATCCACCTTTTCAACCTTGCCTCCTTTCCAGTTTCCAGTTATATGTTGTTTTTTTAAGCTGAAGGGCAAATAAGGAAGGGTGGATCCACACAATCTTCTACCCCAGCTCCATGTGGTTATGAGTATGTGGCATCTAAACCACATATTTTGCCTGGGAAAGCAGGCACCTGGATTTAGATTGCCTGTTTTGTTTTTCCTGATATTAGATTCATGTATGCCTATCCTCAAATGGAAGTGTCCAGATGTAGATGCAACTTTGTGAGTTTGAGAAGTCTGCAGGTTATGAGTCCAAACTGAAAAACAGCAGGAGAGAAGTCCTTAGGAATTCTTAATATTTTTTATATAATGGCAATCTAGTGAAGTCTATGGAACTCTTCTCAGAATATTGTTTTTAAGTGCATAAAATAAATGCATGAGATCAAAAAAACTATTGAAATAAAAATGATAGTTTTCCCAATCCAAATTCATGAACCCCAGGTGAAGAAGTCATGTCCTGGAGTTTTTGTACAAATAAGACAAATGAAGCTATGATCAGAAGGAAAGCAGAAAATTGGAGCCAAAATTTTATAGACAGTTTATCAGATAAAGGTCTCATATCTAAAATATATAAAGAACTTTGTCAAATCTATAAGAATATGAGTCATTCACCAACTGAGAAATAATCAAAGGATATCAACAGGCAGTTTTCCAGTGAAGAAAACAAAACAATTTATAGTCATATAAAAATGCTCTAAATCATTGTGTGTGTCACCAGGTCACCAGCCTTACTAGCCTTACTTCTCCTCCAGAGCCATCTGAATCCAGTGACCAGATATTCATCAGGATGACTGGAGATGAGAAATGCAAATTAAAACAACTTTGAGATATCATTTTACACCTACCAGATTCACTAAAATGATAGAAGAGGAAAGTGACAAATGTTGGAGAGGATGTGGAAAAATTGGGATACTAATTCATTGTTGGTGGAACTGTAAAATGATCCAACCATTCTGGAGAGTAATCAGGAATTATTTCCAAAGATTTATTAAACTAACTATATCCATTGACCCAACAATACCACTACTTGGTCTATTTCCAAAGATCATTAGAGAAAAAGGAGAAGGACCTCTATGTTCTAAAATGTTTATAGCAGCTCTCTCTGTGGTGATGAAGAACTGGAAATTGCAAGGATGTCCATCAATTGAGGAATGACTGAACAAGTTGTAGTACATAATTGTTTGGAAGGTATAGGGCCAAGGTCCTGCAATCTGCTTTATGTTCTAATGAGGTTTAAATATCAGCCTCTCAGCACCTGTAATAGGAGTTCTCCATTAGGTTACTAAATTCTGTTTTCAGTTTTTTTTTATCAAATGCATGCTTATGAATGCCCTGTGTTGAGTACTTCTTTTGAATATGGAGATACATAATTCATCCCATATGTAATTCACATTGTACAGTCAATACTTTTTTAAATTTCCTTTTTTGGGGGGAGGCAAGGGTGGAGAAACCCTAGAGGTGAGCCATAATCTACTAAGCTATATCAAATCCCTGAGGGTCCATGGCTGGAGTTTAGCAAATTGAAGAACATGAGAAAAGGGAACCTAGTGCCTTCTCATTAGAGGTCAGGATCCTCAGGACTGAACCACATACTTGAGTCTAGAGATGAGAGAAGCTCTTCAGAAAGAGGGGGCAAGAATAAGTGTCCTAGATTCTTGGGCCCATAAACAGTTTCCTAAGGATATAGTATTTTGAATGATTTAATCTTCATAATATTTTGCAAAGGCCCCAAACCCCAAATGAATATTTTCTCTGCTGGACAAGAAGGTCAAATGCTTCTGACTGAGAAATAGTAATTTCTTTTTAACAAGTAACACAACCTCTCTAGAGCTTAGTGTCTTCATTTATAAAAGATAATCAGACTTCATGATCTTTTTAAGGCCTCCAAACTTATGAAGAAATCAGTGTAAATGAAGAATGATGTCCTGATAGATAGATTCTCTTTTGAGTATTCTGGTGGAGATCCTGCAGTATCTTTCAGAAGTTGGTGATTGGCAGTGTGGTATAGATGGCCTCAAAATCACAAAGACCTGGATTGAAGTTCCACCACTGACAGTGCCCCTAAGCAACTCTCTGCATCAATAGAGAATACTTCCTAAGCAAAAGATCCCTACACCAAAGAAATTCGGGTCCAAGTCTTTCCCCATCCCCCATTCTCTTCTCCCCAAACACATACACACACAAAGAAGCCGGTGGTGTTGGCTCTTTGTCATGTATAATTTAATTTCAAAACATGGCTTTCCTTTTCCTATCAACTAGGTGTATCACTAGCATGCTCTGACGCTTATCTATCATAATTAGGATCTTTTCATTTGGTCTCACACATTGAAGTGAAGGAGAAAGGAAGATTTTCTCCAGGCAACTTCACAGGAGTGAGAAGAGATAAAGAAAAGAAGAATGAGATTAAAGATGATGTATTCATAGGAATGAGAGAGGCTAAGGTTGAATTACCTGAGCTGTGAGTAGTACAAAACAGAAAAAAAGGTAGAATAAAATAACACGCATGATCTGCACCACTGACCAAGAGAAAAAAAGGGACTGATAAGAAAGAGGCATTAGGTCAAACATAGGCAAAGATGTGGAGGGAACGGGTCAGGGCAGAATACAAAGGGGCCTCCAAGCTCTTCTTAGTAGAGCCCCTAGACCTGGGGCCTGGGGTGGAGCAGAGCATGGGGGTGGGGGTGGGGGTGCCGTTTATATCAGTGATGAAATGGTCTTGGTAAGCCAAGGAATACAATATTTTCAGCTAGGTGGTATATCCTGTCTTTCTTTCTTTGGGGCATGTCATCATGTCATCTATCACTGCTCAGGAGCTATGAACTGGAGACATGCTATCCTAGACTTGAATCAAGGCTGTCTGTTTCCCAGCATGGCATGGCCCTGTAAATATATGTAGTTTTCTAACCTTTGCCCTTGACGGTAGAACTGGAAGGAGAAGAGAGAAGAGAAGACAAACTGTAAAAACTCTTTTTCCCAGAAGAACCTAGCTATACTACCTCTAAGTCACCTGAAGCAGTAAGTCAGGTCCCATCTAAAACAAAGATTGTTCTAATAAATTAAGCAACCAATAATTTATTGAGGATTTAGCATCAGAGGTGCAAATCCTAAAGTAAAAATGCCTCTATCCTTCTAATAAGTGATAGCTGTTTTGGAGGAAAAAATCTGTTGAGGTGCGATTGTGCTAATAAAATTATAAATATGTATCTAAGTGTTTTTCAGCTTATTCAGTTTATTCCTAAAGCAGTCTAGTTTTACTTATCAGTTTCCAATGACAAGGTCCTTTGGGAACCTTTCTGATTATAGCAGGACTTTTTGTACCATAATCATATATTTAACCAGTGTGAATAAATAAATGAATGAAAAGCATTTATTAAGCACTATGTGCAAAGCACTGTTAAAAATACAAAATACCCCTTTTTATAATTCCTGTTTTCAAGAAACTTTCATTTTAATAGAGAAAGCAATATGCACAGGGGAGTAGGGGCCAGAAAGCGAGGTTTTGGTTTGAGAAGTCAGGGAGATTAGGCTGTAAGGGGGACAACTACTTTTCATTAGTAGTAGCAGTTTCAGTATTGGAATGTGGCAGTGTGTTTGTGGCTTATTTTTAAAATACTTCCTCAAATTGGTGAAAGATCCATAATTTCATCAGTATGAGTACTTTTTTCACAAATACAATCTTCAAACCTTCTATGCCTTGGGAGACTATTTCATGAAGTGCTACGGTCCAAAATAATTTACTAGTTGACTAAGCTTGTGGTGGTAAGTCTCTGAAATGTACCAGGTTGGACCTCAGTTAACAAACACATCTGGGTTTGGTACAAAACTTTTTATAACTCGAGTTCTTTTGGCAGAGCCTTCAAAAACTCAGGGTTACTGAGGTGCTAAGGGGTGCTTGGAAATAGAAGTAAAACTTCTCCTAAAGGGTTGTGTAAATTATCAACACCTTACAGAAAGACAAGATTTGTAAGCAACAGGGCTAGATAATAGCAATGACACGGATGATCTGGGGAATTCTAGGATGAGAAAACTCTTCCTCTACTGATGTAGATTGGCACTTATTTGTAACATTGTCATAGAAAATTGTGGGACTAAATAGTTAAGTAACTTGCTCAAAGTCATATGCTTTGTTTGGCATTCAAAGCCCTTCATAACCTAGCTCTCTCCTAACTTTCCAGTCTTCTTACACCTTACTCCCCAGTATTTACTATTCCACCCAGTGACACTGGATTTCTGACTGTTTCATAAATGACACTCCATCTTTTGGCTTGAAGCATTTACTCTGACTGTCCCCCATGCCTAGAACACTCTCCTTCCTCAACTTTAACTACTGATTTCTCTTGTTTCCTCTAAGTCCCAGTTAAAGCCTTCCCCACCTCCTCTTAATCCAGTGCCTTCCCTCTTTTAATTATTTCCTGTATATAATTCACTTTGTACATATGTGTTTATGGATATTGTCTATTTTATTAGATTATAAACTCTTTGAGGGCAGGGATTGTCTTTTGCCTCGTTTTTTGTATCTCCAGTGCTTAGCACAATGACTAATAACTAATTGATTGATTGATATTTCATAAGCAGAACTGAACTCAGAACTTTCTGGGTTGAAAAGCAAGCTCTTAATTTACTATACTATACTGTTTCTCTTATTTAAAAAAATAATAGACATTTATTTCCATGGGAAAATATTTCTGTTTCAGTCATTTCAATATATCATTTTCCTTGAGAAAATCTCTGTCATAGACTACCTATGTACATATATAAAGCAGTAAATAGCTACAAACACACATGCATATCCAGAACTTTAAAATTGGAATGGAATGCTAGAAATCAGCCAACAAAAACAGTGTCACATTACCTATTTCCTGTTGGTTAAGGGATATTAAAACTTTTTGTCACGAGGATAAAGGTCACAACTCACCCTTCCCTCTCCAATCTCATTGAACCCATTCTTGAGATCCATAGAAGTTTTGTGGTCATTTAAATGAATGGTACATAGGCTCATAGATTTAAAGCTGTAAGATACCTTGAAGATATCATCTTCATCTGACCCTTTGGTTTCACAGATGAGGAAACTGAGTTACAGTAATCAAACAACTTGTCCAAGGTCAACTAGTAGTCAATAACACAACTGGGATCTGAATCTAGATCCTGTGATTCAAAATTAAGTGCTCTTTTCACTACCTTATTCTCTCTCATCACCATCTGTGTCAGAGGTGGCATCCTATATATCTCTATGAACCATCAGAACTCTTACTCCATCCTATGCCTATCAGTGACTTTAAGGTGCCAGTTGATGGGGATATAACAAAGGTTGAAAGAGCAAGGGAAAAGTGCTATGTTATTTTCCCCAGATGGAAGGCTCTGTGGAAGTCAAAGACCATGTCAGAGAGGAGACACACGGCTTATGGTCAGGGGGTGGTAACAACATACAGGAAAGGTACTCATTCCGATTCAGTTTCAGTGAGAGGTGGGACCCTTTTTTTAAGATTAATGAGAACAGTCTTGATGGTTGTTCCAGCAACCCTTTATTTGCCTGGTATTTTTTCCACTTAGTCCCTAGACTTGTTGGCCTAGAGTAATAAAAACAAAAGAATGATAACATTCTGCCCTCTTTCCTCCCAAGGAAAAGCCCCAGAAGCAGATGACAGTTTCCAACAGATGATAGCAGAAGCATAACTTGGATCAGCATCAGTGGAGTGAAAGGGAAGGGGCATTGGCAAACGGAGTTGCTGGAGCATGCCAACAGAGCTAGGAGAAGTAGAGCCAAGGAGCAAGGAGGCACAGCCGGTTTTCAAGAGACAAGACTGAGTGTTTTGCTATGCACCCAATTCTCACTTATGAGTGTGCATTTCCTAAGGAGGGTTCACTTCTCCACCACTGTAGGACTTTTATGGGGGAAAAAAATAATACAACTCATTATGTGTGAGGTTGCTCTTACTAAGAATGATTTTGTGACTTGTGTTTGTTTTCTCCTTTACTATTCCATCCTAGTTATATGCTTTTTTTCCCTATTTGATTTATGGCTCCTGCCTAGTTTGTTGATAGAGAATGCAGCCCTCAAGCCATATTTACATAATTCTATTTACCCAAAACATCCCACACTGAATCTGGGGTCTAAAGTCAAGAGAGTCTCATATTATATTAATTCAAGAAATGTTTTATTTTTAATTAACCAATTTATTGTTGAGTCTCTAATGTATTCTTCTTTCAAAAGGCACCTTAGCTATCTGAGAAACTATCCTTAACCCACTGTGCTTTCCATCTGGTGAGCTGTTCTGTGATATTCTTAAATTTTTTTTGAGAGAAAGAACCTCCTTAAATCACCCTTAATGAACAAAAAAAAATTAATGAAATTATGGTTATTATTCTAACATAGTAGGAATTTAGGAAGGGTCTCTGGATATTTTAAGGACCTGCTACCAGAAGGTGGGGGAGGGAGAACAGTTGTGTCAGAGGAAGGGAAAGAGGAGGTGATGAAACAGAATTCCTTATGTCAATTCAGAGCTACAAAGCTTTGGCATCTGGCCAAAGACAAGAAAGGGGCTGATTACATTGCATATTTCAGGCTTCGCTTTCCATCCTCTTGAAAATGAGGAGCCAAAAAGCATCCCTTTGTCATAAAAAATCAATTTCTCAGCTGCCATTTTAGCTTAGCAAAATGTTTTTCAGCCAGATCCTTCGTAATATAGTATGATTGCAGAATGATTTTGAATCCATGTTTAATTCTTTAAAAATCATCACTTGCTTCTAAACGGTACAAAGGCATCACATGTGTAGATACGCTAATCATAGTTACTATTTCTAAGGCTTGGGTTGGAAGATGAATTTATCCTAATAGTTTTTGTGGATGGGCATACAAGTCTGAGAGTACCCCTGGATTTTCAAAATTGTTTCCTTTGTTGCTATTTGAATATTGCTTTAAAAATTTTTGTGAAATGCTGTGAAAGAGCATGCCATCCAATCTACCTACCTCACATTAAGTGATTGCTCTTTGAATTATGACCCCAAAAATTCTTCTCTAAGTCATAATACATTCAGCTGTAATCAGCTGAAAGTTTTATCCACATTCTCTGGATCTATCTTTGATTAATTTGGAAACCCTCCACATTCATCCAGTATGTACTCCCCTAGAAATTCCAACCATGTAAGACCTGTTCTCCTTATACATCTGCAGTAAAGTTACCAGTAATCAGTTTCTCTACCTGGAAACCTGAGTCAGTTATTCAGATCATGCAATACATTGGAAACACTTTGTACTATACGTTTTTTATCTGTAAATGTCAGAATAGGGCAGAGAAAGTTAATACATATTCTTTGAGGGGCGGGGAGGAGGTGTCAGCCCTTGGATGGTACTTTAGAACTTAGTGACCTACAAGCCATAGTGAATATGAACCAGTCAGCATATGGCATCAAATACAGAAACATAGGTATGAGACCAGCAATCTCAGATTTCTTGTCCATTGCTTGTTTCGCAGGAAGGAACACATGCTTCATCATGTTATAAAAGGGATACTCAAATCGATAGAATATATCCAGAGGTCTAACAAAATCAAAGTGGATTCAGTCTGTAGAAATGGAAGGAAAACAATGATATGACGGACATGTTTTGTCTTATTTCAAATACCACATTGTTTTGTGGGATTCTCTTTTGTCCTGGTCACACGAATCTTCCCCAGAAAATATTGAGAAACATGGAAACGAACAGCCATAGAGGCTCTGAAATGCAAATGAGAGCTGCCTCTGGGAGTCCTTTTTCTCTAAGGAATAAAGGATGGTGATTGTTGGAACTAGATTTTGGAGGAAGGGATCAAGGATGAAGACTGAGATGTTTAGCCTTGGTGAGTAGATACACTATTGTGAAGACAGGAAAGGAGACAAGATTTGGTAACTCAATTCCAAACAGTAAGAAGAGGTCCTTTAGACCTGAGCCTTACTCAGGATATCTTTGCTTCAAGTTCTGACTTTTATACATAGAGACTGTGTGACCATGGGCAAGTCATCTAACCTCTTAGTGTTACAGGTGACTATGAGACTTCACGAGGGTACATCAGTGGAGGGCATTTCCACACAAAGATTTCCCACAGAGAAAAAAACCACAGGATGTATCAGTAAGAACCCCGACATACATAGCCTGCTCTCACAGCTTCTTAGATATGCATTTATAAAAGGAAAGGCAACTTTAGAGGAGTCAATAATCACTTTAATTGCATTCAACATACAGAGAAAATATAAGTGGAGAAATAAAGACCAACAGATAGGCTTCCGATTGTCTGAACATAACATGCATATATACATAGTTACTAGAGACGGAAGCACCAACATCTGGGTTTTCAAAGCCAGAGGGCTGCTTAGCAGCTTGCCAGAGTCTCATCTGGCACACAAACCTTCTTCTAAAATTAAGCCCCAAAGCAAAACTTCCGCTCAGAGTATATACACTCTTTTCAGAGCCAAAGGGCAGGACCCCTCATGACCCAGTGCCTCATTAGCAATCAGCAAAAGGTATAGGCTTTCATAGGAAACAAGCTTCCTCTAATCAAGTCTCCCTCAATAGCCCCACTGGAGGCCTATCAATAGGCAGGGGATTTTTAACTACCATTACACAGGACCAGATTTTTTGTTTTTAATCTTCCTGTAAGGCACTATGTTAGGTACTGAATGCTGAGAAGTCGAAGAAACTCCTATCAGACTGTCTTAATCATCTACATCAAAAGTCTTATGATTTCAATCACAATTCCTAATTTAATATTATAACATGATGTTAGAATGCATTTAAAAGTGTATAAATATTCTGGACCTGTAAAGCAATCTTTCCCCCCTGCTGAGTATTAAGCATTTCTTGTAAGAGTACTGCACCAACGTATTTTGGGAAGGATGTGAGAAAGTAAACAGGATGCTTAGGAAAATGACAAAAATGATTGAAGCGTTCTATGAAAAGTTATTAAAAAGAATTCAGTATGCTTAACTCAGAGCTTATGATAAATGAGGAAAGAAAAAACAAGGATCATAGAGTTAGAGCTGAAAATCCATCAAACAAGAGTCTCCATTAATTTAGTTAGAAAGGGCCTCAGATGATAGATGGCCTATACAAGGTCCATATACAAAACCTTTTCATATTGGTAGAATATGCCAGAACTTATTCTTCACTGGCATAAGCTTTGAGGACCTAGGGTTATATCCAGGCTCCTAGGACGTATTGGAAGTATGAAATCTTAATCTATATTCAAAAACACCAACACCACAACACAAGTGTAGAGAATAAATGAGGTCATTGTCTAACTGTACGCTGACTTGGTCAGATCACTTGGAGAATTATACTCTGTTTTGGGCACTATATCTCATCAAGGACATTGATAAGCTAGAAAATGTCCATGTAGGTAGACTATGTACCAATCTTCAAAGATTTAAAAGACTCTTGTATAGAGGAGATTATACTTGTCTTGTTTGGACCCAAAAGGTAAAATGTTATAGGAGAGATTCCAACTTAATAAAAGGGAAAACTTCTAAATTAAAAAGTTAAAAGGGTTGCCTTGGAAAGTGGCTAGCTCTCTATTACTGGACATCTTCAAAAAAACCCAACTGGATAATCATTTGTCAACACTGTTGTAGAACAAATTCTTATTTGTGTATGGTTTGTAACTGGTAGCTTCTGAGGCTCCATCCAACTCTGAGATTTATAGTATATAGTAGTTACTCAGTGTAGCAGGAAATATTTCAGATCTGAAGCCCACCTCTGATACTTGCTAACCATCCATGTAGCCTTGCTAGCTTCCAGTTTTCTCATCTGTAAAATGGGGATAATTATGTCACAGGATTGTTTTGAGGATTGACTATAATAATGTGTTTAAAAGGAGAGAATAAGCATTTATTAAGTGCCTACTATATGCCAATTACTGCTAAGCACTTTATAAATATTATCTCATGATGAACATTGAAAGACTTAGAAACTGATCAACCCAGTGACCTACCACAACTTCAAAGGACTCATAATGAAACATGCCATCTATGTCTACATGGAGAACGCATGGGCTCGGAGTACAGGTTAAAGCATTTTTTCTTTCTTTTTCTTCTCTTTATTCGTTGGGGGACATGGCTTGTAATGAGTTTTGTTTTTCTTGCTATCTCAATAAGTTGGGAAAAGGGGAAAGGGAGATAAACAATTGTAATGGTAATTTAAATGGGAAGATCTTTCCTATTCATTGATAAGCCCACACAAGCTGCCTGAGTCACATGGAAGTCTGAGTCACATGGAGCCTGTGGCAGGAGAAGTTTGCTGAAGGGTGGAACAGGTAGGGTAGAACAGGAAGAGGCAGAGCTAGAGCAGAGCTGAGAGGAAATAGCTCAGTCAGAACTGAAGGATGCAGGCAAGCCCATAGCTGGCTGTGAGTGAGATAAGGGCATTCTGTTTAAGGGAAACTGTTTGTGATTTGTTTAAGGGACCCAGTTTGCAGGAAGGCTGGCAGGGGGAAAGCTTGGGGCTTGTATTGTCCTCTACTTGTTACTGTGTGTAGATTTTTGTTGCTGTGATGGATTAGGCTTTCTGGTGTTGAAATTTGACTTTCTGGTGTCTGCATAAATGTGGTTCTGTCTTCTATTTGAAGAGTATGTTGGATTTCATGATTCAGAATTGCACCAGGAGATACATGGCACAGGTACTGTAAATATTGCATTGGTACTACAACAATTCAGAACTGAAAATAAAATAAAATTGAATTTTAAAAGACATCAATTTAACCTTCACAATAATACTGGCAGGTAGGTGATAATATGATCCTCATTTTCTAGTTAAGGAAACTAAGGTAGATAGGCTAAGTGACTTGTCCAAGGTCACACAGTTAACAAGTATCTAAAGTTAGATTTGAACTCTGGTCTTCTTGACTCCAGGCCCAGAGCTCTACTTACTAGGCCACCTAGCTGCCTTTGCAAACATTTTACAAAAATAAAAATAATACTATTTATTTTGTTTTGTATTTTATTTTATTTTTAATTTATGAAATAAAACAAGCATTTTCATAACATAGTAGACTAATGAAAAGATGATTGCACATGAAACTGCAATTCTATTAGGTACAACTTACAGTACAACTATTCCTTTTAAATTATAATGTTTATCATGTAAATTTTTTCTCCTTTTCCTTCCCTCCCCCTCCACCCTAGAGATGGCTACCATTAGTCACAAATATGTGTGTATATTACATGTATGTGTGTGTATGTGCGTAAAATAATTCTACATATACTTCTATGAGTTCTTTTTCTGGATATAGATGCCATCTTCCTTCATAGGTCCTCTGTAGTAAATTTGGATATTTATAGTACCCAGAATAACTTAGTTGCTCCAAGTTGTTCTTAAAACAATATTGCTGTTACTATACAAAATATTCTCTTGGTCACTTTGTGCACTTTGCTCTTTATTATTTCATGAAAGTCTATCCATATTTTTCTAAAATTAAAGAGCTCAAAATTTCTTATCATATAGCGCAATTTGTTCAGCTATTCCTCAATTGATGGGCATCCCTGAAATTTCTAGTTCTTTGCCACCACAAACAGAGCTGCTATAAATATTTTAGAATATATAGATTCTTGTGTTTTGCATAACTACACATGTATAACCTATGTTTAATTGCTTGCCTTTTCAATGAGGGTCGGTGCGATGGAAGAAGGGAGAGAATTTGGAATTCAAAGTTTTAAAAACAAATGTTAAAAATTGTTTTTATATGCAAGTGGGAAATAAGATGTACAGGCAATAGCATGCCACCTTGGGTTGTGGGGAGGGGACAGATGAGGAGAAAATTTGGAACTCAAAATCATACAGAAATGAATGTTGAAAACTAAAAATACATTAATAAAAAATAAATAACAAATAGGTTCTCTTCCTTTTTCTGTAATCTTCTTTGGAAATAAACCTAGTAATGGTATTGCTCTGTCAAAAGTTTAATCCCTCTTGGAGCATAATTCCAGATTGTTCTCTGTAATGGTTGGATCAGTTCACAGTGCTAGTGACTCAGTGTCTCAATCTTTCCACATCCCCTCCAACATCTGTCGCTTTCCCCTTCAATCATTTTAACTGATCTGACAGATGCAAAATGACATCTCAAGGTTATTTTAATTTGCATTTCTCTAATCAATAATTATTTAGAGCATTTTTTTCATGATTATAAACTGCTTTGATTTCTTCATTGGAAGACTGCCTGTTCATATCCTTTGACCATTTATCAACTGGGGAATGACTTATATAATAAATAATATCAATAATACTATTTCAAAGGGAAATGGGCCAGTGAGGGACAACCTGCACTTTTTGTATTTTTTAAAACATGGACTAGAGAACAACTAACTTCTCCTGGATGTTAGAAAAATCATTTTAGCAGTTGAGTCGAAGCTAAGTTGGAGTGGGGGGAGATTTGGTGGCAAGGAGATCAACCAACCAGCTATTGAAATAATACAGGTATAAAATAATGAGAGCCTGTATCAGAATGGTCCCAGTGTCAGAGGACAGAAGGAGGCATATAGATAAGATTTTAGGAAGGTAGAAAGGACAGGTCTTGGCAATTGATTACTGAAAAATTATAGCAGTCATGAGAAAGAGTGAGGAGGGCAGAATAACATCTAAGGTGTGAGCCTGGGTGACTGGGAAAATGGGGTACCCTACATAGTAAGTAGAAAATTAGGACGAGGAGGAGGCTTAGGGAGAAAAATAATGGTTTCAGTTTGGGATACTTTGAGAGTAAGATGTCTGTGAAATATTCAGTTCAGAATCTCTACTGGGCATGGAGATGTAAGAGTGGAGTTTAGGAGCAAATTAGATCTGAGAAGTAGAATCATCAGCATATATTGAATCCATTAGAGCAGATGAAATCATCAGATAAAATAGTATGGAGGGAAAAAAAAGAGGACTCAAGAATCATGCAGGACATTTGGCAGATGTAACATGGATAGAAATCTAGCAAAAGGCACTAAGAAGGATCAGTCAGACAGGAAGGAGGAAAATCTAGAGAGAGAAATGTCAAAAAAAAAAAACTAGAGAGGACAGAATAATAAGGAGAAGAGGGTGATCAACTATATCAAAGACACATCTAGGGTAGAGCACTGGTTAGAGCACTGGGCCAGTTAGGAAGACTTCATACTTAGTTTAAATCTTGTCTCAGACGCTTACCTTCTGCGTGACGTTGGGCAAATCATTTAACCTCTGTCTACCTCCGTTTCTGTCAACTATAAAATGGGGAGAATAATAGCACCTACCTCCTAGGGTTTGGGGGAGGATCTAATGAGATAGCATTTGTAAAGCAATTATAACATTCTGGCACATAGCAAAAGTTTGATAATATTTATTTCCTTCTTTCAAAAGCTGCAAAGAGGGTAAGAAAGATGAGGATTGAGAAAAGGCCAGTAAATTTGGCAATGAAAAGCTCATTGGTAACTTGGAAGAGAATAGTTTCTGTTGAATAGTGTCAGAAGCCAGACAGTAGGAGTTAAGAAAAAAACTAAGAAGTGGTGGTATGAATTTTAGATGGCCCTCTCACAGAATTAGCCTCAAAAAGAAAGAAAAGATAAAAGAAAACTCAAGGTAATGGAGAAATCAAGTATGGCTTTTTGGAAGAAATGGGAAACATGAGCATTTGTTAGCAGTGGAGAAGTAGCCAGTAGGAAGGAAGACATTGAAGGTTAGTGAGAGAGTGGGAAGTGATAGAAGGCACAATCTGATAGAGAAGATGGGGCAGAACGGGACCGCTTGTGCATCCTTGGTAAGGAGAAGGACCTCATCTTCATGTAAAATGGTTGAAGAAGGAGAGAATGGCCTAAATATTTTCAGTAAAGTATGAGGCAATACCTGACCAAATTGCTTTATCTGTTATGAACTGTTAAAATTGCTTTATCTGTTATGAACTGTTAAAATAAATATACTGTTAAATAAATAAATAAAATATAAAATAAATAATATAAATAATAATAATATAATAATAATAATAAATAAAAATAAAAATAAAAATAAAATAAATAATATAAAATAAAATAAATAAAATAAATAAAATATACTGTTAAATAAATAAATAAATAAATAAATGAGCTGTTAAAAATAAATAATAAAATTTTTAAAAAAAAATCTCACAATAAATTATTCTCAAATTCTTAAAAAAAGAGAGAGAAATATGAGACAGGGTTCCCAGCTGAGAGAGTGGGGGAAAGAAGAGAGTAAGCCATGGAGCAGTCTTTCAAAGGGTTCAGTGGAAGAGAAGGGTCACTTTGGAGTAGGACCGTAGGGGATTGGGATGGGCAGAAGGTAATAACCATGCCAGCTAGGGGCTTAGAATCTCTGGGATGGGGAAGGCATAACAGGATATCTGAGGTCTGTTCTCAGGATTGTTATCATCATACCTAGATGTTAGCCCCCAGGATAGAGTCCTGTCAGGGCATTAAAGCTGGAAAGCAACATTAGGGTGGTGAGGTACCTCAAGTCAGGGCAGGCTCTGATCGGTTGAATACGATGATCCAGAAGTCAGGATAACTATGTTCTTACCCTGACTCTGGCCAGTGAGGAGCTGTAGGACATTGGACAAGTCACATCACCTCCCTAGGCTTAAGTTCTCCCATGTATAAAATAAAAGCTTTCGTCTACATGACTAGGGCATAGTAAGTACTTACTAAATACTTATTTCCTCTGTCTCTCCCTCCCTTCCTTCCTCCGTACCTTCCCGGTAGTTCTAGGGGATTTACCTAACTTGATTTTCAGCACCTGCCTAACGTTTTTTGTCATTAAATCCAAGAAAATGAAGATGCAGTTGCAAAACAAAAGCAAACTAACCCACCTCCAAAAAAAAAAAAAACAAAAACAAACCCAGAAACTAGTGGAGACAGGAAAAGAGAGCAAAAGTAAAAGGTCAAGGGGCATCCTTCTGATTGACTCCTTAGAATTACTGCTCCATAACCACCTATTTACCCACCAAATTCCCAGTCTCCATTCACTAGCTGATTACTCAGAAACATCGTCCTGGTTATATGTGAGCAAACTAGGTTTATACTATTTGAAAACGTGACAAATGAGAAAAGACAAATAGAGTCAGCCCTGTCCTGCCCCCCGTGGTCTCCCACGTTGTGCACAAGCAGAGTGATTTGAAATACTGGCTCACATGTCTTGCTCTAAGGGATTGAGTTACTGTTTTTGAACTGTGAGCAGTTTCTCCTTCCTTCCTTTGTTGCTCCCCATGTGGCATCTCAGGTCTCTGGAAGGGTGAGTAAATCCTTTTTAACAGGGATGCCTAATTGGGGATAAATCCACCTGCTGAGAACATTAAGTAAGTGTGGTGGCTGGTACCTTCCCAAGAAACTAGGCTCATCGTCTCCTCCACAGCTGCACCAGCTGGCTGGCTTAGTCTCTGTATTTTTTGTATCTGTCCAGATGGCATCAAGAATGTGTAGATTTCACATAATATTGAAAATTATTTATGTGAATGGTATGTGAAATTTATTTTAAAACATATTCTTAAACTGCCTGGGAGAGTTTGTAGAAAACACTCCTGCCAGTGAACTAATAGAGCACTGGCTTCTGAACCTTATTCCCTAAGCTTCCAGGGATTCTCCATCTGTCTGGTACTATTTACCTTTTGCTACTGGGAGCATGAGGTCTGCTACCTACTTTCTGCTTTTGTGCTGGGTCATGATGCTTCCCAAGTGGCATATGGGAAGACTATGAGGGAGTAGATTAAAAGGTATAGCTAGTGTATGTGTGCATAAGACAAGTCATCATTTTAAGTAAGGTAAGCATATTGTCCTCCTGCTGGGAAGTTAGACCCCCCCCAAGATAATATTGGTAGCATCACTCTAGAAATAGATGGCATTGATAGAGTACTTCAATACTTGAAAAGCATAATATACATAGTGCCTGAATTGTGCTTCCCAGGAACACTAAAAGGTAGGAGCTTCCAGCACAGTAGAATGGAAAGAACAATGGATTTACATGTAGTGCAAGGATTTAGGTTGGATTCCTCTCTCTGGTCCTTACTACCTTGTATCTGGGCAAGTTACTTAATCTCTAGGTGCCTCAGTTTCCCCATACATATTTGAGGGAGCTGAATTAGATGAACTTTATGATTCCTTCCTGCTCAAAGCCTATAATTCCCCATTTTATAGATGAGAAAACTGAGGAAGTTATTGAAAGACTTGCCCATAATCATCCAGCTAGTAAGGGTGAGAGTCAGAATTTGAACCAAGTTTTCCTAAGTCTGGGTCCAGTGCTTTATGTATTAAAGTATTCTTTAAATGTATTAAAGCTTCTCCAAAATGCCAAAAACTTAAAGGAATTTATTCTCATGTATTTGAATTATAATGAATAGCTTGATATATCAGTTCTCCAAAGTACTTACATTAATACAGAGTTTACTTAAAAGGAAAAAATATAGGAATTTAGAATAATACCTCAAAACAGGGGCTATTAACCTTTTTATGCACAGATTCCATTGGCAGTCCAGTGGAACTTAGGAACCCTTCACAAAACAATGTTTTAAAAGCATAAAATAAATAAAAAAGAAACCAATTATATTAAAACAGTTATCAAGATATTTTTTAAAAGACAAGGTCATGAACTCTGGGACAAGAACCTCTTAAAAGAACATATGTATGTTAAATATATATATATATATATATATATATATATATATATATATATATATATATATATATATATATATATATATAGTCTTTCTTAAACTCAGAAATAGTTGTTCTGATGTTAGTAGTTTTCTAGTTCTGCTTTGCCCAAGCTCTTTGTCTCTGTCTTTCTCTTCTGCTGAGTTTAGAAGTTGAAAATGATTTCTATCCAATTCTATAGCAAGCATAAATATTAACACAAATCTTATACAAGTCTTAAGGCAATCTATTTCTAGCCTGGCAGAACTGCCCAGGTCCTAAAAATCTATTCCCCACCCAGACCTTCATTCTGATTGGCACATGCCTTCACCAGGGCTCTGGCATCTCTTACAGCTTGTAAAACATTTTTTTCCTGAAAACTAAGAAAAAAAAATTAACCTTGGTGCAAGGATTAAATATCAGTGATTTAGTTTCTCAATCCACAGGTCAGATTACAAGATGAATAATGAGAAAGACAGAGATAAAGAAAGAGAGAGACAATGAGAATAAGAGACAAACACAGAGACAGAAAGAGAGAGGGAGAGAGAGAGAGAGAGAGAGAGAGAGAGAGAGAGAGAGAGAGAGAGAGAGAGAGAGAGAGAGAGAATGAGAGCACACAGGAGTGTTTTTAGGACATGAGATCATTTTGTTTTCTCCATTTGATTTCTGAAATCCTTGCTTTCCCAGAGTTATCCAATAAATGGAGTTCTGCATTCCTTTTTTGAAAGGAAAATCTCTGATGCACAGCTAATAAAGTCCTCAAAGTCCCTGTTATGATAGCCTGTGACTGCCCAGAGGGCTATTTGATTAGAACATTTACCTTGTCAGAGAGACAAACAACACGATATCATCTGCCTCAGGAGGCTGACTAGAGGACTTTGGGGATAAAAAGGTCTATTCTTATTACATGCATAATCTTGTGATTGAAAATGGCATCAGGGATTTGTGAGGCACCATGGGTGTCTGCTGTGATGAAGCAGTAAATGTAAATTAGCTTGGTTTACCAATATCCATTGTCACAATTATAATAATCGAGCTAAAGCCACATTGGACGGTAATCCAGGGACTGTTATTGTAAACACAGCGCTCCCTCTTTCTCAACTGAGTAAACCTGAGTAAGAGATCGCTCAAAGCTGCATCGACTCCATGCCAAAACAACGACTGGGAAACTGGGAAAAATTCATTCCAAAGGGCTTCCTTTCTTGGCACTGTGTAGGAAAAAGAAACTGACTACTTGACTAAATTTAACCTTTAACAAAAATTAATCCAGTCAAACCAATTGTATAAGTAGACACAGTCTTCATCTAATTCATAGTTTTGGTTTCGTATGCTTGCCTATTCCTTTGTGTCCTTTAAGGAGCCGGTCTTTCGTTGCATGGTCTCCTTCATTGCCACATATCTTTCTGGACTTGTTTTTGACACATTCGCTGGATAGCATTTACTTGGATTAAACTGAGGAAGGCACTAAGTTGAAGGACATCTGCAGTTGGGGGTGTGAATCCCTCTCAACTGTTTTTCTCTTTCCTGTCTTGGTTATTCTATCTGAAAACTGATCTTTCTAAAATATTCAACATTAGACTAAACATTCCTAAAATAATCTGAAAGGGTTGTGTGTCTGTGTGTGTACGGGTCTAAAGCTCAAGAGGGAAATCAGAAATAGATACAGATGAAGAGGAGGAGGAGGAGGAGACAGAGACAGAAAGAAAAAAATTATACACACAACACTGTGTGTTTGGGGGTCTAAAAGTCAAGAGGGAAGCGAGAGATAGATGATGATGATGAAGAAGATGATGATAGATAGAAATAATACACACAAAATAACACTGTATGTATCTTTATTAAAAGATATAGGTTTGGCTCTCCTCATATCCTTTTCCTATCATTCATAATCAGATGTCTACTTTCAAACTCAACCTTTCCAAACTGAATTCATATGAATAAGTATAAGGTTTTGACTAAATCTGCTTCTGATAGCATCCCCTAGATAAAAATAATTCTTTAGAATGATCTACCACTTTCAATGGCTTACCTCAGCTCCCTTAGCTCATATACTCATGCCATTATGTTCATTTTTATGTTTAACAAAAAAATAGTGGACTTGCCTTGTACAGTCAAGGATGAGAAGAAAAAATCCCCAATAAGTATGTAATCATAGGATTTAAAGTTAGGAGAAATCTAAGAAATCATCCAGTCACTTCACTTTACATAAGAGAAAACTAGGACCCAGAGAAACGAAATGACTGTTCAGAGTCACACAGGTAGCAGATTTTGAAACCCTGGTCACATGAATTCAAATCTGGTACTCTTTGAGATACATGTATGACTGTCTAAACAATCCCTCTTCTACCAAAGAGCACTAGGGATCTTGGAAGTATTTGGGCCTGAAAGCACTAATAGAAAAGCTGACAATTAAAATATTTCTAAATAGAAACTCTGAAACATTAAAAAAAGATCTATCATATATCTTGGTGAATGTGATATTGTAAGAAAGTGGCACTTATCTCAGGGGTGGTAACAGTTGTTATGGTAACTACTTTTCTTTCATTGAACCAGTAAACAATTGGAAAAAAAAGCCACTTACACTGTGGGAGCTTAAATTAAGCCAACTATGGAACTAATTTTATACAGATTCATTCAGATATTTACTTTTTGATTATAGATTTCATATGCTCCAACAGAATGCACAAGGGAAAAATGGGTGCTATATTTCTAAGTATTGTATAATTAAGTTTCCCAAAAGTGACACTAAGACTTTTGAGAAACTTTGCATTACCATCAAATAGGCAAGCTGACTTTTAAAAAGTTAACTTAAAAAAATCTTTCATTTACAAAATATAATGCAGACTGACAAGCCTAAAGTCCTTTTTTTTTGGTGGGCAGGAAGAGGCAATCGGGGTTCAATGAATAGTCCAAAGTCAAACAGCTAATCCATGTCTTAGACCAGATTTGAACTCAGATACTCCAGACTTCAGAGCCAGTGCTCTATCTACTGTATCACTTAGTTGCCCCAAGCCTACGGTCTTATTGATAGTCTACATGCAGGGGAAATGATTATTCCCCAACAAATAACAATACATACTTTTGAAAGAATCAGGAATCAAAACAATGAGTTTGACTCCTTCAATGGATTCATGATCTCACAGGTAAGTACCTTCATCAGTAGAGAGAGCAACCCCTCCACAATGACTCATTTTCTATGTTTCTACTAGGTAGCTAAGTGACATTATGGATAGAATGCTGGGCCTGGAGTCAGGACCTGAGTTCAGACACTAGCTGTGTGACCTTGGACAAGTCATTTAACTTCTGTTTGCCTCAGTTCCATCAACTGTAAAGTGGGAACAATAAAAGAGTTTTTGTGGGGATCAAATGAGATAATTCCATATCTCTAAAGCCTAAGAGCTAAACTGTAGGTCTTCCTGCATTTTGTGGACACTAATGTAGTAGTCAGACTCGTCATCTGTTTTACCCCTCGCTCTTCCTATATGAGTAGCTCACCTGCTCTTTTCATATATGCCTGAAAAATATTCTTCTTGTGCATGGATCACCATTGGTAATTTCTGTAGTCTACTTATCTGTACTCAAGTTTCTCTCCAGTGCTCTTTGGGTCTCATGAGACCTAGATTCTTCATAAATTTTGGTGTTCCAAGACATGCAACTATAGTATGTCTTAAGGAGTTAAACAGAAGGAGTTTTGTGCAAAAGAGCAGCTTTGGATCTTTAGAAATTCACTGATTTTCCAAATATCAGTTGACTCACTCTCTTTTGTTTATTCAGTTTGGGGCCCACCCCATTTGTCAGCTGAAGTACCTATTATAATTATGTCTACGGATATACTAACTCAACAGTGTTGCCATCCAACTTCAAACTATAGTATAGACCAGGGCTTCTTAATCTGGAATCAGTGAACTTTAAAAAAAAATAATTTTTATCACTGTATTTCAATGTGATTGGTATCCTTCATAATCCTAATTATTTTATATTATGTATTTAAAACCATTATTCTAAGAATAAGTCCATATACTTCACTAGACCACCAGAAGAGTCCATAACACAAAAAGTTAAGAATCTCTTCTCTGGGTAACAGATATTTTTCAACAAGTTCCCTTTTCTTATGTGACTTTTTAAATTCATTTATTTGGAGAGATTGCAGATCTCATCATAAGGGTCATAGAATGTGATGCCATTGACACAGTGTCAATTTTGGAAGCATTTGGAAGATCTCACCATCTCTAGTGAATTCCTCTTCCATTTTTAATCTGTACAGGATACTCTTCATGATAATGATAAGCACTTTTGCTGAATTTGTCTCCCTGTTTTATGCTTTACTTTATATCAGTTATCGTAGGAATAAGTATTTGGATAGAAGGCACCATATGGAGGTCATATAATCCAAGTTACTCATTTGACAAATGAGGATTTGAGCTGAGATCTTCTGACTAAAGATCCAATGTGATCATGCACTACCTGTCTGGGCTGTAATCTAAAAAATCTGACTCCTCTTTTCAACTTTTGAAAATCAAGATTTCTACTCATTTTCATCCCAAAAGGGGAAGCAAGGTGGTACAGTGGTTAGGCTTGGAATCAGGAATAACTAAGTTCAAATTGAGCCTCAGACATTTACTAGGCAAGTCACTTAATCCTGTTTGTCTCACTTTTCTCATCTGTTAAATGAGCTAAAGAAGGAAATGGCAAATCATTCCCAATATCTGTAATGGAAATTTAAATGGGAAGGTCTTTTCCATTCATTAATAGGTCCATGTGACCTGCTTACATCACAGGGAAATCTAAGTTGCATGTAGTGGGAAGATTTTGCTGAATGGGTGGAGCAGGAAGAGGTGGAGGTATAGCAGAGCTGAAAGCTGAGTCAGAGAGCCAATCAGAGCTGGGAAAGGCAGCAACTAATGTGAGTGAGAGAGCTTGTTTGTGCTTTGTTTAAGGGAGCTGGATTGTGGGAAGCCTAACAGAGGGAAGGCTTAGGGGTGGTTTTGCCCCCTGCATTGTTATTGTGTACATATTTCTTTGTTACTATGATGGATTTGGCTTTCATATGTCTGAATAGCACTTAATTAGCTATTTAGTTAGCATAGTTTCTTATGTATATAATTCATAGACTTAAAGAATCCTATAGCTGGAAGTGGCTTTGGGAGTCAAGTCCAAATTCCCTTCTAACATAGAAAATCTTCTGTGATGTACATTAATGGTGAATCTAACTAGATTATCAACCATTTGAGGAGAGAGACCATTACATTCTTATTTCTCCTTAGCACAATTTTAAGAACATAACAGGTATGAAACATACTTTCTAGGAAACTAGTTAGAGCAGCGGATAAAGCATTAACCTGACGCTCATTTAAATCTGACCTCAAACATTTATTAGCTGTGTGACCCTGGGAAAGTCTGTTTGCCTCAGTTTCTTCATCTGTAAAATAGAGATAATAATAGTACCTACCCTCATGGTTGTAATGAAGATAAAATGAGATAATATTTATGAAGTGCTATATAAATGCTGAGGCATCTAGGTGGCTTAGCGTATAGAGCACTGGGCCTGAAGTCAGGAAGACCGGTTCAAATCTGGCCCCAAACATTCAGTAATTGTGGGTAAGTCACATAATCTCTGTTTGCCATAATCCACTGCAGAAGATAATGGCATACCACTCCAGTATCTTTGCCAAGAAAACCCCATACAGGATCAGTAAGAGTCAGGCACAGCTTAACAACAGTAAGATAAATGGTCACTACTTTTAATTTACTTTCAGAATATCTACACAGTTTCATCCCCAGTCAATGTCTCCAACTCCAACTTCTTTTCCTATCAATATATATTTTACATAGCTTCAAGATTTATCTTCCCTATGCACAGATTTATTCATCTATGCAAATAACATTTATTAAAGGAGATCCTGGAAAGCTAGGTGGCGCAGTGGTTAGAGGGATGGACCTACAGTCAGGAAGACTCATCATCTCAACTTCAAATCTGGCCTCAGACACCTACTAGCTGCGTGACCCTGGCCAACTCACTTAACCTTGTTCGTCTTGGTTTCCTCATCTGTAAAATGAACTAGAGAAAGAAATGGCATCTAGTATTTTTGCCAAGAAAGAAGGGCTAGACATGACTGAAATGACTAAACATCGACAAATAGAGGCCCAGAGGTCAAGGATAACTTGGATCTTTCTGGTGGAACTTAGGAGCAGCAAGGAGAGGAATCCCAGGCAATGAATTACTCAGCCCTCTTGGAGAAAATGACCTGCAACCAAAGGATTAGTTTAAGCCTATCTAACACTTTTACATGGACTAGGAGTTGTTTGGACAATGTAGAATGAAGGTAAAATGTAAAACAAAATTGCTTTATGTTCTCATGAAATTTAAGTATCAGTCTTCTGAGAGACTATAGTCACAGTTATCAGTAACTGGTCATATAAGTCATTATGTCAGTGGACACCATGAATTTTTTGGAGTCTTTTGTATTTCTTCTCTGTGTAAGAACTGAATATTTGTCTCATACCTGATTTACATTGTGTACTGAGCACTTTTCTACACTGTCATTTTGTAGTGAGCCTAGGAATGAGCCACAATCTAATCTATAAATATAGGTTTTGCTTTTATTTTTCTGTAGGGGACCAAGGGTAGGAGAGTTGGGAGAGTGAAACAAGCCAAAGAGTATGAGAAATGGGAGCCTATATATAGTGGATCTTCATTATGCACTATATCCATTTTTCATTTTCCCCCTAACATTAAGACATCAATTTGGGTTCTATTTGATTCAATTTATATATCTGAAGCTCAGATTAAATTTTATAGCAAAAGATAACTTAAAATATTTCAGTCAGCAAGGATGATAATTTGCATTTCTTTTTTCAGCTCTAGAGGTTGGGTAAAATCTAAGCTTCCATTATCTAAAAGAAAAAAAGCAAAGGATGTCAATTCAATGACTTACTCTAATACACTATTGGGGGTTTGGGGATGTGCTGGTGAGCTTTCAGAGTCATGGAAGCCCTTCTCAGTATAATATATGTAAAATAGTCTCCAGGAAGTTAACCTTTCCTATATCCTCAGGGCCTCAGGGTAACTCTAGAGTCAGCCTTGATCTGTACCTTCCACATCATAAAATCATTGATTTAGAATTGGACGAGACCATGATCAACCCTTTCATTTTATAAAAGAGGAAACTAAAAAAAAATGACTTGTCAAAAGTCACACAGTTAAGTGACATTTCTGAGATCTGAACCCAAATCCTCTGAATAACCAATCCCATGCATTTTCTACTTTATTAAACTCTAACATTCGTTATTTCTGAGGCAATTGCTGATTAAAATCTTCTGGGACCAAGAAATTAGGGACATTTCCTCTGTTTCTAATGTCTAAAAATGAATCAAGTAGAACAGTCCTCATAAGGCTTGGAATGGCCATCTCGAAAGGGGTTCTAAGTCTCTAAAGACCCTGGGAGTTATATTTCTTTATGGTGTAGGAAGAGAAGAAGATATTTCAAGAGTAGGACTAGAGGGAAGGGTTTTCCTCTAAAGGCATGAATTTGAAGATTCATGAGAGATGGAGGAGGGGGAAGAGAGAGAGAGAGAGAGAGAGAGAGAGAGAGAGAGAGAGAGAGAGAGAGAGAGAGAGAGAGAGAGAGAGAGAGAGAGAGAGAGATAAGAGGACTGGAAGAGAGTGAGAAGGTGGCAGTTTTCCTCCAACAGTTGGAGCAGCAGTGACCTAATAGTAGGTAACAGAAACATCTTATGTTCTCCTCCTCAAACTCAAGCTTCTGACAAAGACTTGCAGAGATGGAAATCACAGAAAAAGTGGGGAAGTAGAAGATTTGTTTGTTTGTTTGTTTTAACCTACAGGCACTTACTCAGATAGAAAACACCAAAGAAACTTTTTGCCCCACCTCTACCACCACTGCCTTGCTTAAGAGGAGATCAAGTAAAACTCACTGTCTATTCCTGTCTTGTTACTCTATTAAAACTGCATCTGATGGATCTATTCTTATTTCTCGTAAATATCTGTGGTTGATTCTGTCTTCTGGATTTCCTTGGGTCCCTATTTTTGAGGCATGAGGATGCAGGACAACTTTAAGAATCTCTAGGAGAGGATACTCTTTCTCAGAATAGCCTGAAAATCCTTAGGACCATTTTTAGAGAGATTTTGCTCTCCAACTGGAAGTATTACCATGAACCATCCATGTTTCATAACTACAATTCCAAGGGAAAATTATTATGAATTTAGGGTCATTTAAATCTGCTTCATCAGATCATGAGCCTAATTTAGTAAGGCCTAGGACAAGACTAGGGGACTGTACCAAAAAAAAAGTTAATATGTTACAATACTCTAAAATAGAAAATTAGTTATTTGTTCTGAAAGGATTAAAAGGATTTAAAAATATTTTACTTATATTTTTGTGCCACCTCTCTGCCCCTTCCCCATTACTCTGAACTTTAAGAATCTGGCTCAGGATGACAAGAAAGGAGGAAAGAGATGTACCTATGAGAGGAGGGAACCTCATAGAAAGTCAGGGTAAAAGGAATGCCACGCGATGACTGCAGAGTGGTTCCTTTCTGGGACTGGTGTTTGTGTTCCTTCAGTTTCTTCCATGATGTTCAGGGGGTGGTAACAAGATACAGGAAAGGTACTTACCCTGATTCAGTTTCAGTGTGAAGTGGGACCCTTTCTCTAAGATTAAGGAGAACAGTCTTGATGGCTGTTCCATGATGTGTCAGTTGTAGCCAGACAACATTGGAGGTCTCTGTGAGGATAAGGAAGCCAAGACAGAGAGTATCACTTGCTATAGGGTCTTCTCCTGAGAGTACTTGAGTCCTTAATTGATTCCCTGTACCCTGAATTTCAGGATAACACATATGTCTGCTTCTATGGGGAAATAATTCCATTGTGTCAAGGTTGCTGAGGTACAGCAAATTCAAGAGAAGGAAGTGAAGTTTTGCTAGGAAGTGGGGGTTCCATGCCAATTTTGATTGAAGTGACCTAAAAATCCACATACTCCTTGATAACAAGTGACAACCACACCATAGAGAGAAGGCAACCTGAGATAGATAGTCATTGATTCTCCTAAAGCCATTAAAGAATGGTACTTATTCAAAGGGGTATGGGCAAAGCCCCAAGGTGAGTGTGGACCTTTTCAGTAACTGGCTATCAGTGTAAGAGAGATTTTTCTCTATAACTTGGGGCATCATCATGAACCATTCATATATTTCAAAAGTACATTTCCAAAGGTAGAATTCCTTTGAACATTAAGCCTTTTAAATACCCTTCTTATTACCATGTGGAGATATTTAAGGCCTAGGCTTACACAAGACCATCTAGTCATTAAGCTTTAAGATTTTAAGTGACTCAGGAGGTAAAAAGAAACAGGACATTCTTGTCTGTACTTCTCCACTATTTTTCTCCAAGTTTTAATCCTTGAGAAAGTTGTAGAGAGATCTCCTCCCCCTCCTTACTCCATTCCATAGTCTTTCACTGGTCATCTAATAATTCCCAGGACCTGCAGGTAAATAAATCCAAATTTACAGGTCAGGGCCAAGATACCGCTGGCTTTCTGGTAACCAGGATTTCATTTTGTGGTCTTTAACCTATAACAGGAGAATTTATCAAAGCCAGGAAGGGAGAGAGAAATCTGACTAACTATGACCCTTGGGGCTCTAGCAACAAATCCAGGTTTCCTCTAGGATAATCCAACCTTAAACAGATACCATCAAGATTACAGATTGAACTTCAAGGGATTGCATTATCAATCTATGTTACAAAAGAATATAACACAGGTACTTTCAATGCAATGAGCATTAATTAAATAAATGGATATAATGAAGTCATCTCAAACTGGCTCACAATATTAAATTTTCAGTGTATAAGCATTTACCTCTTAGAAATCAACAAATGCTACAAGTCAGGGGTTGATTTATTCTTTTATTAATTTTCTAAACTTAAGAAAGTAACGAATAGGTCATAATAACTCAGATTAAGCTTAAAAGTACATCATGTTTCTAGAAAGCCAATTGTTAAATATTTATCAGAGTACTTGTGCAGGGAAGACATATTGACAGCACTGCATAGGGGATTGAAAGCCAACTGTGAAGCTTGAAAAACCTGAATCGAAGTAATGCCAATAACATATAGTGGTTCTGTGATCCTGAGCACATCAGTTCACCTATTCTGCTCTGGGAACTCTCTGTTCTTGTTATTGTCTGTCCTTCATTCTTGAAAAGGACCAAAGATGTCAGGAAGGTGATGCCATGACTTACAAGTTAATTGGATTCAAATGAGGGAGGGCTCTGCAAAGTCACTAGCCTCACTTTATCACCAGGAGCCATCTGGGTACAGTGGCAAAATACAGGTCAGGAATACTGGAGATGGCCCCAGATACAGTGGGAGACCATGGCCTTTTTTAAGTTAAGGTCTTTAACAATTTCAGTTCGTCTGAGGCAACACACATTCAATGATTAAGGCAGGTAAGAAACTGGCCTTTTACCTACTCAAAATAAAAAGTCAGTCTAGGAGCGGAAGACCCTCAGGATTTCTGGCCAAAACAGAAACAATTGCTATTTACACTCTTAAACATCAAATCCAAACTATGACCAAGTGAGGCTTGGGCTAGGACCTATTGCTGATCAATTAAGGAGAGCCAGAATGATTTGGTTTTAAAGGCATGGCCAAGTAATTCAATTTGAATCACAATGAGTTTATCAAAATCTGACTGTCCAATGCTGTATTTCAAGAAATCATAAATGAAGCTACATGTGGCAAATGAGTTAATTGTCCAGTTTTTTTTTTTTTAATGATAGAATAATAGGGAAGAGATAAAAAGAAATCTAGGTCATAAGCCTCAAGATATCTTGCAAGGTTTCAGCAACCAAAATTTATATTACTTGTTGTCCTGAAAGATTGGTTAAGAAAAGGCAAACAGGGGGACAGAGGCAAGATGGTGGACTAGAAAGACACACTTACGCAGAATTCCCCCCACAGCCCATAAAATACCTGTAGAGAGGGACTCTCAACAAATTTCAGAGCAGCAGAAGTGGAGAACAATGGAGTGGAGGAGATTTCCAGCCCACAGTGACCTGAAAGGCCCACAGTGACCTGAAAGGCCCACAGAAATGTTGGTTACGTTGGATGCAGGAGCCAAGCATGGAGCCCAGCCCAGTTTTGGCCAAGTGGTGCAATGAGACTCTGGGAGGACGACATCTCTGGGGCAGAATCTCCAGTTGCAATAGTGGGTCCTCAGATCCCTCAGCCCATGGGCACCAAAGGTCAGTGATGGGGTTTTATCAGGGGGCCAGGAAGGGAGAAGGGCCTTCCCATAGCTCTGGCAGCACGCAGCTGCCACAGAGCCTACAGAGCAGCCCATAAGGAAGCTCCATTGTTAGAGTGTAAAAAGCCCTAGAGGCATTGAAGAGCTGAGTCTTACCTCAGCCCTGGCCTAACTGGTCTTTGTCTCAAACTGAATGGTGGCCCTGCCCATCCAGTTTATCTGAAAGTCAGCCCCAAGTGCTGACTTTGTGGAACTGGAGGCCAAGTGGCTGTGGAGAGGTATCTGCTAAGATTCTGGGCACAAAAATCCCTCTCTGTGTCCAGACCAGTACACGCTTCACTGTGCCACCTTGGGGGAACTGAGATCTCACAGATTCCCAGAGTATACCCTACTCTTAACAAAGGACCCAAAAGTCAAGTAACTGGTTGGGAAAATGCCCAAAAAAGGGAAAAATAATAAGACCATAGAAGCTTACTTTCCTGGTGAACAGATATCTCCTCCCATCCTTTCAGATGAGGAAGAAAAATGCTTACCATCAGGGAAAGACATAGAAGTCAAGGCTTCTGTATCCCAAACATCCAAAATAAATATTCAATGGGTTCAGGCCATGGAAGAGCTCAAAAAGGATTTTGAAAATCAAGTGAGAGAGGTGGAGGAAAAACTGGGAAGAGAAATGCAAGAAAAGTATGAAAAGCAGGTCAACACCTTGCTAAAGGAGACCCAAAAAAATGCTGAAGAAAATAACACCTTGAAAAATAGGCTAACTCAATTGGCAAAAGAGGTTCAAAAAGACAATGAGGAGAAGAATGCTTTAAAAGGCAGAATTAGCCAAATGGAAAAGGAGGTTCAAAAGCTCACTGAAGAAAATAGTTCTCTCAAAATTAGAATGGAACAGATGGAGACTAATGACTTTATGAGAAACCAAGAAATCACCAAACAAAACCGAAAGAATGAAAAAATGGAAGAGAATGTGAAATATCTCATGGGAAAAACAACTGACCTGGAAAATAGATCCAGGAGAGACAATTTAAAAATTATGGGACTACCTGAAAGCCATGATCAAAAAAAGAGCCTAGACATCATCTTTCATGAAATTATCAAGGAAAACTGCCCTGAGATTCTACAACCAGAGGGCAAAATAAGTATTCAAGGAATCCATCGATCACCGCCTGAAAGAGATCCAAAAAAAGAAACTCCTAGGAACATTGTGGCCAAATCCCAGAATTCCCAGGTCAAGGAGAAAATATTGCAAGCAGCTAGAAAGAAACAATTTCAGTATGGTGGAAATACAATCAGGATAACACAAGATCTAGCAGCTTCTACATTAAGGGATCGAAGGGCATGGAATAGGATATTCCAGAAGTCAAAGGAACTAGGACTCAAACCAAGAATCACCTACCCAGCAAAACTGAGTATAATACTTTAGGGGAAAGTATGGTCTTTCGATGAAATTGAGGCCTTTCAAGCATTCTTGATGAAAAGACCAGAGCTGAAAAGAAAATTTGACTTTCAAACACAAGAATGAGAAGAAGCATGAAAAAGTAAACAATAAAGAGAAATCATAAGGGACTTACTAAAGTTGAACTGTTTACATTCCTATTTGGAAAGTCAATATTTATAACTCTTGAAACTTTTCAGTATCTGGGTAGTTGGTGGGATTACACGCACACACACACACACACACACACAGAGCACAGAGTGAATTGACTAGGATGGGATCATATCTTAAAAAATGAAATTAAGTGGTGAGAGAGAAATATATTGGGAGGAGAAAGGGAGAAATGGAATGGGGCAAATTATCTCTCATAAAAGAGGCAAGCAAAAGACTTTTCAGTGGAGGGAAAAAGAGGACAGGTGAGAGAAAAACATGAAGTTTACTCTCATCACATTCAACTAAAGGAAGGAATAACATTCACACTCATTTTGATATGAAAACATATCTTACAATACAGGAAAATGAGGGAGAAGGGGATAAGCAGGGTGGGGGGATGATGGAAGGGAGAGCAGTGGGAGGAGGGAACAATATGCAGTCAACACTCTTGGGGAGGGACAGGATCCAAAAACAGAACAGAAGCAATGGGGGGCAGGATAGGATGGAGGGAAATATAGTTAGTCTTACACAACATGACTATTATGGAAGTCATTTGCAAAACTACACAGATATGGCCCATATTGAATTGCTTGCTTCCCAATGGGAATGGGTGGGGAGGGAGGGATGGGGAGAAGTTGGAAGTCAAAGTTGTAGGAACAACTGTCAAGTATTGTTCTTACTACTAGGAAAAAAGTACAGGTAATGGGGTATAGAAAGTTATCTGGCCCTACAGAACAAAAGAGAAGATGGGGTCAAGGGAAGGGAGGGATGTTTGAAGAGAGGGCAGATTGGTGATAGGGGCAATTAGAATGCTCGGTGTTTTGGGGTGGGGAGGGGAGAAATGGGGAGAAAATTTGGAACCCCAAATTTTGTGAAAATGAATGTTAAAAGTTAAATAAATAAATTTAAAAAAATAAAAATAAAAAAATGAGAATAAGACAGAGATAGTAAGAGAAGTCATTTAACAACTTGCTCGGTATCACAAAGCTAGTTAAATACCTGAGTAGATTTTAAACTAGCTTCCTGATCCCAAGTCAGTGCTCTGTTCACTATTCCTACCTGAATGTAATCAAACAATTTTGTGCCATAAGAAATTAGAAATATGAAGAATTTAGAGAAATGTGGGGATAGTTATTCAAATTAATAGGAAAATAAGTAGAATCAAGAGAACAATTTTCACAATGACTGGGACAATGTAAATGAAAACATGAACAAGAGAAAGTAGGATTCTAAGTAATGGAAAAACCACTGGAAGTCTCAGAGAAGATATTGACATATTCCCTCTCATGGCAGGGAGATAAGGAAACATGAGGACAGAATACCATCACACATCTATCAATTCTATTTGCTTAATTGTTTTTCTTTGTCACATGGGAAGACTCAATCTGGTGGGAAATGAATATGATGTAAAGACAAAAGACATCAATAAAATATTTTTAATTAAAAATAAAAAAACGGCAAACAGGCTAAATGCATACAGTTTATTCCCTTTAAGTTAGCGATTACATGATCATGGAGCCAGGAAACTCCTGACTGACTGATGGAAGAATGATCAGACTTAAATACACTTTACCATGAGAAAGTAAGTTTCTTAGTTGAATAAGTTGTAAATTTAGTGAGTTAAGACAATCAACAAAGTAGTGTCTGTTGGAATTTACGATTCCAGGATATCTGACTTTCCTCTATATAGCATGTGTCTCTGATACAGGATAAGGAAAAATCTCACCCCTGTGATTGTAGGTACCCTATCATAAACAGATCCTTGAAACTGCTGACACAGGAAAGGACATTTTTAGAGCAAAGCAAAACAGTCTGGTTGATTAGTTCAAGCTTGAACCCTTATTAAAGTCCAACATTTGTATTAAATTATTTCATCCTTTAGGCAGAACACCCACAGATAAAGGTATGATACCCTATGTGGGCAGAGGGAGAAAAGGGAAAGGAGGGAAGGAAGGGAGGAAGACAGGTAACTCTGTAAGTTTGTAAGTTGAAGGGGAAGTGCCAACCTGCTTAAGTAGAAGGAGTTTCCTCACCAAAGAGTTCCTTATATAAGGAAATCACAAGTACAGTTCCTTCCTATCTCTATGCACAAGGTACTCAGGACACACACACAAAAAATAGCCCCTGCCTTCAGGGACCTTATGTTCTAATTTCCATCTTTGACAGTAATTAAATTTCCCAAAGAGTTGCACTCCTCTAAATTGAAGTTGTTAAAGTAATAAGAGCAAAATCTCACTTTAAAAAACAGTATTAAATATGGCAACCAAATTTTCTAATAATAAATAATTGACACTCTCATTTTTGAGATTTTTTTTTAAAGGAGAGGAAACTAGATGGTCTATTAAACAAGCTCCTTCACTTGAAAGAAACTCTTGTGTTTATGGGAAACTGCTCTCCAAGAAATCCAGAGTTGAGTAACAAACTGGTCATTCAATAGCCACCAATTCAAATGTCCCAAAGTTAGGTATTTGAAGAGGGTAGCAACATGGCAGCAAATCTTTAGGGGATAATGCAAAAGATATCAATTTTCTAAAAATAAAATAGTTGCTACAGCCCATTGGTTCCTCATATATACTTTTTATTATGCTACAAAGGTACAATGCCTCATTATATTTATAAGCCATCTGGCTATATTTCTTTCAAAATGCTAATAGTGCCTAATGTTTGGAAAGTTGAAGCCCTGACATTTGCCAAGCTATCTTAAGGCTATTTTGAGGAGGCTTTGTAAGTCTGTCCACAACACAGTACCCCCAATAAGCTCGTTTTTCTCCATCTGGACTGGAAATCCTTAAGTGGAGAAAAGCCTTTTTCCAGCTTCTTTATGGTGACCAATGCAGCCAAATGACAGCAAAGAAAAGTCTTTTCTATATGCTGAACATTCAAGCAGAAAAGAGAGACAGAGACAGAAAAAGACCACTCTCTTAGAGTCTTTGCAATAATACATTCCTTCTCATTCCTTCCCTCTCTACCTCACCCTAGTTAATGCCCTCAGATATAATTATGTAATGGGGAAAGCATGTAGATGGATAGACTGAGAAAACAAAAGCTGAGTCAAACCAGACTAGTGGTTGGTGAGGGAATGTTTGATGGGGGAGGCTGAGATGATAAAGTGGGAAGCCTTCATCCATCCTAGTCTTCATCCAGTCCAATATTCTTGTCATCCTGCCCCCTGCTGTGCTCTCCAGACCATCAGACCTTCAGAAGGGAGAGGGGGAAGAGGGAGGAGAAAGTTAGGGTCTTTGGAATCAGTTTAGGAATTCCCACCCTTAGGTTGTGTTATCTTGACAGGTGAGAGAATGAACAGTAAAATCACATAGACCAGTATCTAATTGACTCTTGTGACCAGTATCTAATTGACTCTTGACCAGCCCAGCCCATATCTCATTCTATAATTCTCTCATCTAACCTCCTGTTCTTTCTCTCCTCCCCAACTCCTCCAGGTTCTATCTCTTCTACTTCTCCAGAAAGGGCATTTCAATCTTTTCCTCAATGACTGTATTTGTAATCCACAGGCTTCCCATGCCAAAACACCTTTCTCTAATCACCACTGCCCTATATGTATTATATACCTCCACTAAAATGTAAGCTCCTTGAACGTTGTTTTGTATTTTTATTGCAACATATAGAATAAATGCTTTTCATGCCTTTATTTTTTTCATTCACTATGATTTCATCAGTGCCTTCAACTTTTGCAAGATAGGGCAAGAGAAAAAGGATAGGAAGAAAGTATGAAAGGGAAAGAAATACAGTTCATTGCTTGTTGATGAGGTCTAAAATATCAGGAGGGATTCTCAATCATAACATGCCCATGGCCATTTTAAAAATGTTTGAAAAGATTTGCAGTTTTAAATAGCTCTGAAAAGTGTGCTGAGTATTGAATTTATGTTTATAGAAGCAATTGCTTTTAGATTAGGAAGTGATTTTTACTCCTAGCTAAAATCTTTCCCTTTCTCCAAAGGAATATTTGGAATAAGCTTTGGGGAAGGGTTCCAAATGGTAATGATGCGGTTTATTTCATAAGTTGAAAAGCTGTTAAATTTTTCAACCTGTCCAACTAAACCCAGTCCTGAGGCTTGCAGATCAGACAGCTGTCATTTGTCTAAAATGAAATCTTGTCATCCAAAGAATCTGTATAGGTGTTTGAAATGCCAGTGGGCATCTGGGATCTTTTGCCATCTGACTTTTCTAAGTTTGAATAGAAAAAGAGGTAAAGGTACCCTGGTCAGCCTGTCCTATGTGAAGAAGCTGAATATATATTCTCAATATCTACAAAAAGCAGCCAACCATGAATTTTTCAGATCATGAATAAGGTCACTTAAACTGTATTTAAGCTCTTTAAAGTAATAAACAATGTCTGGGGTTTCTTTTTTTTTTTAAACTCCAAATAAAATGTACCTAGCACAACTAATGTACACATAGCAAATGTTGCTGAGCTATCAGATTATCAGATGTTTACATTTAAATTGTCCTGCTTGTCAGTGCATAAAATAGGATGCACCACTATGTCAATTCCACAACTCCCAAGAGCCTCTAGGAACTTTTCACAAAAGACAAATCCACCCCATGCTAAGCAACTGGGAGGGAACTTCTAGATCACATCAGTGACTTTAGGGGGAACTGAAGCCATTCTGGATTTGAAGAACCAGAGGATAACTAATACCCCACTGAAATGTTTACTGTTCACTGAAAATCCTGCGAGAAACTTCATACTGGATAATCTTGTCATGAAGAGGAAGACTTGTTATTAAGACACCCTCAATGCTTGAGTTGCATCCTCCATCAAAGATTTACAGAGAGGTGCAAATCAGAACAGCCCAAGAGGCAATGAGGAGGGATTAAGATCTGCACTGGAGGAAGGAGGAGCAGGACCCATGATCATCCCAGATCTATCCAAGCCACAGAGATAACTAGGAGAATATTTTGACTGTGTTCAGCTATGTAATACAAAAGAACTTTTGTAACTTTCATTTTTTAATAAAAGTCATATCTTAATCCCCTTAAAATATGGTAAATATGCATCTGCTCCAGGTGACTTTTAAGTATAAATAATTCCGTAACTGTTATCTAAAACTCCTGTCTTTTTTTCATCCATCAAAATTTCAAAGTATTTCATTGTTTCTTCTTAATTTAAAAAGAAGGGGGAGAATATGCCACTCTATTCTAATACAATAAAAGGGTGATTCTTTGCCAATGAAACTTCAATACCAGGACACATTTATTGCAAATACTTAACAGTATTTGGAGAGAGAATCCAATGAAGGGCAACCAAAACAGTGAAAGGATAGTAGTGCAAGACATTTGAAGATCTGTTGGAGAAATTGGGGGTGTTTTAGCCTTTGGAAGAGGAGACCTTGAATGAATTTGTTAGCTGTCTTCACCTATTCGAAGCCTTGTCATGTAGATGACGTAACAGACGTTCTTTTTGACCCCAGAGGGCAAGCTAGAAGCAATGAATGAAAATGTTAAAGAGTCAGAATTAGACTTGAAGGAGGGAAAAGCTTCCTAAAAATTAGTGCTGCCCCAAAGTGGAATAGGCTAGCTAGGGACCTAGGGGCTTCCTCTTCTCTGGAGGTCTTCAAAGACTGTCAGGTATATCATCAAAGAGATTCTCACTGAGGAACAGGTTGAACTTAGTGACATCTGAGACCCCTTCCCAAACCAAGAAGTTGCAATGCTATGATTTTTCAGAACATGAAGTCAGAGGTCCCAGAACATCTCTCTCACTTTAAGATGATAGCCTATTTGAAGATTTGTTTATGGCTTAAAGATAAAATTTGTTGTAAACCTCATGCATCTTCAAATCAACAGAGATTGAATACTAGATCTGAATTTCATAAAATCTAGTCATTCCATAGAAAGGCATGCCTTGACATGGGGTAGGGAAGGCTGTGAAATAGGAAAAGTTTGCCTCCATTGACTTTTCACCTCCATTTTACATTCTCTGTTCCAACTGTCAGTGTCCCTTCTCCCATTAAACCCCCAGGTACACAATATTTGGTATTTATCTTTTATCACTTTCTCTCACCCATGCATGACTTGGACTTATCACTCTTTTCTCTTTTCCTGTCATTAAAATAATATATCCTAGGACTCATTCCCTTTAGGAACTTAAGTGCCTTGCTAATTTCCAATCAATAAATTGACATTTAGTATGTGGAATTGTGGGTGAATACATTCCCTCTCTCCAAAGATTTAAACATAATAAATGTATATCTTAACCAAAATTTCCTCTATGCATCACTGATTTCTCCTTTACTGGTTCCTTTGCATCTACTTAAAAAAATATATTTACTAGATTCTATATATCTAAATACTATCTCTTCTCTTTTTTCTTCTCCACTATTAAACTTCTTGAAAAAATTATTTATACCTAGTTTCCATTTTCTCATTACACATTCTCTTTTCAATGTGTGACAGTCAGCTTCTTCTACCAACTCTGTTGAAACTGTTCTGTCATTGGTGCTATCCAAAATTACCAAATTCAATTTTTTTCTATTCTTATCCTCTTTGACTTTTCTGCATCATTGGATACTGGACATCATTGGATGACTTCTATATACTTTTCTTTCTGTATACTCTCTTTCCTCCTTGATTTTTGAGACCCCCTGCCTCTTTCCTTTTCTGTTTACTCTCTCGTTGGCTGAATTCTCTTGCTCATACTGCCCCTTTATGGTGGATATTTTCCATGGTTCTCTTCTTGGCTCTCTTTTCCCTTTCCACAGTCTCTTACTTGGCAATCCTATTCACTTTGGAGGCCTCAAATAGTTCTTCTATATTGATGACTCCAAAATTCATTCCTAACTTCTCTTCTGAACTTCAGACAAGCATCTCCAACTGCTGGCAAGACATCACCGCCTGAATGTCCCACTGACATTTTAAACTCAGCATGTCCAAAACAATTAAAACTTCTCCACTAGGCATCTTCCTCTTTCTGATTTCATTGTTTCTCAATATGGTTCCACCATAGCCTCTTGGTTTTATTGTTGACATATCCCTTTCCTTCATATTTATATGTAGTCAGATACTAAAGTCTAATTAATTCTTCTACTACACTATACCTATCATCTATCTATTCCTCTTTTTCTGACACTGACACCACGCTGGTAAAAATCATTATTACTGCCTGCCTGTATTTCCATAACATTCTAATAGATTTTCCTGCCTTTCCTCCTTCTCCACCTCAAGCTATGTTCAAAACTTTGCCAAATTAACCACCTCATATGTAGAGATATGCTGCTGATCTTACATTGTAAGACCCAGGAAGAATTTTCAAGCTGTGCTATTTTTCAACTTTGTATCCTTAAAACTTAGCATAGTACCTTGCATATAGTATGTACTTAATAGATTGGATTCAACTGTTTTGTACAGAGTCATTCTGTATCCTCTCACTAAAATGTAAGTTCATTTCTAAACTTTGTATCTCACCCAGTATAGTGCTCTGTACATAGTAGAACATAGTAAATGTTCCATTTAATTGAAAGTGTCTGTGCCAATTAATTTCATGGTAAAGGTTACATGCCCCTTTCATAGGAGCACTAACTTTAACACTAGCACTAAGAAAAAGTGGTCAAGTAGAGCTATACAAGAGCTCCACCTGGGTAAGCCACCACATGGCAATCTATACAAGCTGGAATCACTGCCCCTGGGAGAGAAGAGTCTAGTATGTCTGGAGTGTCATGTCCATCTGTATATATGGAAGTCAAATCCCAATTTTCTTTCCTATTGGTGACTCCTACGTTCTTTTCCCTGATGGTAAGAATTGTTCCTCGTCATCAGAATTGAAAGGTGGGAACATCTGTACCCCATCAAAGTAGCTTTCTATAGTCTTATTTTTCTTCCCTTTTCTGGGCATTTTCCCAGCCAGTTACTTGACTTCTGAGATTCCTGTCCACCCCCTCTAGATCCGCCCAGCTAGTGCTGGGGGTCTGAAATTCAAATGCTGCTTCCCAGTCTCAGGGCTTTTCGTGGCAGGCGCGGCTGCTATTCAATGTGAGCTTAAGTTCTGGTGCTCAGGTGGGGGCAGGGCCATCTCCCAGGCTCAGTTCCCTCAGGAGGTTTATTCAGAGACCTTCAGTAATGGCCCTGAGCTCCTGTCAGCTTGGGGAGTCCCGGGCCACCACTCTGCCGCTGCCTCTGTCGCTGCCTCTGCCGCTGCCTCCCGAGGGGGCCTTAGTTATGGAGACACCCCGCTCCCCTCTCAGCCAGGCCAGAAGTCTCTCTCACTGACCTGTAGCACCTGTGGGTGGAGGGACCTTCCCGGCCGCCAGAGGTTCCGTCCTTGAAGCCTGCTCGGATCCGCTCCTCTTGGGGCCACGCGTCCAGGGCAGTGCAGGGGTGGGCTCTGCTGTCCGGAGCACAATGGACCCCTGGGGACGGCTTTCCAGGGCTCTCTGGAACAGAAATCTCTTCCACCGTGTTTCTGTGTGGCTTGCAGTGCCCCAGAATTTGTGGGGAGTTCTTTTTGCAGGAAATATATGGGCTGTGGGTTCGGAGCTAGCATACGTGAGTCTTTCTACTCCACCATCTTGGCTCCTCCCCCCTCCTAGGTTCTTTTCTCACAGTATTACTTAATCTCATAAAAATTCATAATTTTCTAGGCCCCTGTTGTCCCTATTCTCAACCTCTATCCCAAATCCTTATGACCCAGAAGGATCACTCATTCACATGTAGATTAAAGTAAACTTATTGAATTAAATTAGAAGTGAAAAGTACAGCATTCAAACCCACTGAGATTTGAGTAAACCACAGCTGCATGTTAGTCTGAACTTTTCAACTTCCACCATTCTCTTCTCATACTGTGTCTTTTGCTGTCTTCAGTGACACAAATGTATCCCCAAAGGCTTTTATAACAAGCATGATTGGCCTGAGAATTAGAAGTAGAGGGAGGACATATTATTGCCTCACCATTTCCATTCACTGTGTCCCACTATGTGGCCAATGATTATCTTTTCCAATCCTCTTGGGATGGTCTTCATTTCTTAGCTAATCACCAGGCAAAAATCAAATGCTTTAAGAGCTGGTTAACAGAGGGACTGCTACCACACCACTATCACTACCTCCTACCTCCCCACCAGGAATTACTAACTAAGTAATTGGCTATGAACTATTTCTGTCTTCTCATTGTACTCCAGATACTCTGATACTCTTCCAAATTTTGACAGAGCTCATGACTTCCCTTGAACCTCTGATTATATCCTTGATATTACCTGTATTAGGTAATATCAATCCTGCTGCAGTCTCTCTTGATGCCCTTTAGAAAATAAAGGCAGGAATGATGGATGCCTGTGACTGACAAAGAACTATTGTGTAGATGTTACATTTATATCATATATATATATATGTATATATGTATAAATATATATACATATACAGATATGTGTATGTATGCATATTATAATATTTACATTATATTTTTGTATAAAGTACTAAATATACCATACATTAAAGATGGATCTTCAAATTTTCAAAATAATGTCAATTTGAATTTCTTCTCAATAACCCAGGGGGTTAAGTGTTTTGCCCAAAATCATGCAGGTAGTAAATTGCAGAACTAAGATTTGAACTCAGGACTTGTGATTCCAAATTAAATTCACTTTCCATTGTGCTCCACTGCCATTTCCATAGATGACCTACTAGTAGCTTCAATGTCTTTTGAGTACAAATGCAATTTGCCCTATAGTTATCTCTCCTTGGAGAACTATTATTTCATACTAAAGATACTAAAAATTAAATAAAGTCACTTGTCCATGAATGCACCTTTAATAAATGGTAAAACTGAGACTTGAACCCAGTTCTTCTGAATCCAAGTTTTCTACTTTTCATTGTACCTTGTTTCCCATTTGATGATTCAAAAGGCACTTTAGAACTTATAGTCCATCCAGATCATCATTACAAATATGTACCATTCTATATTGAAGTAGATGTAGAAGACCTACGTCTTCTACGTCTGTTATTTTTTAGGAATTTGCTTTTTTAAAATAAATCTCTCATGTCAGTTTGTGAATGTATCATTTGCATCTTTCATAATTAGAAGAGTTCACCACATTCACTCACACACAAATCTGTTCGTTCAAATGCTCTGGGTATTTGTATTCCAGTAAAATAGTGACTTGCTATATACTTGATATATTGTTCTGTATTCAATTCCTATGCCTATGTTTATTATTATTTAACGATTAAGGAGATGTTATCCAATTAAGAGTACCTGTATATTTCAATATGTCCTTTACATTTGTCTCATTTATTTATATTTAGATATCACATATGTTTCATTTACTCATAGCCAATTGCAAAGCATTTATCTAGAAACTTTCCTTCACCTCAAAAGACACAGAGATTTAATTTAAATATCATTTCATAGAGTGAAAATGGTCTCTACATAAAAAAAAGCTTCCCAAAGTAGTATGTTTGTCGTGATCATTTCTGGAATTGAAAACAGATGAGATTGGATTTAATCTGATTATTCAAGAAATTCTGGCCCAATGAATCCTTTTATATTTATGAATAAACAATCCCACTTCTTTATTTCTCTAATGGAAGCAGTATTTTAGCCATTCTACTTCTTTCTAACAAAAAAGAAAAAACTGTACTTCTCAAGGGCTAGAATTCTAGGTTTTTTATCAAGTCAAGGTAGTCAACATTTGTCTTTTCTGTTGATTATCAATAATTAGTAAATAATTAATAAATGGATAACATGTGACTTTTAATTTCTTTAAAAAACAAATTTGATTATCAATTATGTTAACATATCTCATGGCCACAAAAGGTGACCATGAAAGTCACTGGGTATAAAGGGTAGCTAATCTCTTCCACGACTGACAGCTATCAATATCTACCTATCTCATTTTAAGGATGTTATATCTTGCCTTTTTCTAGTCTCCCAGGAGAGATACCCACAGGGCAAATTGAGGTTGGCACCCAAAAGACACTGAAGGTACCAGTAGCTCATTTGTGGAAATGGGAAGAGCATAGTACAATGGGAAGAGCATTTAATTTGGATTCACAGGCACTGAGATCAGATCCTAGTTCTGCAATTTACTATTGCCACAATTTTGGGCAAAACATTTAACCCCCAGGCTTAAGTTTGGACTAGAATGATCTCCAAAGTCTCTTCCAGCTCTTAGAGTTATAATTCTATTTAGCAATTTAGAGATATCTTAATTCTAATCAATTGTAGCACCCTGGAGCACCTCCAACTAGTGCCTTACAGTCACAGGTGAAAATAAAAATGGTCTGATTTATAGCAATAAAATCAACTATCATAAATATTATAGTAAAGTCAATTTCTGAAGCTGATTGAAAATGACTCACAGAGAGGTAGCATCAACTAGTTATCTTAGTAACAAGTAGTGATAAGCTAAAGGTTAGAAGAAATCAATGATATTCACAGTCTGAATTCATGGTAGAGGGACAAGCGTGGTGTGATGACAGACAACCACAGTAATCAGGCAGCAGGGGGACAGTTCTACTGTGGATGTGTGTGTGTTTGTCCTTCATTGCCAAAGATCATGCCATCAAGGAAATGATGACGTGACTTGCACTTGCCTTTGTTTTGAGTGAGAGAGGGCTGTGCAGGTCACCAGCCTCACTTCTCCTCCAAAGCCATCTGAAACCAGTCACCAGATATTCATCAGGATGACTGGAGATGACCCAGGATGAGGCAATTGGGGTTAAGTGACTTGCCCAAGGTCACACAGCTAGTGTCAAGTGTCTGAGGTGAGATTTGAACTCGGGTTCTCCTGACTCCTGCACTGGTGTACTATCCACTGCACAGTCTAGCTGCACCCCCTACTGAAGATGTAGACACTCTGAGAAGGAAACATTATCTCCTAGATCATCCAAGGACCTAAAGGTGAAGCCAAGGGACAGTCATCACCACAGGTAAGAAGAACAGAAGCATATATTCCCAGAGAAGAAGCATCCTGCTAACTCTCAGTATCAGAGCTCTGGGTCATTACTCCCCCCTCCCACCACCCGACCCCCGCCAAGCCCATGCAAGCTACAGCCCTGATCATTTAGCATCATAATATTCATCCATGCAAATAAATTGTATGCCAGCCTTCAGCCTCACTGCATTTGAAATATTTCCAAGGCATGAAACCCAATGAAACAAAGTTCATAATGCTAATGCCAGAAAATAACTCAACTGGAATAGATTAGCTTAAGAGACAGATTAAATCACAGAATGACAGGCAATCACTTGTGCCTATCACTACATATGCTCTCCTGAAAAAGAAAGTTTTGGTTTTACACCAAAAGTGAAGAAATAACTTTAAACATAATAAATAACACATAGAAATAAAAGAAAATAGTCCTTCTAAAGATATATCAGGAGGGACCCTGCTAGGATAAAAGGATCCATTCAGTGTTTATTTTACCGGCGGAGAACAAGGCAAGCAGTGATGCAGGGTTATAATTGATCCAAAAACATATAGGAGAAATAAAACAAGGAAAGCCTAGATTAGAAAGCTTCCCAATGGAAAGAAGAAAGAAAGGTATAAAACCAGCAAATTTGCAATTCATGTTATATAAAAACGTTTGTTCCAGTATATTGATGGAGCTGCAGGAATGGATCAAATTAAGCAAAATATGAAATTCAACCTTCTGTCCTAGTGCATTTGGAAAAATAAAATTAGGGTTAAAATTATAGCATTCCTTTGTCAACCAGACTCAATATAAGCGTACAGTTAATCAAAGCAACTGTTTACAGGCTTTACTGTCTCTGTAGTAAGTGGAAAAGAGCCCCATCTATTACAAATATGGGGCACATAAACTAAGATTTTCACTGGATATAATCTACACAAAGTCTCTGCAAGTGTTCTTGAAAAACAATTTAATATCAAAGGATATGAGATGCTCTCGGTGTTTTGTGAACAATCCAAGTAACCCTCCTTATCAAGAGGGATGACCAGAAAGAGGGTCCCAAAACATCAATAGAAAGGGGGCAAAACTTTTATTGTTTACATCTGGAAATGAGAAAGAATTCTCCTTACTGTATTAGTGAATTAAAGTAAACACTTAATTGATACAATAATGAAGAGTTACATTGGAACAATAATCACAAATAGCAGATAATCAAAAAGTAATTTGTTTGGCATTGATATTATCCTCAAGATTTATCCTCCCAATTACCTTTTTGTAGATCATACTATACCGAAAATTATTCAACAATATTTGTGAACACATAAGCTGAAGAACAAGGAACCCAGAAACTTATTAGGTGTTAGAGGGGAAGCCAGTTTGAGATTTCAATGGCTTATATAACCTAGGAGCCAACTATAGTATGGCACACAGGATAGAGAGCTGACTTTGGCATTAGGAAGATCATGGTTCAAATTCTGCTTTTGACTAATATGAGCTGCGTTAACATGGCAGCTTAAATCACTTAACCTTTTGGTGTGCCCAAACAACTCTCAAACAACAAATTTCAAAAAAGTTGCCAATCTACATTAGTGTAGGGAATTTCCCCTCTGGGAGAGCCTCACATAGGTCTGACTCCTCAAAAAAAAACATACATAGGTAATCAAGTCAATTATATTTATAATCTATGCATATGGATGCTCACATTCATGAATATATGTGAATCTGATACTTAAGTTTCCCCAGTCTTTAGGGTCAAATCCGGTTTCTACGGATTAGATTAGTAAATTCATGAAAGTCCAGACCTGTATACTCCCTAACTTGGAGGATCCTAGCAATCCCCTTAATCTACAGATAAGAAAATAAACTGAGGCTTAAATACAGATCTTCTGCCTCCAAATTCAGTAGCCTTTCTACTACACACCTAATTCCCTTAATAAATTCTCCAAAAGCTCAATAATTTCAAATTCTTGAAATCCTAGCCTTTTCCCAAATGAAGTAGATGTCAGAAAGGAATTCGTTCTCCTTTTTTGTTATATTTCTAATTCTTTGACTTTGGAACTGGAGGCTACAGTGCCTGGTGACTCTAGAATACATGATGGATAGATGTGTCATGCCAACTTGCTAAATGGAATGACTTTGTGGTATGATATTAGATTTTCTGTTCTGAAAGTAACTTAAAAATTTAGCAGTTTGACATTGCACACCAAATTGGGACAGACTATGGGAAAGAATATCAGGTGAGGTATGCTGAGGACTGCTAAAATAAAGTCTAGTTTGAAGCTGGCATGTTGATCAAAAAAAAAAGCCATGGATAGGGGAACAAAGAACAAGGTAAAGTGATAAATATTAGCTTTCTATATACTAGGGAGATAAGGGCTGATACATATTGATTATTAAGACAATTAATAAGCCTAGAGAAAGAAAAAGGAAGAGGTAGTAAGACAGTATATTCCTAAATATGATCCAAAAGGGTAACCGGGATGTCATACCAGAGCCAGACCAAAGAGTTTTCCCATGTAAAAATCCAGAGGTCAAGGCAAGAGTCATAAAACAGAGCTAGAGCTATGGTCCAAAGTTGGGGAGAGGTTATCTCAGAATAGGTCAAATAAACCCTGTAGGTCATGTGCAATGAGTTCATCTCAAGCAAAACATCTAGCCAAGAAAATGCTCTTTTGTGATCAAATGTGCCTCTCAGGGCTTGGCAGTTCAGTGGAAAAATCCTGAGATTCAGACTAGGGTTCAAAGTTCAGAATAGTTACAGACAAAGAAAAAATATAGGCAGAGCTTGCAGTGACTGCTAAGTGGGAATTAGTCACTCAATGTTGGTGTCTTCTCTGGATGTACTATTGTGGGCTACCAAGGAGAGGAGATACAGAAGAGGTTACACTGACCAGTCTAGAAGGTGTAGACTTTCCTATAAGAAAGGTGTCATGCTGGAATCCCATCACACCAAGGAGATCCAAGCCAGGAAACAGTCAGAGATTCTTCTGAGAGTGATCTAAGAAATGAGACTATACACTGAAGTCAAAGAATCAAGACCTAGAGAATAAGAATGTGGATTCTAATCCTTGCTTTTGACTTAGGTTTTCATGGTCAATGAATAATTCTTATACTTAAACATTGCTACTAACTCCTGATGCTTCTATTGATTCTCTACACCTATGTTGGAGGTTGGACCTGGATTCCATGCCTCCTATTAAGAGGTCTCTAGGTCAGAGTTTGTATAGAAACTAGAATGAGAAAGTATACATCATTCTGAGAGGGTGAGGATTCTAGATAGGCTTCTACATATATTCATTGGAACTATGGCCTTCCCAATCCATGAGGCACTGGAATTGCACACACACACACACACACACACACACACACACACACACACATCCCAATCCCTGGAACCCAGTATTAACTTGATAATGAATTTCTTTTGGTCATGATTCTATCTAGGGTAGAGGTCAAGGTCTTCAGGGGCTTTCTGGAACACTAACCAATGGAAGATTAGGGGTCAAGAACTTTTGGTGTCAAGAAGATTTAACTGGAAGTTCCCCAAATTACAATTTGAATTGTTGAGGAAAAAGATCAAATGATATGGTACATCACTATACTCTTGATGGAGAGCCAGACTGACTGGCAGGAATTCATCAAGGGTCTAAAGAGAGACAATGATGTGTTTTACATGTGCCTAGGTGGCCTCTTAGTTGGTTTATAAGTCAATCTAGAGTGGCTCTCAGCTCTTCCAGTTAGGAATTTATTGCTAAGCTGATGGCATGAATCAGGAGATTTGGAAAGGAATGATAACAAGACATTGTTTGAAAATAAAAATATTGCCTTCCAAGCTTCTATGTGAATAGACTTATTCTGACAAAACAAAGGAGTAGTGAGCATTCCAGGACAGTTAAACAAATGGAAATTAATGGAGCAATGGAAGCACCTCCGTAATGGATGGTTGGTTCTTCTTCAAGGCTGCTGACCTGGACCCAGCCTTGCAATGCAGAGAACAGGGCTGACCAAAAAATGGAAAAAGAATTACAGTCCTCAGTCAAAAGAAAATTGACCGCTAGACTACTAAGCCAGAGTAATAATAATAGATAATCCTTTTGCAGAAAGTTGTCCATACCTGTTGTCCATATCTATTGTCCTGACTACCCAATCTCTCTTTAAATTTGCAATCAGGCTTCTGTCCTCACTACTCTACTGAAGCTGAGTTCTCAGTGGCCACCAGAGAACTCCCTCTCACCAAATCCAAGTCATTTCTCAGTCTTCAATCTATTTCCTTGCCCTTTCTGTAGCATTTAACACTCTCAATCATGGATTTAGGGATGTTTTCTCTTCCTTTCACTTCTGAGATAGCCAACTCTCCTGCCTTTCTTCCTTCTCTAAATACTCCCTTTCTGTCTTTTCATCATCTTTTCATCAGTCCCTAAAAGCAGTGTTCCCCAAGGTCCTGTTCTTATCAGTCTTTTCTTCTCTCACTGTATGCTCTACCTGGGCAAAGTCACTCACTTTCAAAGATTCTGCTATCACATCTATGCAAAAAAAAAAAAAAATCCTAAATATCTATCTCCAAAACTATATTTTGTGTCTTTAGCTGTCTCGGAGTTAGCTACACAACACAGGAAATAGAGTGCTGAATTTAAAGTCAAGAAGACTTAAGTTCAGGTCCTACTTACTAGTTGTGTGACCCTAGGTGAGTCACCTAACCTCTCTTGGCTTCAATTTCCTCATCTATGAATAGAAGGTATGATTTCTCTTTCACTGACAGCTTGTGTATATTAAGTAAATATGATAGCTATAAAATTATATAATCCAAAAATAACGCTCCTTTTTAAGATAATAAGCATACCTGTCAAGATATCTGTCTTTGTTATATATACTTTGATACTCAGGCACAGGTGTTTAATAAATGCTTAACTGTGTAACAACTGGCATCATAGAATGAAAGTAATGTGCATACTTTAAAATAATTACACAGTAACTGTCTCCTGTTACTACCTCTTGAATAGTAGCACAAATGAGAATAGGTTCTTGTTTCCCATAAACATTTACTTGAAGGATATAACGATCCCACAACTGTGCAACGATGTCTCCTTAGGATCATATGATCACCCATCCAGTGCTGGCAGGGATCTTAGATGAATGTAATCTAACCTACATTTCACACACGCGAAAACCAAGACTTGAGAAAAAATGGCTTATCCAAGGTTACAATTTGAACCTATATCCTCTCACTTCCAAGTCAGCATTCTTGCCTCTTAACCACACTGTGTACCCCTTAAGGGCTCCTAAAACTACTTCTAGCACAGTACTAGGAAAAATGTGCTAAGGATGTTTAATACTTCTCAATTAAATTGTATTGAGTTAAGCTGTCAGTTCTTAGGCAAATAGCTTAAAAGATTTGTGATTTCTTCGGTAAGGGCATTATCTCTACAAATGCAGATTGCAACACAGATGGTCTTTGGTCAAAAAAATACCATCAACTGGTAGCTAGAATTCTAGGGCTGAACCTCCTCTGAACTTCCTTGGGCTAGTGTTCAGATAATTGACATCACTATTTTGTTGTTCAGTTGTTTTTCAGTCACATCAGACTCTTTGTGACCCTCCTTTGGGGTTTTCTTGGAAAAGATATTATAGTGGTTTGCCATTTCTTTCTTCCTGACTCCAGACTCAGTGCTTTATCCATTGTGCCACCTAGCTGTGTCAAAGTCTAATAAAGCTTAGTGGCATTTGATAGAACCTGATCTCTGCTGGTCTAGTCTCCAAGAGCAGAGTCACCCCTACATTATGGTGAGCCAACTAAATAGGATTGACTACTTTTGGTAGTTGGGTTTTTTCCCCCATTTTCATTTGGAAGGTCAGCCTCATAGACATGGGTGTTTTTTTGTTTATTTGAGTTCGTTTTTTGCTTTGGTTTTTGTTTTCTATGTTTGAGATATACCTGAGGAAGAAACTCAGACTCAACCAATGCAAATCAGCTCCTATTTTATAGACCCAATAATCTTAGACAGTTGCTTGGGACACTAAGACTCTAAGTAACTTGCCCAGAGTCACATGGTCAGTATGTGTAGAATCAATTACCTCCAGGATCAATTACAATGGGCTCTGTTTGGTTTTTAAAGCACTTGGCCTGGACCCTTTTTACCTTTCAAGACTTCTCATTCTTTACTCCTTTCCATATATATTCTCCCATTCTACATTGACCTTCCTTGCAGAAAAAGCTACATCTCCCAACTCCATGCCTTTTCAGAGACTGTCATCTATGTCTGAAATATTTTCCCTCCCTACTTCTGCCTCCTGGCTCCCTTTAAGATTCAACTCAAACTTCCCTCCCCACAGTCATTTTCCAGTTATTTCCTTCCTGCCCATTCTTATCCAAATAGACACACTGCTTAAATCCTTCTGAGATTACCTTCCTTATACTCTGTATAGATTGTGCATGTATATAATTGTTTGCATGTTGTATGCACCATTAGAACGTGAGCTCCTTGAAGGGAACATGGCTTTGCCTTTCTTTGTATCTCCAGTGCTAAGCACAGTTTCTGGAACTGTATAGAATTAATAAATGTTTGTTGTTTTTGCCCATGATGCCTCCTTTAGAAACAGAGGCTAAATAAATATACTTTCCTCCTCAGTTCTCTAAACATCCATCAATATACTGACTATATCCCTTTATTAATGCACTTACAATCTGAAGTTTTAAAAAGCTTAATGAGAAAAAAGTATTTATTAAACTTAGTTGACACAAATGTATAATAAGAAAAAAGAAAATTCTCTCTTAAATGTTTGTATCATCTTCTTTCTGATATTTCTGTTCCTCCTACATCTTTGGTCTCCTCTTATGGAGTCCCCATTAAGCCTGACCTGCCAAGATAAACAGATTGTTATTATGATCAGATAGATTTCAGCAGTAAGGGGATAATGCTCATTGTCATTTTTGGAGACTAAAATCAAGCTAAAAGTGCACTAAGGAGATGCCACTTGGATGGTGTCATTCTAATGAGCAATGTCTGCCAGGCATTAGTAGTAGGTGAACACACTCAGCAAGTTGGCCAGAGCTGAGTGGGAACTATAGACGTGTGATTTATTTTCTGACAGAATATCTGTGTTGGCAACAGCCTGTCCGATGTGGGACGGAGATGGGAAAGAAGGGAATGCACTGTGACAGAAGGGTTCTGTCACTCTCTGTGCCAGCCAGAATCCTGTCAGCCCTGTGTGCTGAGAAGAATGCTTCTGACAAGGTCACTGCTAACGTCTCCTTTAAGTCACAAGAGCACATGTTATTACATAAGTGCGTGTGACTGTTTTGGGAAATATTTAGGCTGGATACACAGTTACCTCTAGTTTTGGGGACTGTGACTCATGTTGGAAAGAGAACTGGATACATTAAATTTGACCTTTTGAAATATCTTTCTCCTTGCTAAGAGAATGGACAGGATTTGATCGATCAGAACAAGATAGGTACATTGTTCTAAAAACAGATGCCGTTGAATATAGGCTATAATAATGACAGCTAATGTTTACATAGCATTTTCTGTGTGCTAGGCACTGTGCTAACACTTTACAATTATTATCTTATTGACTATGATAATGCTTTCCAATTATCTTGTTTGATTCTCACTGTTATTATCCCCATTTTACAGACAAGGAAACTGAGATGGAAGTGAAATGACTTGCCCAAACTCATAGAGCCAGTATGTATCAAAGAGTCAGAGGTGAGACTTTAACCCAAATCTTCTTAGTGTTAAGGCGCTCTCCCCTTCTCTCTCTCTCTCTCTCTCTCTCTCTCTCTCTCTCTCTCTCTCTCTGTCTCTCTCTCTCTCTTTCCTTTTCACCCCCTCCCCCTTTCTCCCTTCCTCCCTCCCTCCATCCCCTACAGATCTGCTCCTCACCCAGGGTTCTTTAGAAATCATAGATCTGGTGTATGTGTGTGTGTGTATGTGTGTACACATATATGTAAGATAATGTATACACATACGTAATATAATGTATATAATGTATTTTTATATAATTACATTTTAAATACTTATACTAGAGGGAATGAAGCATAACTTGAAATGCACACATACACAACCCTTACGACACGTTGCTAATATAAGTTAGATAAGTGGGATGGAGGTAGTCTACGTTAGATCACCATGGCAATTAAATGTTTCTACCCATTCTTCAGTTATAACATCCAGTAGTTGTTACATCTAATTAATCAAAGGAATGATCAGACAACTGTACTCTGATTGAAGATAGGGAGAACAAATGCATTTACTTCATGGTTACATGATAGTTATGCAAGTGTACTCGGGTGGGATGTAATGGACAAACAAATCTTTACAATTCATCTATTCACCATTAAAGAGAGTGTTGGGGCTCCCTCAACAAGAGGAAAAGCCTGGTGTTGCCACATTACACATCTCAGAAGTGGTAGGAAATAATACAGTATCTCTTTGCTAACTTGTGTGATGTCTCTCACTAGATGTGAGGGAAATATTTTTGTAAACCTTGAAGTTCTATAACAACATGAGAGGAAGAGGAAGTAGCTGAATCAGTCATCCCACTTGCATAACTACAACTGCTTCCCTCTTTCCTGTTGGCATCCTCATATCTACAACTCAGCTCCATCTCAGTATTTTGACAGTGTCTTCCTCTGTGCCTCTTGCATGAGGAGCAGGGATTGTAGCAAGGTGCTCAGTTTTATTTTGACAGCTCTCCTTTTGGACAGCATTGCATTCAAGGTGTAGGTTTTCCTTCAGAGGCTGGGATCTTGTTTTCTGCTTGTCGATGACGTTTCCCTGTATCAACGGAATGGCAGCTGTGCGTTGCTGACAAGATGAATTATTGAAATTATTTTTAAGTCATCTCAGTTGTGTCTGGCTCTTCATGACCCCATTTGGGGTTTTCTTGGCAAAAATCCTGGAGCAGTTTGTCATTTCCTTCTCTAGCTCATTTTACGTATGAGGAAACTGAGGCAAACAGGGTTAAGTAACTTGCCCAGGGTCATCATATAACTAGTAAGTATCTGAGGTCAGATTTTAACTCATGAAGATGAATTTTCCTGATTTCAAGCCCAATGATCTATCCACTGTGCCTTCTTACTGCCCAAGATGAGTATGATATCATGCTAATTAATTAAATTAATTAATTAAGCCAAAGTCACAGGTTTGATTCCCAATGGGCCAGTTCACTTCTCTCTTATATGATTATAGGACACACCCATAACCCAGACCAGCTGGCTTCCATATAAATCTAAAGTAACAAGATTTCATTATACATAAGGCACTATGGAAGGTACTGACTGGGAACATAAAGACAAAAAGTCCCAGACTTCAAAGAGTTTACATTCTCTTGAGGGGGTGAAAGATGTAAATGGATAAGTAAATACATGACTATTTGAGCAAAGAGAGAACAGTAGCAGCTAAGGGGATCAGAAAAGATTTCTAATAGGAGCTGAACCTTGAAGGAAGTCAGACTAAAATGTAGAGGTCAGAAGGAAGTGTATTCTAGATACAGAGACTATCTCTACAAAGGATAGTTGGAATATCAGCTCAGAGAACAGCAACTAGGTCTCCCTGGATGGAATGTTTGATTGCAGAGGACTTTATATAACAACAGGTTAAGGGAATATGGAATATATCCCAGGTAATAGGGAGCCACTAAAAACTTTTGAGCAGAGGAATAGCCTGTTCTTTAGAAAGATTATTTTGGTAGATATATGGAAGATAGAGCTCAAAGTGGAGAGACTGGAAGCGGGGAGGTCAGTAGGTCCAAATTAATGTAGACTATTGACCACAAGAGGAGTGGGCCAAGATGGTGCTGACACATTGATGCAGATGCTCCCCTACTGCTAGAAGAACAACTCAGAACGTATGTTCTACTTACGATAGAAAAGAAGAATGACCTTCATAAGCAAAGGATAGAGTAATTTAAACAAATTACTTTAAAAGGCTATAAAGCTTTGTGAGTTTTTCTATCATTACAAAAATCTCAATTTTAGATAGGATACAATTAACATGATATTTATTTTGCTAAGGTAGAGAACACACTCTACTTGCTCTAAAAAGCTGTTCATAACATTGTACACAGTAACAGCAATATTATATGATGATCAACCATGAATGACTTAGCTATTCTCAGCAATACAATTATCCAAGAAAATTCTGAAGGATTTATGATGAAAAATGCTATCCATCTACAGAAAAAAGAATTGGAGTCTGAATACATATTGAAGCATGCTCTTTCTTTGCTTTCTTTATTTTTCCTTTGGGGTTTTTTGTCTATTTTCTTTTATAGATGATTAACATGGAAATGTTTTCTATGGTAACACATGTATTACCTGCAGCAAATCACTTACCCTCTCAATGAGGCAGGGGAGGGGAGGGAAAGGGGGAGAGAATTTGGAACTCAAAATTTTTTTTTAATTAATGCTAAAAATTGTTTTTACACATAACTGGGGGAAAATGAAAATATTGAATTTAAAACCAGAAAAAGTAAATTAAAAAAAAAAGCTATTCATGGCAAAAAATAGTCCAAGGGTGTGTGTGTGTGTGTGTGTGTGTGTGTGTGTGTGTGTGTGTGTGTGTGTGTGCCTGAATTTCTTTGGGAAAAGAAAAACTCCCCAACAGTGGGTTAGGAGGTTGACATCCACCCTGTTCCAGCAAAGGTCATTCTCTCCTCTGTAGCTCCCAGAGCTGTCCAGTGTGCCCTGGGAGGGGGAAAGAGGGGGCCAGAAGGAATGCAAGGAAATGGGAACAGTAGTTGTTTTGAAAAATAAGATTGGATGTGTCAGATATAGTCTTTAATAATATAAAAGACCATGCCTAGAAATGGGTGCCAATCACACCCATCTTAAGTAAGACCAGGAAAAGTGATAAGGAGCACCAATTCCTGTTTTTCTCCTTGGAGTTCCATCCCATGATTAAAAAAATTTTTTTTGATTAAATTAATTTTTTTACACTTACTCATACTTTGCCATTTCAGCTTTGGCCTTTCCAATCTCCTAGGAGGAGGCTTGGGTGATATAGACTGAACCCAGTGCTGCACTTATACTACTGTCCCATATGTTCTCTTTCCTCTCTTAAGAGAGTCCTTAAAATTCCCACTTTAGTGAAAAAGCTCTGCCTTCTAGTCCTGATGCTGAGTAAAGTTATTCTTTTCCTGAGCTAAGAAGGGAGCAAATTCCCAGTGTATTTAGAGGCATTCCCCTTTGCCAGGAAGTCAGTCCCAGCCTTACCAGAATGACTCTTCTATTTGAACTGCTTCCCCCACAGGATGTTATAAGGAAAGTTTTATATTAATGTGACCTAGCATTATTCAATTTATTCAACAGATATTTACTGAATAACTCCTAAATTCAAGGAATACTGTAAGGCACTGGGGATATAAAGACAAAGAAAAAGAAAGAAAGATAGAAAGAAAGAAAGACAGGAAGGAAGGAAGGAAGGAAGGAAGGAAGGAAGGAAGGAAGGAAGGAAGGAAGGAAGGAAGGAAGGAAGGAAGGATATTTATTAATCCCCAGGTAAGTTCCTAGTCTACACGGAAGTAAAAACAGATTAAAGCTGTCCACATGGAGATAAAAGGAGTTTGCAAGGAAATTCCCTGGGGTCTCAGGAGTGCCCTGACCAGAATCCTAGAACTGATTTTATGTCATCCTTGCCCAAAGCTAGGTCAAAAGACTTACAGTTGAGGTCCAGGTCAATATTCCTGGGGGGATAGTTAACTCAAATTGTCCCGAGTCTGCTCCATAGGATAATATCGTAGGCTTCAACAGCTCTGATTGGTGGTGCAGGAGTGTTGGGATTTAGTCAAGCTGAGACTTGGACCAAATTTTACATATACATACACACACACACATACACATATATACACATCTATACATATATAAAATTATATTAGCTCAATAGTTCTTAAACTAAAGTCCATAGACTCCTACAGCTTGACATAACATGTAATATAAAGACATGAGTTCTAACCACAGTTCTGCTAGTAACTAGTCATGTGACCTTGGACAATTCACTTTATTTCTATGGGCCTTCCTTCCTTCATCCAAGAAATGAGGAGGAAGAAGTGTTGGACTGATGTTTTCTCAGGTCCTTTCAAGCTTTGACAGGTTATGGCTCTTCTTCAGTTAACCTTAGAGCGTCTTTGAGAGAAAGGATGGTGTTCAAATTGAATGACAGGTTGAATTTTGTCTGCTTTAACTCTCTAACTTCTAGACCAGTGATACTGAACTTGAATTGAACTAGAAACTGATCCTTGCAGGCCACATATTGACTTAGAAAACCACAAACTAACATTATCTATGTTGCATTTTTATTTATTTTGTTCAATATTTCCCAGTTACATTTTAATCTGGTTCTGGAATACCCCTAGTTTGGAGCCCACAAATTGGACATCACTTCTCAAGGTCATACCACAATATCCCAGAGGCTGGAAATTCAGCTTAGCCTACTATCACTATAAACTGCTATACCCCAAGGCCCAGGAACTCCTTTATGGTGGATTTTTTCATGAAAACAGAAAAAAGGAATGAGATGACAAACCACTGAGCTAAAAAAAAAAAATGTCTCTGGAGAGGCAGTGGGAAAGACTCCTGGTGGTCTAAAAGATTACTTGCATGACATTGTCAGGTTAGTTCCTTATATCTATCTGCTGCATCTCATGAAAAGGACAAAAAAGTAGATATCCATCCAAAAGAATCCCATAGGAAGGATAGTATTTATATTTACACAGAACTTTGCCAAGATAAAATTCTTTGAACATAAGAGAAGCAAAGTGGGGGGAGGAAGGAAAGAAAAGAGAAAAAGTATTTATATGAAATGTACCATATGCCAGGCACTGTACCAAGTGCTTAACAAATATTATTTCATTTGAAAAAAGCAAAGTTAACACTTCAAGGTAACAATACTTATCTCCATACTTCAAACATCAGGGTTTGCATCAGTGTGGGTACTTCTCTATCAATAGCATAGTCATTCTATGTGTGGGCACTTCTCTATCAATAGAATAGCCATTCTACTCCTTTGTAGGTGGTCATAGCGGGCTTTGTGCCCTGTCCCTACCCAGTTCATCACCTAGTTGCTAATCTTCTGGTGGTAAGCCCTAATAATCTTAGCTAAGGCAGATCTTGGATGACAGACATGTCCGCTGACCACATACCTGAAACCTTTCCAGCTTGATATGAACTGACAAAGCCTTGTACTCCATTGGCCATGCTTTCAGGAGCCCACAGTTAACTTCCCAACCAAGATGGGGCACTGGAGCCCTTTAGTGGAAGTAAGATGAAGATGGGAAGAGGACACTTAGAAGCCATTTCAGAAATTCATAGGATATGGCAATAGGAAATGTATGCCATGTATCAAGGTGGGATTGTGAAATATAGACAATATTGAAGGAATTGGAAAATATGATTGCTGAACCTCTGGCAATAATATGCTTTGCAAACAAAGTGCTATATAAATACTGGTGGTTATATTATTATGATTAGCTTGCAGGGTTGTTGTGGGACTTCAGTGAGATAATGTATGCATATCTCCTTGCAAACTTTAAAGTTTTATAGAAATGTCAGTTATTATGGTTAAGTGGAGTTCTGAAGTCAGCCCCTTCTATTAAATAGGTGAAAACACTGTTGTTATTTTTTTAAAGACCAAATAAGAAAGAAAAAGTGAACAGAATCAAAGTGATGTCAGCTTGAGCAGAATAAAAGGGTAAGACATGCTAAGAAATAATCAATAGCCATTTATTTTCTACAGAATATGTTATTATGCCGCAGGACCCAAGTAACAACAGGCTACCAGACAATGGACAGCATGTGGTTTGGGTGCCTGAATGGAAAATTAAACGATACAAGATAGCAATGAGTCAGAGTTTCTATTTCCATCTAGATAGAAAAGGAATTATTAAAATATGTACTTTGGTTCTTCAAATAATATATCCTGAAGTCTTGAAACATTTTGAGATCGCTCAAGCAGAAATGTGGCTGCTGAATGATTCAAAGTCAATGAAACGTGGCTTTTTGTCACATTCTATAGCCAAGAGATCAGAAAATGGAGATATCCGAGGTACATGAGTCTTTTGTATGGAGGGAGGCAAAAGGGAAATAAATGCAGACATTTTTCTGTGTCCCCCCAGAGAGGCAGTTGTGGTAAGTGCGGTGAAAATAGCAAGAAGCCTAGACAGGGAATCAGATCCAAGTACTGGTTGTCCTGCAGAATGAGCTAGCTGTGCGATCATTGACAGGTGTCTTAAAACCACAGACTAACAGAGTTAGAAGGGTCTTGCAGACCATCAAATCCAAACCATATCTCAACAAACCTTCCCTTACAATATTGCCAACAAGTGGTCATCTAGTTTCTGCTTAATGTCAAGTAACCCATTCTACTTTTTGGATAGCTCTAAGAATCATAAGATTTAAAAGTGCAAATGATTTTAGAGAGCATCTAGTCCAACAATCTCATTTTACAGATGAGGAAACTGAGGTATGGAAAGGCTAAATTCCAAAAATTATGCAGAGCTAATAAGTAGTAGATGCAGGTGATCCAAACTCAGAGGATAGGCAAATACCCATGATAAGGGAGCATGGCATATAGATGATGAGCTAGCAAAGGAGACCAAGAAGGAATAGTTAGAAAGGCTGGAGGAAAATCAGGAAAAAGTAACATCTTGAAAATTTAGAGGAGACACAGTAGTTAACATCCAGGATAAGACATAGGTCAATATTGCCAATGCAACAACTTGTTCTAGAAATATAAGGACTGAGAGGAGACCATCAAGTATGACAATTAGAGATTAATGGAAACCTTGAAGAGAAGAGTTACAATTGATTGAAGAGGTTGGAAATCAGATAACAAAAGGTTGTACAGTGAACAAAACGATGGTAAGTGAAGGCAACAAATGCAGAATACTTTGAAATTTGGTTGAGAAAAGAAAGAGAGATATGAGATGAGATGATGATAGGGCCTAGTTGAGGCTTAAGTGTTTGTTTCTTTTTTAAGATATGGGAGACTTCGGTTAAAGTCAGTGGGAAAGGGAGTAGTACTAGGGAGAGGTTGAAAATCAGGAAAATGATTAAGGTTACGGTATGCTGGGGAAGACAGGAGGGAATGGACAGAATCAGGAGCACATGAAGAGAGGTGGCCTTGTCAAGGGGAAAAGTCACATCATTGTCAGAGACTGGAGGAAAAAAAGAGAGAGTGGGAAGGTGGGAGTGATATGAAGGGATTTTGAGATGAAGCTGAGACAACAGGTCTCAATTTAGACATGGTCCTCAGCAGAGAGGTGGAGAGGGGTGGGGTATGAGGGATGTATGGAAGGCTTGAGGAAGGAAGAAGAGATCTGAAATAACTTCTACAGGAAGTAAGGTAGGAAATCAATTGGAGAGAACAAAAAGAATTGCTTTGCTACAGTAAGGTCCATGTTGAAGTTGGATAATGAATTTATTATCCCATCAGCATAGAGGGTTGATTCTTCCAGTTAGAGTTAGCATCATGGGAGTAGGAATGAGGGAAGAAGGCAATGGGAGTGACCTAGGGATTATATTTTGCAAAGGACGAGCAGAAATAGGACAAAGGGTGAGGAATTTGAGAGTAAAGGACAGTGGCCAACAGTAGGACTGAGATGAGAAAGGGAGGAAAGTGAAGCCAAAACAGAGGAAAGGACCTGAAAAAGCACTGAAGGATGGAGGGAATTCAAGTCAAAAGAGGCATGAAGAAAACAGGTTAAATGAGGTATATGAAGAGTTTGAATGATAAAAGGTTATGGTCAAATAGTAGGATGTCAATTTTTTTTAAATAAGGATTTTCAGGATAATGGTGAGAACTAAGACTTCCCTCAAAGCACTGAATCATTAATTACCACTCATTGGCACATTAATTAAACTAGTTCTTAATCTGCCTACTTGAACTATCTCTATCTTATATAGTAGTATATCATGAAATACCTTATAAATTGCCTGAATCAAAACACAGAAATGTGTACTGAATTCCCCTAATCACCCAGTCTAGTTACTGTCAAAAGGGAAAGTCAGATTTAGTTGGCACAATTTATTCTTGATGAAGCTGCGCTAACTCACAGTGCTCTGCTTCCCTAAGTAGTCACAAAATAGTCATTTAATAAATGCATTATAAAACTTTATGAGTAATCCAAGGTGAGCACATCCCATATAGTCTGAAGAATATATCTTCTTCTCCCTTTGTGTAAATTAGGAAACTTGTAGCAGCAAGCACCCCAGCATACACAGAAGGGCCTGCTGCACAAGTTCTTAGATCTGCTTTTCTAAAAGGAAAGCAACTTTTGAGTGGTCAACAATCACTTTAATTACATTCACTAACAAAGAAAATATAAGCAGAGAAATACAGACCAGCAGACAGGGCTTCTAACTGTCTGACAATAAGCAATAAATACATCAGAGATCAACAGACAGATCTAACTGACCATTACATACATACATGGTTACCAGAGAGAGAAGTGGCAACATCTGGGCTTTCAAAGCTGGGGGGGGACTCCTTAATGGCCACCTAGAGTCTCATCTGGCACATGAACCTTCTTCTGAATTCTGAGCCCCAAAGCAAAACCTCAACTCTGAGAATATATACACTTTTCAGAGTCAGAGGGCATCATGACCCTCTTAACCCAGTACCTCGTTAGAAATAAACAAAATGTCTGGACCTTCCCACAAAACAAGCCTCCCCTGGCTTATTTTACTCACCTAAAGCCTATTAATGGGCGGGGAAGATTTTTACATTACACTGTTTGTTCTCCTATGGGGCCTCTTTTCTACCCATGAGTGTTCGGATCTCATTGCTTCTATGCATTGTGGGAGGTAGGGTCCTCTATTGCTTTTCACATGTTCTTGCTGTTGTTCCGTCATTTTTCAGTTGTGTCTGACTCTTCCTGACCCCATCTGGTGTTTTCTTAACAAAGATACTAGAGTGGTTTGTCATTTCCTTCTCCAGCTTATTTTACAGATGAGAAAACTGAGGCAAATAGGATTAAGTGACTTGCCCAGGGTCACACAGCTAAGTGTCTGAGACCTTGAATTCAGGAAAAGGAGTCTTTCTGACCCAACACTAACCACTATGCTACCTCACTGCCCCTTTCATCTGTTCAGGGATCTTTGTACCACAACTACTAGATTCCCTTCCATACTAATATACATAGCAATTATATCCAATTACAAAAGAAGATAAATAATAAAATAAAATTCAACTCTTGAGACTTAGTGTTTCATTTTTTCCTTCTCCTTTCTCTCCCACTCATCCGACATCAGATGATTTCTATTTACAACTTGCTCCTTTGCTATGTTAATGCCACAGCTTCATCTTGAAAATCAAAATATTAAACTAAGTAACTTCTTAGATGGCATCTATCTTCCAAAATGCCAAGATATTTTCTATTTTGCTTATCTTGAACCAGCAAGCTATGACAGAAAAATCTAATTTGGGACTAATAGAAAAATCAGGCAAAAAATGCCCTTATGACAAAAATTTTCAACTTATCATTTCACAATATTATTCTTGCTCCTTTTTCTGAAATGGCCAATGTTAAACAAAATTTGCATATATGGTTGGAGCATAGCTGGATTAGAATGCTATGTTCCTTAGGCCTTCCTTACAGCTTCCTAATTTTTTAAGATTGTCATAAGTTATTGACAGAAAATTTAATACATAAATGGTAAGAAAATTCCAACAACAAAATAAAGGATGTTAAGAAATAATTTTTTAAAAAAACATAGCTCCATCCTGAAGAGATAAAGACTAAATGTCAGCCATTTCTCACAGAGATTGACATTTGTGCATTTGACAAAATATTTCATATGTATCATTGCATTTTTGTTTCACAGGAACCTATAAGATAACTATTATAGATATTATTCCCTTTATACAGATGAGAAAACTGAGAATTAAAGAGGTTAAGTGGAAAGAATTCTGGGAAGATGTCGGAGTAGGTCAGAAAATTCCAAGCACTCAAGAATTTCCCCCACAAAAGAGTTAAAATAACATCTTAGGGCAAACAAAGTGTAGGTAGGAATAAATAAGAATAGGGGTCCAACCAGGGTCTTGCAAGGACAGTTTGAGAAGATCTGAAGAAAAATCCCAAGAAGATGTTTGGTTCCTGTGTAAACTAAACACCTTCAGGCTACAAGCGACTGGGATTAGTTGGTTTGAGAGGCTACCTCTCAGCCCCATGCAAACCACACACACACACACACACACACACACACACACACACACACCCTCATAGTGAAAGGAGTTGGGTGGCTGAGCCCAGGAAGATTGAGGGAACCTCTGCTGATGAGGAAGGCCAGACCTAGCTGTGCTAGGAAGAGCACTGGGGGCGACAAGGAACCAGCACACCCCCAGTGAGTGCAGAAGCAGTGGGCAGAAAGCCTCTAGTGGTAGGGAATTACAGGAGGTTGGAGGTTTGCCTTTAGTTCCAGGCAGGAGGGAAGAACTGAGAGGCACCATTTCCCATACTCCAGGGCTAGAGGTGATTACAAATATTAAACTATTACTATACACACACATAAAAAAAAAGCACAAGCAAAGGAGAAAGAATCCAACCATAGAAAACTATTATGGGAATAGAGGTGATAGGGGTTCATCTTCAGAGAAGGAAATTGAAGTAAAGAAACCCCAAAGAGTAACATCAAATGATCTTTAAAAAGCCTTAAAAATCAAATGACAGAGGTGGAAGAAAAAAATAAGAGTAATTCAAGAAAAACAAGAAGGCTATGAAAGGAAAATCAACCAATTAGAAAAGGAAATCCAGAATCTTAAAGAAGAAAATGATACCTTGAAAATTAGAATTGACCAAAGAAATTATAAGATCAAGAAATTATCAACCAAAATGTGAGTAATGAAAAAAATAAAAGAAAAAGTGAAACATCTTATAGGAAAAACAACAAATTTGGAGAATAGATCAAGAAAAGAAAATATAAAAATAATCAGCCTAATTGAAATTTAGGATCAAAAAAGGAATCTTGATACAATAAGACAGAAGTAATCAAAGAAAATTGTCCTGAATCATTAGAACAAAGGGGAAAAGTAGAAATAGAAGAAAATCCATCAATCACCACTTAAAAGAGATCCTATGAGGAAAATTCATAGGAATATCAGTCAAATTCTGAAACCCTCAGCTCAAGGATAAAATATTAAAAGCATCAAGATTAAAACAATTTAAATATGGTGGTACTACAATTAGACCCGCACAAGACCTAACTGCAGAGACATTCTTGGAACATAATATATTGAAGAGCAAAAGAACTAGGGCTCCCTCCAAAAATATCATAACCTGCAAGGTTAATTATTATCCTAAATGAAAAAATGGACATTCCATAAACTCTCAGACTTTCAAGACTTTGTTAAAAAAAAAACCTGAACTTAATAGAAGATTTGACATACAAGAACCAAGAGAAATATAAGGTACATTCCAAAGAGTAATTGATTATTAGGAATATATTAGGACAGACTGTTTATTCTTTATCTTTATATATAAAAAACATAAAATGTATGTCTAAGATTCTTATTAACAATTGGGTAGCTCATAAGTAAGATTGGGGAAAACTGGAGCAGGATATGAATTTTAAAAGTAAAGCCATTTAGGGACAGCTAAAAAAAAGTAATTATTTTATACAAATGAGGTGAAAGAGAATCGACAAAAGACAATTAGATGGGGGAGGAGAGCTGATAGTTCTGGTAACCTATTTTCATTGGGAATGGGTTTAAGAGGAAACAATACATATATATTTAGAAAAGTATAAAAGTCTCTTAAATTCAGAAATAAGAAATAAAGAAATAATTCAGATTATTCAGAAATTCAGAAATAAGAAATGAAATGATAGGGGCATAAGGAGGGATGAGAGGACAAGGGAGAGCTCTTTAGAGGGGAGAGGGAGAGTATAGGTAAAATGGGGGTGTAGAAGGGTATTTAGATTTATGGGAATGGAGGATAGAGTAGGGATCTTTGGAGGAGGGTAGACAAGTAATAGGAGGGCAAGATAGTGTATAGAAGTTAAGTAGAAGAGGCAGGAAGGATAGGAAACAAGAGATATGCACAAACATAAAAAACAAAGATCAGGAATAGAATATGTTTGGGAAAGTATATGTCTATATATATGCATGTATATATCTATAGCTATAGAGAAACATATCTAAAGTTTATTGTAGCCTTGTGGGGGACAGGAGGGGAAAAAATGAAGTAAGAAAGTACACAGCAGGGAACAAAAGAAAACTCACAAGGAAGCAAAGAAAAGATGGACAATTTTCAACACAACAGTATTATTTATCATATAGGCTTTCTTGAAATGAAAATTTATTGTTATATAATTTGAATCATCTCTTATATTCTGCTATGTACATGGCATGCTTTTTTTTTTTCTTTTCAACTTTGTATTTAAATTCCAGTATTTAAGTTTGTGATCTGTTTTTGGTTCTTTTTCTCTATTCTGTATTTGTGTTATGGTGTTTAAAAAAAAAGGGTAAGTAATCTTTTCTCTGCTCCACAGAAGAGAAATGTGGCTCATTTTGTAGATGCCCAGAGAGGTGAAGTCACTTGTCTATGGTTACAGTGGCAGAGATGGGACTTGAACTCAGGCACCCTGGCTCCTACTCTAGCATTCTTTCCACCAAGCCATGCTGTCTCTCAGTTACTGTAGAAAATGTGAAAACAATGAATTAAACAAACATCTACTTAGTGACTACTATATGCAGAATATTGTAGTGTGCCCTGGGAGCTTCCATTCCAAAAGGAAGATAAGACACATACACAGATAGGTATAAAACTCAATATTACATAAAATGTGCAGAACAAACTGCTAAATAAAAATTGAGAGAGGTCATCACTGACATAGCATCAGTCAAGGATTCCTGGAAGAAGTAAGTGGTGTTTGAGTTGGGCTTTGAAGTATATGTCAACATGAAATCATAGATTTGAACTTAAAGGAACCCCATAGGACTGCCAGTCCAATCCTCTTATTTTACCACTGAGGAAAATAAGGCACAGAGAGGTGAAATGACTTGCACAAGGTCACATGAAAAACAAGTTGCAGAAATCAAATTCAAGCCCAAATCCCCTGAGGTCAGCATAAGGCATCATCTTTGGAAATTCAGCAGGTAGAGATGTAATACAAAACTTCAAGGGAATGAAACTTCCTCAGTAAAAGTAATGAATGAACAATGAGTGAACAAATATCTAACATGAAAGCCTACTGAAGTTACATTTCTAAAAATAAGCTATATGGTTTCCAAAGTTATCTCCATATGAGGGAGGTAGCAATTTTCTGGGAATTGCACATTTGAGCAACAGACCTTACAAAGAGCCAACTCTATGTTTGATAAAAAGAACAACTTCCGCACAATTAGAGCTTTCTAAAAGTGCAATCAACCACTTCAGGAGGTAATGGAGGTTCCTCATTGGAGCTCTGTAAAGCACAAAGGTAAGATAAGACTGTTTAGTCATCCAAATCTCTTCCAACTCTGAAATTAAGTGATTCTATATTCCTAATGTGCATCTGATAATGTTGACCAGAATAAGAACTATTTCTGTCCTATTACCTTTGTAAACTATGTAAAGAAGGGCACCTTTAAAATAATTTGTATAAATACAGCCATGGTCCATGTTGTTGAAAATTCTCATTCTAGATGCCCAAAGTTTGTTGTTGAAAATTCTCTTTCTAGATGCCCAAAGTTTGTTGTACACATTAAGATTTTCAATATTTCAAGCAAGTTAGAGCAGATCTCTAATGAATAGCTTGTGTATGTGAATCATAAACTTTAAAAAAAAACTTTTTCAGATTTTTTTGACTTTCTATCCATTTCAATCATAACAAAGATTATAACAAGGACTGAAAAAAATGTAGTTCAACAAAACCAATCAGTTTTGTCTAACTGTATATACAACATTCTACACCCATATGGATCCCATATCTGCAACAAGGAGAGAGAGTCTTATTTTCACAACTCTTCTTGGGGACCAAGCTTTCCACCAAAAATTTTTAAACTGGCATATGGAAACATGAATATTTAGAATCTCCAGTGTCATTTATTTTAGGCTGAAAAAGCAAATGTATCAGTTGTGAGTCTTTGAAGAAAAAGAATTCTAACACCCAGCTAAATCTATTCATTAGAGATTTATTGACTTAAATTGATAATTATTCGAATAATTACTGTAGATATAGGTCTTTTTTTCCATTAAATTCCCCCCCAAGTGGAATAGTAAGTAAACATTTTTCCCCTTCAGAATGTCACTGCTCTGTATTTCCATAACACTTTGTGGCTACAAAGTGTTTTGCATGCATTGTCTCATTCGGTTCTCCCAGCAACAATGTTGGGTAGATTTATACAGTGCTTTACATTTTGTAAAGTGATTTCATCTCGAGGTTTAGGTGAAGTTGACGATGCAAATATTGTAAAATCTATTTTACAAAGGAGGAAATACAGTCTCAGACAAAGTATCTGTCTCAGGAACAACCAAGGAATAGCTAAGCCATTAGACCTCCAAGGCAAGCATTCTTTCTGTGAACAAGGAAGGCTGAGGCTCTCTTGGACATTTCATTACAAGAGGCAGTGAGTGGAGGTTCTGGGGTGAAGAGCAGGAAGAAAACTAGGAGAGAGTGAAGAGATGGGTCCAAGGAGGTTGCCATTGAATTTTTGTGTTTTCCTCACAGCATCTTTGGGCAAGTTTTACTATTCCCATGACACAAATAAGGAAACTGAGGTTCAAAGAAGTTCAAATAATTTATCCACAATCACACAGTTAATAAGGAATGCAACTTGATCTCCAACTAGTCTACACATTAAGTTGACAGAGCAGAGAAAGGAAAAAGTAGAGTTATTTAACAAAAGAACACAATTTTAAAAAGAAAGTAACAGTGAGGGATATAAAATCGGAGAGTAGAGGAGATGGATTAGGGGCTATTGATGGTGCCAGGGAAGGGACTAGCATAGTGTCATGCTGTCTGTTTTATAATGTTGCCTGTTTCCATCTGTTATTTATCCCAAGGGGACTTAAGTCTGGCAACTTCCAACTCTCAAATGGATTCAAAGAAAAATAGCCTCTTAACTTTATGGGAAGATGGAATTGGCCCCATCACGACTTTAAATTATATATCAAAAAATGGTTTCTGTCAAGTTCCAAGCAAACACAGCACTTTAAACTGAATAAAGATAGTCAACTTGTTTGTACAGGAAGCATTGGTAGTAGTCTGGAGGAACTATCCTGCCACTTGATCAGCCGAAACATGGGCTGGGAGTTGGAGTTGATAATTGAACACATTGAAAAAAATGATTATGTCTCAACATATTGGGTGTAAGTCCGGGATCAGGAAAGAAGAACAGATTAGCAATAAGATATATTGCCTTAAACATTCAGAGAGAATCTTACTGTGTCTAAATTTCAAGGTAATCTTATTGCTATTTCATTTTCATAAGTGGTCATCTCTACTCAAGCATTGAAAAGGAGGGAATTCTCTGTGTGAGGGAGCACAACACAATGGACTCAGGAAGACCTAGGTTCAACCTTACTTCTAATACATCCAGAATTAATTGTTTAACCGAGGTCACATCACTTAACCTTTCAATATCTTAAATATATATTTCAGACAATCTGTCAGTTGGTCCTTCAACAAGTATTTATTAAGCATCTACTGTGTAACACATACTATGCTAGATGCTCAGAAATCAAAGACCAAAAACAAACCAAAACCCATCTTTGGGGAGTTTACATTTTTTTGGAAGTCACACAAAACTAGATATAAAATATAACCAAAGTAAATATCAGATGATTTCTAGGTAGGAATTCACTAGTAGCTGGAGAAATCAGGAAGGTCTTTATGTAGGAGGCGAAAGAAACTAAAGATTCTAAGAGTCGAGGATCATCAGGGAATTTATTCAACACATGGAGAACAGGCTGCCAATTTATATTGATGGAGGGAATTTCCACATTTTTCTCATATTATTGAAATTACAGCTCTAGATGCACCCCTTCCCTGCCAAAAAACCTTTCCCACCATATTCCAATCTGCAAATTTTCTTAGGAATGATTTAATATTTATGTGAGTTTCTGTTGTTATTAAAGAAAGCATTCAAGAGATCAATAGAATTTAGGGGAAGAAATAGAGTACAGTGGAAAGAAAAGCAAACTATGTGCTGGTGTGGGTTCTATTAACCCTCTTAAGAAAATTACCTAACCTTCTTGATACTCAGTTTCCCAATCAGAAAAGCGGGTTTGAGTTAGATGATTGCTATGGTCCTTTCTAGATCTAAGAAACAAATAATTCTAATGAACTGCCCTCTTTAGAATAATTAATTTCTCTTATTTTCAACTGCAGTGGACTTCTTTTTCTGCCATCATTATTCTTGGATTCTCTGAAGCATTTGACACTGAAATATCACCCTCTCCCTCATTCTATCCCATTTCTCTCTCTGTCTCTGTGTGTCTCTATTTCTCTGTCTTTCTCTTTGTCTCTGTCTCTCTGTCTCTTCCCTTCTCTTCCCTGGGTTTCTATCATATTGTATTTTTGCAACCTTTCTGAAGACTCCTTCAGTATCTTCCTTACTGACATCTTGTCTTCCTCTCCTTGACCTGGATTCTCCTCAAACCTTTAACCTTAAGACCACTATTTTCCCACTGGTGGTGACCTCTTCTTCTCCTCTCAGTTCAGTTACAGATGACTCCCAAATCTATATCTTTATCTCCAATCTCTTCAAAGATCCCCACATCCATATTTCCATTTAACATTTAGTTATATAGCCTAAACAGACAACTCGTAACCCAACTCACTATATCTAAAATTTAAATTGTCTCCTACACCATGAATCTATCCCTTTCCTCTGATATTTCTGTTTCTGCTTGGCACAGTGCCTGGCACGTGATTGAACGGTTGGCACTCTTGTTCTCCCAATTATTCAGGCTTATTGTCTTGGAATTATCTTTGAATTTTCTCTCTTCCTCTTATAATACATTTATTCAATTGCTAAGTACCATTCTACCTCTATATATTGCTTTCATCTGTCTGGTTCCTCCTCCTCACTATCATTTCCACTGCCACCTTCCTTCTTCAGACCCTCTTCTCTTCTTACCTAACCTATTGTAACAACCTCCTAAGTGATCTTTCTGCCTTCAAGAAGATCATGAATCACTTCCATAATAATCTTTCTAATGCCCTATATTTATGCAAATTCTCTCATCTAAAACCTTCAACGGTTCCCCATTATGTACAAAATAAAGTTTAAAACACTACCTTGGCATTTAGGACTCTCCACATTATGGCTCCAGACTACTCAATCAGCCTTATCACATATATTCATGTACTTTAGGCTCCTTCAAGCTGTGCTGCTGTCTCTCCCTGGCTCTTCCAGTCTGATCACCCTCTTCCCCATTCTTGGGATAGACACTGCTCTCAATCTCTACTGGCTGAATTTCACTACTTCCTTCAAGGTCCAACTCAGATACCACTTCCTCCATAAAGCTTTTCCATATGACTCCAGGTAAAAATAGTCTGCCTCTCTTCAAATGTCTCAAAATACTCTGCCTTGCTTTCCCTTGTCCCTATCATATCCTACTTTATATCTTACCTATTTACGACTCCTCACTCCATACCCACTTAACAATAACTCCCTGAAAGGTTATCTCCAGCACAGAAAACAGTGCCTTGAAATGGAATAAGTATTTAACAAATGTTTGAAGGAGTGGAATCCAAGATTTTTAAGGTGAGATTCCAAATGCAATTTCTGTGTGATACCAGTAATCTCTAGTGAATGCATGAACATGATCTGTTTCAAATCTTTTTTCAGGCTTGCTTGCTAGCAGTGACATGTTACAAATGTTTTTCACTATTCCTCTCCTTATTTTATGTTCCACTCAATAAATGATGCAAAGTACACCTCAATGATCGCCTTGAAATTCTCTTGTTGCCTTATTAGAAACTTTGAATATCTAATCCAGCCCACATTTTCAATTTGCTTAACTTAATCATTTAAAAACCACATGTAGTTTGATTAAACTGAAAATTAAGGTCCCAAACACACCAAGGTGATTAGTGTAGTATGAGTGATGATTCATAATTTGAAAATTATAACTACACCACTGAATGAAGAATTTCTGCTTAGGAACTTAAGGTTGTGCCATATATTACAACCAAAAAAGGTTTCCCTGGTTTTCAACACAATCCTGAGTGGAATACAAATTAATAAAGAGTTTTTCCCTCTTTTGATGTCTCTTACACAATGTCTTAACTACAAAAAAAAGATCTCTTTCCATCTCTTTCTATATGTAATACGTATATGTGTGCTATTCAACTTTAATAGGACTATTGAAGTCTCATTTCTCCAAGATGGATAGGTAAAATCTCATTTAATCATCATATATTTAATAAAGTCACACCTTGGCATGGCGTAACCCTGGCTTCTTGAAGACTATACCAGTAAAATGCAAAATCATAACCAGCTGAAAACACTTCATATAGAGACCTGGAGGTGAACTGTCAATCATTAATTTTTTCCTTCTGCTGCTATAAGAGATTACTATGGAATAAAATGGACCATCCACAATTTGTTATGACAGATACTAAACAGAGGATAAAACATTAACATTCTGTGGTATACAGTTATCCCTGTATTACACTGTAATATGTTTGTATATACAGATATTTAATGACTAGAGTCCAAGTACCTTAATTTGTCTCTTTTTTGTTTGTTTTTTAAACTGCTTTCTTTTTTAAAATGTACCTGGATTACTTTAGTTTCTAAAAACCAAAAAAAGAAATAATTTACTTCCATATTTTCATTATTTTCAACTCTACTGTATTTGTGATAGACAGTAATAGGTAAATTCCATTTAGACAAAATTCCAAGAATCAAAAATTCAATATTCTTCTGAGTGGTATTAACCTTTATTTTAAATTTCTACTCCTGCATAATTAAGGGCTTCTAATGCAAAAAATAAAAGAAAAATATAAAGCCAAATAAATGAAAAGTAAACAAAAATTCCAAGCAATACAGGTTAAGAGGTTAAACATTATATGCCTTCAATAGGCATGTGGCTATTTTCTAATCTATTTTTCTAACCTTCTATCCAAAAGTATATCCATTAAGAATAGCATTTAATAAAGTATCATGGTAGATATCATCATGCTCCTAGACAATAGGGATTACTTCTGTCTCCTGTATTTATACCCCCAGTACCTAACACAGATACCTAATTTTTTGTTGAATACTTGTTCAACTGTTTAAAATACCAAAATGACAGGTTCCTAACTGGAAATAGAAAGCACTGAATGAGGGTGCCAAAATTTATACTAGCTTAGGGTCTTTCAAATCTCATCAAAGGGGCTTTAAACAAAAATGGAAGGAAGAGAAAGAATTTTGCTTATATCTATCCACCAAGACATATACCACAGAGAGAAACTATAATGTTGGGGAGGGGGAGTAGACAGCAGTTGACATCTAGAATTTCGCAAGAGACAAAGCCAAAGAAAGCAGATGAGTAAAACTTGTGGCCTTAAATGTCCATACACAGAACAATAAGTATGGGCAACAAGCAACTAGAAGTCTTAACGCTAAAAAGCAAAGTTGACCTCACAGGTAGCACTTGGACTCGCTGATAAAAAAGAAATTTAGCTCCGTATGCAATAAAAAAGGATAGGTAAAGGTATATAGCATTATATATTAAGAAGTTATACTCATGTGAAGAACTATAGGCAGAGTAGGAAAATAGAGGAGAGAGCATATAATTGATGAGGTTGAAACAGAAATTATTTTATCATTAGAGAATGCTGTAGGCTACCATGATAGAAAGAGGATATAGATGAGAAATTGATCAAACAAATAATAAATCTACACTGAGACATGATTTAGTGGTGATAATCAAATCTATTTACCTGGACATCTGCTGTGTCTCTGTCTCTCTCTGCCTCTGTCTATTTCTCTGCCTCTGTCTATTTCTCTGTCTCTGTCTCTTTCTGTCTCTTGTCTCTCTCTCTCTCTCTCTCTCTCTCTCTCTCTCTCTCTCTCTCTCTCTCTCTCTCTCTCACACACACACACACACACACACACACACACACACATACACACACACAAAAGCAGAGTTAGTAATAATTGAATTTTTATTGACTTTCATTAGCAGTATTTTCATCCTTCAAAAGGTAGAGGAACAAACAAGGGGAAATTCTATTTGGGACTTAATTCTACCAATAGGAAGGAACTGTTTGTTTGAGTGCCTGGAATTCTCTCAGTCTTCTCCATTTCCTATCTCCTCTGGTTTTCCTTAGGTACCAGCTAAAAATCCTGCCTTTGACAATGTCCTGGTCTTCCTCAAAGCTAGCACATTTCCTCTGTCAATTATCTCCAATTTATCCTGTATATGTCCTATTTCTATCTAGTTGCTTAGCTATTGTCTCTCCCATCAAATTATCTTTCCTTTATCCCCAGTGTTTAGCATAATGCCTGGTACATAGAAGACACTTAATAAATACTTGTCACCTGACTAACAGGAAATGTACATTTGAGAGAAGTAGTTCTTAGAGTTTAAGATGGAGAAAAGGTAATTTGGCTATGATTTGGCAGCCAATTTATAGGTTTCAAAAGTTTCAGAGGAAGGGGAAGAAAGATACTAAGAATTAAAATTCTACAGGGAAGAGATAGAAAGTTCTCGAGAAAAAAATCTTGAGACACAGAGAATAAAATTCTGGTGAGAAAAAAAAGGAAGTGTTGTCTGAAGGGATGAATGCAAATGCACTGAAAACCCATCAACTAATTTAAATTTTTTAAACAAATGTGGATAAGATGGAAGAGTAACAAGAGGGGTAGGGGGAAGTGCAACATGGATAGTACTAACAGAGTATGAAGATTTCATCCTCAAGATATATAAGGAACTGATTCAAATTTATTACCAGAGCCATTCCCCAATATGTAAATAATCAAAGCATATGAACAAATTTCAAAGGAAGAAATCCAAACTATTAGCAAAAAATGCTCCAAATGACTAATAATTAGAGAAATACAAATTAAAACAACTCTGAGGTTTCATCTCAAAGCCATCAGACTGGCAGAAATTTTCTCCAGTTAATTTTTGAACTTCTTTTTCCATTTGTTCAATTTTCCTTTTCAAGGGGATGTTCTCATCAGTGAATTCTTTCTTAATAATTTTAAAATCATTGGCCAGTTTATCTTCTATATCCTTCTTCAGCTGTTCCAGGAGAGCTGCTTGTACTTGCGAGTAGTTCATAGTCCCTTCTGAAGTTTCAGATGGAAGTACAGTCTCAGCTGTGACCTCTTTGGGGTTTGTGTTTTGGTCTTTATCCCCATAGAAAGATTCTATGGTTCTTTTGGCCCTCTGCTTTTTCCTGTTCATGATGTTGACTGAGTGTTGTGGCTTCTGGTTCTTTCAGTCAGAAGCTAGAGAACTTTTTGCTGAGCTGATGTGTGAAAAAGCTAAAAGCAGGTTTTTGTTTGGTGTTTCCCTGATCAGCCCTGGGTTTAGTTTGTTAAGTGTGGAGGAGAGGTGGTCTGGTCACAGGAGATCTCCTCAGCTGAACTGAGGCAAAGGCAAGCTCAGGAGCTGGTAATCCCAACTGCCCTATTGTCTTTCTGATTCCCCTGGACAGCTGAGGCACGCCTAGATGCTAATGTGTGTTCCCACCCCTCCTGGGGCTCCTCTCCTGGTGCTAAGGCTTGCCTGGGTCCTAGTGCGAGTTTTCTCTGCCCTGGGTCCTCTGTCCTTCTGGTTTGCCTCTGCCACCGTATGAGGAATCCCCCTTAGCTATTTTCCTCCTCTCAGGTGTTATGAGACTATTGGTCTCCTTCTTCTATTTCTACTGATCTGGGATTTTTCTGGGGAGATATTTTATGGTTCTTTCATGGTCATCAAGGGGGGAGGAGAGAGCATTTACTGATCACTCCGCCATCCTGGCTCCCGGAAGTTCAAGTAGGTGACTTACCGAAGTTTGATCTTCGGGCTGAAGGTCTCAGGAGCTGTTGCACTGATAATCTGGCGCTCCGCAGCTCTCACTGACTTGGTTCAGTTTGTCTCCCGCCCCGGGTGCCGCTCCTCTGGTTCTGCCCGCCACTCAGGTTTCTCGGGTCTCTTCTGCTCCGCTGCGCTGGCCATGCTGCGCTGGCCACGCTGCGGAACAGATCCTTCCCGTGGACCTTCCAGTCCAACCTGAGCTCCGAATCCATCACCATCTGTCTCCCACTCGATTCCGCACCTCCAAAATTTGGTCAGATTCTCCTTTCAGAGGTACCTGGAGGAGTTTGTCCGAGAGCTTAGGTGAGTCGCTGCTCTTACTCCTCCATCTTGGCTCCGCCCTCCTGACAGAAATTAAATCAGAAATGTTGAAAGGGCTTTTGGACAATAAGCACACTACTGCATTTTTAGTAGAACTATGGATTAATTCAGCTTTTCTGCAAAGTAATTTGTAACTATGCCCAAAAAACACTAAATTTTGAATACCCCCTTGACCCTGAGATGCCACTAGAGGCCCATACTCTCAAAGAGATCAGAAAAAGAGGAAAGGCGTGATTATATTCAAAGATATATATAGCAACTCTTTATGTTATGTCAAAGAACTGGAAACTAAGTGTGCCCATCATTTAGGGAATAGCTAAACAAATTATGGTATTTAAATTTAATGAAATATTATTTTGCTCAATAAAAAATTATAAAAGGCAAAATTTCAGAGAAGTCTGTAAATTTTGAATGAAATTATGCAGAATGAAGTGAACAGAATTAGTATCATGTGTACAATAACAATATTATAATAAAAAATCCTTTGAAAGACTAAAGAACTTTGATATACAATGAGCAATCATGATCCCAGAGGACTGATAATGAAGTATGCTACTTACCAGGGATAAAAGGGAAGAAGTGGGATAGCAAAATAAGAAAGAAAAGATCATGAAAATATTCTTTAAAAAAATAAGCAAAAGAGATCATAAAGAACCACAGAAAAGAATAAAAATTTTCAATGTTAAATGTTAACTTTCTTATATAATTAAAAAAAAACCAACCTGTATATAATAGAGACCTATAGTTTCATATACAATCCTTTTTTAAAATTTTGCTGCATATGTATATGGAAATATCCATTCTATTTAGTGTTTGTCAAATTCAGAATAAAAATATTTTTAAAAGAATATTGTCAGGAATATTAAGGACAACAAAAAAATTGTTTTTTTTAACTAACTATAAAAAGATCAAAGGAAGAATAGGACTTCTGCTCAACATAGAAGAGATAAAGATAATCGGAGGTAGACAGAAGGCTATGCTGCTTAATTTGAATTTTGCTGCTGTTTTCTCTGACAACAGCAGAGGACTTGAGAGGAGAAGGCCAGAAAGAATTGTGGAAAGATGGCTGAAAAAGGCAGGAAATTACCTAATTCTCCCAAATTCTCCCTCTCAAAAAATAACTTAAAATAATGCTGAAAGTTCATTTCAGAGCAGCAGAAATAAGCAAAAATCAGGGTAAAGTAGTCATCCAGCCTAAGACACCTTGGTAAGACATTAGGAAAGATTTGAATTCTGAGAGTGTGGTATAGCCTGAATGAATTGCAGATACCACGGAAGAGATACCTCCAAGTTAATAAACAGCAAGCCCTGAGGCAGTTGTATTGACTATAGCTTTAGCTTTGGGAACTTTCACCCCCCACGGATATTATAGATGGTCTGGGGGTCCAGAGAGAAGATTGCTGAGGGAGGAGTAGGTCACTAGAACTGGACTCAGGGCCCAGGTGCTTTGACCAGATGGAGTCCCAAGCTGTAGCCGCTGATAAGGAAGAGTGAATATAGCTGGTGAGTGAGGCTGTAGAGGGGCAGAGTCCTGCTGGTTATGGTCACTCACAGGTGAGCAGAATCCCTAGTTCTGATTCTAGGGCAGAGAGGTGAACTGACATGCCTGAGGGACCACACAAAGTAAGAGTAAGAGTGTTATGGTAGCATTGGTGCTGAGGTCCTGGTCATGTCTCACGAAAGGAGAAGAGTACCTGAGGTCACTCATAGGCATGAGCGGGAGGAGCAATGACCACACCTGGCCTTGAATCATAGAACATTGGAAGAACCAAAATGTCAATGGCTCTCAGAGCTCAGAAAACAACAGCATGGAAAACCTGAAATCTGAGACATAATCCCTTTGCTGAGGCAAAACCCAGCCCCAACATAAAGTTAATAGGCAAAAAATAGATTGATAAAATGAGTAAACAACAGAGGAAAAAAACTGACCATAGATAGCTACTGTGGTGATAGAGAAGATCAGGGTCAAACTCAGATGCAGACAATGAAATTAAAACAACTCTTTGCAAAGCTTTGTATCAGTAAGCATCCCAACGTATGCAGGGGGACCTGCTATCACAGGTTCTTAGATCTGCATTCATAAAAAGAAAGGCAACTTTTGAGGGGTTAATAATCACTTTAATCAAGCACAGGTATCAGAGAAAATCAAAGTCAAAATTTCAGAGAAATCAAAAATAAATCAATGGACAGTGCTTCCAAACTGCCTGCCCTAACCATTAACATACATACATCTTTACCAGAGAGGGAAGCACCAACATTTAGGTTTTCAAAGCCAGGGGCTGCTTAGTGGCTTCCCAGAGTCTCATCTGGCACAAAAACCTTCTTCCAAAAACTAAGCCCCCAAAGTAAAACCACACCCTCAGAGTATTTATACAATTTTTAGGGCCAGAGGGCATAATACTCTGACCTAATACCTCAATAGAAAAAACAAAAGGTACTTGGGACCTTCCTACAAAACAGCTCTCCTAATTAAGCTTCTTACAGCAGGTCTGTCAATGGGTGGGAAAAATCCTCCCCAATCACATTATTCAATCTGAGGCACATTTAGTAAAACAAAAGCAGCAAAAGATCCTAATTTGATTGCCATTACAAGTTTCAAAGAAAAATATAAAATAGTTACAAGTACAAAAAGAGTTTTAACAAGAGCTTAAGGGAAGATTATAAAAATCAATCAAGAGAGGTTGAGGAAAAATTGGGAAAAGAAATAAGTAATGCAAAAAACAATTTTAAATGTGAAAAGAAAATCAACCAATTAGAAAAAGAGATTCAAAAACTTACAAAAGAAAATAACTCCTTAAAAATTAGAATCAAGCAAGGAGAAACTAATGATTTCCTAAGACATCAAGAAATAATAAAGCAAAATCAAAAGAATAAAAAAAAAAAACAGAAGAGAACATAAAATATCTCATTAGAGAACAAACTGACCTAGAAAATAGATTGAGGAGAGATAATATAAGAATTGTTGAACTGCCTGAAAGACATGATTTAAAAAAAGTGTCTAGACCCTATACTTCAAGAAAGTATTAAGGAAACTTGCCCTGAAGTTTTAGAACTAGAGGTTGATAGAAATTGAAAAAAATCCACTGATTACCACCTGAAAGATATCCTAAAATGAAAACACACAGGAACATTATAGTAAAGTTTCAAAGTAATCAGGTCAAAAAGAAAATATTAAAAACAATCAGTAAGAAAAATTTAAATACTATGGACTACAGTCAGGATAACATAATATGCAGCAGCTTCTACATTAAAAGAGTGAAGGGCATGGAATATGATATTCTGAAGAGCAAAGGAGCTGGGTTTGCAACCAAGAATAACCTACCTGGCAAAGCTAAGTGTAATCCTATAGGTGAAAAAAAAATAGTGAATTAACAGACTCTCAGATATTCTTGAGACCAGAACTGAAAGAAAAATTTCACCTACAAGGACCAAGAGAAAACCTAAGAAAGGAAACATGGAAGACTAATTATAAGGGATTTAATAAGATTAAACTGTTACTTCTTATATGAGAAAATTATATTTGTAACTCTTAAGAATGTTATCATTGCTAAGGTGATTTGAAAGAGTATTCATAGATAGAAGGCTTGGGGTTAAGTTGATTATGATGGGATGATACTTAAAAAATAAAATTGAGTAGGAAGAGGTAAAATAGAGCAAATAATGTCACACAAAAGAGGTATGAATGGAAGAATTGTTACAGTGGAGTGGAGAAAAGGGTGAAGGGTGTAGTGCGAAAGTCTTGTCATTGGAACTGGGTTAAAGAAGGAATAATGCATATATTTAGTAAGACACAAAAGTTTTCTTAATTTATAGAGAACTAGGAGGGCAAGGGGATAGGATAAGTGATGGATTCTTAGAAGGGTGTGTGGATTAGAGAAGCAGCAGTCAGGAGTAAATTAGACTTCTGAGGAGGGATAGAGTAGAAAGAAAGAGAGAGAGTAAGATATATAAACAGTGAGGAAAAAAATAGGATGGAGGGAAATCCAAAACTAGTAATTATAACTTTAAATGTGAATGGGATAAACTCACCCATAAAACTGAAATGAATAGCAGAATGGACTAAAAACTAGAACCTGACAACATTTTGTTTGCAAGAAACACATTTAAAAATAAGCGACACACAGAGAGTAAAAATAAAGGACTGGAGTAGAATTTCTTCTGCTTCAACTGGTGTAAAAAAAAAAAAGCAGAGTTAGTAATAATGATTTCAGGCAAAGTTAAAGCTAAAATAGATTTAATTAAAAGAGATAAATAGGGAAACTATATTATGTTAAAAGGTACCATAGATAATGAAGTAGTTTCAATATTAAACCTATAACACCAGTTTAAGTGAAATGGAAGAATATTTACAAAAATATAAATTGCCAAGATTAACAGAAGAGGAAATTGAATATCTAAAGAAACCTAATTTAGAAAAAGAAATTGAACAGGCTATAAATGAGCTTCCTAAGGAAAAAGAGCATCAGGACAAGATGGAATTCTGCCAAAATTTAAAGATCAACTAATTTCAATATTAAATAAATTATTTGTAATAATAGGCAAAGAAGGAGTCCTACTAGACACCTTTTATGAAAACAGTTATACTGCTGATAACTAAACCAGAAAGAGCTAAAACAGAGAGAGAAATTATAGACCAATTTCACTCATGAATATTGATGTAAAAATCCTAAAGAAAATATCATTTAGGATCCCACATCATTATGTCAGGGTCAAAGTAGAATGTGAATGATTTTGAACAAAATGTCAAGAATATTAAAGAAATTAATAGCAAAAAACATATAAAGGAAGGAGGTTTAGCAGTACCAGATCTTACACTATATTTCATAAGATGATAACAATCAAAACTATCTAGTACGGGCTAAGAAATAGAATGGTTATGGGTAGAGTAGTGGAATAGGTTGGGTATACATAACACAGTAGTCAATGACTATGGCAGTCTACTACTTGATAAACCCAGGGACCCCATCTTCTGGGATAAGAACTCACTCTTTGATAAAAACTTCTGGGAAAACTGGAAAATACTGTGGCAGAAGCTGGCATAGATCAATACCTGATACCATATACCAAAATAAAATCCAAATGGGTACATAATCTATGTATAAAAGCTTATATTATTAACAAATTAGAGGAGCAAGGAATAGTTTGTTACATTTATGGAGAATGGAGGAATTTATGACCAAACAAGAGAGAGAGAACATTAAGAAATACAAAATGGATAATTTTGAATACGGTAAATTGAAAAGTTTTTGCACAAACAAACCCAATGAAATCAAGCTTAGGAGGGAAGCAGAAAACTAGGAAAGAATTTTTATGACTAGTGTCTCTGATAAAGGCCTCATTTCTAAAATAGAGAACTGAATCAAATTTACAAGAATACTACTCATTCCCCAATTGATAAATGGTCAAGGGATATGAGCAGCTAGTTTTCAGAGGAAGAAATTAAAGATATCTATAAGTCATATGAAAAAATGCCCTGAATCACTATTGATTAGAGAGATGCAAATCAAAACAATTCTGAGATACCACATCGCACCTATCAGATTGGCCAACAAGACAAAACAGGAAAATGATAAATGTTGGAGGAGATGTGGGAGACAACAACTAATTCATTGTTGGTGGAGCTGTGAGCTGGTCCAACCATTCTGGAGAGCAATTTGAAACTATGCCCAAAAGGCTATAAAAATACGCATACCCTTTGACCCAGCAATACTACTTCTAGGGTTGTATTATAAAAATGATACAACAAAGAGATCATAAAAATGGGAAAAGAACTCACATGTACAAAAATATTTATAGCGCCTCTTTTTGTGGTAGCCAAGAACTGGAAATTGAGGGAATGCCCATCAATGGGGGAATGGCTGAGCAAGTAGTGGTATATGAATGTAATGGAATACTACTATACTACAAGAAATGATGAACAGGCAGACTTCAGAAATACCTGGAGAGACTCAATATGAACTGATGCTGAGTGATGTGAGTAGAATCAGGAGGACACTACTGCACAGTAATAGCCACAATATGCGATGAGTGTTTGATAGATTTAGTCCTCCACAGCAAGGCAAGGACCTAAAACATTTACAAAGAACTCATGATGCATTATGCCATCCACATCCAGAGAAAGAACTATAGAGTCAGAATGCAGAATGAAGCAGGCTATTTTTTCTTTTGTTATGTTTGGTTTTGTTTAATTTCATTCATGTTTTGTCTCAGTTTTAACTCTTCTGTGCAATATGACTAATGTGAAAATGTGTTTAATTAGAATGTATGTGTAGAGCCCATATAAGATTGCATGCTGTCTTTGGAAGGAAGAGGGGAGGGAGGAGGAGAAAATTTAAAACTTATGGAAGTGAGTGTTGAAAATGAAAACAAATAAATAACTTGAAAAAAGAAATAGAATCGGTGGAGTAGATCAGTGGAGTAGAGTAAATATACAATACATGGTAATAAATGATTATATTATATGTGTGTATTTGTGTGTTCATCCTTCATTGCCAAAGAAGACCATGTCATCAGAGAAATAATGACATGACTTGCACTTGACTCTGTGCAGGTCACCAGCTTCACTTCTCCTCCAGAATCATCTGAATCCAGTGACCAGATAATCATCAGGATGACTGGAGATGACCCAGGATGAGGCAATTGGGGTTAAGTGACTTGCCCAAGGTGGGAGTCAAGTGTCTGAGATGAGATTTGAACTCAAGTCCTTCTGACTCCTGCACTAGTGCTCTAGCCACTGCACCACTTAGCTGCCCCAAATGATTATAATAACTTTATATTTGAATGAAGAATTAAGATTTGGGGAAAAGAATTTACTATTTGGTAAAAGTATTTTTGGAAAAACTGGAAAGAATATCTTACACCATTTACCAAGATAAATTCAAAATGGATGCATGACCTAGACATAAAGAAGCTATCATAAGTAAATTAGAAGAACATGGGATGTATTACTTATGAAATTTATGGATATGAGAAGAATTTATGAGATAGCATTGTGAGATATAAAATGGACAATTTTAATTGCATCAAATTAAAAAGATTTTGTAAAAATAAAACCAAGATGATTGGAAGGAAAACCAAAAAATTGGGGTAAAAAATTTATAGACAGTTTCTCAGATAAAGACTTCATGTCTCAAATATATAGTGAACTCTGTAAAATTGATAAGCATGAGTCACTCTCCAACGGATAAATTATCAAAGGATATAAACAGGCAGAAGAAGAAATTAAAGCTATATGTAGTCATGAGGAAAAAAATGCTCCAAATAGCTACTGATTAGAGAAATGCAAATTAAAACAACTTTGAAGTACCATTTCACACCTATCAGATTGACTAAAATGATAGAAGGGGGAAATGACTAATGTTGGAGGGGATGTAGAAAATAGGGCACTAATACACTGTCAGTGGAACTGTGAACTGATCCAACCATTTTGGAAAGAAATCTGGAATTATTCCCAGAGTCATAATATTCCTCAACACCACTATTAGGTCAGTTTCCCAAGGTGCAGGGAAAAGGAAAAGAACCTATATTTTCTAAAATATTCATAGCAATTCTCCTTTGCAGTGACAAAGAACTGGAAATTGAGGCAATGGCTATCAATTATGGAATGGTTGAAAAGATTGTGGTACATGATTGTGATGAAATACTACTGTGCTATAAGAAATGATGAGAACATTGATTTTAGAAAAACATTACATGACATAATGAAGGGTAAAACAAGCAGAAGCATGAGAACACTGTATACAGTAACAATAATATTGTTCAAAGAGTAACCATGAATGACCAAATTATTCTGAGTATATGAATATTCAGATCAGCTACCTATAAAGGAAGATGTTGTCCACCTCCAGAGAAAGAACTTCTATATATGGAAGTATGTATTGTATGATTTCATATCTGGTTGTCATCCTTCGTTCTCAAAGAGGACCAAAATGACAAAACCATGATAAAGTTAGGTTTCAATGTGTCTGACTGTGGCTGATCAGATCAATACGAGCTCAGAATGCTCTACTACAGATTGGGCACAGTCTCAATTCTGCTTTGCTCATGGAGTCCAGCACCTTTTCTGATGTGGGCACACCAAGCTGAGCAGTCCTGTGCCAGTGTCTCTCATGTCGTACAGTCAAATCCAAAGTTCTTAAGAGAGACCTTAAGAGTATCCTTGTATTACTTCTTCTGACCACCATGTGACTGCTTGCCCCATGAAACAGTCTTTTTGACAAGCATACATTCTGCATTCGAACAGCATGACCAGCCCATTGGAGTTGTGCTCTCTGAAGCATAGTTTAAATGCTTGGCAGTTCAGCTCGAGCAAGGACCTCAGTGTCTGGTACCTTATCCTTCCAGGTGATCCTCAGAATCTTCCTAAGACAGTTCAAATGGAAGCGATTCAGTTTCCTGGCATGGCACTGGTAGACTGTCCATGTTTCACAGGCATACATGAGGTCAGCACAACGGCTCTATAGACCTTCATTTTGGTAGTCAGTCTAATACCTCTTCTCTCCCATACTTTTCTTTGGAGCCTCCCAAACACTGAACTAGCTCTGGCAGTACATGTGTCAACCTCATTGTCAATGTGTACATCCCTGGAAATTACACTACCAAGGTAGGTAAACTTAGCCACAGCATTCAAAACTTCTCCATTTGTTGTAATCAAAGTTTTCATGTATGGATAGTGTGGTGGTGGCTGATGGAGCACCTGTGTTTTTTTGTGTTAATTATTAGGCCAAAATTAGCACAAGCAGCAGAGAAATGATCCATACTTCATTGCATCTCAGCTGCAGAGGCTGCATTGAGTGCACAATCATCTGCAAACAGAAAATCATGCACCAACACTCCCTCCACTTTGGTCTTGGCTTGTAGCCTTTTCAAATTGAAGAACTTACCATTAATGCGGTAGTTGACCTTGATGACCTTGTTCATCCTCATTGAAAGCATTTGACAACATGGCTGAAAACATCATGCTAAAAAACATGGGAGCAAGCACACAGCCCTGTTTCACTTCATTGGTGACTGGGAAGGCAAGAGAGCAGTGTCCACTGTCCAGAACCCAGGCAAACATGCCTTCATGAAATTGACATACAATACTAATGAACTTCTTTGGAAAACCAAATTTTGACATAATTTTCCATAAGCCCTCATGACTAACAGTGTCAAAGGCCAAAACTGGGGTGTAGGATATATTCAAGGAGGACCAGTACCTTTGGTGTGATGACTGCCAAAACTTTTTCCACCTTTGGTGTCCACCTGTTTCACCCAATTCTCATCTGTGACTCCAAGAAGCTGCAGCATGCGCAGTGGTCACACCCTGGTAAACCATTTCAGCAGACAGGCCAAACCAGGTTGAGAGTCACCAAAGAGCCTCAAATTCATTGATGAGTTGGGGGATGTCTACCCCAAGCATGTGAAGACTTCCCCTAGTAGAATGGGTGGATGGACGAGAACAATTTGTTCCAGTGGCCATGAAGGCAGCTGAAGCAGGCTATGTGAAGTGTTTAAAGATCGGTTAGACACAGAAAACACCAAGGTCATCCACTGCATCCTGAGTCTTGACTCTGTCCTGCCACTGGACTATGATGACTCTGGGGAGAAATTGAGGCTGACACTTTGTGCAACTCTGTCTCACTTAAATCCAATTTACACATGAATCAAAAGACATCACTCATACCATTTTATTATTATACCTCAAAGTCCTGTGGTGACAGGCAAGTGATGAAGCAGCAGGTGCAGATATACTGGCAGTTGTAGTGACAACCCTGCCCACAGGCAGCCCAGACCATAGGGTTGTTTCTCCCTGGAAGCAGCAGTGGGACTTGGCAGCACCCTGGGTGTCTGAGCAGCCTTTTAAGGATAGCACTGCTCACCTCCTGGTGTGAGGAAGGGGGCTGGGAAAAGTGTCCTAAAAATTGTCTGCTTACCCAACCCTGGTCTGATTACTGTGGCAGGCAGGGAATCCCACTATGCAGTCAAAACACAAAAAAATGTACAAAATGTACAAAAACATCTGCAAAGATGATTCCACTCATCATCAGCACATGGAACATGCAACCACTTATAGATGACACAAAATCCAGTAGACCTGAAAGACAAACTGCTATTGTTGCAAGAGAATTCAATAAGTATTGCATCCAAATAGCAACCCTGAGTGAAACAAGGATGGCAAATGAAGGCTAGTTTACTGAAGTTGGAGCTAGATAAACATTTTTCTGGAGTAGTCACAGTGAAGGTGAGCACTGTGAAGCTGGTGTAGGTTTTACAATCAAAATTAATCTAGTCAGCAAATTAGTATGCCTACCAAAATGAGTGAATGACAGGCTCATGACAATGTGATTGCCACTTGCAGGAAAGTGCCATGACGCCATCATCAGTACCTATGCTCTCACCATGGCAAACCCTGATGAGGTCAAAGAAAAATTTTAAGAAGACTTAGAGACTCTTATCATCAATATGCCAAAACAGGACAAGCTTATCATTCTGGGTAACTGGGTGTCACATCTACATCTGTGTCAAATATTGATCCTCTCTAGTGTGGTGTTTGGAGGGAGGGAGGGAGGGAGGGAGGGAAGGAGACAACTCAGAACTCAAAATTTAACCAAAAATCAATCAATAAAAAAATATTTGAGAAAAAAGGAGGAGAGAGGCAAAGTGGCTAATGGGATCTTGATACCCAAGATAAATAAGGACATAGTAAGAGGACATCTCAATGCCCTTTAGATGTTTGTTACTCATTTCACAGGAACTGTGTCTATGGATCCTATGAAAACTGATAAATGTAATTGCGTCATCATTGTCAGTAATACTTGCAAAATTATGAGGAACAGGAGATCACATCGATGGAGAGGGGACAAATACTGTCACACTTTTTTAAGGAGGTGGGAAAAAAGAATTTCAGCCAAATTTAAACCACTGAAATTAATTTATATTCTTCAAAAATAAATTGTGTGTGTTCATCCTTCGTTGCCAAAGAAGACCATGCCATCAGAAAAATAATGAAATGACTGGCACTTGACTTTGTTTTTATGAGTGAGGAAGGGTTGTGCAGGTCACCAGCCTCACTTCTCCTCCAAAGCCATCTGAAGCCAGTGACCAGATATTCATCAGGATGACTGGAGATGACCCAGGATGAGGCAATTGGGGTTAAGTGACTTGCCCAAGGTCACACAGCTAGTGAGTGTCAAGTGTCTGAGGTGAGGTCTCAGGTCCTCCTGATTCCTGTACTGGTTCTCTATCCACCACACCACCTAACTGCCTTCCAAAAAAAAATTTTTTTTTCCAAAAAAAAAAAATTGTTAAAGTAAACGTTACTGGATATTTAGAAAAAGTATTCACAAAGAGACAGTATGGCTTCATCAATTGTAGATCATCCCAGACTTACCTTACTTCATTTTTTTAAATAAAGTTACTAAACTGATAGATCAGGGCAATGCTGCAAATATGGTTTACCCAGATTTTAGCAAAGCATTTGATAAAATATCTTATGCTGTTCTCATGAAAAATACAGAAAAGTGGATTAGACAATAGTATAACTTGTAGGAATTCAATTAGCAATTGTGTATGTATCAAGTACTGTGCTAAGCATTAGCAATTACAAAGAATGAAACAATCCTTACTCTCAAGAAGTTTATGTTCTAACAACCAGTTGAATGATTGAACTAAAATGGCAGTCATAAATGGCTTAATGTCAGCTTAGAAGGAAGTGTTCACTGAAGTGCCCCAAGGATCTGTGCTTGGATCTTTGCTATTTAATATTTTTATTATTGATTAAGATAAAGGCATATGTGGCATCCTTAAAAAAAAGTAGCAGGTGACACAAATTTTTGAGGGATTGGTAACATACGGAATGGTAGGGTTGATTCAAAAAGTTCTTGACAGGTTAAAAAATTGGGCCAAATCAAATAAGATAAAATTTAGCAGGTGTAAATGTAAAGTCTTTCACTTAGGTTCAAAAGTTGAGTATAAAATGGAGTATAAAATGGAGAAGGCATAGTTATGCAGTAGTTTATTTGAAAAAGATCTAGGGATTTAGGTGTGAACTGCAAACTCAATATTTGTCAATAGTATAACTTGGAAGCCAAAAAAGTTCATTTAATTTTGAACTTCCACTAATAGAAGCATAGCTTGGAGTGGAGGATGGGTGTGCAAAGGATCAGTATACTCTGTCCTCATCAGACCGCATTTGAATTGGTTCGGTTCTGACTACCACATTTTACAAAGGACATGAATAAGCTAGAGCATTTTCAAAGTAGGACAACCAATATAGAGAAGAGTTTATATCTTATGAAACTTAATCAGTGGAACCAGGCATTTTCAGCTGAGGACATGTCCTCACGTCCTCCATAATGTGAGACAAAAGCAGAAGGAAAGGTTATCTCTGCCTTAAAGCACTTAAAAGAGTTGTTATGTAAAAGGGGGGGGGGGGGTTAGACTTTTTCTGTTTAGCCCCTGGGGGCAGACCAGAAGTAAAAGGTAGAGGATAACAATGAAGCAAATTTCGGATTAATGCCAGGAAAACTTCCAAGCACCTAGAATTATTTTTTTTTAAGTGGAATAATCTACCACAGGAAGCAGTGGGTTCTGCTTCATTGGAGATCTTCAAGCAAAGGTTAGATGCCATCAGTTATATTGTTGAAGGGATTCTCTTGTGGGGCATCAGTTGGCCTAAATGGCAGCTAAGGTTCTTTCCAACTCTAAAACTGTATGATTTTGTGATATCCTGTATAAGTTCCAAACAAAAGATCTTTCTTTTGATGGTGAAGGTTTCTAAAAACTTGCATTAAAACATGGCATAGTGAGCCCTGGAATACTATGAAGCCTCAGTAAAATTGACAGTAATGACAAATAATGAGATCTTGGGATCACACACACAGATTCAGAGCTGGAACTCCAGAGAAGGTATGATATAATCCCTTTTTTTCCCATTATGGAATTGATGTCCAAAGACATCTAAGTGGCTTTATAAGGTAATGTAGGTAAAGAAAGAATCTGAACCCTTGCCCTTTGGTATTCAATTTTTAGGTATGTTCTTCTGCTCTTGCTTTTCCACTGTACCACACCATCAAACCATAAAAAAGAAACAAAGTAGGTGAAAATGCATGCTTTTGCCCACATTAATAAAAGAAGTTTATAGCTACATTAATATATGCTGATTCTTTGTGATCATGAATCATATAGTCATTAACTTAAAAGAATAAAAATATAATAAAATATATAATATTATAATAATTATTACATTATATAAGTATACATTATAATTTTATAATTACATTATAAAATTATACTAATAAAAGAATTAAAAAATACAAATAGCTACCTATTTGTCAATGGAAAGACATATGCTAGTTATACCCCTTATCAATAACAACTTGGCATGAGACGGTAGAAAAGGTATAGTAGTGAAAAGAGTTGGGCTTGGAGTCAGAAAGACCTGAGTTGAAATTTGGCTTCAGACACTGATTAGATGTATGATCCTGGACAAGTCTATTTACCTTCTTCCTGTTCTGCTGTCCTCATCTGTGAACACCTATGACAAAGGGTTGTTGTGAGAATCAAATGAAATAACATATGTCAGGTGCTTCATAAAATTTGGAGAAATGTATAAATCCTGTGTCAAAGACTGGAAAAGAAGGTAGATCAGTCATATAGAAAGAGTGAGGAATAATAAATGGATGGAAACATTTCACTGATAGACACAAAGCATTAAAGGAACCAAAGGAAGGTCTCCATTGCTTTCAAGGGCTCTTCTATGAGAGATTTGTAAAAGGATATAGACAAAAGTCATGTGAAAAGACATGAATCAGTTGCAATGTGTAAAAGTGGAGAGATTATACTCAGTGATGAAATCACAGATTCATATTGAATAAGTGTTAAATGCAGCTGAATGGGGAGCTCACTTAATTTCTCTATAATATGTACCTCAAAATTAGATTAAAATTTAAGATTAGAATTGAATAAAAAATGGAAATTGGGTTGTATTGCACTTAGTAAATCGTACAGTGCCGCCAATGATCTGTTACCATTTTCTGCTAAAAGTTAATCTCTTTAACACCAATAGCTCCATAGTGAGACCATTTGATTGCATATCACAGGACCACGGCTATCTAAGTAAAATTAAAACGACAATTCAAAATAGAAAATGGAAAGATTTACGGTGGGCATAAGCAGCCACAACAGATTGTCAATGAGGACTTTTGTGAAAGTAGAGTAAAAGACATAAAGGTATGGATGACCTGAAAAGAAGGCACATGATAATGTAGAAACAAAAAATAACAACAGACATCCTACATGTTATGCTGGCCATTAGTCTGCTGAAAAATATTTAACATCAAGTTCTCAGAGAATAAAAAGAACATATGACACACATTTAAGTTGAATCTGCATCAGCATTTTCTCTATCACTTTTTTAAATTGAGACAATCAACAAAACAATACATAAACCCTGATTTGTAGTGAGTGCACAATTGCCTCTGAGGAGCCAGTATGAACTGGCTCCAACACACCCTTGTACCCTGGTATTGCTGGGACACAAAAAAAGAGGTATTTTTATGTTAACACAGAGACAAGAGTCTGGATAAGAAAGCATGGAGGAGTTGTAAGAAATAAAAGGAAGCTCAAACCCATGAAATTACCCAAGTATCAAAGCATTACTGAAGTAAGAATACAGACAAATTAAATTGGCCATTATTTGTTAACCGTCTACCAAATGTCCAGCAAGTGGCTAAGCTCTGGGCATACAAAGAAAGGTCAAAACAGTTCTTGCTCTCAAGAATATCATAGTCTAATAGGGGAGACAACATACAAGCAACTTTTATAAACAAGGTGTATACAGGATAAATATATAGGTTAAGATGCTTCCTAGAGACCCAAGAGATTATTTCAACAAATTTATAAGCTCATCTTAGAAGAAGCTGTCATGGAGTCCCTAGCATCTAAAGGGTACAGAATACATTTTCTTAATTTTAGAATGGCTAGCATATCTGAAGGTTTTAACAACAGATACAGTAAAGGAAACAGAATAAAAGAAAAGTTGATATTACTCAGGATTCTATGACTGTATCACTAAGTGGTAAAGTGGGAAGAGGTCTCTTGGGTTTTTTCCTATGCTTAACCATAAGTGTGGAAACCATGCTTTTTTTGGGGGGGAAGGGGGATTGTGTGTGTGTGTGTGTGTGTGTGTGTGTGTGTGTGTGTGTGTGTGTGTGAGAGAGAGAGAGAGAGAGAGAGAGAGAGAGAGAGAGAGAGAGAGACCAAGACAGAAACTGAAAGATCTTTTCCCCTGAAATGTATTCCAATTTGCCCACTTAGCTAGCTTCAATAAGCATTTATTAAGCACTGACCAAGCACCTGGCAGTATGTTAAATACTGAGGATACAAAGAGAGTTCACAAAATAAGCACTGCTCTCAAGAACTCCCATTGTAATAGGTTAACTAGCTATGTTAAGATCACAAATCCCTCCATTCCCCTCTATTGCCCCATCCCCCCACCTCCCACCCCATTTAATTCAGATTCCTGTAAATAATGTTCCAAGGATGTGGTAGGGAGGGATTCTTGAATTGAGATGGAAAGTTAGGATGATATCGAAGATCTCTTCAATCTATGGGATTCCATGAGTCTATGTTTAACCCTCAGTTTTCAAGAAAGTAATTTTAAAATAGTTGCCAGGCTTCCTATGAGTTAATTTTACTTTTTTTCTTTTTTTTCTCCTCAAGCACATTTTGTCATGATTTCTAGAACTGACTAACTGTAGGATAAATTTGTGCTTCTATCAGGAGTTAAGAAATGTTAATTATGCTGTGGTCCATGGTGTGTCATCCCCATCTTCTGGACTGTTGGAATATTACACCTAAGGACATTTAAATCCCTAGTTAAATAGTAAGGTACCAGATTGTAATTCATCCCTCTTTATAATCACTCTGACAATGAGCATAGTGCCTTGCACGTGGCAGGTGTTACACAAATGTTTGGTGAGTGAATGTTGTATTTATGCAGCTATAGTCTTTAATTGATTTTAACAAAGAGGATAATGTGATATACACCCAATTTCATCAAATTTGCTTCAGATTGTGTGAAATTAAATTGAAGTCAAGATGTGGCCTTCAAGCTTGTACTTGTCCTATCACACCCTAGCAGAAAACTTCAAAATATAAAAGTCTGTTAAAATAAAAGGATTTCCAGAAGTTATAAAAACCTGTGTCTCGGTGCCGCCTTTCCATTAACTGACTTCATGAATTTAGGGAAGTTGCTTCATTCCTCAGTTACTTCACATGTAAAACAAGAATATTAATATCAGTTTTAGCAACTTATAAGAAAAGTTATCATGACAAAATAAGATGAAACCAATAAAAGTACATTGAAAAACTTAGGTGTTACATAAATATAAGGCATTATTGTTAGTATGCAGTGATGCCTCATTTATTTAGTATCGCTAGAATATTTTCACATAAATAAATTTTCTTTATGAACAACAGGAGTTCACATGGAATCTTTCTGAAATACAGTCTGAGTATCTGGGAGGATGGTAGTATCCTCCACACTAATAATGGAGTTCAGAAAAGGGAAAGTATGGGAGAAAGAAAATAAGTTTTGTTTGAGAAAGAATGACTGTCAAGGGTTATTACTTTTATAATAAATGACTCTCTACTTCTCTGTTTTTATAGTTTTTTGGTCTTTTTTTACTGCCAGATATCTCTTCTATTTCTGAGATATCTTCTATCTCTGCCAATGTATCCTATTATTTTCAACCTTTTACCTCATTTTACGTACAAAATATAATTGTACAATAAGAGATAGCTAATCCTCACTTACATACACACCACATTGACACTGCCATACTGCTTCTAAGAATTCTTTTTCATTTGTTTGCTGGTTTGTGGCCAGGAAATAAGATAATTGAAGTTATTAGTTCCATGAAGGCATGAATTATGCCTTTTCTGTCTCTGCACCCACAACAGCAGCTTACACAAGCCCTTGCACATAGTCAACTCTAAGTAAACATTTGCTGAATGAATATCCTCCAGATAAATGAAGCATTTCTTATGTTATTAAAATTTCAGACTTTGAATTCATGAATTCCATGAAAATGTCAACTGCAAAGCAGAATTTCAGGAAAATAGTTCTGAGAGAAACCACTTTAACAAAACTTCTATGTTGTGGACGCATTTATTGGATTCAATCCAATTCAATTCATTTAAAACAATCAGTTATTAAGTACTCACTATGTGTAAGATACTGCTTACTATATAAAAAGTGAATTCTGAAGATAAGATATAACTTGCTCAGATCATACAGATAGCAAATGACATCTGAGATCCTATAGTAGGTTTTTATTTATTCAAAATTCAGTTGCCCTTTCTATTTTATCACTTACTCATGACTGAATTTATCCTGGTTTCATGTGACTGAGATACAGAATATAGCAAGTGATGCATGTAGTTAATGAATACCTAATATTAGGCATTGTGGAAGCCAGCTCTTTTCACCGCTTATTTGTTTTTCTGCTATTAAAGAATGTGACCATTTGTAATGATTTTAGTACAAGCCAGTAAGTACCTAGTTCAGGACTGAAAGAGGGGAAACCTATCCAAAGAGACGAGATATTTTTTCCTCCAGTTCAGGCTGAGGTGGAGGTGAGCTAATTAGAAAATTTCTGCATTTCAGTAATCGGTAAGCTATCCATACTCCAGATAGTTTATGAACCTAGAGAATAACTTTATAAAGAAATGAGCCAATATCAGTGAGAAGTGAAACTTGGTGTGTTTGTTCAGGTAAATACCTTGTATATATTACCCTCGCAAAGCCCCATCTTAGCTGAAATGACAATCACCATTTTAAAGAAATATAGAAATTTCAGTTCAGTTCTCTTGCAGAGAATCAGAGAAGATGAAAAGGCAGGCTGAAATGTTATCCCATTTCTTTCAAGGAGTATCTGAAACCATCATACTTGAACCATCATACGTAGTTTTCCTGAAGGGACTATGTTAAGGGACTGTTAGATAGCGGAACAATCGCTGAATCTAGAGTCCAAAGACTTGGGTTCAAGTTTTAGCACCTGCACAACTTGAACAAGTAATTTAACCCCTTGGAGTCTCAGTTGTAAGACTCAGTATGTAAAATGAGGCAGCTGGACTAGAAGTGTCTTTTTCAATTGTAAATTTGAATACCATCTCATTTCTCAGTTTCTCTCACCTCAAGCATGACGGTAGTTACTTAAATCTCTTGTTCCAGTGGAAGTTAGAGAGTAGCAATTATAGGGGGGTCTACAGGTGTGGCAAGAACAAAAGGGAAGCCAGAAAATCTCAGAGCTCCACAGCAGGCAAGAAGACCCTGAAATCCTGGTCAAAGGCAATGCCAAAGGGGCGGGGGGAGTAGGGTTGGGGAGAATAAGGGGAATTACTCCAGAATGTTCAATCATGTATGACTCTTTATGATCCATTTAGGGTTTTCTTGGCAAAAATATTGTTTGCCATGTCCTTCTCCAGCTCATTTTACAGATGAGGAAACTGGCAAACAGATGAAGTGACTTGCCCAGAGTCACACAGCTAGTAAGTGTCTGAGGGCAAATTTGAACTCAGGAAGTTGGATCTTCCTGACTCCAAGACCAGATCTCTATCTACTGCAGCAGATAGAGCTGCCCCATTACTGAAGAAAACACGTGGCAAGCATCAGCAGTAAATTCCCCCTAAACAATCCCTATGATGACGATGACAACGGAGATCCACAAGGCAGGGGAGGATCCAGTTAAATTAGTCAACTTTGGAGACTTAACCAAAGAGAAATGAAGGAATGGTGGGTTAATCTTCTGTTCTCTGATCAGCCCTAGATCATATTTTATGATAGCATTAGCTTGAGTGACTACTGAAATCAAGGATATTTACCATCAGACTTAAAAATGCTTTTACTTGATCCTAACCACCACTCCCACCCGCATCCTCTCCCCCTTCGCTTTTCTTCATCTTTCCATGCAATATTTTCATTGTTCTTAGAACTTATGCTATTTCTTTCTTTAGGGATTATTTTAATCTCTTTGAGTGTTCTTCTAAAGCAGGGGTTCTTAATCTGGAAGTCCAGCAACCTAGGGGATAGAATTCAGGGGTCTGTAAACTTAGATGAGAAAAAAAATTACATCTTTATTTTAATACAATTGATTTTATTTGCAACTATGTGTATTTTGCTTTATAGGTTTTAAAACATTATTCTGAAAAGGAGTCCAGAGACTTCATTAAATTGCCAAACATGTCTATGTCACACACGCGTGCACATACACACACACACACACCACACCACCCACGATGAGAACTCACTTTTGACCCCATTTCCCTCCTCTCCCCAATAAAGGATTATCCAGGTAGGAAGTAAGAAAGGGTCTTTCAAATGTTATTTCCAGGAGGACAACATTTTAAACTCACATATGTAGCTGGGAAAACAGGGGGGTTGTTTCCTGCCTGGGAATGTTTGCTTCCAGCAAGATATTATCTTTGCTATATGCTTAGTGGCTTGAATGAAAACCCATCTCCCACTAAGTCTACGAACTACTAGCTCCTAAAATGCCAGAATATCCTCCTTTGTATGAACTTTCTTTGTAACCCTACAAGGTCCTTAGGGAGCACTGCATAAATGTTGCTGGCTAGCCTCCCTGAATTTGCCCCTGGACATGCTTCTATCTTGAAGGTTCAACACACACATAAACACACACATAAACATACACACACATAAACACACACACACACACACACACACACTTTGGGGTTTTTTTTCAATAATAATAACACAAAGACCTGAAATTTTCCCCAAGATCCTAGCTCTCAAAGAAGCTAATCAGATGCAAGTCCATCTGTAGGTGCCAAAATTCAGCTTAATGATATTCCTTTAAAAAAACCTCTACAACAGCTCCCCAACCAGACATCTGAATGACACACTAAGCACATGCCATTTCTACATATATACAAAACAACTCTGCTCAAATAAATTCCAGTCCTGCTCTCCCTTTTGTGCCTGCCTTTATCACTGGTGCAGGGGAACCATCTGGCTGGAGCAAGTCTTTGGGGACTGGCCCATTAGGGGAAGACTAAATGCAAGGAGAGTTTTCCAAAAGTGGAATCATTAGCGCAGCTCCCATTAAGACATTTTTGAGTGCTTACATTCTGAGCTTTAACATAGCCTATCCTGTACCCTGGCAGTAACCCAAGTCAAAGAACCAAGGCACTACCGAGTGCCTCCTGTGGCTTCTAAGGCACTGGAACAGGGCAGCGCTTACTCTTTTTCACCATCAAAAGAATACATTAATAAACAATAGACAATCTGGTTCATTTAAAATATGTGAAGTGTACTTCTAGATGTAGCACTAGCCTTGCGGGGCGGCTGCTTTAACACGACTTCAACAGACCTCAAAAACTATTAGCCGCATTCACAATGACTGAAGCCTGAAGATACACTGCCCATTTAGATTCAACTGTCTGCTTCACTGACAAACCTTACTGGATCCAGCCTGATCCAGCCCAGTGTCCTTCTCTGTTCCTCACATAAGATATTCCACCCCCATTTCAGTGCCATTGCAGAGTGTCTCCCCTACCTGCAATCCATTTCTTCTTTTCATTCACCTCGCAGATTCCCTCTCTTCCTTCAAGACAAGGTTCAAGCGCTACCTTCCACATGAAACCAATTCTGATCCCCTCAACTATAAACACCCTCCCTTTCCAACTACCTTGTATTTAACTACTTGGTATTTATTCTCTGTATATTTTTATTGTATATGCTTATAAATGTTCTTATCGTCTTCCCCATTAAGATGTAAGGCCCTAGTGCGTGGGATGGTTTCATTCTTTGTATCCCAGCACCTAGCACAAAGCTCTGGCAGATAGTAGATGCCTGAGAAATAACTTCTTGGTTGATTGACAGGGGAATGTCTCCTAACCAGGAAGGCTTTCTGGGAGTCTGTTTCTCCTTTATGTTGGTATGCTAAGATGTCCTGGGCTAGTTCATGTGATGTTGGATGGCTAAATTTTTAATTAGTTTTATTTTAAGGGCTTTTGATTGCTGTTTTTGTTTTTGTAAACACATATCTCTTCTCATAATTAGTGAATGATACCTACCTACAAGAGAAGTGTCCTATAAGACTTAAAATATCATAGCTTAAAACTTGAATCAGAAACCCTGCTGGGAAGATGAAAAGGTTTGTGTTCAAACAAAAGGTTGGATGCCACCTTATAATCTGTCTAGGAAGACCTGAATTCAAATCTAACCTGAGATACTTAGTATCGGTATGATCAGCTGCATGACAATGGGTGAGTCAGTTATCCTTTGTTTGCCTCAATGGTCTCATCTGTAAAATTGGAATAATACTAATAAAGCATCTACCCTTAAAGGGTTGTTGTGAGGATCAATCCACATAATATTTGTAAAGTGATGAACACCGAGTAGGCACTTCATAAATGTTAGCTAGTAATAGTATACTTATCTCTGTGTGTTATTTTGCCTGGGGAAGAAGAGTTAAAGCTCCTTGAGGAGGGAAGGGATTATTTCATTTCTGTCTTTGTGTCCCCAGTTCCTAGAATGTTGTGGTTGAGGTGTTTTTCAGTCTTATCCAACCCTTCTTAACCCTATCTGGGGTTAAAGGGCTTGCTGGGGTCACATAGCTAGTAAGTGTCTGAGACCCCATTTGAACTCGAATCAAATTTGAGTCTAACGGCAGGCCTGGCTATCTATCCTCTGTGCCCCTACCCCTAGAATACTGACAGGCACATACAGTATACATTTAGTAAAAACTAGTTCAGTTGACCTGAATTGGTCCTATTGGGTTAAGCAATTTCCATCCGACATTAGATGAATTTATTATTTCATTTTGAGTCTCAGAAGCATTACAACCTTAAAAAGTAAATGAAGACTTTGATGTAGCCCTCATTCTTTTTTGCCCTCCGGTTTTAGAATATCAGGGCAGTTTTCCTTGATAATTTCATGAAAGATGATGTCTAGGCTCTTTTTTTGATCATGGCTTTCAGGTAGTCCCATAATTTTTAAATTGTCTCTCCTGGATCTATTTTCCAGGTCAGTTGTTTTTCCAGTGAGATATTTCACATTCTCTTCCATTTTTTCATTCTTTTGGTTTTGTTTGGTGATTTCTTGGTTTCTCAGAAAATCATTAGCCTCCATCTGTTCCATTCTAATTTTGAGAGAACTATTTTCTTCAGTGAGCTTTTGAACCTCTTTTTCCATTTGGCTAATTCTGCTTTTGAAAGCATCCTTCTCCTCATTGGCTTTTTGAACCTCTTTTGCCAATTGAGTTAGCCTATTTTTCAAGGTGTTATTTTCTTCAGCATTTTTTTTTGGATCTCCTTTAGCAAGGTATTGACCCATTTTTCATGCTTTTCTTGTATCTCATTTCTCTTCCCAGTTTTTCCTCCACCTGTCTAACTTGATTTTCAAAATCCTTTTTGAGCTCTTCCATGGCCTGAGCCCATTGGATATCTATTTTGGATGTTTGGGATACAGAGGCCTTGGCTTCTGTGTCTTTCCCTGATGGTAAGCATTGTACTCCCTCATCAGAAAGGAAAGGTGGAAACATCCATTCACCAAGAAAGTAGCCTTCTATGGTCTTATTTTTCTTCCCTTTTCTGGGCATTTTCCCAGCCAGTTACTTGACTTCTGAGATTCCTCTCTACCCCCGCCTAGATCCACCCAGCTAGTGCTTGGGGTCTGAGATTCAAATGCTGCTCCCCAGCCTCAGGGCTTTCCGTGGCAGGTGCGGCTGCTATTCAATGTGAGCTTAAGTTCTGGTGCTTGGGTGGGGGGCAGGTCCACCTCCCAGGCTCAGTTCCCTCAAGGGGTTTATGTGGAGATCTTCAGTAATGGATCTGAGGTCCTGTCTGCTCCAGGAGCTCCTGGCCACAGCTGCCTCTGCCGCTGCCTCCCAAGGGGGCTTGAGTTATGGAGACACCTCGCTCCCCTCTTGGCCAGCCCAGAAGCCTCTCTCACTGACCTGTAGCACCTGTGGGTGGAAGGACCTTCACGGCTGCCAGAAGTTCCATCCCTGAAGCCTGCTCAGATCTGCTCCTTTAAGGGCCGCAGGGCCAGGGCAGGGCAGGGTTTTTCAGGGCTCTCTGGAACAGAAATCTCCTCCACAGTGTTGCTGCATGGCTTCCACTGCTCCAGAATTTGTGGGGATTCTTATTACAGGAAATTTATGGGCTGTGGGTTCGGAGCTAGCATACATGAGTCTTTCTACTCCGCCATCTTGGCTCCTCCCCCCGTAGCCTTCATTCTTAAACTAGTAAACTAGTACACAGAAATCTCACAATTAATCGAAGTATAGGGATTAGAAAGTTTATAACTTTGTATCATACATAGCTAAGCCACAAGGGAAACACAGTTATCTCATCTGAATGCTCTTGCATACACTAGAAAAATTGGTCTGCTTTCAATTAGTAATCCTATACATTAAAACTGACTATGAGCAGTACTTTTTTGTGAAAGTATATACCTTGATATGGGGAGTGTGTGTGTGTGTGTGTGTGTATACATAGATAGATACATAGATGCATATATATTTTTGCTACTGTTCAGTTGTTTTTCAGTTACATTGGATTATTTGTGATCTCTTTTGGAGTTTTCTTGGCAAAGATGCCAGAGTAGTTTGCCATCTCCTTTTCCAGCTCATTTTACAGAAGAGGAAACTGAAGCAAACAGGGTTAAATGACTTGCTCAGGGTCATACAGATAATACCTGAGGCCAGATTTGAACTCAGGAAAATGAGTGCTTCTCACTAGGACTGGAATTCTATCTACTGTGATACATAGCTGTTATATATATAAATACATATCTATACATATTATGTATATATGTATTTTTAAAAAAATAAACATATACAAACATATGCATTTATATGTGTATGTGTGTGTTTCTTCTTCATCACAGAGAAGAAAGTGAGAGGTGAAATTCTTTGACACATATAGCAAGTAATGCAAGAATTCCTCTTGGGCCAGCCACTCTAGTCATACCATGCATTCACTGAGCACCTACTATGGGTCAGGCACTATGCTAAGTACTAGGGATACAAAGAAAGACATAAGACAATCCCTGCTTTCAAGGAAATCAGTCTAACAGGGGAGACAACATGTAAACAACTACATACAAAGAGGATGTGTACAGAGTAAATGGAGGGTAGTCACATCAAGAAGGTACTAATATTAAGTCGGACTAGGAAAGACTTCTTGCAGAAGATAGGACTTTATCTGATGCTTGAAGGAAGTCAAGGAAATTGGGACATAGAGATGAGGAGGGACAGATTCCAGGCATGGGAGAAAGCCAGAGCAAACACAGAGGGTCAAAAGATGGATTGTCCAGTGCACTGCAAGGAGGCCAGCATCACTGGATTGCAGAGTACATGAAAGGGTAGATAGTGGTGACACCAAGTTACACAATCCACAAACATAACTCAGTATGTTAGTTTGATTGGGGCATGGAGGAAGAAAGAAAATGAAAACAAAATGAAAGAAAATCCTAATTTTCACAGTAAAAATATCTGAACTAGAGGTTAGAATATTAAGTTATTGAATAAATGATAATCAATAAGTATTGGTTACAATACTACTGTGACTTAAAATTCAGAAAGAATTCTTACAAAAATATTGATGAAATACAAGGCCTTTCACCCCAAGGCAGCTAGCAGAAAAATGAACATTTCCTTGTCAAAAAGAAGGAAGAGTCCTGAGAGATGTTCTCGGACTATATAAGCAGTTTAAAAAAATGAGGAAATACTTCTTGTACAGATACTACTTCACAGAATAATAGTAAAGACTGATACAGTACACACCGCTGGATTTATTGAAAATAAAAGTCCATTTTACCTATGGGCAGAGCCTAGGAGATGGCTAAGATCCAAAAGTAGAATCAAAATGTCCATGATGGACAATATCTGGAGGAATGCAATTAAATAGCTAAATTAAAACTTATTTGTGAAAATGTCAGAGTACCTGAGAGGGATAAAAGATCAGGCTATTGTTACCAGAAACTATAAAAAATTCATGTTTAAAGAGTTCAGGTATATATACTGGAACAGATTTTTCAAGAAATGAGAGAATCTGTTTTGCTTTACTATGAAAACATGACTTGTTAACAAGGAATTTGTTTTTCTTTCTTTCTTTTTTATTTCAACCAGGTGGCAGGTAAAAGGAAAAGAAAAATCAATTTCTGCTAACTAGGTGGCACAGTGGTTAGGGTGCTCAGGGAGGACTAACACCTCTGGTGGGTGGGCTTACAGAGCCCTTTTCAAGGTTGCTCATTCACCTTTGATGTCTACCTGTCACCCAGCTCTCACCTGTAGCTCCAAGAAGTTGTAGCTTATGCGAGCACATTCTCGTAAAAATCTCTTGGCAGATGGGCTAAACCAAATTCATAGTAACCAACAGGCCTCAAACCCATCAGTGAATTAGGGGATGTCTTCCCCAAGCACGTGAAAAGTTCCCCTGGCAGAAGAGATGCATGAGAACAATTTGTTCCACTGGCCATGAAAACAGCTGAAGTAGACACTGGAGCACTCAGAGATTGGTCAGACATCAAAGACGTCAAGGTCATCCACTACATCCTGGACCATGGCCAGTCATCCTGACTTGTCTTGCCACTGAACTTCAATGGCTCTGAAAGACAATGAGATTGACAACTCTGCACAACATTTAAAATAGAAAGGTGGGCAGTACTAGAGATGTGGAATGTTGCATGCACTTTCAGATGGAATCGTTGCATTATTGATTTGGCTTAATTGTTTCACTTGGTTACAAGATAGCTCTCCCACAGAGGAAATCTTTGTCATGTTAAAAACAAAATGCATCAATAAAACTCTAAAAAAAGAATTCAGGTAACGCATTTCCTCAAACTATAAAAATTCGGCACCTCACCATGAACTCTATGTTGGTAAGGATTGCTTTTTGCCTCTTTTTGTATCCCCAGCTTAGAAGCGTACCTGGCACATTTTTAGTCACTTTTAAGTTGTTTTTCAGTCATGTCCAACTCTTTGTGACCCCTCATTTGGGGTTTTCTTGGCAAAGATACTGAAATGGTTTGCCATTTCCTTCTCCAACTCATTTTACAGATGAGGAAACTGAGGCAAACAGGGTGAAGTGACTTGCCCAGGGTCATACAGCCAGTAAGTGTCTGAGACTGGATTTAAACTCAGATCTTTCTGACCATAGGCCCTGCATTCTATCCACTGCACTAGCTAGCTGCCCCAGCCTGGCATATAGTAGGTACTTAATAAACATTTATTGGTTGACTGACTGACCTACCAAATACTTAGCAAGATACAACCCAGTCGGCCAGAAGGCACTCACTATCTTTCATGGACAAAAGAGGAAAAATCCCCACACTACAAAAACAGCATCCTGGAGAATACAACCAGTTAACTGTAATGGAACACGACCATTATGAGCAAACAAACTGTTGGCCAGAATGACCCAGACATAATACTGGTGCGTAAAAACTTAAGAACATCATTATGTTGTCATGACAAGTACTGATAATCTCCAAGATACAAGAGGGAAAAAATTTCAGACAATAAAGTTTGAAATCAAACAGGGGAGATCAAAATCATGTAGGAACAGCAGCAGGTACATGTTATGCCTGCTGAGTTCTCCACTACCAAAACAGTGCCAAGGAAGTTTGTAGTGAGCTCTGTAGAGTGAGAACTTGTAATCCCAAAGATTTTACTCAAAGGCAAAAAGAACTTGTTCTATTCACCTATTCAACAGTCCATGAGATATTAAATATAAAAGGATAATAGCAGAATTTCTAGGATCATTTCTATCAGAACCCCATCAAAAAGGAAACGATGTAGCTCCTATTAGAATGCCTATCAATAATTAGCTAAAGGCTTGCAATCCTGCGCCATTAGACAGGCAATCGCCTTATTTTTCTTTTGTATTCAATCATAATGTGAAAATGTTCACCCAGTGTCAAATGAGATGGAAAGAGAGTGATGAAGCATCCTGAGTATCCTTAGCACCCATTTGCTGAAACAACAACTGCTTTAAAAGACTATATGAGAAAAGGGAAATAAATTTCTATCCCTTAGAGCAAAACATCAAGAATCTTTCTTGAAATCAGCACCATGGCATTTACCATAAGGACAGGCACCACCAAGCTTGTCAGGAGGCCAACTTTGGTCTTCTATCACAGTCATGCTGGCTCTCCAAATAATAAAGAAATGTACACAGAGATAATAATCTACATTATTAACATTTTTTGCCATCACTTCCTTAAGTCTGTTGGTCTGTTTTTCAATCGTTATCTGAATCATTGTGATGTCGTTTTGGATTTTCTTAGCTAAAATACTGGAGTGGTTTGTCATTTCCTCCTCTAGCTCATTTTATAGATAAAAATATAGATGAAAAAAAACTAAAGCAAACAGGGTGAAATAACTTTCCCAGGGTCACACCTAATAAAATATCTGACACTTAAGTCTAGACAACAAATTAAATAATAAATCAAGCCCCAATTTGTAGCTTCTGCTGAGATCTAAGGTGCAAATGCTCACATTAAAAATTTAACAATCATTTCTTTAACTGATTTGATTTGGCTCCAACATAACTGCTCCCCCAGTATATAAACTTTTTAAGGGGATTTTTGTAGGAGAAGTTAAGATAAATGCTAATATCCAGGTCATCATTTCCAAATGACTCCTGAACAACCTCTATCATTTGAAGGGAGGAGGGAGAGGAAGAAACATTTATTATTTACTATGTGCCAAGCACCATAAAAATATTATCTCAAATGATTCTTACAGCCCTGTGAGATAGGTGTTATTATTATCTCCATTTTGCAATTGAGGAAGCTAAGGTAGGCAGAGGTTAAGTGACTTGTCCAAGATCACACAGCTAGGAAGTATCTGAGATTGGATTTGAACTCAGGTCTTCTTGACTAGCACTCTATCATTATGATACCCAGATACTTGGAAGAATACTTCAGTTTCTGGCACATAATAAGCACTTAATATTTATTGAATGATGAATAACCAAGACTATAATTTTCTATAGGTTTAACTCTATAAAAAAACATAGAGTAGCAAAATATATGCCCCATCTTCTTAAATGGGGGAGGCCATTAATAACCATGCACATTGATTTTCCTGCCTTCTCAAAGTTTCAATGTTCAATTAAGTATAATGACAAAATTTAAAATGAACTTGGTTTGAGTAAGATAGAACCTGTCCAAACGCATGCTGACCAGATTACAATGAGAAATTATTTGCTAGGACATCTAAAGAAGATGCAAGGTTTCATTTCAGCATAACTCTCCCCTACTCCCCCACCCACCCAAAAGTATTCTTTCCATACAAAATGGAATGTATTTCATTCCTTTGAATTGTTCAGCAGGTGGAATGATTGTTGAATGCAAGATATTGCCTAACACTTCGTTTAGATGGAATTGCTATCTCATCTGTGTGGGTATTGCCTCCCCAGTTTATCCATGCTGTCTTGACCTCAAACGATTCTTGTTCACTGCTTTCTGCAATTCTCTCATACAGGATGTACCCAACGTATTAGGTCTTCCTCTTGACTGTTTCAGTATCTTGAACATAATAGCACATCATCTGCCAATATATTGCCTCTCATTCTTGCCATGGGACTGGTCCACCTATTATAGGGCTTCCTTTTCTTGTTCCACATTTTCTTGCCAATATCTTTTTGTCATTATTCTAAATATGCTGCCATGATTATAGCCACCTTGCTTCTTTCCATTTACTTAGAAGCAACTGGAAATACTTCTGGGTCTGGAGTCAGGAAGATCTGAGTTCAAAACCAGCCTTAGATATTTACTAGCTGTGTGGCCCTAGGCAAATCATTTAACTTCCCTCTACCTCAGGTGTCTCAACTGTAAAATGATTAATTGGTTGGTTGCTATGCTTCATTCTTGAGGTAGACCAGCACGACTATGTTGAGGTCAAGGTACAGTGTGTCTGACAGCTGATCGGACCAACATGAGCTTAGAATTTTCTACCACAGGTTGGACAAAAATATTCCATACAAACATCTGAGTGGGGATGTCTCTAAATTTGCCCATGTTGTTTCTTTTGAGCTATTGCAATTCTGCTTTGCTCAGAGAGCAAAATTGATATGGGCAAGTCATGCTGGGTGATCCTGTACCAGTACCTTTCATGTCACACATTAGATTCCAAAGTTCTTCAGTGACAAAATGAGAGTGTCATTGTATTACTTCTTCTGACCTCCATGTGAGCACTTGGCTTATTCTCCATAAAACAGCCTTTTAGGGAAATATAGGCTTGGCATTTGAACATGACCAGCCCACTGGAGTTGCGCTCTCTACAGCAGATTTTGAATGCTTGGCAGTTCAGCTCTAGAAAGGACCTCGGTGTTTGTTACCTTATCTTTCCAGGAGATCTTTAGAATTTTCCTAAGACAATTCAAATGGAAGCCATTCAGCTCCCTTGCATGGCAATGGAACACTGTCCAGGTTTCACAGGCATATAATGATGAGGTCGGCACAAAGGCCCTGTGGACCTTCAGTTTGGTAGGCAGTCTAATACCTCCTCTCCCACATTTTCCTTTGGAGCCTCTCAATGTAAAATAGGATAAAAAAAATCTACCACCCAGAGTTGTGAGAATCAAAGGAGAAAATATCTGTAAAGGACTTTAGCACAATGCCTGGCACATAGTAAGTACTTAATAAATACTTATTCCCTCCTTTCCTTTCAGAAACACTGATAACTTCGGTTTCTCTTAGATTGTGGTATTCATGATCCAAAGACTTAGAGAATCACTGAGACAAAAATAGTGTTAAAGAAATGAGCTTTTATGGCAGTGAGGAGCTTAGGATCACTGAACACATTGTGAGGCTCCCTAAATGCAATTCAGTCCAGTCTCCTCCTACTCAGTTCTAGGCTTAGCTCATTGACTGTGTGTATGATCTGTTCAAGATATATAATGATAGACTAATTTTGTAGGCTATCTATCTAGCTGCATGTCATAGATAGGACAATACAGATTCCCCTTAGGACACACTGGTTGTGTGACTTTGGGAAACACACTTAACCTTTCACTGGCCCAGGCAACTCTCTAAGATTGTAAATCTCAAAGGAAATGCTGATCTTCCTTGGTTAAAGATTCTCCTTCCCCAGGAAATCTCTATACCAGAGGAATCTATTTGTATGATTTCCCTTCCCAAAAAGTATATTACCACAAAATACTATAAAATCAGATAAGGCAGAGATTATATATACAAAGACCCATCTGCAACCTCCCTTAGTGAGATGAAAAAAATGAATTATTTTAATCATCCTACTTTACAATTATTGGATTTTCTTAGAAAAATAACAAAATCCAGATAACTTGGAAAGATATATGGTCAATAGTCACATCGTTTAATTCTACTACTTGAATTTCAAAATCAATTTCTGTAGACTGGAAAAAGAACACATTAGCATGTAGCTGACATTTTAGCAGTAGATATTAGATTACAAGCTATGATGAGTCATAAGTTTAAAAAATGTCCTTGTGTACAGCTTATTAAATGTTTTATGCTTCAAAAAAGAGAGAGAAAATCTTCTTAAAGTAAACAATCAAGGAGAGGTCGGTTCCATTTAGGTCACTGGAGTAACCCCTATTTTTAGCATTATAACATCACCACCTAGTGGTGAACCAAATTGGGGAACTTTCTTCTGTTTTGGAATTGTAAATTTTAAAACTGGAACTTCAGACATTACCTGGTCCATCCCCCCCCATTTTGTATATGAGAAAATGAGTTCAGAGATGTTAAGTGTCTTGCTGAAGCAGACAGTTAAATAGCTATAATGCCAGGACTAGAATCTAGGTTCCTTTTCTACTAGCAGTGCTGTGTGATGTGGTGGTTGGGGTGGGCTGGGGTAAGGTGGTGCTGAGCTTGTAGTAGCTCTTACTCCCCCTAAGATAAGACTTCCTCCAACCTCAATCAAGACCTCAACTCCTCCCCTCTAAGAGGAGCTTTCCTCTATATAACCAAATCTGGAGAAAATGGTGGAGGCTCTGTCTCAGCACCAGCCTAGCCAGCTGGAGCATTCCAGCCATTCATTGCTTGGCAGGACTTTTTTTAGAAATAATTTCTCTCTGCCACAAACAATTATAAATATGTTTTTAAAAGATGTAAAAATTAATCAATGATCCTTCCTCCTATGGCTTTGAGCCCCCAGAGAAGTACCCTACTCATTGTACCCTATACATTGCAGTTCTAAATTAATTTCTCTCCCTTTCTGGTTGCTCTAAAATTGCCCTTCTTAACTGACATTTGAGCAAAAACAATACACACATTGGTTCAAAATGGAATTGTTAAAAGCATTTGTCATAATTGCTAGTTTAAGAAATAAAGTAAATATTTAAATAAATACGAAGTTTGGGGGGGAAAAGAGTATGCCTCCTACTCTAACGTTTCTTGGCTTTATGAGCTTGGGAAAAAAATCAATAAACTTCTTAGCCTCTGTTTCCTCACAATGGAAAATGAGGATATAACAATCTTTATACCATTTATTTATAGGACATTTATAAGGGAAGTATTTTTAGAGCATAAAATATAATGGAAATGTGAACTATTATTGTTCTAGGACTGAAGTTTAATTGGATTTTGCATTTTGGTCAGAACTGTCTAAATTAAGCATTATTCTGGAATATTCAAATAAAACCTCATCAATTTCTTCCTACAAGGTAAATACTACTACTACTACTACTACTACTACTACTACTACTACTACTACAACTACTACTACTACTACTACCACTGCTACTACTACTATTATCACTGCTACTGCTATTACTGCTACTAGATGAAAAAAATAATAAAAACAGCAATAATAATGTATTAAGTATGTACTATGTGCCAGGCATTGTGCTAAATGTTTTGCAAATTTTATCTCATTTTATCTTCACAATAATCCTAGGCAATAAGGGCTATTATTATCCAAATTTTACACATGAGAAATGTGATCTCCTCTGAGGCAGGCTGAGGTTAAATGACTTGCCATGGGTCAGATAGTTAATAAATGTCTGAGACCTGATCTGAACTCATCTTCCTGACTCCATCTTTGCCTGATCATCCTATGCAATTCTTGCCTATGTACTCTCAAAAGCTCCCCAAAGTGATAAGAATCTTTCTTCCTTCTCTCTTTATACCATGAGGATGACTATAGAAGTTATCCATTAATCATATCTCTCTTATCATGTTACTAGCTTACCCTTTGTTTTTAGCTTATATATTTCTTTGAAGATATATACTTTACATACTTTTTCCTTTGTAAATTCTTATTTATAATGTGTTGCCTACTGCTTTTACCCACTATGTGCTTCTCTATTGCTTTATGGGAGATACGCAATTTCAAATATTCAGAGACTGTAATATTCCATGACTCATTGTCATAGGACAACATTGGAAGAATATTGGTTCTAAAAAGAAAAGGGCCTCTTTTAAGAAAGAAACAGGTTCATTAGATCTCCCAAAGGCAACCTAGTTCCTGTTGTTCTTGTTCATTTGTTCAGTCATGTCCAACAGTTTGTGACCCCATGGACCATAGCATGCCAGGTCCTTCTAGCCACTTGTGTCTCCTGAAGTCTATCCAAGCTCATATTCATTGCTTCCATAACACCATGTTTCCATCTCATCCTCTTCTGTCCCCTTTTCCTTTTGCCTTCAATCTTTCCCAACATCAGCTTCAATATTTGACTTTCCAATAAATAGTCTGAATTAATTTAAGTATTGATTTGACCTCCTTGCTGTCCAAGGGATTCTCAAAAGTCTTCTCTATCTGTAATTTTAAGGAGAATTGCTTGATTAGAGGAAACTTGTTATGGAAGAGTTAAAAATCTTCCCCAGTCCATTAATGGACCTCAGGTGAAACCCATTAAGGAAAGCTTGATTAGAGGAGGCTTATTTTGGGAAAAGGCCCACACCTTTTGTTAATTAATAAGGCACTGGGTCATGAGGGTCATGATGCTCAGAAAAGTGTATATATACTCTGAGGTGAGGTTTTGCTTTGGGGTCTTGCTAGATGAGACTGGGTAGCTGTTAAGGAGTCCCCAGCTTTGAAAACTCAGATATTGATGCTTCTCTCTCTGGTAACTATGTATGTATGTAATTCTCAGACAGTTGATCAATATGATGTATGTATTGCTTATGTTAGACAGTTAGAAGTTCTGTCTGTTGGTCTTTATTTCTCTGCTTGTATTTTCTCTGTTGGTATATGCGATTAAAGAAGATTGTTGACCATACAAAAGTTGCTTTCCTTTTAGAAAAGCAAAGAACCTGTGCCAGCTGGTCATCCTGGATTTGCATCAGGGTACTTGCTTCTACATTATTACCAGCATTTGAAAGCATCAGTTCCATGGTGTTTAGCTTTCCTTTTAGTCCAACTCTCACAGTCACCCATTATTACTAGAAAATCCACAGCTTTGACTATATTGACATTTGCTGGAAAGGTGATATCTCTGTTTTTCAGTGTGCTGTCCAGATTTGCCATAGCTTATCTATCTTTCTATTTTTATAATTATTTTATTTGTTTTCAGTTTTCTACTGTCACTTCCATATATCTTAGATTTTTTTCTCCCTTCCTTTCCCTCCTCCCCCCTCCCCAAGATAGCATGCAATCTTATATAGGTTCTACACATACATTCTTATTAAATACACTTTCACCTTAGTCATGTTGCATAGAAGAATTAAAATGAATTGGAGAAACCATGAAAACAAAACAAAACAAAGCGTAACACAAGAGAAAATGGTCTCAGCTTATCTTTCAAGGAGCAAACATCTTTTAATTTCAAGGTTGCAGTCACTCTCTGCAATGATCTTTGAGCGCAAGAATATAAAATTTGACACCGCTTCCATTTCTTCTCAATCTATTTTCCAGAAAGCTTTTCCATATTCTGTTCTAACTATTGTTCCTTGACCCACATACAGGTTCTTCAGGAGACAAGTCAAATGATCTGGTACCACCATCTCATTGAGAACTTGCCATATTTTGTTGTGACCCACATACAATCAAAGGCTGTAGTGTTGTCAATGAAGTGGAAGATGTTTTTCTGAAATTACCTCGCTTTCTCTATAATTCTGTGAATATTGGCAATTTGGTCTCTAGTTTCTCTGCCTCTTCAAAAACTAACCTGCACTTTTGTAATTCTAGGATCACCTATTAATAAAGCTCAGCTTGCAGAATCTTAAGCATAATGTTGCAGGCATGTGCATGAGTACAGTTGTTCAGTAATTTGAACATTCTTTGGCCCTTCTTTAGTATTGGGATGTAAACTGATCTTTTTCAATAATGACCACTGTTGAGTTTTCCAAATTTGCTGGTATATTGAGAGCAATTCTTTTAACAGCATCCTCTATTAGGATTTTAAATAGTTCAGCTGGAATTCTGTCATCTCCATTACCCTTATTTTTAGCAATGCTTCCTATGGCCCATTTGATCTCATTTTCCAGGGTATCTGGCTCTAAATCAGTAATGATAACATCGTGGTAATTGGTGATGTTAAAAATCCTTCTTTTATTATTCTTCTGTATATTCTTCCCATTTCTTCTTAATCTCTTCAACTTCTGTTCAGTCCCTACCATTTTTGTCTTTCTGCCCATTTTTGCATGAAACATTCCCTTAATATCTCTAATTTTCTTGAAGAGATCTCTTGTCTTTCCTATTCTATTGTTTTCTTCTATTTCTTTGCACTGTTTATTTAAGAAAACCTTCTTATTTCTCCTTAATATTCTCTAGAATTCTTCATTCATTTGGGTATTTCTTGCCCTCTCTCCTTTACCTTTCACTTTCCTTCTTTCCCCAACTGTTTGTAAAGCTTTGTCAGAGAGCCATTTTGCTTTCTTGATCTTTTTTCTTTGGGATGTTTTTGTACGATATTGTACAACATTACTCAATATTGTACAACATTGCAAACCTCTGCCATAGTTCTTCAGGCACTCTATCTGCCAGATCTAATCCTTAAAATCTATTCATTATTTCTACTTCATATTCATAAGGAAGCTGAGCTTTATTAATTTAGGTCATTTCTATACATTCTCATGGTTTTCACTACTCTCTTCAATTTAAGCCTGAATTTTGCAATAAGAAGTTCATGATCTGAGCCATAGTCAGGTCTAGGTCTTGTTTTAACTGACTGTATGGAGTTTCTCCTTTTTGCTGCAAAGCATATAGTCAATATGATTTCAATATTGACCATATGGTGATGTCCACGTGTAAAGTCTCCTTTTGGGTTGTTAAAAAGGAGTTTGCTATGATCAGCAAGCTATCTTGACAAAACTCTTGTTGGTCTCTCCCCTGCTTCATTTACATTCCAATGTCAAACGTGTCTGTTATTCCAATTATTTTTTGATTTCCTACTTTAGTATTCCAGTTTCCAATGATAAATGTGACATTTTTTTTTTGGTGTTATTGCTAGAAAATGTTCTAGGTCTTCAAAGAACTGAGCAACTTTGGCTTCTTTGGCATTCATTTTTGGAGCATATACTTCTATTACTATGGTGCTGAACAATTTGCCTTGGATTTGAACAGATACCATTCTGTAATTTTTGAGGTCATACCCTAGTACTGCTTTTCTCACCCTTTTGTTGACTATAAGACTATTCCATTTCTTCTACAAGATTCTTGCCATAGTGCTATCTACAGTGATCAGCTGAATTAAATTCACTCATTCCCATTTAAGTTCATTGATTTCCAAGATATCAATGTTTAATCTTTCCATCTCCCCTTTGACCACATCTAGATTACCTTGATCCATAGATTTTACATTCCAGCTCCTATGCAAAATTGATCTTTACAGTATTGACCTTTCCTTTTATCAGAAGACACATTGCAACTGAGCTTTGGCTTTGATTTTGGCCACTAGTCACTTTGTTTTTTCTGGAGTTACTTGTGGTTGTCCTCCACTCTTCTCCAGTGATGTATTGGACACCTTCTGACCAGAAGAGATCATCTTCTGCTGTCATATTTTTTATCATTTTAATACTGTCCATAGGGGTTTTTTTTTTGTCAGAGATACTGGAATAATTTGCCATTTCCTTCTCCAGTGGATCACCTTTAGTCAGAACTCTCCATTATGACTTGTCTATTTTGGACAACCCTGCATGGTATAGTTCATAGTTTCATTGAACTATGTCAGCCCTTCTAACACAACAAGGCAGTGATTCAGGAGAAGATACACCTTCCTACTCCTGTTTAATCTGAATCACACAATGGACATTTTTTAGTGTATGCCAAAAATATCTAATAGACAAATTCTGTGGATTGTCCATGCAACTGTATATCATAGTCTGGATACTGTCTGGTATAACATAATATTCCAGATATGGTCTAAGTAGGGTAGAATACAGAAAGGCTTTGAAAATGGGTTTGTGATCTAATGATCTGAAAATCTGATGGGTCTGATCTCATTAATATAGTGATTTATTTCCTCTCACCTATTCAAATTGTGACACAGCTAAGCTCTCTCATCCTATACAACTTTTGTCCATATCATTCTGATAAATCCTCCAATGTGAGATCAATCAATTGTAGCACCAATGAGATATTCACAGCACCTCCAGTGACCATGCATATCCTTGTGCAATTCTGAATCATGAAATACAACAGACTCTCTACATGGAAGACAGAACCAAAACATGTATTCAGACACCAGAAAGCCAAATCATCCTAGTAACAAAAATCTATACACAATAACAATGCAGAGGACAACACCATCCCCAAGCCTTCCCCATGCTAGGTTTCCCACAAACCAGCTCTTTCATTCACCCTAGCCAACTGATTGCTTAGCTGCATCCTTCCTAGATCTGACTGCTCTGACCAAATTTTCTCTCAGCTCTGCTCTAGCTCCCCCTCTTGCTGTTCCACCCTTCCTGCTCCACCCCTTCCAGTTCCATGTGACTTAGACTCATGTGACTCAGAGAGGTCACATGGGCCTAATAATGAATGGGAAAGATCTTTCCATTTAAATTACTATTACATGTGGCCCCAAGATCTTTCATATTCATTACATAAGTTGGTGGGGCAACTGGAATCAACAGAACTGTTAACAAGTATAACAAAAACAAGCATGTAAAATAATATCCTAAGCAACTGATGTCAACAGAACTTTTACAACAATATAACAGGGATCACACAAAATAAGCATATAAAACAATATCTTAGGGTAGGGCTTAGGCACAAGCACTCCATCATTCCCCCCTTGAACAAATGGGGCCCAAAATCCTCGAGTAAAGGACCTCTTCCTTTGCTACTTCCTACTGAGATTGGATATAGAGCTGCCCTTACCCCAAGAGGTCCCATTTGAGAGGGCAGTTTTTTAGCTGACATCTGGAGTTTGGTCAACACTAGGTCCAAAGGTGACAAATCATATCAGATGAGGATAACATCCACAGATAAAAAGTCAAAAAGAATCAAGAAGCAGGGTAGATATAGGGTCAACCATGCTTCTGGAGTCCATGAACCCACTATCATAGCCTCATTCACTGTTTACTGTTTTTCTGGGTGTCATCATTCTGGCTAGAGGCATACTTTTTTTAATCTGAGCTGGGGCCTGACTAATTCCCCATTCTCCCTGCAGGTGTGACAAACTTGGAAACAATATTTCAAGAGGATCTGTAGGGCCATTTCACTTCCCTGTTCAGTCTATCAAGCCTCTTTCTTCGATACATTTTATATAGTTCATTAGTTGGAATGCCATCTAGTCTTCCAAAATCTACCCCTGCTATCAATAGAGCAGTAAATAATTCTTTCTTGTCAATCTATTCTGACTTTGAATCTGCTGGCTATTTACCTTTCTCTCTCTCAAGGAAATTTATTTTTTTCACTGATTATCACCATCCAAGATACCAACAATTCTCCCATCCTTTGAGTGAACCAACTCAAAACATCTGTGACCTCCTGCTGAATAAAATCCTCAGTTACTTCCTCAAACACTGTGGGGGCCCCCTGATATTCCTGCTTTCTTAGTACTGGAGAAACCTCAGCCTCCTCATTGGTTTCATTCTCCTCCCACACATCCAGCCTCTGCAAGGGTGGCATTCAGCTTCCTCTTGTTATTTTTTGCTTCTTTTTGTGAGCTAAACTGACAACAGCTTTTTCTTCTACCACTGGAGACTTTCTAGCATCCTCTTCTAGAGGAGAGTTTGAGTGTTACAGCATAAAAAGCTTCTCATGCAAACCAGCCAAGTCCCTTTCCATCTGAGTTTTCTCTTCTAGCAGCTTATCTCTGCATTGACACATGGTTGTAAAGGTAGTAACTTGCTAGCAAGGCCCAGCTTCTCCTACTTACCCCTGACAGTTCTTTCCCTGGTTCTATTGGTATTCTTGCAAACATATTTCTAAATCTCTAGGTGTTCTTTTCTGTAGCCTCTTCCCAGTTTTCACACAGTCCTATGCCTTTCCCCATTACCTTACCAGGGAAGAATAACATATAAGGCAAATCATCTTACCCTGGGACATCTGTATCTTCATCCAAAGCCTTCCTGCCTCCAAATAGAGGTCTTATATTTTGCAATCCCATCCTCCTTGCTATTTGTAGCTCCAATGCAATATTCACAGAGTCTATGGCACCCATGAATGTCCCGGCACAATTCTGCATTGCAAAATACAGCAAACTCTCCACACGGAAGATGGAACCAAAACATTTATGTTGATAACAGAAAGCCAAATCCATCATAGTAACAAGTATCTACACACAATAACAATGCAGAGGACAACACCATCTCCAAGCCTTCCCCATGCTAGGCTTCCCACAAACCAGTTCCCTTAAACAAATTACAAGCAAGCTCTCTTAAACAAAATCACCAACAAGCTCTTTCACTTATGGTAGCCAGCTGTCTACTTGCCTGCACCTTTCCTAAATCTGACTGCTCTTTGACCAAATTTCCTCTCGGCTCTTCTCTAGCTCTACCTCTTCCTGTTCCATGTGACTTAAACTCATGGGACTCAGGTATCCATGTGAACTTGTGGGTCACATGGGCCTATTAATGAATGGGAAAGATCTTCCCATTTAAATTAACATTATACCAATGTACTAGGGACTTCAATTTTTGTTGATGTTCTGTGGATACCAGTTGATCACTCAGACTAATCAGTTGCCATACTCTACTTTCTTTTCTGGGTATATACTTCTAATGACATTCTTTATACCCCTTCATAGAGTGGTAATATATTGCAGCCTTCTCACATCAATTTGTTGTTCAGCCATTCAGTCACATCCAATTCTTCATGACCCAATGGACCATATTGTCCATGGGACATTCTTGGAAAAGATACTGAAGTGGTTGACTATTTCCTTCCAGTGGATTAAGGGTAACAAAAGTTAGGTGACTTATCCAGGGTGACACAGTAAGTGTAAAGCCAGATTTCAACTCAGGTCTTCCTAACTCCAGGCCCAGAACTCTATTCACTGAGCCATTTAGTTGCTCCTCTCATATCCATATTGCACCTCTTTGTTACCCTTTGATCGTCAACTTTCCTTGGTATTTTATGACCTATATCTCTATAGTATCAAAAGAAGATATATGATCATAAACTATTATCATTTCTAATTAATTAATGCAAATCTACTACCAGAAGAAGACTCAAAGAAACTATTAAAAAGATGAGCTTCTGTTCCAGTAAAAAGCTTGGGCTCGTTGAAATCATTACACAGTTTCCCAGAGATAATCCAGTCCAACTTCTCCTGTTAATTTTTGTGTCCAGCATTTGTCTAAACACAATCTTCATCTAAGATATATGAACTGAGGAACCAAATCTATGGGCTGTTCATCCAACTGTACCATAGTATGAACAATAGGAAATCCTTATCCATTTAATTTTCCTGGTGTGGATAGGCTGTCAGAATTCCTGTGAGTATTTATGGATCTGGTTTAGGAGGTTCTTTGACATTCTAGGATTTGATACAATAGGAAAAATGTCATTGCAAACAATAATGTCAAGAGGAATTCATCATCTACAGAGAGACCCTCTTCCATTTGGACTGTATGCTGAACATCCTCCACAATAGTGGCAAACACTTTTGATAAGCATACACTTCCATGTTTTATGCATTGGTTGATATTAGTTTTCAGAGGGTTTTTGAACAAAGCTTTTAAAGTTGTTGATGTCAAAAAAAGGGAATCAGACAAAAGAATAAATATCATCACAGACTCTTACCATTTCCTAAGGAGGTTTAACCAACATCCATCTATTGCAATAAGGCCAAAACAGCCCAGAAAAATGATACAGCCAATGAATACCAGACCTTCTTGTCAAATAGAGAGATGTAAAAGCCAATGGCAACACTGGTTTAGAGTATGAAATTCGTAAGAAATTATATGAAGTAGAAGATTATGAGCAGAGTGATTTCATAAAACAATGAGTAATGACAAGAAAAAAAGATTATAAAAAAAAACAACTTGGCAAGACAACTCAGATAAGCCAAGTCATGCCAAAAACATTCAAAAACAAAACTGAAAGGAAGTGAAACAAGACATCAAAAATGGAAAAAATATGTAAAGATTTTCACAACAAAATTTCTATCATCGATGAAATTGGAGCCATGCCATCTGTATGTTAGTATTACAGTCCATGTGTTACTCGATGAGGAAGTGTAAATAACACTAAAAAAAAAGAAAGGAAGAGAAATGAGACAAGACCAAGACAGAGGCAGTTCATGCTAGAGATAATAAAATTTTAAGAGAATTGAAGCTGTATGAGTGACTGACAAGTCACTTAACTTCTGCTTGTCTCAGTTTCCTCATCTGTAAAGTGGAGATGATAATAGCACTGACTTCTCAGGGTTATTGTCATGATCAACTAAGATCGTAATTAGATTTTATTCCTGCTCCACCTCACACACTCACTTGCAAAAGAAAACCAACTGGAATAATATTAATAACTAATGATTTCTGCTAGGATGCTAGCAAAAATAAATTTAGTGATGAAAAGGATACATGCAATGTTTGTAATATGGCATACTTTAACAGTTACTTTCTTTTGCTTTGCACAAAATATGTTTTAAGGCATGTGTGTGAATCAAATTTCTTTAAGTTATATAAATTTAAATTCATTTATGGAAGTGTTTATATAAAATTTTCTATTGCCTATCTATCATGGTCCTTGGAACAGAACCCATAATAGGTCCTTAATAAGTGTTTGCTGGATTTAAATTAAAGATGCCTAAGATAAATCCCAATGCAAAGTAAAGAATCATTTATAATACAAATAATCACTCCCTAATATATCTATTTTGTATAGAGGAATTTTGATAAGTCTAGCTTTCTTTAAGTGAGGCTCAGAAATAATCTTGTTTCTAGAATAAATCTAACTCTGATCTATTTTAATGGGCTTATAATAAGCAGTACTATTCCTCTTAGTAAGTCTAGCCACTTCTTTTCTTTCCTTTTAAGATTTTTCTTTCATATCAAGATAATCCAGAGAGTAAACACTAGCTGAGTAGTATGCACTTTAGTTCAACATTGTGGTCAGTTGGTCAGTCAATTACCTTTTCTTTTTTGGTGTTTGCACATATGTCAGGTACTGTGCAGTGTACTAGAGATACAATAAAAGGCAAAAAAGCATAGCTCTTTCCTTCAAGGAGTAAACACTCTAATGTGGATGGCGATATGTAAATAATTGTATACATACAGTATAAATCAGACTTCTCAGAGGAAAGATAATTGCAGTGGACAGAGCAGAGTAAAGGCCTCTTGAAAAAAGAGGTCTTTCACTTAAGCTAAGTCTTAAAGAACTCCAAAGAACTACCAGGTAAAGGTGAGGAGGGAAAGTATTCCAAGTATAAGAGAAGGCTGATGAAAAGGTTCAGAGTGTCATGTACAAGAAATAGCAAAGGTCATTGACTCTGGATCATGTAATTCATGGAGAAGTTAAAAGTGTACAAAGGAAGGTAGGAAGGGGCCAAGTTATAAGAGGCTTTAAAATCCAAACAAAGTATTTTCTATTTGATCTTGGAAATAATAAGGAACTATTTGAGTTTATCGAGAATTGGATAAAATGATCAGAAAAGCACTTTAGGTAGCTCTCTTTGGCAGCTGAATGGAGGATGAATTGAATTTGAAGCCAGATCAGCCAGGTTATTAAAATGGTCTACATGTAAGCTAATGAGGGTCTACACCCAGATAGTGACTACATGTGTGGAGAGAAAGGGATGTGAAGGAGAGATATTTCCAAGGTGGAGTTGATGGGGCTTGTCAACTGTTTGGCTGTATGAGTTGAGAATGAGTGAGGAGTAAAGAGTGACCCTAAGGTTGCAAAGCTACGTAACTGGGACAATGGTCATGCCATAAGTATTAATAGGAAGGTTCAAAAAAGGGGAAGGTTTTGGGGAAAGCTAATGAGTTCTAGACATATTAATTTTTAAAATGTCTCGTCATCTGAAATCGCTCAAGTATTGAGCTAGCATACACAACGGGCAGGCAGCAGGCAATGCCATTTTGTTCATACCCTGAGGCATTAATATTAAAGTATATCTTTGGTAAGTTCTATTGTAAAATTAAGGATTCTCTTCTAATAATCCAGTAAACATTTATTAAGCACCCACTGTGTACCAGGTGCTATGCTAAGTGTTGGGGATACAATTCTTAAAAGAAAGACTGCAGTCCCTGCTCTCAAGAAGCTTACAATCTATTAGAGAGAGAGAACCAAAAGGAGACAGGAAAGGATGGGGAAAGACAACAGGGAGTACCCAGCAAAGGGTACCTTGTTCCATGGAGTTGAAAACTCCAGGCCAGACAACAGATGCAGAGTGGAGTAAGTCCAAAAGTCTATTTTTTGCCTTCTAGAGAAAAAACTGATATTATCTGAATACAGACTGAAGCATACTATTTTCACTCCTTTTTTCTTCTTTCTTTCTTTCATTCATTCTTTTTTTATTCAACTCTTCTTGTACAAAATGACTAATATGGAAATGCTTTCCATGATTGCACATGTATATGATCTATATCATTCAGATAGCTTACTGACTCAGGGAGGGAGGGATAGAATTTGGAACTCAAAGCTTTTTTAAAATGTTAAAAATTGTTTTAATATGCAATTAGGGGAAAATAAAATATTATTTTAAAAAAGACAGTAACTGCCCTGAAGAAACTTACATTCTAATGGACATTAATTTTTGTGTTGTTCCACAGTCATGTCAGACTTTTTATGACCCCTTGTGGGGGTTTCTTAGCAAAGATACTGGAGGGATTTGCCATTTCCTTTTCCAGTTCATTTTACAGATGAGGAAGCTGAGGCAAACAGAGTTAAGTGACTTGCCAGGATCACACAGCTAGTAAGTGTCTGAGGCTAGATTTAAACTCAGGTAGATGAATCTTCCCTATTGCAGGTCTCATGCTGGAACGCCACTGGTTTTCCCAGTAGAGGTTAATGGGGGAAGATAATGCATTTAAAAAAAAAGCTGAAAAGGAAGTGTGTATGTGGGGAGAGGGATGAAGTTTCCCAAGGAGAGGAGATGAGAAAGTCTTATGGAGATGAGTCAGGAATACATCATAGACAAAATTGAGACCTGGGCATTCTCCTTAAAACAGAAGCTCTTAAAGGAAGCAGCTTATAAAAGGGAGAGTTCTCAGGGGTAGAAGATACTTCCAATGTGAGAAGTAGTACAAAGGTGGAATGAGCTTCCAGAGTAATTAGGTTTCTCTGACAACAGTATATAAATAGAAAGTTCTGTGGGAATGAGTTGGAAATGCAGCCTACAACCAAGGAATTAAGGTATACCAAAAAAGAAAGATCACGGGTCCAGACCACACATTCCTAATAATCAGAACTTCCTATAAGAATAAAATTTCTGGAATCCACAGATATTCTGATTTATAGAGGTACAATTGAACATCTTCAAGCAACAGTCTCCCTCTAGTGGTCAACTGCCACTTTAAAAAATATGTAAGTACTTCCATGATAAACCAGATATAACCACAAAAAACTCTGCTATCCGTAATGACATTGTCTCAGTTCTCCTCTACGATAGCCGAATTTATATAATTGGTTCCCTTTTTAATCCTGCATATTTTCTTTTATGCATCAAGGGTTCCATGACACAAAAGAAGATTAGAAGCCCTGCTATAGGGAGAGCATTGTCATAGTCATGGAAGGGTGAGGTTTCAGCCCCTGACACAACTAACCCTATTTAGAAGCAGGTATGTGATGGCTCAGGGTCAGCTCTATCAGCCCTGACATCAGGAGCAGGCCAAAAACGCTGGGAGGCAGAGCTCAGGACAGTACAGAAAGAGCAGGGCTCATGGCACAATCCAGTAAAGTAGGGCAGATAAGGACAAAGGGTCAAGAAGATGCAATGTTAAGAAGTGTTGTTTATTTGGATCCAGGAGAATGGCAGAGGATTTTTTTCTGGGGGAGGTTTGTTTTTTTGGCTTTTTCCAAGTCAAGAGCCCTGGGATTGTGAGCCTTCCTGTAAATTTTCCTCACTTGTTCCCATAGCCTAACTATACTTCTAGGATCAACAAAATTCTGCAGATGTTTTCTCTGGAATAATAATTTCCTTACTTTGTATTAATCTGAACTTTCTTCAGTCTCCACTACACTTCATCTTGGCAAGCACACAACTCACCTCAGTCTTCAAAAAAATGAAAAAGGTTGAAATGGCAAGGAGATTAAAAAGTCTTGGAATTAAAAGACCTGAGGAAAGGAACTGTGGAAAGTCTGCAGTGTCTCTTGAACAGCAAAATATTCTCTAGAGGTACAACTTGGCTACACTGAACTAAATAAATCAGCTCATAGCACAGTGCCTGGCATATAGTAGATGCTTAATAAATGTTTATTGACTTTATTGATAATGAAGCCCATAAAGGAGTAACTGTTTCATGATTTTTCTCTCACCAAGTTTTACCCCAAAGTGACTGATCTCAAATGAAATATCTGCTTTCAGTTTACACAGAGAAACTTCCAGAATTAGAATATCTTACTTTCTTGATTTTCTACTGTTGGCATTCAATCCTGCACCTCATTTTTTTGTCTCCTAAAAATGATAAAACATTCAGAGTCAATACATTTTAAAACAAAGGAGAATTTTCAAGGGCATTTCCAATACATCCTGCCAAATGAGTAAACAGGAAGAAAGTTAGAGAGAGGATGTTACTCAAAACATAGAATTTACCCTGTCAGGGATTCTCAGAGCATCTAACCCTACCCCAGCACTACCACCACCACTCCCTCACTGATTCTACGTTGGCAGAAAATTTTTCACTCTTTCCTCTCTTGTTAAAGTTATTATAACCAAATAATTTTTTTATGAGGCTAAGACAGAGAATTCTAGGTTAGAACCTTTGTTATTAGACCCCACCCCAAACTGTCACATTTTAATTCATCTATTTCATCATTTATTCCTGAGAATTATTAGTTCTTTTTGTTTTCTATCCTTAGCATTCTAATTTTTTTATTTTTAAATTCTTTTCCCAAATTTTCCAAATTTATTCTTCAAATAATAAAAGGAAAGTGCAGTCTTTGTATCAGATAACTACAATTAAGCAAAACAAATTCATATATTAACCATGTCAAAAAAAAAAAAAAAAGAATGTGTTCTTCTCTACCTTGAAGTCCATCGCTATTCCAAGAGATAGGTAGGATCTGTCCTTTGGAGAGATGTCATGAGTTTTTCAATAATCAGAGTTCTTAAGTATTTCAAAGTTCTTTTTCTTTACAATATTATTGTTATTATTTAAAATATCCTCCTGGTTCTAAACATTTGTGTTTTCCTAGGTCTCTCTGAAACCATTTGCTTTATCATTTCTTACATCTGAATAATATTACATTCATATAACATAATTTGTTCAGCCATTCCCCAATGGATGGACACCTCTTTTGTTTGCAGTTCTTTGAACTACTATAAATTACTTTTGTATATAAGGATATTTCCCCTCTTTCTTTCATCTCTTTGGAATATAGGTCTAGTAGTGGTGTTGCTAGATCATAGCCCATATACAACTTAGTAATATCTGAGGCATGGGTCTGTTATTTTCCAAAATGACTACTTCACAACTCCACAGTCAACAGTGTGTTTAGCTTCCCACTGCCTCTTCAAACAAATGTCATTTTCCTTTTTTCTCCTCTTTGACAGTCTTATAATTGTGAAATGGAACCTCAGAATTATTTTAATTTGAATTTCTCTAATCATTAATGATTTAGAGCATTTTTTAATATCTATTAATAGATTAAACTTCTTCCTTTGAAAAGGAAGAAATGTCTGTGTCCTTTGACCATTTATCCATTGGGCTGTCATTCTTTCATACATTTATATATATATATATAAACATATATATATATACACACACATATTTATATATATTACATATATAGTATATATAATACAAACATACATATGCACATATATATACATTTATGTTTACCACAACACAGAAATTATGGAGGTAAAACTCAGATCTTATTATTATACTCAAGCATAAGTTCAGGTCACAGAGAAAACCTGAGCAATCATGAATATTCTAGCAAGGTTTCTTATAGGCAAAACTGAGTCAGAGCGGGAGAGAAATAATTCTTTTACTTACTCCAATCTTGCACATTCCTTAGGTCATAAAAGACAAGATAGATCTGCCATAGAAGCTGAATAAACTTAAACAGTCATAATTTCATATAATGGAAAAAAAAAACTTCATTAAACAAATTCCATAGGTAAACTAAGTCAAGTTACAGATGAAACTACATTTAAAGATTTTCAACAGGCTAATTGAGGAGGAAAACTTACATGTTGCCAAGAAGTCAAGGAAAATTGAGATTTTTTTCCCCTGGCTTCTAATCTAAAGAATATCTAAGATTTTTAAGTAAATTTTCACATCCCAAGGCACAACTAATGGTCAGGTGAGGTTAATATTAAGATAGGCTTTGAGATAAACAAAGATTGCAGGATGATTGTCTCTAAGACCCAGTTAATAAAAGGAAAATCAAAAATTCCCAAAATAAACCTTTGTCAGAGAAACTTGCAGAGCAGATTTTTCCCAGTTAACTGTCTCCCTTTTAATTTTAATTATATTTCATGTACAAATTTCTTTTTCTCTTCTATTTTTCATAAAGAAGTGCTCATTTTAATTTATGTTTGGTAAGTTCAGAATGAAGAAAATAATCTTAATAAATAAATTTAATGACTAAATAATTTTAAATGTATTGATTCTGTGCAAAACATTCAATTTTATATAATCAAAATTGTCCATTTCATTTACTGTGATCCTCTTTATTCCTTATCCTATGATACTCTTTGTCTTTATAGTAATACAGTTACAAGAGATATTTTCTTCCATGCTTCTCTGATTTGTTTATATATGATTTTTATATCTAGATTATATATCCACTTGGAGCATATTATCATATATGTTATGAACTGTTGGTCTAAATCTATTCTGCAAGACTGCTTTTCAGTTTTCCCAACATGTTTTGTTAAATAACAAGTCCTTATCCCTACAGTTATAATCTTTGGGTTAGTCAAACACTTTTTTACGATTGCATAATTAGTCTCTTTCATTGATTTACTTTTCTATTTTTTAACCAATGCCAAATGGTTTCGATGATTACTGCTTTGTAATCATTTAAGATCTGGTACCATTAGGTTCCCTATTATATTGGTTCAGTCCAACTCTGAGTCATTAGTATCTCTGCATTTATTTAGACCTGTATTTATTTCCATGAAGAGCACTTTATAGCTGTTATTTATAAAGTTCTTGCACATCTTAGAAGGTGGGCTCCAAAATATTTTATATATCCTGTAGTTATTTTGAGTGGAATTTATCTATCTCTTCCTTCTGATTTCTGTTTAGTTGAGTTTTGTTTTTATTTTTTGCAATATACAGAACAAGTATATGATTTTTGTGGGTTTATTTTAAATTTTGCTACTTTCTTAGCATTTTTTAAGGAAATGAGCTTTCTTAGGATAGTAAATTCTGCTCCAGAGTTCCAAATATATGGACTCGGTAGATACTTTTGAGCTTTCAAGGTAAAAAATGAGACAGGCATTCACACCAAATTAAAATATTAGTGAAGAAAACAAATCAAAAATGTTATTTGCTAAAATATTTCAGGGGCACTATCAATCCCCTCTTCAACAATGCATTTTTCTATTGCATATACAATCAGACATTGGTGATGTGTAGTCTGGTTCTACATAATGGTTATTTTCCCCTCTTTTTCATTCTTTGTTACAAGGAGAGGAAAGGGGAAGATTTATATTCAGAAGTTCAGGTATTATAAAAAATAAAATATGTTAACAAGAAATTAATGTCATTCATTCTTACTAATCTGCCCCTTTCCACAGTTCCACTGATCTTTCTGGTTCCCATCTCCTCCCGTACCACTTTCAATGTTCCTTCCAGTTCTCGCTACATCTGCCCAAGTCTTTGTTCTAGAAAAGATGGTTCTTCACTCTCCTGCTAGGAGTCGCTATCTGCTAGATTAAAAGACCATCTGAGAGAAATACTGGTATTTTCTATTTGCTCCCAAATGGAACTGGGAATCATGTGCAAGTTTTGGACTTTTACACCAATATTACAATTTTCCTCGCTGAAATTCTTAAAGGGTTACAATCATCTCCAATGGAGCCATAAAGGTGAATGAAATTCAATGCAACATTCACTTAGAATACAGCATAAAAATGTGTAGCTGGATCTCTTAACATTGCAGCAATGTTAGTTCCAATTGAGCACAGTGAAATGAGCAGGGTAGTGTAGCGTAAAGAGCCACAGAAGGATGAGTCAAGTAGGCAAGAATGACCTTTTAGACACACTTAAGGAGAGAGTGCCAGCCTTGGTCCAAGGACTACCTCTGAGACCTTGGGTAAATCATGTGCTCTCCATGCTTCAGTTTTATCCCATTAAAAATGAGGAAACTGGTCTAGATAAGCACTAAGTTCTCTTCCAATTCTGTAACTTGTGGTTCTATGTATGCAGAGAAAATTTAACACCATTCCAGTGGAGGCATATCTTCCTCTTGAGGAATCTGATAGATGTTACCGCCAGACAGATGAGATGAGTCTTTGGGAACCACTATTTATTTCCATGCATGAGTACCAATAAATTATGGTTAGTTTATTCAATTTCGCATGAAAGATTGGTTATGTTGTCAACACAAGCAACTTGGGATATGAGAACTCATTCTACCAACAAAGATAACTTCTCCTAAACTTACGGAAATTTCCAGAGGCAAATAGACATTACCCAGGGTTACAGAGTCAATAAGTAACAGGAATTATTTTAATGATCTGTGATTTCAGCTGTCTAGGTATGAACTCCACCATTTCCACTGTCTTGGATAGTTTTGTTTAACTTATTTTTCTGTCATGGGGTGGGGGTGGGGGCAGGGAACATGATTATTAAGAACTGATTGTGTATAAAAAATAGACCAAGCAAATTCAAAAACCACAAGATAGTCTTGTCTCCTTGACCTCTCACCTTCTCTCACTCTCTCTCCATATTCAATCTGTTGCCTGAGTGTCCACTTTGCTTTTGTTACATCTCTTACATACTCCTCTTCTCTGACATTTCAACTACTCAATGCAATTTCTTTTCCATTCAACCATTAAAGTAATTTTCCTAAATCACAGGTCTAATCATGTCATCTCTTCACACAATAAACTCCAATAGCTTCCTATTGAACCCAGGAGCAAATACAAAAAGCACTCTCTGGCATTCAAAGCCCCTTAGAACCCAGCTCCCTCCTACCTTTCCAATTTTGTTACACCTTCCTCCTTCACAGGTACTCTTCAGCTCACAGGCTTCCTTGCTGTTTCACAAACAAGACACTCCATCTCTCAGCTCCAGGCATTGTCTCTGCCGCTCACGCCTGGAATGCTCTCCTTCTGCTCAGGATACTGTCCTTTCTGGTTTCCTTTAAGTCACAAACAACTAAAATCCTGCCTTCCACAGAAAGCCTTCCCTAAGCCCTCTTTATTCCAGTGCTTTCCCTCTTTTAAATTAGAATGCTCTCCTCCCTCTTCTGCTTTGACTATTGACGTCTCTGACTACCTTTAATATCTCATCTTCCACAGAAAATCTTCCTTAAACTCTCTCTATTCCAGGGCTTTATTTCTCATTATTTCCTGCTTATCCTGTATATAGCTTTCTTTGCATATATTTGTTTGCATTGTGCCTCTCCCATTTGGATTATAAGCCCCTTGGGGACAGGAACTTTCTTTTTCCTCTTTTTTTGTATCCACAGTACTTATTAGCACTGTTCCTGGCACATAGTAGTGCTTAATAAATGTTTATTGAGTGATTGGTTCAGGTACTTATTACCTTATGCCTGTGCTATTGCAATACCACTAATCTTGTCATAAGTCTCTCCCCCTCCTGTCCATTCTTCATTCAGCTGTCATAATGATCTTCCTAAAGCACAGGTAATATCTATGCCACTTCTCTCCTTAATAAACTCCAGTGGATTCCTATCCTGTCCAGGATCAACTATAAAATCCTCTACCATTAAAATCCTCATAACCTGACCCCCTCCACCACCTTTTCAAGAAATGGTGGGAACTGAGCGAACCAGGCAGCACTGGGAGTATAAAGAAAGGTAAAAGACAATTCCTGTCCTCAAGGAACTTATAGTCTGATAGGGAAGACAATATACCAAAAAACTATATACAAATGAGTTATATACTAGATAAATCAGAAATAATCAACAGAGGTAAGGCACTAGAATTAAGGTGCTTCCTGTTGAAGGCAGGATTTTAGCTGGGGTTTGAAGGAAGTCAGGGAAGCTAGACAGGGGAGATGAGGAGGGAGAGCATTCTAGGCATGAGAATAGTCGATGAAAATGTCCAGTCAGGAGATGGAGTCTTGTGATTCAATTCTGGATCTAGCTCATGTACCTAGGTTTCAGTCATAGGTCTAGTTCAATTTCTGTCTTGTGAAAAAAAAACCCAACAACAACAAACCCTATATGGGAATTGTGAGAAAACTTGATTGCACTGTTTGAACCTAGTCTGCACAGCTGGGAAGCTGGACCACCTCTACCTGTTGCTTAGAGACCCTTAACTAAGGACCTAGGGTATGCTACGTAGAAACCTAGTCAAATTCAAAGATCAGTGCAAGGAGTTTTCTCACAAATATACATCTCAAGCAACCCATATGTCTTATTTGAAAACTCATCTTGTTCTGGTCAATCAGTTATTGTTTCCTTTGTTGCTTTGATTGAATCCAGACTCTTGGGGGAGTAGGACACCCCTTTTGCTTATTTCAGGAAACTGTACTTGTTCACTCTCCCCTTTGTACCTCAGAAAGCCCCTAATCTTTCCTCCAATTAGAAATCAAATGACCTAATTTTGTATCCTGGTTGTTTCCTTTTAATTAACTGGTCTTATTTGATTAATTGTTTTTTATGCATAAAAATTTGTACCTGTACCTTTATTTGGTTCCAGTGCCAAAGTAAAGGAAGGTCTGGTCCCAATTTGTTATGTAATTGGCATGCATTGCTTAATAAAACAGTGTGCTCAGAAGCTTGAACCTTTGTTTCCTCAATTATTTCATCTTTCCCTTGCCACACTCTCCAGTCTTCTTATACCTTATGAAGATCTCCTCCCCTCTTCCTCCCAAGAAATCTTCCACCCAGTGACCCTAGTCTCCTTGCTGGTCCTGGAACAAAACACTCCATCTCCTGACTGGACATTTTCATCGACTATTCTCATGCCTAGAATGCTCTCCCTCCTCATCTCCCCTGTCTAGCTTCCCTGACTTCCTTCAAACCCCAGCTAAAATCCTGCCTTCAACAGGAAGCACCTTAATTCTAGTGCCTTACCTCTGTTGATTATTTCTGATTTATCTAGTATATAACTCATTTGTATATAGTTTTTTGGTATATTGTCTTCCCTATCAGACTATAAGTTCCTTGAGGACAGGAATTGTCTTTTACCTTTCTTTATACTCCCAGTGCTGCCTGGTACATCTTAGGAATTTATTAAATGTTTACCCACTGATTGACTCAGGTTGGAAAAAGCCTATCTATACTAATATCAGTGACCTCCCAACCCTGCTTACAGAAACCAGGAAGGTCCTTTTCTCCCTTTGAATGGTAAGTTTACTGCCAGGGAACAGTATGACCAAGCCAAGGTAGCCATGAGGACATTAAGTGGTCAGGTAGCCGGATCTTCTGCTACTTGGCAACTTTCTACAAAGTGGCCTGAGCTTCTGATACCCCTCAAATCAGCATTTTTAATCTTGGGTAAGAGCTTTCTCAAAGTGTTATAGGATATTGTAGTTATTATTTAATGGCTAGCTTCACAGGGAAAAAAAAGAATAAACCAGAAATCCTAATAGAATAGATAGGGATCGGGGCTAAGAGTTTCAGTGACTACCCAAGTGCCCTGTATCTACTCAAGGCTTTTCAAGAAATCTCAATAGATATTTACCCAGGACTACATTTCACCTATTATCACTTCAATAGGATATGTCCCAGATAAAGGCTACCTGCCCCCAAAAGTTATGAAAATAAGAATATAAACAAAGAAGAATAAAAGCAGGAAGGATTAAAAAGTGTAATGGAAAGAGTACTAGCTGTGGGGCCAGAAGGCCTAGGTTCAGATTCTTCTTTTGACATATTAGTTATATGACAAGTTACTCAGCTTCTCTGTACCTCAGTTTCCTCAGCTGTAAAACACAAGGGTTGGATTAGACAGAATCTAAGATCCCTTCCAATTCTAGATCTGTGATCTGATTCTCAATGTGATAAATGATAAGATGGTAATGTTAAGTGTGGTAAGAGAAATCATAAAGGACTTACTAAAGCTGAACTGTTCACATTCCTACATGAAAAGATAATATTTGTAACTCTTGAGACTTTTCTCAGAATTAGTGTGGTTGGAAGGATTATATATATGTATATATATATATAGACAGAGGGCACAGGGTGAGTTGAATATGAATATCTAAAAATTTAAAATTAAGGAGTGAAAGGTAATTGGGAAAGAGAATACTGGGAGAAGGAGAAAAGGAGAAATAGAATGCAATAACAACCTCTCACATGAAAAAGGCAAGAAAAACTTTTTCAATGAAGGAGAAGAGGGGAGGTAAGAGGGAAAGAGTGAACTTTATTCTCAACAGATTTGGTTTAAGGAAGGAATAACATGTACACTCGATTTTGTATGAAAATCTGTCTTACGCTACAGGAAAGTAGAGGGAAAGAGGTTAAATGGGGTTTGGGAGGATGATAGAGGGGAGGGCAAATGGGAGGAAGGGGTAATTGGAAGTAAATATTTTTGAGGAGGTACAAGGTCAAAAAAGAGAATAGAATAAATGGGGGGCAGGATAGGATGGAGGGAAGTATAGTTAGTCTTTCACAACATGACGGTTATGGAAGTGCTTTACATGACTACACATGTATCACCTATATAGAATTTCTCACCTTTTCAGTGGGGATGGGTGGAAAGGGAGGAAGGGAGAGAAGTTGGAAGGAAAAGTTTTAAAAACGGACGTTAAAAGTTGTTTTTACATGCACCTGGGAAATAAGCTATGCAGGCAATGAGGTATAGAAATCTATCTTGCCTTACAAGAAAAAAGAGGTGAAGTGGATGAGAGCAGAGAGGGCTATGATAGAAGGGAGGGCAGATGGGGGGAAGCAGTAATTGGAATGTATGGTATCTTAAGGCTGGGTGGAGGGGAGAGATGGGGAGAAAATTTGGAACTCAAAATCTTGTGGAAGTGAATGTTGAAAACTAAAAATAAATAAATTAATTATTTTTTAAGAAAAGAAATTAAATGGGATTTTGGGAAAGTTTCATAGAAATCACAAATGAAGGCCAGTAGACAACACAGAAAAAGTTTAGAAACTCAGAAATGTATGAAATATATGTATAGTATTATATAGTGTCAACATATTTTATCTCTTAATACTATAATAACTCAAATTTCTTCTCTGATACAAAGAGAGGGCCAAAAAATTTTATGCAGATTTTCCAGATTAAGGAGAGGAGCCTTGCTCCTAACTCCTGTAATGTGAAAGGGATAACTGTACTAAATAAAGAAATGTTTTATCCATTCAATTTTGCTAAGTTCTAACTGGTGGAGAGAATGCTTATGCAATGTTACTGGTATCTTTTTTTTAAGTTCTTTACATTCAGCTCTCAGCAAAGCAGATGCAAAACCTGCCTCTTCCCCTCTGCCTCTACCTCTCAAGCCATAGGGGGCAGTAAAGAGCAACAAAGGCCAGGCACTTAAAGGTTTCCCCTCTGGCTGTAGATGGCAGAAAACGGCAATAAGCTTGCTTTTCACACAGGATGCAGATTCTGCTTTCCTCGCAAGAGCTCCCAGCTGCTCCTAGCCAAAGTCTGTTTGTCTTCACTTGGTTCTCTCAGTCAATTCTGCCCAAAGCAGTGACTTTTATACTCTACGTCTCCCCTGCTCTCCTTTCAAACAATAAGGGGTAGTCTCCAATGCTAGCTTCCTTCTTCCAGCAGCTGCTGTGACTTTTCCTCCTGTTTCTCATATTCTCTTGTCCTTATAGCTTCTAACACTCAAATCAGTGCCTCCTTGTAAATCTCTAACAGGTTAAAAAAATCCACAGTTCAATTAAGTAGAACAGGGAAGGAAAAGGAGAAAACCATTTATATAGTGCCTACCGTGTGCCAGACACTGTGCGAAGCACTTTACAAATGTTATCTGGTTCGATCCTCATAACTCTGGGAGGTAGATGCCTTATCATTATCCCCCTTTTGCAGTTGAGGAAACTGAAGCATACAGAAGCTAAATGACTTGCCCAGTCAAACAGCCAGTAAGTATCTGAGACTGGATTTTAACTCGGGCGATCCTGACTCTAGATTTGGCTAACATTCCCCTTGTCTCTAAACAGTCCTGTTATTCTAAACAGTTTTTTTTAAAAAAGCTGCAAAACTGAAAACAGTCACATGTAAATGAACTTATGGACATCAATGCCTAGCAACTATCTCCATCTTTTTTTGTTGGTAGTACATTTATCTGAAGGACAATTTTGTCTCAGTTTCTCAGAACTGTCTCAAGTTCCTTTTTTCACACAAATGCCCTTGTCTTCTGCCCCTTCCAATGAAGAAAATGTCCATATACGGAAGAAGCAGTTCCTTAAATATATAACTACACAATATCCCTTACAGAAAAACAGATGTTAAATAATTAGAGAAATGTTCATTGTCATAGTTGGGTAATGCTAACATGTTAAAATGGTGATTTGTGCTGATTCACTTTATAAAGTTAATATTATAATATTTGATATTATACTAATTTAGTTACCAAAGGGATATCTTATAGAAACTGATAAAACAAAAACAAAACTTTTTGGAAGCGCAAAAGTTTTAGAATCTCTAGGAGAACATCAAGAAAAGGAAGGAATGAGGATATAAACCATTACTGGATGGCAAACTATAATAAGTAATTATCAGAATAATTTGGTACTGGTTGAAAAAGACAGAAAAGTAGATCAGTGGAATAGAACTGTCAATGAATTCAACCTAAAATCACAAGACAAAGCAGTATTGATATGTGAAATTTGTACTGTATAATCAATTCAACAACGAATTTTATTACAAGCAGTGTCCAGTTGCTTTATATGCTTCTCATGTTGTCAAAAGTTTAAAGAAGCAAGATCTCCATTTCTACACAAATTTGCAGCAGATAGATTTTCCGAGCTCATTCTACAGCTCCAGCTGTGTTTTTCAGACCTCCATGAAAATATAAAGGAAATTTCCATATTTTAAAATCCATTTAACTGTGCACTTGAGGAGCTCCCACCTAACCTTCACTTGGAAGAGATTAATTTGTCATGGAATGACATGCTAAAAAAACAATATCAAGAGAAGAATCGAATAGAATTCTATAAATGCCTTCCAAATGATGAATATGTTCAATTAAAATCATATGTTCATAGATTGATATAAGTATTTGGTAGCACCAATCTGTGTGAAAAGACATTTTCAAAGATGGAATACATAAAATTACATTAATGATCAACATTAACAGATGAACATTCGCAATCAATTTTGATGATAAGGAACACTAACTTTAAGTCCCAGTTAAGCAAAATACTATCTTCCAAAAAAGAATTCCATTCTTCTTATTAGTAATCCTGTCTTACTACCCCCAAAAAAACTTGTGTTCAATTACTATTATATTTTGAATTTTTCCATAAAAATTTATAGAAATTTATTTTGTCTCTTATTATATAAGTACTTGGATAATGTTGCTGATTTTGCCTGTTGCACCACAAAACCTAAATATTTATTTTCTGAACCTTTCCAAAAAAATTTTACTGATCCCTGCTCTATTGACACACTAATTAATTGTTTTTCTTTGTTAAAAGGGAAGGGTAGAATTTCTAGAAATTAGTGTGACATAATAACAAAACTCAGCAAAAAGCTTAGTTCATAATTAAAACTTATTTTTAAAACATATCTCCTCATATCTCCCAACCACAGATCACCAAACCTTTTCTTAAAACTCCAGTGAAAGGGAAAGTGACTAGTCCTTAAAATAGCTCATTTTACTTTTGGATGGCTTTAATTGTTGGGAATATTTTCCCATAAATTACGCCTAAATTTACCTCTGGCGCTTCCAAACACTGTTCCTAAGTCTACCTTTTGGAGCTAAGAACAAATGTAATACCTCTTCCAAATGATAGTCCTGAAAATATTTGAAGATAGCCATCATGTTCCCTTAGTATTCTCTTCTGCAGCCTAAGCAACCAGGGTTCCTTTCAATGATCCTCAATTGTATAGAGCATCCTGGATGCCCTCTTCTGGATACTCACCAGCTTATCAATGCCTTTCCCAATACTCTATACCTAGAACTGAGCACAGTACTTCCAATTAGTGTGACCAGGGCAAAGTACAGAGGTACTATCGCTTTCCTAGAGATGCTGTCTCTTGATGTAGCCTAAAAATGCAGTTTTTCTTGGCTGACATATTATTGTGCTGACTCCTACTGAGCTTATAGCACACTCAAAAGACCATATTTTTATCAGGCTGACTGCTGTCTATCTTCTGTGCCTGGATAAAATCTAGAAAAAACCATCAAATTGGTAAAAATGGCAAAAATGGAAACAATCATTGTAAAAAGAGCTGAGGAGGCAGGGTATGGTGACTAGCATTTTTTCATCTTTCACTCTCTTGCTTTGTCAACTTACATGTTTCGTTTTCTTCTGAAGTGTCAGAGCTTGTATGATCTCGGTCTTTCCTACTCCAATTTAAATATCCACCAACACCACATAAAGGAGAGCTCTGTTAATATTTGGCATTTTTTTCTGCATCCTAGTGATCTGGAATTTTCCCACAGCTAACTTCAGCTGTGTTGAGGGCTTTTCTGCCAGTATTGTTTATTCTTGATTCTGATGTTTCTTATGTTTAATACAGTTTTCTCAACTCCAGTACGGTCTCCCTACCATCACATGTCTCCCAGCAGGACATTTCTTTTATCCAACCCCACCCAAGGAGAGTTTTTTTTAATTTAATTTTTTTAATTAACAAAAATCTATTTTCGCTCTCTCCCCTCTTTTTCCCCTCTTAGAAAACAAACCCTTTTTTGGTGTGGAAGCTTATTAAAATTCACCTGTTTAATTTCTTTAGAAATATTAACAATACATATACACATTAACAATACAATACATATATGAAATATTTTTCTTTAAAGGACTTTCTTTAAAAGCTGCAGAAAGCTCATTGGAAAGGTGGTAATAGCTAAAATAACAAAAAGGTTTTTCTTATGTAAATATGTAAGGATGACAATCAAATCTCCCCACTACCTGAGGTGATTGGCAGGTTAATAGTATCCATCCTTGTCCATTAAGAAGAGATTTAGGTTTTTCATAGAAAGTAGAAGGTCCCTTTAACTCTAGAAGTAAGGAAGTAGTCCAGGAGATATAAGATAATGATTTCCTTGTTCAATTCTGAAATGGGAACCCTGGCTATATTTTTAAATGTCTTTTTTTTTTTAATTCAAAATTCCTAAAAATGTTCCCTGAAATCTTCTTGGAGTGGGTCATATCAGAGGGCCTGGTGGTCTATGCCACTTTGGATATCTCTACTAGCTAGAGGCTTAGACATACTTTAAATTGATTTTTTTTCAGGCAGACTTAAGCCTAAGTTACAGAGAACTACAATATTATTATCAATTTTTTTCTTCAACTCTACAAATATATATATATATATATATATATATATATATATGTGTGTGTGTGTGTGTGTGTGTGTGTATGTATATATGATCAAGGAAAACAAATTCCTACATTGGCCATGTTCCAAAAATATGGCCATAAATAAAAGCCATAGTTCTAGGAGGTACTTAACGATAGGGAATGGAAGACCAGAGCTCCCTTAAACTGGAAGACATATTGCTGGAGTAACAGACTCCTTGTGTTTCATTCTCAGTGAAGAAACCAGATCTTTTCCCTGGGATTTCATTCTTTCACCAGATAAACTATTCTGGTACTAGATCACAAGGGAATATAAGCATAGCTTCTCATTTTGTTATTAACTACTAGGTTGGTTTTTTTCGTGATATACCACATAGTACACATATGAAAGCTACAAGAAGATACCTGCTATGTTGCCTTAGTCACTTACTGTGTCACCTCCCCACTCTGGTCTCTGAAAGATGAAACAGCACAAGAAAGTTTCAGGAAACTAGCCTCACTAAGACTGGCTAGATTTGAGTGGCTTCTCTGCTTTTACTAAGCAGTCCCCAGATACCTTTCGATTACATTCAGTTCAGTGTGGTGGTTCTCTGTTGACTCCAGAATAAAATACAAAGCAATTGTTTGGCATTTAAAGCCCTTTACAAAAAAGGTCTCAACCAATCTTTCTAGATTGATTACACATTACTACCAGAACACATTCAGAGTCCAATAAAATTGGCCTATTTGCTTTTCCCCCTTAGCATTTCATTTCCTAAGGCTGGGATTACACAGATTGATTCCTCTACTTAGAATACTTTATTTTCTTTCCCCTGCTTCTTGGAAGCTCTTTTTCCCATAAAGGCTCAACTCAACATCTCAAAAGACGTGTCCTGATTGCTCCAAGTATTCTCCCTCCCCCAATTACTTTGTATATATATCGTGATTATTTATGTATATAAGTTGAATTCAAATAGTTAAGTTATAATCATCAATATCAAACAGACAAAAATCATCATTATTTGCATAAAATCTCATGATGTGCTTAGAAAATACTAGACAATTATCAAAGAAACTGATTGAGATTAAAAACAACAAGAATAGAGGAGCCAAGATGGTGGAGTAGAAGGATTGACCTAGAGAAGCCTTCCCCCCATAGCCCATAAAATACCTGTAAAAAATGACTCTAAACAAATTCTAGAGCAGCGGAAGCCACAAAACAACAGAGAGAAAGAGATTTCCACTTAAGGCAGCCTAGAAGGCCAACAGGAAAGGTCTGTTGCACCAGGCATGGAGTGGAGTGCAGCAGAGCACAACCTCGGCCAGGTCACAGGGCAGGGAAAGGACTGGAGCAGGCCTCAGGGGGTGGAATCCCTGTCAGCACCTGCAGTTCTCAGATTCCTCAACACACAAACGCCAAAGACAGCTTCAAAGGTCAGTGAGAAAGCTCTTTCACCTGGGTCAGAAGGGAACATGGTCTGCCCCTGACCCCGGGTGGCAGCAGAGTCCATTTTTGTAGGCCTCAGCCTAATGACCCTGGGGGAATCAAGCAGCTGATCTGGGTCTCAGTCCTGAGTGGCAGCCCTCGGGTGAGGAGGAGCACTGGCTGGAGTGGTGGATCTGGTGGAGGCTCTGGAGAGGGAATTGTACTTGGAGATCCTGGGCAGAAAAGCTTGTGACTGCTTCCAGACCAGAGTGCAGGCCAGGAGAGAAGTGTGATTGTGCCACCTTGGAGGAACTGAGAACTAACAGGTCCCTAGAGTATACCCCTCACTTGACAAAGGACTCAAAAGTCAAGTAATTGACTGGGAAAATGCCTACAAAAGAGAAAAAGTAAGACTATAGAAGCCTATTTTCTTAGTGAAAAGGTATTTTCTTCCATCCTTTCTGATGAGGAAGAACAATGCATATCGTTAGGGGAAGACATAAAAATCAAGACTTCTGCATCCAAAACCTCCAAAATAAATATGCAATGGTCCCAGATCATGGAAGAGCTAAAAAAGAATTTTGAAAATCAAGTAAGAGAGGTGGAGGAAAAATTGGGAAGACAAATGAGAGTGATGCAAGAAAATCATGAAAAACAAGTCAACAGCTTGCTAAAGGAGACACAAAAAATGCTGAAGAAAATAACATCTTTAAAAATAAACTAACTCATATGGCAAAAACTACCTCAAAAGCCAATGAGAAAAATGCTTCAAAAAAGCAGAATTAGCCAAATGAGAAAGGAGGCTCAAAAACTCACTGAACAAAATAGTTCTTTAAAAATTAGAAAGGAGCAGATGAAAGCTAATGACTTCATGAAAAAACCAAGAAATTATATAACAAAACCAAAAGAATGAAAAAATAGAAGACAATTTGAAATATCTCACTGGAAAAACAACTGACTTGGAAAACAGATCCAGGAGAGAAAATTTAAAAATTATGGAACTACCTGAAAGTCATGATCAAAAAAAGAGCTTAGACATCATCTTTCATGAAATTATCAAGGAAAACTGCCCTGATATTCTAGAACCAGAGGGCAAAATAAGTATTGAAGGAATCCATCGATCGCTGCCTGAAAGAGATCCAAAAAGAGAAACTCCTAGGAACATTGTGGCCAAATTCCAGAATTCCCAGGTCAAGGAGAAAATATTGCAAGTAGTCAGAAAGAAACAATTTTAGTATTGTGGAAATACAATCAGGATAACACAAGATGTAGCAGCTTCTACATTAAGGAATCAAAGGGTGTGGAATATGATATTCCTGAAGTCAAAGGAACTAGGATTAATACCAAGAATCACCTACCCAGCAAAACTGAGCATAATACTTCAGAGGAAAAAATGGTCATTCAATGAACTATAGACTTTCAGGCATTCTTGATGAAAAGATCAAAACTTAATAAAAAATTTGACTTTCAAACACAAGAATCAAAGAAGCATGAAAAGGTAAACAGGAAAGAGAAATCATAAGGGACTTCCTAAAGTTGAACTGTTTACATTCCTACATGGAAAGATACTTGTAACTCTTGAACTTTTCTGAATATTTTGGTAGTTGGAGGGTTTACACACACACACCACACACACACACACACACACACACACACACATAGATATAGATATATAGACAGAGGGCACAGGATGAGTTGAATAGGAAAGAATGATATCTAAAAAATAAAATTAAGGGGTGACAGAGGAATATATTGGGAGGAGAAATGGAATGGGGTAAATTATGTCTCATAAAAGAGGCAAGAAAAAGCTTTTCCATTGGAGGAGACAAAGGGAGAGGTGAGAGGGAAAAAGTGAATCTTACTCTCATCAGATTTGGCTTAAAGAGGGAATAACATGCATACTCAATTTGGCATGAAAATCTATCTTACACTACAGGAAAGCAGGGTAGAAGGGGAGAAGTGGGGAGGGGGGATGATAGGAAGACAAATGGGAAGAGGGAGTAATTAGAAGTAAATACTTTAGGGCAGGGACAAGGTCAAAAGAGAGAATAGAATAAATGAGGGGCAGGATAGGGTGGAGGGAAATATAGTTAGTCTTTCACAACATGACTATATGGAAGTCTTTTGCAAAACTACACATATATAGCCTATATCGAATTGCTTGCCTTCTCAGTGGGGATGGGTGGGAAGGGAGGAAGGGAGAGAAGCTGGAACTCAAAGTATTAGGAACAAATGTTGAGAATTGTTTTTACATACAACTGGGAACAAAGAAATGCAGGTAATGGTGTATAGAAATCTATCTTACCCTATAAGAGAAAGAGAGAAGATGGGGATAAGGGAAGGGAGGGATATGATAGAAGGGAGGGCAGATTGGGGGAAGGGGTAATCAGAATGCATGGTGTTTTAGGGTGGGGGAGGGGAGAGATGGGGAGAAAATTTGAACTCAAAATCTTGTGGAAATGTACATTGAAAAGTAAAAATAAATAAATTTTTAAAAAAATAAAAATAAAATCAATCCCATCAAAAAATAAAAATAAAGAAATAAAAATTTGCAAAATAAAATTAAAAAAATAAAAATAAGAATAAAGCGTTTATCATATGCAAAGTATTTTACATATATTCGTTCACTTGATCCTCATAACTAACCTATCAAGATGTATGCTAGATATATATGGGTATGACTCTGTGTATTAGCAAGCATCCTAGCACACCCAAGTTCTTTAATCTGCTTTGCTAAAGGAAAGACAACTTTTAAAGGAGTCAACAATCTTACTTTAATTCCATTCACTAGTTCAGGAGAAAGGCCAGCACCCTGAACAAGGAGAAAATATAAGCAGAGAAATTAACACAAAGATCAACAGACAGGGCTCCTACTGCCTGAACAAAGTAATACAACCACCTACATACACCACTGGATGGGAGAGCACCTCTGAATAGGCAAAGGCTCTTAACAAATGGCTATTCAGAGTCCTCTCCAGGGAATCAAAAGGTCCTTCTCATAAGCAAACTCCCAAAGTAAAATACCAACTTTCCAGTCTATATGGTTTTCAACTAATAGACTCAGAGCCAGAAGGCATCACAACCCACATGACTCAGCACAGCAAAATACCAACTTTCCAGTATATTAGGGCAACTAGGTAGCTCAGTGGCTACAGTCCTGGGCCTGAAGTTAGTTAAGACCTGAGTTCAAATCTGATTTCAGATACTTACTAGCTTGTGAACCTGGACAAGTTACTTAATGGCTATTTGCCTTAATCCACTGGAGAAGGAAATGCAAACAACACCAGTATCTTTGCCCAGAAAAATCTCATAGATAGTATTGATATGCTAGTGTCACAAAGAGTTGGACACAACTGAACAGTCACACTATTTCATTATGTTCATATACCACAATTTATTTAGGCACTTCTTAAGTATTTTCCTTGCAGTACTTTGCTTCCACAAGATGAATTGCTATAAATATTTTGGTTCATATGATGGAGACATTCTGTCAGTGACTTCTTTAATGTATATACTTAGCAGAGGAATCTCTGGGTGAAAGGGAATAGAAATTGTAGCTATTCTATTTGCATAATTCCATACTACTCTCAAGAACAACTGTACTAATTTTTTTCTTTCCACAACTCCTCCAACATTGACTATTACCATCTTTTGTCATCTTTGCCAGTTTGATGAATGTGAGCTGAAATCTCAGAGTTGTTTTGATTTGCATTTCTCTTATTATTAATGATTTGGAGTATACAGAATATATAGAGAGTTGGAGCAACAAGAGCCTATTAGATAAAGAAAATGGTTGAACCCTCAACAGAAACAAGAAAGGTGATGAGTAGTTTTGGACATGAATTTGAGATACTGGTGGTACATCTAGATGGAAAGGTATAGCATGTGTGAGGTAGTTAATAAGAGATATTAGGTATAGACATATAAATTTTGGAGTCATCTGAATAAAAATTATAATTGAACACATAAGACATAAGTTTATTGAGGCATATTGTATAGAGAAAACCTATGACAAAGCATTAGAGGGAAACTACCATTTAGTGAGCAGAAGGTAGATTATGATACACCCAAAGAGATTGTTTTAAAGAGGGGTCAGACAGGTAAGTGGAAAGAAAAGTGTGAACATATTCAAGGAAACCAAGGGGGGGGAAATATCTTCAGGAGGAGAAAACTGTCAGCAGTGTTAAAAGCTGAAGAAATAGCAGGGAGAATAGAGACTAAGAAAAGTTTGGAAGATTTAGCAGCACAGGGACATAGTAATGTTAAATGCAAAACAAGAGCTTAAGTTTTATTGACTGATAATAACAAGGGCAAGAATGGGTTAAAAAAATAGATCTCACCATCTTTGATTTTTATTTTAGCTTAAATTAATTTGCCTTCTCCACCGGAGAGAGTTTTGGGAATTTCCAAACTTACCAGATATTGTCTGGGACAAAGGGTCTCTTCCAGAGGGATTAAAAGAAAAGATTTAATCTTAGCCTGGATTTTGTTAGCTAATAATGAACTAAAGAACTATCAGCCTGCTATCCCAATCACTGTTTCCTAGCAAACTGAAGCTGGAATGGTCCCAAGTGGCCATGAAGAGATAAAACCCAGAAGCTGGTGGCAGCTAACTGCACCATCCAGTAGAAACTGCATCCCCAGCAAACATAAGAACCAGAGTAATGGTCAGCTGACACTATGAGCCCAGCCATCAGTATGAGTCATTGTAAGAACAAATAATATAGCAGAAAACAGTGAAAATACAGCCCCTAAGAATGGGTCCAGTGAGTGCAGCATCATGTCATCACCAGAAGATTGGTGATGCTACAAAGTGGTTAGAAGCCCTTCGTATTTACCACAATGCAGAAATCATGGAGGTAAAAACCTAGGTCTTATGATTATGTTCAAGCAGAGGATTAGGCCTCAGTGGAAACTTGAGCAATCATGAAGATTTGAAAAGGCTTCTTATAGCAAAGATAATGTCAAGAGGACAGAAAAATAATTCTTTTGTATAATGCAGTCGTGTGCATTCATTGCTTTTAGGCTATAAAAGTTAAAGAAAAAAGAGATCAATAATCTCATATTGCTTTCAATGTTATAAAAGTTAAACAAACTTAGTTAAACAGTCATAATCCCATATATCCCTAAGGAAACAAACTTGACCACATAAACTCTATGGGTAAACTGAGTCAGGTTATAGACTATATTTGGAGGATTCACAATAGGCTAATTGGGGAGGATGATTTACATATTTACATATACATTTACTATAAATGTGACTTTTGTTCTACCACTGGACTTCGATGACTCAGAAAGAGAGAATGAAACTGATGACTGGGTAACTCTGCCTCAATTAAATCCAATATATGCTTAAATCAAGAGATTACCTGTGATGTTACGGGTCCTCTTCAAAGAACAAAACACAACGTTTCCTAGGAGCCTGAGAAAGTTGAGATTTCTCCTCTGACCTCTTATCTAAGGCTTATGGTACATAAGTAAAATTTGGTATTCCACGTGACAGGTTTTGATCAGGTGCTATTAATATTTACATAAACTTAGTTAACCAAAATTTGCAAGGGTAATAGCCCTGAATCCCAAATAATAAAAGAAAATTAAAAATTTCATAACAGGAAGAATATTTTATTACTATAATTCCTACTGTGTTATTTCATTAATGCCTTTGCTTTGAATTAATTGTATCCTTCGAATGACTAGGGGAAAAAAATGAAACAAGCACAGGAGTAGAGGCTTCATTTGAGTGGCTCCAGGTATTTAACCGTAAATTTGGGTTAGGTTTTCTTTGGGGACCATATGTGAGTGAAGGGGATTCTAACCTTCAAGATAACAGCTTTAGATTTGTAGTTATGGTGAGTCAGATTACAAGAAGTTGTGGAATGGAGTGATGAGTGATGAAAGGCAGCAAATGAAAATACTTAAAAAATACTGACTTAATGAATGATATAGAATGATAGGATGATAGAACTAGATAAATTTAGAAGGGAGTTTATGCCATATAATCCAATCCCTTGATCTTACAGATGAGGAAGCTGAGATCTAAGGAAATTAATAGACTTTGCCCAAAGTCACAGTAATAATCAGAAATGAGATTTGAACTTAGTTCTTCTGCCTCCAGAGTCCATGCTTGTTCCATTGTAGTAAACTAAGATATTTTTCTTTTTTTCCTTATACTATATGGGAGTAGCTATTAAACTTGATAGTGGTTCTTTCTGTAAAGAGAAACCAAAAATAGAGAAGAGGAAGACGACACCCCTTCTGGTATATTTTAAAGGTTGTAGCTGAAGTCATTTTCAGAAATACTGTAATTTTTTAAAAATTATTTTAAACTTATTTTGTCTATACTAATTGATTCTCCTGTGATAGCATTAATTTTAATTAATTAAGCAACATTTAAGAAGCACTTACTATGTTCCTAGTACTGTGCTAAACTAGGGATACAAAAAAAGGCAAAAGATAAGTCCCTGTCCCTATAAGAGCTTGTAATCTAATGGGACACAAGAAAGCAAATATGTACAAAGAAGCTACATACAGGCTAAGTACGAAATAATTAACAGAGGGAAGGCATTGGAATTAAGGATCAGGAAAAGCTTTCATTAGAAAGGTGGGATTTTATTTGGGAATGGAAGGTCACTAGTCAGAGCAGAAGAGGGAGAAAATTTCAGACATGGGGGACAGTCAGACAAAATGTCTGAGAGATGGGGTGGGGGTGCTGTGATCGACTCCCAGTTCTGCTCAGCATCTAGTACCAAATTCTATTTACTGTCAATGCTCAGCCCAACCTGTCATACCCAACAAACAACAATAGAGGGCAGTGTAGTGGTACCTTTGAAGCCGGCTTTGTTTTTATCCTAAGAGTAGTTTACCGTTTTGTTCTACGCTGTGGTGGAGTGATATTTCTTTTTCCCTCTCTCATTAGGGGTTTGTATAGATAACCTAATCAAACTAATTGCTCAACTTTCATCCTATTTGGAAATTGGTTCTTATGTTTCTCTTAAGGTTCCTATGAAGACATGTTTGTAATATAGTCTTTCTAATCACAAAAATAGAAATTAATCAAAGTGAGTTAATATCAGAGAGCTTTCTTTCATTTCCCATATGAATCCTCCAGTGACAGGTAGCCTAGAAGCTCGGCTCCACTACCCATTCACTCCTAGGAGTAGCCACCAAGGATGTTTGTTGAGGAGTTTTCAACTAATATTTAAAAAAAAAACAAAACCATGCTACCAGCTATTAGACTTGTCATTGATGCAATGCAGAAATCTCAGATCCTCTGAGACTCTTCAGATGATGGTGAGGCATGAGCAAGCAGGGCGGTACCAGGCATTGAGGATAGAGCTTTTCCCAGTCCCTTTCTTTTCTTTTCTCCCTGCTAGCTCATAAACTCTGAAGTTGGGATTCATATTCAAATCTCCTAACTGCAAGCCCACAGTCTTGCCACTACAGAACAAACACATAAATGTAGGTCATTACACCTTTGCATCTTTGCTCAGGTTACTCTCCTATCCTGGAATATCTTAATATAATTTTGTCATTTATGAAAAAAATAACATTTGTATGCTAAAAGACAAAATACCTATTACGAAATTATCTAACTAGAATCTAGTAAGAACTCATTCATTTTACTCATACCCTTAATAAACTATTATTAAACCCATAACCAACCTCAATCAAGCTCATTCATCTAATAAGTTTCCATATAAAACATCAAGGGTTTGCTGAACTAGGAGGACAAAAATTCCCAAATAAACCCATGGATGTTTTCAATGCCTTTTGATTTCTAGCTTTTAGAAATTAGCACCAGTTATACAAAGTCAATTGCTCCAGAATTTCTTCCAAAGTATAAAAGTTTAGCTGATGGGTATTTCTAGGATCAACATTCATTTTCCTTTTTTTGAAAGGATGGTAATCTAGGTATATGTTCTTTTCTGGTCTTCAGGCATCTCACCAGTCCTCTAAGATTCTGCAAAAATTATGATAACTACTACTGTTTTTTCCAATTCATCAAGTACTTTAATACGGAAGGTGTCAAACACAGCCCCTCCCAAAACCTGATTAAAACGTAATTGGAAAGGGTTAACTCCCATTTACACCGTATATATCTTACATAAGCAGTTGTATGACAAGGGTTTAGAATGCTAGACCTGTAGTCAAGAAGACTTTGTCTTCCTGAGTTCAAAATAGTCCTCAGATATTTACTAGCTGTGTGACCCTGGGCAAGTCACTTAATCCTATTTGCCTCAGTTTCCTCATCTGTAAAATGAACTAGAGAAGGGAATGGCAAACCATTTCAGTATCTTTGTCAAGAAAACCTCAAATGATGTCATGAAGTTGTACACAACTGAAACGACTCAACAACAAAATATACGTATCTAGATTTTTGCATATTTTCTTTCCCATTGCCCCCCTTCAGGGCAAGGATCTTGTTTTTGCCTTTCCTTGTATCCCAAGGCACAAAGAATAAATGTCTGATGATTGATTTATTGGGTTCAAATCTTGCCTCTGATGTTTTCTACCTGCATGACTTTGAGCAAGTTAACTCCTACTTGAATTTTTTTCCAATTGTATGTCACCCCAAGTCCCTGAGTCCATTGGTATAGGACTCTTTTGTCATTGATAGAGACCAATGGATTTGGTGAAAGAGGAGTGTTTCAAACTCTTTGGGATTCTCTTCAGATCTCTTTAGTCTCTTCAAGTCACTTTAGATTCCAGCTTTGAGGGAGACAGACAAAGTTGATTTGGTGTCATTATCTTCTCTCTTAAAGCTATAAGCCAGAAATAACTTGAACTCTTGAAGAGACTGAAGCTCTCCTCAATCCGCTCTCACCAACTCAGCAATACTCCTCCAAGAAGGCGGAGGACTTGATCTCTCCCAATGAAGAAAGAGTCCTATCCCAGTGAACTTTAGAGTTACATATAAAATTAGTGAGTTGAACTAGATAACCTCTAAAGTCCTTTTAATAGGAATAAGTGTGTTAACATAAGAGAAACAACTCCATTTTGGTTTTAGCTACCATTTTGTGACTGCAGGGAAAGTAAATTTTAATACTTTAATAAGACAATAGGAATAAGTTTGTCAACTCAGCATAACTAATTCCATTTTGTTTCAGCCTCTATTTTGTGATTGAGCTGTCTTGAGAGAGTTGTTTTCCTATAAGTTGTTTATCAACAATAAGATAAATAATATAATGTAGTAAACAACATGTGTGTGTTCTTAAACAATAAACATGTGTAAGACAGTTAAGAGAGACTACCGATGGAAAAAAAATTATAAATGACTTCATCAGTAGTTCACGTAATAAACACCCAACCAAATTATATGGTAAACAACTTAGGAACATCCTTAGCTAAAAGATGAAAAATTCACCTGAGGTCCTGGATGTCAGCCTGCTTGCATAAGGCCTGACAAGGAGACTTTGTCTCAACTTGGCTGGGAAAGAAGCTTACTGGAACTTCTAAGAATCAAGTTGGTGATTTGTTCTTAGAAGAGAATATCATTTTTAGTCTTTTATTAATGAAGTTTAATTGTTTGCATTAAGAAGCGTAAGTCTAAATAGGATTTCATTCTCCTAATCAGCATAAATAAAGGTAAGTCATCAGCTAAGTGTGGACCCTATGTTGGTTGGTTGGTTGCTGTCCTTTGTTCTCAAAGGGGACCAAAATGACATCACCAATGTAAAGTGACCAAGTATTTCTCCCCTCATTTCAGTGTGTCCAACAGTGGCTGATCAGATCAATATGCGCTTGGAATGTTCTACCACAGACTAGGCACAGCAAGTCTATGTGAATATTTGGGGTGGTTACTTCAAATTTGCGCATTCTATGCTTCCTTTGTGCTGTCTCAAGTCTGTTTTGCTCATCAAGGACAGCACCTTTTCTGATGTGGGCCCGCCATGCTGAGTGGTCCTGTGCCAGTGTCTCCTATGTTGCATAGTCAAATCCAAAGTTCTTGAGACAGACCTTGAGAGTGTCCTTGTATCACTTCTTCTGACCACCGTATGATTGCCTGCCCCATGTGAGCTCTCCATAAAATAGTCTTTTTGGCAAGCATACATTTTGCATTCGAACAACATGGCCAGCCCATCAGAGTTGCGCTCTCTGAAGCATAGTTTGAATGCTTGATAGTTCAACTAGAGCAAGGACTTCAGTGTCTAGTACCTAATCCTGCCAGATGATCCTCAGAATCTTCCTAAGACAGTTCAAATGGAAACAATTCAGTTTTCTGGCATGGTAGTGGTAGACTATCCATATTTCACAGGCATACAACAATGAGGTTAGCACAATGGCTCTATAGACTGTCAGTTTGGTAGACAGTCTAATATCCTCCCAAACTTTTCTTCAGAGCCTCCCAAACATTGAGCTAGCTCTGGCAACACATGCATCAACCTCATTGTCAATGTGTGCATCCCTGGAAAGCACACTACCAAGGTAACTGAACTTATCCAAAGCATTCAAAACTTCTCCATTTGTTGCAACTGATAGTTCCACATATGGATGGTGTGGTGGTGGCTGATGGAGCAGCTGTGTTTTCTTGGTGTTAATTATTAGGCCAAAATGAGCACAGGCAGCAGAGAATTGATCCATTCTTGATTGTATCTCAGCTTCAGAGGATGCATTGAGTGCACAATCATCTGCAAACAGAAAATCATGCACCAGTACTCCCTCCACTCAAGAGCTGTTATGTAAGCTGTTTTTCTATAATAAGATAAGACTTGTGTGCTAAGTTTGGCCATGATGCGTGTCACCCAAATTTGGTAAATAATTTCTAATGTCATGTACCCCCTAGACAGATAAACATCTGCTAATAACTATGCATATATCACAGTTCTGGGAAAAAACTGATAACCACTTGCTAATGACATTAAATTTGATAGTTTTTTCATCATAAACTTATGTAACCAACCATTAGTCAGACTCCTGAATTTTCCACACTTGGAAATGCCAGAATCCTGTTCTTTCAATAGTGCTAATTAACCATCTTGCCAAAATGCCCCCCCAAAAGGAGATATACAGCCTCAAGCTAAGTAAAGAAAGAACCTTGTCATGAACATCCATCGAAGACACGTTTACCTGGACCTTCAGCAATCAGATTGGGGTTTTTTTCCTCCAGTTTAATGTTCGTATTATTGAATAGTCAGTAAATCTTGATTGCATACATTGATGAGTGTAAGCCTTTATTCAAAGGTTAAAGTCTTAACTCAAAGGTTATCTCTTTTTTGAAGATTAAATCACTTTTAAACTCTTTAAGGAAACTGCAATGTGGCCTGGGGACACCTTGGACTAATATTCATGTTTCTACCCTATATGGGTCTCTTTAGGGGATTGTTCTGAGTGCTCATAGCTGTATGCTAAAGTAATTTCTAAAGTCGGATTTGACCCACTATGGTGTGGCAATAATAAAAGGCCTGTCCCAAAGGCCTTCTCATCTCTTATGTGCTTGTTAAGACCAAATACAACAGAAACTGAACATTTTTTTGCCCAATTAAAATATAACCAATAGAAAAGTAAATATTTAAGCAAGTACTATTTGTACAGAAATATCTACATAATTAGCTTTTTTCCTCTTAAATAAGTACTTTAATCTCATAGCTCTAAGAACCTCATTTCAGGTGCTCAGCTTCCTCCCCTGAGCCCTGAGCTTTTATGGCAAATGGGAGAAATTGTGGCTGAGGATGTAGACCAAGTATTCCTCCCCTCACCAAAAATATACCCAATCAAAGTAAGACTCAAACAAAGGCATTCAGCCAGATACCTTCTGCTCAGAAAAGATTTATATGCAAAACAGTACATTTCATTATTAAACAATCAAATACATTTATTCAAGGGCAGATAAATGTCAATAGATTTAACTGTATTAACAAAGTAGCAGTATTCAAAATTTAAAGATTATTACAGAACTGAGTAAAGACAACTTAACAGTCCACATAATGCTACACAGACTGAACTCTGCAAAAGGACATACCAGGAGCATGTATTAGTAGATTTTACAAAGGAAAAGAATTCTAAATTACATGTAAATGAATCCAAGCAAACTTTAGGAAATCCTGGACCAGTATCTGTAAGAATGAATCCATCCATCAGTCAGTCAGTCAACAGAGAGAATTATACCTCGAGCCAAGAAGACCGAATTCAAATCTGACCTCAGACCCTGGGCAACTCACTCTCAACCTCTGTCTGTCTTAGTTTCCTCTACTATAAATAGGAATAATTTACCTACCTCATAAGATTGCTGTGATGATCAAATGAGATATTTGTAAAACACTTTGCAAACCTTAGAGAACTATATAAATGTTACCTAACATTAGGTGGAGTGAAATCAATTCAGTTTCATAACATTCTAATCCTGAGTGCAGGAATGGAAAATTTGAACTGAGGGCAAGAAGGAAGAACCACAGATAAGTATTAGGAGGTTTGTAATGGTGTAAGATGACAGGGACAAAGGATTTCATTGTAGTGGAAAGAATGGTAGAACATGCATGATGTCAAGTGAAATGAGGCAGTCCTTCAAGGCTCCAAAGCTCATGAGTAGGTATAATGCGACTGAGCAGAGGGGAGAAATGGGACTGAAGACTGTAGTCAAAGAAAAGGATTTAAAAGTTCATGATTCTGTAGGTGTTTCATTCCCATAAAATGATGGGAAATTTGTTATGACTATGAAAATGTGGAGCTGAATTAGGGTAAAGAAGGGCCATTGGAGATGAGAAGGTTGAAGAATTATATGATCCAAGGAATAGGATGGTTAATAATAAGATAGGCTATCAACATGGACATGAAAATCTCATGGGTGATGGCAAGGGACAGGCTGTAGAGGAAAACTACGAGGCAGATAAAGTCATGGAAGAGGTCAGTAGCTATGCAGATAGATGACAGTAATAAGTATGGGAAAGGGTGTTTGAACTGATTTCTCAGGAAGAAAAGTTATTGAAAGATAGGGGTAGAATGATTTGCAAGTGCCAATGGGGCCAGAAATATACCAACTCCTTCATTTAATCCTGTGAATCTAAGGATGTGGTAGGCGTAGCCACCAGTAAAGAATATTGCAGCCTTTAGTTGAAGCAAGAGCTAAAAGAAAGGGTTGAATGAATATGCAGAAGGTTTTGTTACAGATACTGGGAGGATTACCAAGAGTGCATGCAGTGGGCTGTTGTTCATCCTTCGTTATGAAGAGGCCCGATGACACCATGGCGTGATGTCTTGACTTGCGTGTGAACAAGATTTAAGTAAGGCAGAGGGCACAAAGTTGTTGGCCTCACCCTTCCAGAGTCATCAAAGTCCACTGGCAAGACAAAGATGACTGGTGATGACCCAGGATGCAGCCAATGATCTGGGTGTTTTTGATGTTTGACCAACCTCGAAGTGCTCCACAGCAGCACCTGCTTCAGCTGCCTTCATGGTTATTGGAACAAATTGTTCTTGTCCACCCACTCCACCAAGGAAAGTCTTGACTGCTTAGGGTGGACATCTCCTTACATCACTGACCAGTACACTCAGCCCTGTACAGCTCATCTGCTGAGAAGGTTGGGCTGGTTGTGCCTCTACACATGCTGCAGCTTCTTGGGGCCACAGGTGAGAGTTGGGTGACAGGTGGACAGTAAATGTGGATGAGTAGCCCTGAAAAGAGCTCAGCAAGCCCTCATAACAGTGGTGCTAATAATCCCTGAACACCTCAGATACCCATGCAGTGAGCTATGGGAGGGGGAAACTATGATGAAATGGGACTGGGGAAGGCTGACCTCAGTAGGAAATATAGTTTTAAGGGAAGACAGAGAGACACAAGTTGTATCTACTGGTATCTACTGATGTAGTCTTAAATCAAGGAGAAAAATAGTTTCTCTCTTTACATCCCCCTACTTAATTCTTCTAATAACAAAGCTAATGCTCATATAATAGAGTTAATCATATTGGAGAATGTGCCTTGGCCCTGTGGGAGATAAGACAGGTCTCAGGCTTCCAGCTGCCTGTCCTGCTTTGTCTCTCCTTACCTGGATAGAGGTAAATAAACAATCTTGAAAATGAGTCGTTCCAGTTGGGTAAGCTTGGGTCCCTCAGTCAGAGCTGATTAGAAACAGCAGAAGCTTTCAGCAGCTGTATCTTTCTCAAAGGAGGATGAGCTCAAGCTATTTCTTACCTTTTCAGGAGATAGGGATCTTGAAGAATTTATACAGACAATGTAGAACCAAGGAGAAGGTGAAAAGATTGTTTAGCAGTCTCAGTAAGAATCTCATGATTTGCTCTTTTAAACATCCGCCTTCCAAGAGAGTGTAATAGGTGTTAGGAATTGCAGTTTCATATTTTAAGTGTCTGTCAATGCATGTTTATGAATGTTTTGTGTTCAAAGTACTTCTTTTCTATGGAGAAAATAAAAAACTATCCCAGACCTACTACATTATAGATTACCTTCTGATTCCTTTTTGGGCCAACTTGAATCAACCCTAAGCTTTAAGTGATTTTTCCCTAGGACTCCAGGGTCAGGGAATAAAGATCCAGAGAACACGAAATCCAGAGAGGTCTCATTAAAGGCCAGGTTCCTCTAGGAAAGGATCCAGTCCTTGTGTGTGTGTGCCCAAAGTTGAATATTCTTAGTGAGGAGGTTGTGTCCCCAGTAACTCCAGGTCACTGCACTTTTGTTACACTTGGTTACATTAATGAATTGTGGTCCAAAGAAAATCCAGAGTATCACATCACAGGAACATTCTGTACAAATACAAAAGGGTTATTTGGCTTTATTTAACCTCAAAAAAAAATGCAAGCCAAAAAAATCAAGGAGGCAATATATCACAAAGATAAGTTTTTCCTACTCACTTGAACCTTAATTTTTTCAAGTGTCAAAGTACAGTAGCAAAAATGCTGAATTGGCAGTCAGGAGAAGTGGATCTTAACTACCATTAATCAGTTATGTCACCCTTAGTAAACCTTTAGTAATCTTTCTGGGATTCAGCAAGCTAAGTCAGCAAGCATTTATTAAGAGCCTACTATGTACCAGGCACTGTGCTAACTCCTGAGTACACAAAGGCCAAAACAAAAAAACCCACCAAATCCCTGCTCTAAAAGAGTTCAGTTTAACAGACATGTAAACAAACAGCCTTGTGCAAAAAAGGATATACGCAGGGTAAATTACATGTAATCAACAGTAGCAAGGTATTAGCATTAAGGGGATCAAGAAGCTTTCAGAAGCTGAGATTTTATTGGAATTTGAAGAAAGTCAAGGAAGCTAGGAGTCATAAGTGAGGAAAGAAAGAATTCCAGGCATTGGGAACAGCTAGCAAAAATACTTGGGAATCAGGAGATGGGAGAGTTTTACTTGAGGAAACAGCAAGACAGATTGCTGATCCAAAGACTGGCTCCTCTGGATCATAGAATTGGGGGTGTGGTGCACAAGTATGGAATAAGGTGTAAAAAGACTAGGGAGATAGGAGAAAACAGATTATGAAGACCTCGCAATGATGTAGAATTTCACATTGGATCTAGGAGGTACAGTGGAGTCACTGGAATTTACTGACTAGGGGGGTAACAGTCATACCTGTGCTAAGGAAGATCACCTTGATAGCCGAGTGGAAGATGGGAAGGTTAAATCTGAGGCAAGGAAGTCAAACAGCAGTCCAGATATGAGGTGATGAAGGACCGGACCAAGGTGGTGGAACTTCTCTGCAAAGCGAGGGTTCTTAATTATCTTTAAGGTTCTTTCGAACTCGAAAAATTCTTTGATTTAAGAATTGCTTCTTCGGGCTCTTTCGCAATCTTACTTTTCTGACTTTGGGAATAAGGTACAATTCTTTAATTAAGAGTAGTCCAAGACAGATTATTCACTATTTTCAGCCATACATGCTAATGTTCTCCTCCATTATCATAGATAATTAGGAGTTAATCATATACCAGTTAAGGTCCCTTTTTCAAAATTATTGCTACAAATGTGCACTGCAGATTTTTATTTCATAAAGTATTTCTCTTTCTTTTTCTCTCTGGGAAAATATAAATGAGATCATTTTAAAGTATTTAAGAAACCAAGAAACACATAGGTTAATTTTTCAAGTAGGAAAAAGAGCTGCCAAATTGTAATTAACTGCTCTAAAAATGTGTGAAGCATTGGCCATATTAATGTTATGCAAATTAAAGTGAGGGTGAAGGGTGCCAAATTTCTATTCCCAGATGTCTGGAACTCCATTAAACTTCCCTGAAAAGAAAATGTCATTTTCAGTGTAGGTAAGATTCATTTGTCAGTCTCAGAAGTAGAAAGGGAAATCACAAAGGATAACAGTAGAGAAAAAGGTACTTTTCTCTAAGAAAGGGTCCTTTGCCCTATTCAGCATTTAATATCTTAACAAACTGTTTCTTTTAGAATATCTACCAGTTGGTTGCCATCTATTCTAACTGATTACATCATTCAGCAGTAGAACCAGAAGTACAGCTTAGACAATAACAACATTGTAAAGAACATAGCTTTGAAAAACTGAAAAACTCTCACCGATGTAATGACCACGCTGCACTCCTAAGGACTGATGAAGAAGTATGTTACCCACCTTCTAAGAGAGGGGTAATAGCATCAAGGATCACAATGAGACAATTTTTGCACATGGCAAATAAGTACAGCTTTTTTTTTTTGTTTGTTTTCCTGCTACAAGAATTGTAAGGTTTTTTTTTTCTTTATTTGGGAGTTAGTTATAAAGGAGAGGGGAGCTTGCAATAGTATTGTTAAAAAAAAAAAGTAAAGGAAGATCATTGAAGCATTTTAAAAATTCACAAAAGGAAACAGACAAGCAAAATGATTGAAAATAATGTGTTGAATTTGTTATATACTTTTTTCAAAAGACCAGCTGTACATAATAGAAATTTGCAACTTCACATATAATTCTCTTTTTCTGTTCTATTTTGTATAAACATTTTTTAGTGTTCTTTAAATTCAGAATCTTTTTAAAGAATATTTTTAAAAAGAATAAAAGACTGTCTTGTTCAAGGGAACTAACATCTTTTCTCAGGCAAAAAAATGTAGTGTTCTGAAGGATGAATGAAAGTCTTTGTCTACCTTTTGCTCTTTTCAGTCATCAAGCATTTATTAAATACCCACTATGTGAATGAATCAATGAATGAAGGAAAAAGAAGGCAAAGAAGTCTGAGAAAGAACGGTTACATTGGTAGAAAGAGAAGTAAGATGGATCTGTCATGGATTCCAAAGGAGAAAAGAATATCCAGAAGGAGGAATAATTGACAGTGTCAACTGCTATAGTAAAGTAGCATGAGCACTGAGAAAAGACCACAGGATCGAGCAATTAAAGAGTGTTGATAATCTGAAATCATCTTTAGCTGGGAAAGCAGATTACAAAGGGAGTGAGAAGTGAGATGTAAGGAAGAAACAACAGACTTTTCCCAGGAATCTGGCTGTGAAAAGAAGAGACATAGGATGATGGCTTGAGGGGGATGTCAAATCTAGTAAAATCTTCAAAAGATGGGAGATTTTTGCCATATTTCTAGGGACAGAAGAGGCATTATATTGGGAATAAAAGATTGAAACTAGAGAAACAGAGACACAGAGGAAGACAGTTAATCATCTAAAAGGCCAGCTCCTGTAGAAGATAGAAATGTTGGTTACCAAGGGCATCAGAAATGGGGTTATCCTTGGTAAGGTGTCTTCCTAGACTATAGAGGAAGAGAGAATTTGGGGATAGGGGAGTTTTTAGGTAAGAGGCAGGAAAGATGAGGAAGTGTACCTCAGATACTTTCTCCAAACGTAACAGTTGGAGCCTACAGTTGAGAGAGATGGAAAAGGGTTGGCCAAAGAAGGTAAAGAAGTGGGGCTTGAAGAGAGAGTTGAATATGTGGTAATGTGAGTACAGTAACATCAAGGAAGAATTAAAAGATAAAATAAAAGAATAAAAGGTGCTACAGTTTTGTGGTAGAGAAGACCAACTTGAAGTTGCAGGGTTGTTGTGGGGAAAAAAATCTTTTGTAACTACTAAAAAGGTATATATTAAATTAGTTAAATTACTGAAGCAAATTAGTGAAGTCTAAAAATACAATTACTTTTAAGTTTGTTTGGTTGCCATGTTGCAATGTTAAGACAATAAACTTGCAGTTCACAGACTTCCCAGGTTTAAATTTGTCTCAGACCCTGGTTACATGATTATAAGTAAGTGACCTGATTTCTCAGAGCCTCAGTTTCTTCATCTGTAAATTGAAGTTAGTAGAATTTAATCTACTTACCTCACAAAGTTATTATAAGAAAAGTGCCTGGCAAGTTTTTCTATAGTGTTATATAAACATAAATGATATTATATTATTAACTTCTGTACCTCAGCCATTAAAATACAGAAATTACAACAATCTTAGCAACAGATATTTATTAATTTTACTGATTTCCAAACTCAAGGCACTGAGTTGCTATTTCTACTTATGATTCTGAGTTATTCAGTTTGCTTGTAAGTGAAAGGATAGGGTGATAAAAGCCACAAAAAAAAAAAAATCTTTTCCTCTCTGACCATTGTTCTATTGGCTCTGATACAATTCAAAAGAGGAGTACCTCACACGTGGTTTTGTTACTGGATATTGTATCACAGCATCTGGTATACTGTGATAACATGCTTACACCCTAAAGGAGAGTAAAAATCTTTAGTTTGTTATTTAATTACTTAAAAGAGATTGATTTTTTAAAAAAAATCTCCTTGCAAAATAGATTATTTTTCTTTTTTTAGAAAGGTGACTATCAAGTAATCCTAAGACAATTTCACTTTCATACTTATATCCCCAGGATCTAATATAGTGATGGGCACACAGTAGGCTCTTAATAAATACTTACTGATAAATCCAAATCATAGATCTGGGAATGGAGGTAAAAGGTAATACTTTTGTTTCCTCCTCAATCACTGTCCCAAAATCCCTACAAAGTGAGGAAAAGTGCTGAAACACTACCGTTATACATCAGATAAGGGGCTTTTCCTACATTAAAAAGGGAAGTTGAAGAGTCATCTTTGAGGTTCACAACCTTCCTAAACTGACCTAAGATCATAGGTACCTAGGTATTCCCAAAAAGATCTGATACATGATTCTAAACAAAGAACCCCAACATTCCCCCATTTCTGTCTACTTACTTAGGAAACTTCTGGGGCTGCCTAAAAAGAAAAAAATCTTTCCACAAACCTCATTAGAATAAGTTTTGCTTTTCCAGAATGACTGCTAATCACTCATTTAGAGAGCTTGTAATAACAGCTAGCATTTATATAGCATTTTGAGGTTTGAAAAGCAATTACAAACCTTATCTCATTTAAATTGGATGCCTTTATTTTACAGATGAGACAACTGAAGCTGAGAAGTTAAGGCATTTACCCAAGGTCTTACAGCTCAGTAAGTGTCTACGGCAGGATTTTGACTCAAGTAGCACACTGATTCCAAGTACAAATTCTATATATTGAGCTACCTAGCTTTTGCTGCTAAATGATAATTGCCTCTCCTATTTCTAAGAGCCCTTTGAATGCCAAAGTTAAATGAATGTCACCCCTGAGATGTTAAATAATAAGGAAAAGGTCTCCAGCCAGTTGGGGAGATTTTATATGGAGCATAGAAAGGAAAACATAAACAACATCACTAGATTGAGTCCCCTGATTTACATTCATTGATCCACCGAAGTATCACATTTATATAATACTTAAGATACATTAACTTATTTGATATTTACAATAATGCTATGACTAAATATATTATTATGTCCATTTTATAGACACAGAAACTGTGTGGCCTCTAAGTGGTATAATGGACAAAGAGATGGACTTGTATGTAATCCAGACAAACCTGAAATCAGATCCTGCCTCTGACATTGACTAGCTGTGTGATCCTGGGCAAGTCACTTTGTATCGCTCAGGCTTGTTTTCCTCATATGTCAAATAGTAATATCTAATCTTAAAGGGCTGTTGTGACGAACAGTTCAGATACATGTAAAGTATTCTGCAGAGAGAGATAAAGGAAAGATAAAAGGAAGAAGGAACGAACGAATGAACAAAGGAAGGAAGAAAAAAGAAACTGCCCCTCTTTATTATCATTATTTTATTACTCTATCCCTCTTTGCATTACTGAAGTTTATATGTGTTGGTGGGTAAACTCATTACTGTTTCAGGTAAATCCCAGTTGAAATGAATCACATTAAGTACATACAGAAGTCATATAGTCAGTCCTAATCACAGGTGACTAAGCTTTGCTTTCTGATACAACAGACAAACAGTACCGGTACACGTAGAAAAGGTTCTCTATTATCACATTCCTTTTATGTCTCTTTTAGGGTCTATTCTTAGAGGGGGAGGACAGCTACCCAGACCCTCATCCGGCACCCAAACCTCCTTCCAAAGAAGCCCGCAAAGCAAAACCTCACCTCAAAGTATATATCCACTTTTCTGAGGGCATATACTCCTGACTCAGTGCCTCATTAGCAATTAACAAAAGGTGTGGTCCTTCCGACAAAACAAGACTCCCCTAATCTGAGGCCCATTGATGGGCAGGGAAGGTCTTTCATTAACATAAATCTCATTCACGTTACACCAAGCGAAAACTCATTATCACACCCTATTCAACACCTCCACCCCAAACCCCACAAAGCTCCCTATTTCTGCTCATAGCCCAAATAGTCTCACAAGCAATCCTGCTTAAAGCCTTAGAGTCATCTTTGAGTTTTCCTTCTTTCTCACTCTATACATCCATTAATTCATCAAAACCTGCCAATTCTATGTAGAGAGATATTATGGTGTAAGTCACAACCTCCATTACCCTCAGTTTCCTCATAAGTAGGAATGACAATGATACAGATAATGGTTCAGCAATTCCTTTCACTAATGAAAATCAACAACTAGCTAATTTAGTCTCCGAGAATTTATTAGGCCATGCACAGAGTTAAGTAATTTATCCAGAATCATACAGCTAAAACATATTAGAGATAGACTTGGAAACACTTCTTTCTGACTCCAAGGCAGATTTTATGTACTATACCATGCTGCCTCTCTTATAAGGGTAACAGACATCTTGAAATTTTCAAAGGAAAAAATAAAACAAAAAAGCTTTCAAAGCAGTCTATATACAATACATCTAAATGCATTACTTATGCCTTGCAATAACCTTGTGAAGAAAGAACTAAAGGTATTATCACTCCCATTTTACAGATGAGGAAAACGAGAACAGTTAAGGGATTTATGCAGTCACACCAGTATCAGAAGTAGATTTAAAGCTGTCTCTCTTGACTCCAAATTCAGATTTTTTTTTTGATACCATTCTACTTCTCTAATAATGATAACACATATCTTATAGGGTTCTTGTGGAGGCACAAATGAGCTGTGCCTACTCTCTCAGTAATCTTATCAACTCCTATGGATTTAACTACCTTCTTTAGGTAACTGACTCCCAGATATATGTTCAGTCCCAAGCTCTACCCTAAGCTTCAGTCTCAAATAAATGATTGCTTAGTGGACATTTCAAACTATATATGTCCATTCCTGTGAGCTCCTTGAGAGCAGGAACTTTTTCGGTGGATGGTTGGAAGGGAAGGGGTATTGCTTTTCTTTGTATGCCCTGATGCTTAGGTAAAGTGCCTGGCACATAGTAATCACTTAATAAATGCTTGTTGACTGACTAAATGGTACAAAACTGAATTCATTGCCCTTCCCCTTAAACCTTTCCCTTTTCCAGACTTCCCTATATCTGTCAAAAGCATTTCCAGTTTTCCATTCTCTTGGGTTCATAATGTCAACACCCCTTCATACACTTTTTTGTTTCAGGCAAACTGGACTACTTTCCACTCCCTTTGCCCTTTTTAAGTTCTAATTCTAACTCATCCTAACTCTTCATGCCTGGAAGAGACTTCTCCCCATCCTACTTCAACCCCATCTGTTTCGGTTGAAATCCCTTCCTTTAAGTTGTAGGTCAGGTGTCACCCTCTTCCTGAAGCCTTCCTAGATCCCTAAAGTTAAGTCTAGTCTTATAAGGCCTTTGAGGAAAACCGAGTGGCCAGGCTTAGGATTCTTCTACTGTTCCCCTTAAGGCATGAATTACAGTCTTTTTTGGAGAAGGATGAACCAGATTCCAAAGAGATTTATGCCTCCCTGCAAACTATATTTAGACACTACCCTTGTGGATATATATATAATCTTCATGGTTATGCAAGCAATTTCTCTCTCCTCAAATCTCAGACTATTTCTGTACCAGCACACTACATCTTATTTTGTTCCCTCTACCCTTCCAAACTATAAGCTCTTTAATGGCAGGTAGTATGCCTTAATCTGTGTATCTTGTTGGAGAAGCTAGGTGGTGCAGTGGATAGAGGACCAGTGTGCATGAGTCAGAAGGACCTGAGTTCAAATCTCTCCTCACTCACTAGCTATGTGACCTTGGGCAAGTCACTTAATCCCAATTGCCTCATGCTGGGTCATCTCCAGTCATCCTGATGAATATCTGGTCACTGGATTGAGAGGGTTCTGGCTTCTCCCGGGCCCTCTCAATCCAGTGGCCCTTTCTCACTCAAAACAAAGTCAAGTGCAAGTCATGTCATTATTTCTCTGATGGCATGGTCTTCTTCCTCAACCAAGGAAGAACACGCACAATTCAACTAGTACAGTGCCTTGCAGACAGAAAATATTTAATAAATACTTGTTAAGATTTTAAAATTAATTTAATAATTTAATTAAAATTTAAAAAAATGTAAACCCATTGAGAGTTGGGTTTGATTCTTTTTACTGGTATCTCCAGAGCCTAGTACAGTGTTTGGCACATCCAAAGGCTTGGTCTTGTGGTTTCCATTTTTGCCTGAGCCCTTACATGGCAATGTGTCTAGACGTATCTCCTCAAAAATAATGTTTATGCTGGACAAAAATGATTGCTTTATTATTACCAGAAGCTAGAAACTCTCTCTCAGATGGGTCCCTGCTTCCAGTATGGGAGCATGTGCCTTGGAACCAGTTGAGGGGCTCTTTTTGTAATATATATGTACGTATATACATATTTACATATATATACATACACACCACGTACATACATCATTTATATATAGGAGATTGCATTTTAATGTAATTGGTTACTTCTGTAATAAAAATGTTACTCTGAGGAGCCCACAGGCTTCACCATACTGATACAAGTGACATCCAGAAAGTATTAAGGACCCCTGCTCCAGAAGGTGACAGGGGTTGCTACAGTAACAAACGCGGAAAGTCTCCTTGTGCCCGGCTCCTCGCCCCCTTAGCCCACCGCGGCAGGAGCCCGGAGGGGGCGGGGCCGGGAGGCAGGTGAGGTGACGTAAGAGTTTGCGGGGTGTCCCCGCAGCCGGTCTAGGAAGGAGCCGGCGTGTACTACGCTTCCCTGCCACCCACCCCGAAAAAAGTGGGGAGCCCGACCCCAGGCCGGCTCCTCCAGCGCGGCGGGAGGGGAGGCGCTGCGCGGGAGCAGGTGCGTCCTCGCCGGGTGGCGGCGGTTGCCCGGGTAACCCGCTCCCCGGAAGTCCCCGAGCCTCGAGGAAAGCCTGCCGGACCCGCGGCTGCACCTCCTGCAGCGCTCCGGTCCCAGCGGAAGATGGCGGAGGGCGGGGCGGCTCGCCCGGGCGAGCACCGGGAGGAGGAAGCTGCGGCCTCCCCGGCCTCGGCCCCGCCGACCCCGGGGGGGCATCGCCAGGAGAGGAGGCCCTCGGGGTCGCGGGCTGGGCCCAGGCCTCCCACCGCCCGCGATTTGCAGGTAGGGAAGGAGAGGAACGGCGGGGGCGGCCTCGGCTGAGCCGGGCCCAGCGGGGGGGTCGGGGCGCGAGGGAGGGGGAGCGGCTCCCGCCCATTCCCCGCCCCTCCCCCACCGGCCCGCGCCCCGGGCGGGGCTCGAGCTCCGAAGTCCCCAGCCCCGGGAGCCCCTCCCCGACTCCGGCAGAAAAGAGGGCCCCGGTGGAGGAGCGAGCGAGGGAGGCCGGGCCGGGGGCTCTGCCGGCTCCCCGAGCCTTTGCCGTGGTCACGCGTGTCCGGATGCACGAGGGACGGTGGAAGTTACAACTTGGTGGAGGTTCGCTCCCGGACCTTGTGCCCTTCCCCTTCCTCCTCCTCCACTCGCAGGCTCTTTTCTCTCTGTCGAAACCGTGTTAGCAGCTGCTCCTTTGCAATGTCTGGTGTCACTTTCGCGGTCTCTGTGGTGTTCTGCACATCCTACCACAAGAAAGCCACCGTGTAAAAGGTGTACACCTAGAAGCGTGGCTACCTGAAGAAAAAAAAAAAAAGAAAGAAATCTTGGTTTCCCTGCAGCCCTGGACTGTTTGAAAGAGCCCAGATTTCAATAAACGTTTTCTCTAGGAAAAGATAGCCTCTGGTTTCTTCCATTTTAACAGTGATGTTTGTGACTTAACCGCTTTTCCTTGAGAAGCTGTTGAGGGGGTAGCCTGATCAGTCAGCAAGTACTTATTAAGTGTCTGCAGTGTGGCAGGCAGCGTACTAAGGTGCTGGGGGTACAAAAAGTCCAGAGACGGTGTCTGCGCTCGAGGAACTCACGGTATAGTGGGAGAGACAAACAAATACGGACGAACCAGCTATATATAGGAAAAATAGAAAGTAAATAAAAGAAAGAAGGGATTAGAATTAAGAGAGGTTGGAAAAGGCTTCCTGTCGAAGAAGATGAGATTTTGGTGGGACCTAAAGGAAGCCAAGAAAGGCAGTAGGCAGAAAAGTAGTGGACAGAGTTAAGTAACTTTTGGTCCTGAAGATCTGAGTTCAAAGCTCACTCTATTGAAATTAATTAACCCAGTGACAATCTTTGAGCCTCTTTAGCTCCTTTCACCATGCTGATAAATTTAGAAACGAAGTGAAAATATAAACAGTTGAAGGAAACATGGTTGTGCTGGAAAACATCCCAGAGAGAGAAACAGTTTGATACTGTAGAGTTGTTATAGATGCCGTGCCGAGGAAAGCTCACACTAGTAAATTTCAATGCTTTACCTGCTCTGCCAGGCAAATATCAGTAAACACATGGGTGTGTTTTCCATCCTTGAAAATCTGTATCATAGGAAAGAACATTCAGTCTAGATCACTAATCCATTTTAGAAATAGCTACAGTTTTTAAGTTAAAAAAAAACCCTTTAATTGATTCATAAGCTCATTAATATATGTGATATATATTTTTTCAACTCATGCAGCCTGTTTAGTCCCATGCAGTTCTAATTACATCCCATCATAAACCTGTCTTAGAGCATCTACCCAACTCATTGAAGACCCACAGTTATTGCCCACCTTCACTATGTGATTGTCACACTTACTTTGCAAATAATACATTTCTTACATTCCCTGAATATCTTTTATACCATTCCTTGTGTAATTTTACATTCCTTTTCTTAATTAAAAATGTTTTATTGATTTATTTCATTTTTTTGCACCACAAGCACTTCTCAAATAACATTTTCTCCTCCATAATACTTCCATTAAAAAATTAAGCATAACTGATTTAGCAGCCAGGCCTCACATCGTAAAGAGAATGTAGTACTCTGTACTTACAGTCTGCCAACTCCAAGAAAGAGGATCTTCCAACATCAGTTCTCAGTAAATAATGTTTGTTGCTGTATCTAGTCTGAATTACATTGTCTTCATTTACATTATAGTTGTTCCTTTTACATTATATTCTCCTTGCATTATAATCATTTCTTTGTTTTGTATCTGTTCTTTGAGGTTTTCCCAGGTTTCTCTGAATTCCTTGTGTTCATTCTTTACAGCTCAATAATATTTTAATAGTATTCAAATACAACAGTATATCCAACTGTTCTTCCCATTGCCCTTTGGGCCACTCACAATTTTGATTCTTTGAAATTTATGATATTCTATGATTTATAGCCATATAGCATAGTATCAAACTAGAGTTTAGTAACTACTCTACTAGAGAATATCCTTTTTTAAAAATTTATTTTTGTGTCAAGAAACAGCTTTTCATTAAGGATACTGTATAATTTCCCAGAGGCATTCTAGTCCTCTTTTCGTCCTTCCATTGTACGGAAGATTGATTAAAGTAGGGAGACACTTGAGTCAGATAAATTAGGAAGACATTGCAGTGAGGTCCTGAACTAAAGTGGTGGCTGTGTGAATGGCAAGAAAGACATAAATGGAAGCTATTTTGTGGAGGTAGAAAAGCAAGATTTGTCAGCTGGCTGGATATGGCGGGTGAGGAGAGGAAGAAGTCAAGATTATGACCTTTAGAGAAAAGAAGGATAGTGGTACCTTCTCTAAAAATAGAGACACTTGGTAGAGATACATACAGATTGGAGAGGAGGAAGATAATAAGTTCTGGTCTTTTTATGGAGTTTGGGACATCTATATTGAAATGTTCAACCAGCAGTTGGTTATATTAGACTTATTGATCTTTTAGTCATCTGCAGAGAGATGTTAGGGAGCTATGAGGCTAGGGAGCTTATGAGGTCACTAAGGGAGAGTTTAGAAAAAGAAGAGTGAACTCAAGGATGATAAAGGTAAAGTGAATCAGTGAAACACAGATGATAAGGAGACTGAGAAGGGAGCTAGTTGAATTGGTAGGAGAACGAAGAGAGCACTGTCATGAAAATCTAGAGAAGGTGGTAATCAAATCTCACAGAGCAATCTAGAAGGATGAAGACCTAGAGAAGACCATAAAATGTGAGACTAAAGAAATGGTTATTAACTTTGGAAAAAGTAGTTTTGGTTGAGTGATGAGTTCATAAGCCAAACTGCAAAAGGTTGAGAAATGAGTTAAAAGAAAGGAAATAGAGACTAATTTAAATAATATATTATTAAATTATTGCATGGTTGTTAAGGTATCGGTTTAATTTGTGTGTACGTGTGTGTGAATCCCAAAGCAGAACATTCCACTTTTAGATATATCTAATTATTAGAAATTGTACTGTTATGGTAAATCTAAATCTGCCTGCTTTTAATTTCTGCCTATTACTTCTACTTTTGCCATCTGGGCCAAAACAGATTTGAGTCTAATCCCTTTTCCTGGGGACAACCATTCATATTGAAGATGGCTGTCACATCCCCCAAATCTTTTCTTCTTGTGGCTAAATTTCTTCTGTTCTTTCAACCAGGCATTTTATGACATAATTTTTAAGACTATTCGTCAGCCTTTTTGCCTCCTAAACATTCTGCAGCTGATCAATTTCTAATTAAAATGTGATGCCCAGGGCTGAATATGATATTCTAGATGTGTTCTGATGAGGAAAAAGTGTCTGCAGCATTCATTTGGTAGTGGATGTCCTTCACATGGCTACTCAGTTTTCTTAATGTGTACCATACTGTAAAACCGTACAGTGCAATGTGATTCCATTATGCTATAAACATAGTTATATTACTCAATTTATTTTTATTTTACAAACTTGACACTTTGCAATTATATCCTAATGGGAACTTGCTATTTAAACAGTCTTTTTGGTGAATATTTTTCAAGCAAAGAAACTTTCTGTTCACTTCCTAATTTATTTTCTAAGTTCCAATTTTGGGGGTATTGTGTTTTGTTTAAGCAGGACATAGCAGTAGAATGACATTTTGGAATTTACCAAGTCTCCATCATACTTAATTGCTATAGCTTGGTTAAATTTTTTTTTCTTTTAAGACTATGTTTTGCCTAAATTTTGACTTCATCACTTTTAAATTGCCATTACTTTCTAATGACATGAAATGAAAGTGATTTAATCCAGGAATCTGATTCACTGTGGGAAACTACAATGAAGGAGCTCAGACTTTGAATTCAAGTGCTTCCTTAAGTGTTTAGTACAGTTTTAGTAATAATGAACTAGTCTGCTTGGATTGCTTTCCAACCTCCAGCACTGCAGAGGTAAGGGGGTGGAGGGAATTGGGGTTCAAGATTTTTCTGCCTGATTAAATGTTCTTTGAATAGATTTTTGAATTAGTTTTATCTGATCTATTATTATTAGATATCTGTATCTCTATATATTTTGTTGTCATTTCAGTTGTGTCTGACTCTTTGTGACCCTATTTAAGGTTTTCTTGGCAAAGATACCAAAATGACTTGCCATTTCCTTCTCTATCTCATTTTGCAGATGAGGACAGAGACATACAGGGTTAAGTGACTTGCCCAGGGTCACACAGCTAGTAAATGTCTGAGGCTGAGTTTGTACTCAGGTCCCTTTGACTACAGTAGGGTGAACACTCTATCCAGTGCACCAGCTAGCTGCCCGTATTATCATTACTATTTCCTGTTGGACATTTTAAATTGGCTGTGCTGGAGACTCAAATTCATTTAAAACTGAATTCATCCTCCCTCCCCCCCAAAAAAACCTCTCCTCTCTTATAAACTTCCTTATTTGTCAAAGGCACTACATCTTTCAGTCAGATTCATAATTTCAGCATTTTCTTCAATTCTTCACTCTCCCTCACCTATTTGGAGCCTTTCTTGCTAACTAACTAGCTGTGTGAACTAGGGCAAGTCATCTGTGGGCCTCAGTTTCTTCCCCTGTTAAATAAGGAAGTCCAAGTAGAACTCTAAGTCTTCTCCCAGCACCAGAGTTCTATTTTCAGTTTCTTTTTTATGTTTGTGTATATACACACACATATATACATATATTTATATAAATACACTTATGTATGTGTACATACATGTATATTCACATATGTACACACATATAGAAAACCTTTTTGAATTTCTGTTTCAAAAACATTTATCTTTCCACTTGTAAATATTTGGATCCATTCACTACAAATATTTGTTAAGCAGGGACTGTGTACCTACTTTGCCAGGTGCTAGGGCTGCAATGATGAAAACAATGACATAGTCCTTCTGTGCAAAGAATTTATTTTATGTTTGGTTGGAAGAGAAGTAAGAGATGTACATAGGTAAGTATTATACACAGTGTTGGAAATGGTAGGGGCAAAGGAGAGATAAAGACAAAATGCACCAGGAAAATTAGGAAAGGTAAGGAACACTTTTACTCGGGAGAATAAGGAGCCTACCCTTCCCATCCTGCACTGTCCAGCCCAACTAGCCTTTTTGCTCATTGTCTCACAGGATCACATCTTCCACCTCCGTGCCTTTGCCCTAGCTGTCCTCCATTCTTAGAATTCGTTTTCTCCTTACTTCTGACTTTTAAAGTCCTTACAAGTTTCCTTCCAGGCTCGGCTCAAGCATCCTCAAATTCTATTTATTTTGTATATGTTTATAGGTACGTGTTGGTTTCGCCAATAGAATGTGAGCTCCTTGAAGGCAAGTGTAGTTTTATTTTTTGCCTTTTATCCTCAGTTCCTGGTTCATGATAAATGCTTAATAACTGCTAATTGACTGATTGAAGTAGAATAAGGTGAAATAGAACTAGTAAATTAAGTGATAGCAAGATAGGGGAGGTACTTAAATGTCTGCCAGGCTAAGAGGTTTCTGTTTGATATTATTAACTCAGGAACTTTGGAAGATTTTTTTGAGCATAGGAGTACATGGTCAGATTCATGCCATAGGAATTTTCTTATTTTGGCAGCTTTGTGAAAGAAAGGGGAGAAATTGAAGGAAGAGAGATCAGTTAGGAGTCTACTATAGCTATTTTAAACTGAACTAGGCTATACTTTTGTGGTGAGATGGTTGTATGTTAGTTATAACTACATGTGTTATTAAATTCTTAATTATTTTCTTAAACTTAAATGTAAGTGATATAGTATGATTACTAAATAAAGTAGAAGGAATTTGAACAGTTTAGTGTTACTTACACTTCAGTACTTTAACAGCTTAGTTAAATGATTTTATTGAATTTAAGAAAAAAATCTAGGAAAAAATTTACAAAGGCATTTAAGATGGTAAAAAGTAATTTAATTAAAAGTATTATTGTTGGCGGCCCCAGAGAAGCTGATCCGAGCAGGCTTCAGGGACAGAAGCTCCGGCAGCCGGGAAAGTCCCTCCGCCCACAGAAGCTACAGGTCAGTGAGAGAGAAGGCCGGGTTGGAGGAGAGGGGGAGCAGGGCGTCTCCATGACTTGGGCCCCCTCGGGAGGAAGCGGCAGTGGCAGAGACTGGGGCAGGAAGCGGCGGAGGTGTGGGCGGCGGCCGAGGCGGCAGCAGACCGGGACTCAGGAATCCCCCAGCAGCAGGCAGGATCTTCATTACGGAAGATTCCTGCATAAAACCTGAGGGAGCTGAGCCTGGGAGACGGCCCTGCCCCCACCCTGCTCTATTACTGAAGGCTTCTGCTTAAAGCCCCTGAGGGAACTGAGCCTGGGAACTGAGCCGCGGGTGGGGGGGGCGCACCCTACCCCCACTTGCTCTATTCCTGAAAGTCTCTACATAAAGCCCCTGAAGGATCTGAGCCTGGGAGGCGGCCCTGCCCCAACCCCAGCACCTGAACTAAAGCTCACTGATTGACAGCCGGCAGGAGGAAAGCCCATTTAAATCTCAGAGGCCAAGCACTAGCTGGGCAGATCCAGGCGGGGGTGGAAAGGAATCTCAGAAGTCAAGTAACTGGCTGGGAAAATGCCTAGAAAAGGGAAGAAAAATAAGACTTTAGAGAGTTTTTTCCAACAAATGCAAATGATCCCGACCTTCGGATCTGATGACGAGGACGTATCCTTGCCATCAGGGAAAGACGTGGAGGGCAGGGCCTCAGTACCCCAGACACCCCAGGGGGGTGGCAGGTGGGCTCAGGCCCTGGAAGAGCTCAAAAAGGATTTTGAAAAGCAAGTTAGACAGGTGGAGGAAAAACTGGGAAGAGAAATGTCAGAGATGCAACAAAAGTATGAAAAACGGGTCAATACCTTGGTAAAGGAGACCCAAAAAAATGCTGAGGAAATTAACACCTTGAAAAATAGGCTCACTCAATTGGCAAAGGAGGTTCAAAAAGCCAATGAGGAGAAGAATGCTTTCAAAAGCAGAATGAGCCAAATGGAAAAAGAGGCTCAAAAGCTCATTGAATTTAATAGTTCTCTCAAAATTAGAATGGAACAGATGGAGTCTAATGACTTTATGAGAAACCAAGAAATCACCAAACAAAACCAAAAGAACAAAAAAATGGAAGAGAATGTGAAATATCTCATGGGAAAAACAACTGACCTTGAAAATAGATCCAGGAGAGACAATTTAAAAATTATGGGACTACCTGAAACTCATGATCAAAAAAAGAGCCTAGACAGCATCTTCCATGAAATTATCAAGGAAAACTGCCCTGACATTCTAGAACCAGAGGGCAAAATAAGTATTGAAAGAATCCATCGATCACCACCTGAAAGAGATCCAAAAAGAGAAACTCCTAGGAACATTGTGGCCAAATTCCAGAACTCCCAGCTCAAGGAAAAAATCTTGCAAGCAGCTAGAAAGAAACAATTCCAGTATTGTGGAAATACAATCAGGATAACCCAAGATCTAGCAGCTTCTACATTAAGGGATTGAAGGGCGTGGAATAGGATATTCCAGAAGTCAAAGGAACTAGGACTCAAACCAAGAATCACCTACCCAGCAAAACTGAGTATAATACTTCAAGGGAAAATATGGTCTTTCAATGAAACAGAGGACTTTCAAGCATTCTTAATGAAAAGACCAGAGCTGAAAAGAAAATTTGACTTTCAAACACAAGAATGAGAAGAAGCATGAAAAAGGAAACAGCAAAGAGAAGTCTTAAGGGACTTACCAGAAGTGAACTGTTCACATTCATACAGGGAAAGACAATATTTCTAACTCTTAAAACTTTTCAGTATCTGGGTAGTTGTTGGGACCACACATACACATGTACATGCATGCACACACATACACACATGCACACACATACAGAGATAGAGAGCACAGATTGAACTGAATAGGATGGGACCATACCTTAAAAGAAACTAAGGTGAGAGAGAAATGTAGGGGGAGGAAAGAGAGGGAAAGGGAAGGGGGTAACTATATGTAATTTAAGAGGCAGGTAGGAGTTTTTCTTAGTGGAGGGATAAAGAGGAGAGCTGAGAAAAAAAAACAAAAACAAGAAGTTTACCCTCATCACATTTGACTAAACGAAGGAGTGAAATGCACACTCATTTTGGTATGAAAACCTATCTTACAGTATAAGAAAGTGGGGGAGAAGGAGATACTGTAAAGGGGGGGATGATGGAGGGGAGGGCAAAGGGAGGAGGGAGCAATTTGAAGTCAACACTTGGGGAGGGACAGGATCAAGAGACAGAAGAGAAAAAATGAGGGGCAGGTTAGGAGGGATGGTAATCCAGTTAGTCTTACACAACACGACTATCAGGGAGGTCATTTGCAAAACTACACAGATATGGCCTATATTGAATTGCCTGCCTTCCCAAAGGGAATGGGTGGGGAGGGAGGGATGGGGAGAATTTGGAACTCAAAGTTTTAGGAACAACTGTTTAGTATTGTTGTTGCAACTAGGAAAGAAGACATACAGTTAATGAGGAATAGAAAGTCATCTGGCCCTACAGGAGAAAAGAGAAGATGGAGACAAGAGAAGGGAGGGATGACAGAAGAGAGGGCAGATTGGAGATAGGGAAAATTAGATTGCTTGGGGTGGGGGGAGGGGATAAAAGGGGAGAAAATTTGGAACCCAAAAATTTGTGAAAATGAATGTAAAAAATTAAATAAATAAATAAAATTTTAAAAAAAAGTATTATTGTTGCTTTTAGTGTTTGGAAACATTAAAATGAATATAATTTTTTTTCTCATGGTATATTCCTAAATTAACCCATTCAATAGTAATTGTATTTGTATATTAAAGAAAAATGTCCCTTTCCTCCTTTATATAAGTAACATCAAATATTCATGTTCTGATTGAAAAGGAACCTTTACTATTTCATTAGCAATACGTATTTGTGTTTGTGTGTGTTTGACTTTTACTTGACCAGAAGTTTTTTTCTAGTGCTACATATTTTTACAAGAAGCCTTTTCTATCTTGTAGTTGGCCTTAGCAGAATTATATGAAGATGAAGTTAAGTGCAGATCATCGTTTCAATCTGACAGACCCAAAACTAAAGTATTTAAAAGCCCAAGAACACCACCTCAAAGGTAAGTGTTCTTTAAGTTCTGTGATCTGTTATTATTAATCATAAGTTTAGAGATTTAGACTAGAAAAAAATAACTTCAAATCACTTTTCACTATAGTATAATGACCATGAGTCATTCTCATACCTTAAATTTTTACATATGTTTTAACATTATTTCCTATAGGCAAAATATTTTTTCATTGTTTTTTTTAAATCCATTCAGTAATCCCTTTTCCTTTTGATATCAATCAGTCACCATTTATTGAGCACCTTCTATGTGCCCAGCACTGTAAGTAGTATAAAACCCTTGCCTTCCTTCTTATTCCCGATATCATTCTTGTTCTGGTATTGCTCCCTCCTTGTTATTCTGATTTTGTTTTCTCTTCATTTGATATGTATAGCTCGAATTGATTTATTCTACTTAAGCCTCATTCAGTAGTTAACTCAGAAAATATTACTGTTGTTTTTAATTCCCCTGGGGTAATGTAATTGAGGGAACCTTTTCTTTCCACATTTGAAAATACTTGTCAGTTAAAGCATATATTACCCATACTACATGAACAGTCAAGTGCCACAAAGAGATAGTCCCCAAAGCCTCAGGAATAGCAGTTTTCCTAGACTCCTATCCCTGCTTCCAGACTGGTCCTTGCAACATTAATCAAGGTTGTGACTCTGTGGAGAAGGGACCCCCCCAAACAACAACTGACTGGCAAGGCAGGCAGACCAGGTTAGCTGAAGCAGCAAAGCTCCCAAGTGCCAGGTGGATCAAACCACCTTCACCACCACATCCTCTCAGATTGTGATGAAAATAACCTGGGATCATAAGTCCAAGAGCCTCATAAATAGCATAAATAGCTCACCTTGAGACCACCCTTCCTCCCACTTGACCTTTGCAAATATGATTAAAGGTAGCCATCATTTTGGAAAAAGATCTCAGCATCTCTACTAGCACCAACACCAGTTTCTAGTTAACTTCCACGAACAAATAAGGAAGACCCCTGAGATCATCAGTACTGTCTTGACCATCTGCCTTACTTCAAGCCTAACCCTTGCTTGCTGTGAGTTCTGTCCATTCGCAGTCTGCCCTTTATTTTAAGTATTTGGGGGAAATTTTCTTATCTGATTTCCTAAAATATCTTCTTTTTCATTGTAGCATGGTGCTATAGAATGAGTGTTAATTTTGGAGTAAGTATCTACAGTGAGAATATCTGTAGTGTCTATCTCCTTCAAAGGGTTGTTATAATGAGAGAATATAGATCCTAGAGGAGAGATCCTGAACCCCTCAGTTAAGGCACTGAGGACAAGCAGTCCCAACTAAAATTGAGTTTGACCCTTGTCCTGGTCCTTATGTTATGAATTGTAAAAATCTCATCCTGTCTCATGGGGATACAGGCATTAGAACAAGGTGAGCCCTCCCACTGCCGTGCCTGAGACCCATCCTCTACACCCAAACTCCAGAATTTTATCTCTTCCATGTTGACCTATTTGTGAACAAGAATAAAGTAATTTGAAGCAAGGTATTTTACCTTAACAAGAAGCTCCGAAAATATTATCCCATCATAATTGCAGAAACTATATGAGCTACTCTGCTGTCTTTTCAGTGCTGAAGAAGAGGCAGAACTATAGTAACTGTAGAAATAGCTTTTATTTTCAGTGCTGCTTCTTCAGGGTCATCAATTTTTTTCATGGAAGCCATGGCCCCCGAAGCAGAAAAAGACTGTTTATTTGTGGCTCATGTAACCAAACCAGACCCCCGAGCAAGTGAGAAGAGAAGTCTCCCCTTAAAGCTCAGAGTAGAATAATTCCTGAATTGATAATAGTGCCATGTTTTACCTATCTAGGACTGTCTGCTAAAATAGTAAGAGAAGCATGATTGAATTAGGAATAAAATTAGTGAGTAAGAAGGAATCTTATTTTTATTACCATTAAATATGGCTTACCTTTAACACGAGGAACTGTGGAAGTAACCAGAACTCTAACACTAGAAGAGAACCTTATTTGGGCATCAGCCTAGATGGCCTTCATCAACCTTGGTCACAGGGACAGGAATACCCAAGTATTTGACCCCAGATTGATCTTCCAGGAGAATGGTTAGATGGTAACCATAGTTCCTTGCCCAGGCCACTTACATGAGACTGTAATTGTCAAGTACTAAGAATGGAGAATATATAAGAAGAGTTAGAAAAATAAATCAGTTAACTCTCTATGAATTGGAAATAAATGCATAAATGAAGCCTCTGATCACGGCAGTCATATACCCAGTTCTCATAGTCACACTTTGAACTGTAAGAGGGTAAAGAGAACCTAGTCGGTCATACTCTGGCTCTAAACTAGAGGGCAGCTCAAGAAACTACCTTTCATTTTTCTGACCAGTTGGAATTCCTCTCTGACTGCCACATAGACACAGAGTTGTTCTTTCTACTTAAACAGACTGTAGATCCCTTTTTTGAGTTACATGATTCCTCTGTGTAGCACAGATGGACACATAGAAGATCCATGGATCACCTTTGTCCATCTGTGGCATAGAAGATATGGGATCTTTATAGCCAGTACCCATTTAAGGGATGGGGTGCTAATGACTATACCCCCTTGTCAGTTTGAGTCATGTAGACATTTCTGTGACAACTAAATGGATGCTTCTCAAGCTATGAGCATGGTCAGATTCTCCTACATGGCTGCTTCCCTCCCTATTTTGGAAATACGTATTTGTTTATTATATTTCCTGGAAACACAGGGGGTGTGGGAGTAGAATAAAGATGAACCTGGTTCATCTTTACATCAATGTAAACATTGATCAAGTTTCTAGAAAAAGATTTCCTCAGACATGGGACCGTGTAGGCCAATATATTTCTGTACCTCACCTTCGCACTCTCCACTTTCCCATCTTCATCTGGAGGTCCTGTGAAGTAGGATTCCTAGGGCCCAGCTAGGTCTTATTACCTCTTTTTATACTGTGTCCTCCATTAGGTGAGAGATTAAATATTCTTCACTTTACACTAGAGATGCAATAAAGAAACTTCAGTATATTCATCAGGTGGTTCTAAAAAAAAAACCACAATGTATTTAAAGTGTTTTTCAGGCCTTAAAGTGCTATTTATGTAAATGTCAGAAGCTAATTACTACTTTTTTCCCCCAAAGTCTCAGTAATTCTTAAATTTTCCTCTTTTCTCTGTTTTTTAGAATTGGTACATTTGTATGTGCAGCTTTCACATCTCTATCTAGTGGGTTGATTTCCTGGGCTTGTTTTTCCTGTTCCCTCTGTTATGCCTTCCATTCTAGTCTTCGGTGAAATAGTTTGTGTTTTGTCTTTTTTTTTTTAGTAAATCTATTGTCCAAAGTTTTATTAATCATACTCCATTTTGTTTTTATTGTTTCATATTTTTTCTGATTTCACTTTACATTCTTTTTCTTATCTGCTATTTTTAGAGAACACTTTAGCTCTGCTTTGGTGTTATTGTTAATGTTTCAGATATTTTTTCTACATTTTTGCTTCCATTTTTTTTTCTGGTATGAGAGAGAGGGTGTGGGTATGTTTATGTGCAAACCTGTGATTTCATTAGAGCATAGCTTCTGACATGTAAACATCAGTAATGCAGAGGAAGAATTCTTATTGGTCAAGAAGACTAAGAAATTTAGTCACTTTGCCATGGTTAAACAGATTGTTTATGTCAAAGGTAGGATTTGAACTCACATCTTTTTTATTCCAAGGTTGACCTTCTATCCATTATACCATACTGCTTCATTTCTTTTAATCCATACTGTTTATTTTTTCATTGTAACGAAACTTTTGTTTACTTATTTTGATCTTTCTCTGCCCATCCCCTCCCCAAAGTACACTCTCAAAGTAAAACAGCCAGTGTTTTGCAGTTTTTAGGTTTCTCTGTGAACACAAAGGAAAAAAAATTTTAGATTGGAATATGAATGCAGCCTTTTTTAATGGGAAAAGAGTTTCTTGGTCTTGTTCCGCTCACAGCACACAGTTTTTCTCAAAAAACTTTCCTGAAGCTTACCTTCTGTGGTGTTTTTCAGAAGCTCCTTGGTAACAAATTAATAAATTTTGGAGGAAAGAAAGAAAATAAGGAAAACTATTGTCACATTATTATCACAAAATATTAATGTTTTCATTGAGAAAGGTGTTTTGTACTATTAATAAAATGAAAGAATATTTTTAAATGAAAAAGTGTTTCTGCTAGATGTATTTCAGTGTCAAACATGTGGCTATAAATTTCATGAACCCTGTAGTTATAGTATCCTTTCTTTGTGTGTGGATTGAAGTTATATCAGACAGCTCTGCAAATTCTGATGTTAGTGATAGTGGTGTACCAACACTACCTCCCCTAATAATGCGGTGGATGCAAGAGTCTGTTTCCTCGATCCCTATTAGTTCCCAGAACAGATATTCCACGCCCCACGCCTTCACGTTCAGCACATCACCACCATCCTCAAAAGACTCCCTTTCCCAGAGAGAGAGGTCTACATCTACCCCAAATGTCCATATGGTCAGCGACACCATGCCAGTGGGAGTATAGAAGATGTAATCAGAGTCACAGTGAATCAGCCTCTGTGAGTTTAGCTCTGTCCAGTGGTACAAACAACCTGAGTCCAACTGGCTGGTCTCAGTTCAAAACCCCTGTTCTAGCTCACAAAGAAAGAGCCCCAGGATCCAGTACACAAAAAAGGGAAAAAAATTAGGTCATGTGGATAGAGAGATTCAAGTTCTTATATGGAAATAGAAGCCAGTGAAGTCATGCTATCAATCAGAATAGGGTCAGGTTCGTTTTGGACTGAGTGCAAGAGTAAATGGCACAGAGACGTTGCTGTGATACTAAAGGTCATTGATCCAACCCCAGAGCAGTGTTAGGCTTTCAGGAACAAATGCCCATCATAATGTTAACAATTCTGTTATTCATGGGCTACATGACTAAAGATAACCTGGTAGTTGTGACACAATGGCAATCAGGGGAGCAGTCCTTATAAATACCTCCTTGTCCAGGAGACCAGACTTCAGATGTCCATGTCCAGTTGCCCTAGAATTAGTGTGCATAACCTCTGTTGCTCATCATGGTAGCTTTTAATTTTTTAAATATGGATTTTATTAATATTTTGTTTATAAATGATCTATATTTCCCTAATGCACAGTCCCAGAGAACCATCCCTTATAAAAAGAATAACAAGCCACCAGTACATCCAGAAAGTCTTCTATGCTCATAGTCCCCTACTTCCACAAAGAATTAAGCAATGCCTTCTCATCTCTTTGTGGCTAACTTTGATCATTATAATTTTTTAAAATGAATTTTTGCTGTTCTCTTGTTTCAGCATTCCCAGTACATTGCTCTCACATCCCTTTATGTAGAGGGAAATAAGATTCTGCAAAACTAAACAACATATCAGAAAAAGTCCAATATCTTATACAGTATCATATATAAGGTCTCCCTACTTCTGCACAGGAGTGAAGGAAGGTAAATTCTCCTTTCCCTTATTTAGAGCCAAGCTTGCTCATTATCATTTCACAGCATTCAGTTTCAGTTGCTTTCTATTGCATTATTGTAGTTGCCTATATTTGTTGCATATATTGTTGTTGCATGTTTTCCTGGATCTGCTTACTTCATTTGGTATCTGTTTGTGTAATAATAATGACCACAGTTGCTAGCATTTCATATAATGCGGTGTTCCAGATGCTGTGCTAAGCACTTGACAATTCTCTCATTTGGTTCTTTCAACAGTCTTCGCAGGTAGGTGCTGTTATCCCTATTTTACAGACCAGGAAACGAAGGCACCTAGGTCAAGTGTCTTAACAGTCACACAGCTAGCTAGTAAGTGTCTGAGGCTCAATTGGAATTCACGTCTTCCGAATTCCAAGCCCAGTGCGTGTTGCACTAGAGCAACCCCTAATTGTCATAAGTATGTCATAAGTTCATATGTAAGTCTCGTCATGCTTCTCTGTAGTATCACTTAACAGTACAGAAATATTCATAACATTCATGTATAACAGTTTATTTAGTCATTTCCTAGAAGATAGGCATCCGTTTTGTTTCCAGTTAAATTACCCCGTGAATTTCATTCATTTCAATTTAGTGGACATTTATTAAGGACTGTCTATACACAGAGCACTTTGCTAGACATTAGGGAAGATGTAAAGACAAAATGGGGCCTGTTTTCATGGAGCCTGAAATTTCATAGGTAGGGACAATACAGAGATTATAACCATCTGAAACATTAAGTGCATTGGGCTCTGTTTTTATGTATCAAAGACTAAAGCGGGGAAGATCATCTCTTGACTGGAGGGATCAGGAAGATTTCTTGGAGGAAATGGCATTTATTCTGAGGTTTAAACAGTGAGAGAATATTCCAAAGATCAGGACAGCATGAGCAAAAGTATGGAAGTCAGAAAGTGAGTGTCAGGGTGGGTAACCATCCATTTTGGTTGGATCATAGGATTAATTATACAGAATGTGATTTTATACAAATGAAAATTATTTCACATAATAAAGCAAATGACAAAATGAACGTGTTTGAAAAAAAGTTAGGAGTCCGTTGGAAGGGAAGGGCTCAGAAGTTCATACAAATTCTTCTGCTTCATGATGAGAAGTTCCAGGGGACTGCTTGTGGTATCCTAAAAGCCAGGCCTATAAAGGCCTATCCAATAGAAATTATCATGGTTTTTATAGTCTTCCAATAGGAGAACTATAAGGAAGGCATTGGAATTTAAGATACAGTAAGTTCTGAATAATTCGAGTAATTTTTAACTTTTACATTCTCTACTTTTTGAAGACACAAATTACCAAAAAAAAGAGTATCATGGATTCAGTTAAAAGTAGCAATTTCTGAAATATTGCTTAGAATCAGTATACATATAGCCTAATTTGTTATAAGGGAAATAGATTTTTTAGAATATAATTGCCATGCTCAAGCCTTTGGTTTTATTTAACTCCATCTCTGACCTCTAATTATTTCCCTCTATTAGAGTGTTAAACAATTTTTTAAAAAAAGAAAAAGAGTTGACCCCCAAAGCTTTTATAATTAGCATCATTCAAATATTCCAAATAGTTACGTTTGACCACTGTTTTTATGTATTCACTTCACAAATTATTTATTTTGACACTGCCTTTTGAATACTGCTTTAGTTTCAGATTTTTATATTTTGTGATTATGTTTACATGGAACTAATGAATCAAATACTTTGGTCAAAAAAAGTTTTGTTTTTGATGCTCTATGTACAGCAGCCAGAAAATGTGTGTTAATTTGTATGTGGATGTGTATAAAGTTCTGTAGTCCTACATTACAGAACTCTGCAATATCTGAGTTTAAGCTACTTCAAGTAGAAGTCTTATCTTTTTGAACCAAATAAGAATTGTGACTCTTTTCTGTATTAAGTGTATTTTTATGGCTCTGTGGTCTCATTGATGTCAGCAGTCTTTCTAACAGTGCAGATTAGAACCTGTCATCTGTGCTAACCCCATCCTCCTTCCCCCATTTTAAAGATGAGGAAACTCAGATTCCAAATGATGATGAGACTTGGTCCAGATCAACTCAAAGAAAAGCTGAATTTCCTTGCATATTAAAGATAATTGTTTACATAATTTTTAAAATGTGTGCACATTTATTAATGTGTGTATGCTATGTTCCTGACACACAGAAATCTTAATTTTGAGAATCCGCAAAAATGACAATTATAATTGGTGAAATTTATGCAATACTTTTAACATTTATAAAAAGCTTTACATTTATTATTTCATTTGAACCTCATGAAAGGCTTCTGTGGTAGGTACTACAGATGTCAGTAACCCCATTTTCCAGATGAGGATATCGTGGCTCAGAGATGTTAAGTGCCTAGCTGTTGGTTGCACAGCTGTTAAGTTTCAGAGAAGGGATATAGTAGTGATAGTAAAAACAGCTGGCATTTATAGCATTTACAGTGTGCTAGGCACTATGCTAAGCACTTTGTAGCTGCTGTCTCATTTGATCCTCACAGCCCTGGCAGGTAGGTGAGATTATATAACATTGCCATTTTACAGAGGAGGAAGACTGAGGCAAACAGAGGAGGTGACTTGCTCAGGGTCATAGAGTTAGTGAGTGCCAGAGATGGGGTATAAATACAGGGCTTCCGACTTCCACTGTGCTGCGTGAAAAAAACTTCACCCAGACCAACTCTAAGAAATCATTAACGTCAAAGAAACAGGGATTGTACCAAATAGGAAAAAACAAAGAACTTTATTAAGGATACCACAGAGGGGAAAAAAACAACGGAAGTTGATAAACAAGAAAACAGCAAACAAATTAGGAAAGAAATCATTACAGTAAAATGCTGTAGTGTGAAAGAATAAGTGCAAGAAATGTCTGGTGCACAGGGAATTGTTTATAACAAAGTGTGACTCTCAGGGTGAAAGAAATGAAAGATCTTGAAGAGACCAAACAAGGCAAGCAAAAGACTAGAGTGAACGGTAAGAGAGGACCTCTCCAAAACAGTCAACTTCCTGAAAGAAGAAAACAGTTGATATGAAATTTAAAATATGCAGAGAGGGAAAGAAAAATTTCAGGAACAAAACTGGAAGATACAACTGGAAGAATGAATACATGACTGTCGAGGGCACCGCCATCCTGAGTCCCTCGTACCTACAACCTAGGAGTCATCCTGGATCCCTCAGTCTCACCCCGCTAGAACCGATCTGTTGCTAAGGCCTGTCGATGCCACTTGTGCAGCATACCCCAGTACTCCCCCTTCTCTCCTTCACTGATATGTCTTTAGTACAGAGCCTCAACACCTCAGTCCTGAATTACTGCAATATCTTGCTGGTGGATTTGCCTGCTTCAAGCCTCTCCATAAACTCCAGTGACTTCTTTCCTCTAGGAGCAAATACAAAGTGCTGTGTTTGGTGTCCAGAGCCCTACAGAACCTTGTTCCCCTTTACCTTTCCAGGTCTTTTTACACCTTAATCCCCAGAACGTACTTTTCAGTCTAGTGACGTTGGCCTTCCGGGCTTTCCATGAAGAAGATACTCCACCTCTCAGCTCTAGACATTTTCTCTGGGTGTCCTCCATGCCTGGAATGCTCTCCCTCATCTGCTCCAACCACTAGCTTCTCTGGCTTCCTTAAACGCCCAACTAAAATCCCATTTTTACAGGAAGCCTTCCTTTTTAATTTCAGCACCTTCAGTTACTTCCTGTTTGTCTTGTATATAGCCTGCTCTCTCTATATATATTGTCTCCTTTAGAGTATAAGCTCCTTGAGGGCAGAGGACTGTCTTTTGCCCTTTTGTGTCCTCTGTACTTAGCACAGTGCTGGCACTTAGTGAGTTTTAATATGGATTGATTGACAACATCTTATAATCCAAGAAAACTAAGCTCAGTGGTAAGCTGATAAGAAAGATTATTAAGAAACAGTGTGGTCACTGTTCAGTAATAGTTACTGTCAAATCACATAAAATGATGCTTGTTTGCCAGAAATCAAAAGAAAAGAATTGTTTTCTCCTATCCAGGAGATAACCTGAGACTTAGAAAAGAAAAGAATATTCTGCAAAGCAAAAATCAGTTTCATCCCCAAATAATTTAGGCTATATATATATCAAAGAAGAAAAACCGCAGGAGAATTGTTATCTCCTATCCAGGAGATAACCTGAGACTTATCAAGTCCGAGTATGAGAAACGGCAGTACATGGTGGGGGGGGGGGGAGGGCACTTCAGTATTGGAGCACAGTGTACAGAGGTTAATAGGTCAGAGCTGCAGTGTTAGAGTGGGGAAACGGGGAGGGATGGGAGGACTCAAGATCATGGTGAGGACAAAGAATGAGTTTAGGAGGATGGAGCCAGAGGGAGAGAGAAGGGCAGGTAATTAGGATCAGAGAGGGATATTTTAGAGTTCAGGATTTTGGAGATGACATCTCTGGGTAACGGTTACCCTGAAGGTGACGCATCAACTTTGGGTGACGGAAGTGAAATGAAGTCATGCCATGAATGTTAAGAAACGCTACACCAAGGTACTCAAGATCAAAGAGTTGAGCATCAGCATTGAGATTTTGAAATCTCCAAGTGGAAAAGCAGGCAGAGCAAGGATCAGGACTCTGATAAGAGTGAGAGCATGAGTCCGGAAGGATAAGAAGGTGTAAATATTTCATACCTTTTCAGTAAAATACTGACCTTTTTCCTTTTTTGATTTAATGACTTTTTCTAGTTCCTCAGACAGGTATAATCTTGAATTAAATTTAATCTTTAGATCTTGTCTTGGTATTAAACTCTCAGTTTGTTTCTGATAATCTGAATTCTCGCTTTGGCTTCCGTCACTTTCTTAATGTATTTTTACTTGTCTGCATACACAATGCCTCTTTAAGACCAAACATCTGAATGAAAGCAAAAAAAAAAGCTATACTACTAAATATCTTGCATAATTTTACCTTTTCTGATGGTGTTTACTATCCCAGGGCCATTTGTGCCTTCTGTCAGCTCTCTGCCCATTTAGTAAACTCAGAAAAGAATTAATTCATTGTTCTTGTTATTTTCCGTAAGGCTTTAATAAACATTATTGTACATTACAAAGCTCCAAGAAAATCAGTGAAATGACTCTTCTTTTATGGAAGGATTGGTTATAGATTAACATTTGATAATGTTATGCAAAATTAGGTGTTTTGATTAAAATGTGATTTACTTCTACTGCTAATAGTTTCTCACCATGGACAATATTTAAAGGTTATATTCACGTGAACATGAGTACGGTGGGCTACATATATCAGAACCTTCAAAGACAACTGGAAAAATTGTGAATGAACTCTTCAAAGAGGCAAAGGAACATGGAGCAGTTCCTCTGAATGAAACCACAAGAGCTTCAGGTGGTGGTAACAAATCTAAAGTAAGTGACAAATGTCATGTTTTCATTTAGAACTTAACTGAAATCTAGAAGTTACAAGATTTGCATTTTGATTACTTGCCCCACTTTTGTAATCTTTGTGCATTGTAATAGGATCTTTATACTTATTTATTTCTTTTTTTATTCTTATAGATATTTAAAAGTTGATTTTGTTCAGATTGTCTACAGTGGTTTCATAATTATTGAGAATGGGACATCATGGGCATTTTGAAGAGGAATACTTATTATCTTCATGCCTGTATAATTTATGTGCTCCAAATGAAGCTTAAGTTTTAGTTTTCAATTCACTACTAACAATCACATTGAAATATTCTATTAAGAGTTTTAAATAATTTCTTGTCAGTGTTGAAGATAGCTAATGGAATTATGTGGTCTCAAGAAGATAATATTTAAATATTAATCAGTAACCATTTTCAAGAGAATGAATTATGAATATAAGATAGATGAATTCATTATGCATGCCATGTTTTTAGCTCATAAACTAAATTACCTTAAATTAGAAAAACTATAGATATAGCTGCAGATATGTCTACAGATATGTGACACTCAAAAGTATTAAGTATGAGTTCAATGCCTGTTCCCCAATATAGCATATAAAACCACAGGTAAAATTGAAGCTTTTCCTGTGGTATCACTTTAAAATTTGATTGGGGTATTTATTCCTTATACCATTACTTTTAAAGTTTTTGTGATGAATTTAATTTGATGTACCATACACTTAATAAATGTCAGTGTTTACTCCATTCCCTTTTCTGTATTTAAGGTTATTTAAACTGAATCATCAGCTTTTAAGTCTCTTGGTTTTTCCTCCACAGAAAAATTAACTTATTGCCTTAGTTCTTTATATCACAGGGCCTCTGGTCTAATATTAAGCCTCCTTATTAATTAGGTAAATAAGCCTAATTACAGATAATCTAGTTCTTAAAAGGTTGTGTTAATTAACATTGAAACTAAATGAAATTTTAGCTTACACATAAATTTAATTTTTTTAGTCATTTTTGGGTGGTGGATATCGATTGGGTGACTCCTCTCGAAAGAGATCAGAGTATGTCTATGGAGAAAATCAACTACAAGATGTAAGTGAAATATCTGAAATTTACAAATTTTTGAAAATTGACTTCTCGTTATCAGTATCTTATGGTTTAAGGAATATTATGATTATACTTTAGATGGACTTTTTTTGTTTGATTGGGTTTTAGGTTTTTTTAAATATTTAAGAATGTTTATAGTAGTTTTTAATTGTTCACAGGATCTGAGAATAGTAGATTTAGAGCTGGAAGAGATATTATTGTTCCTCTTGTCACTAGAGCATTTCATTCCCCTGTCATTTTACAGATGAAGAAACAGGCCAAGGAGGTTAAGTGACTTGCTAAAAGTCGTAGTGGGAATAAGTGGAAAAGTTAGAATTTGGAACTTCGGCCTTTTTCTACAAACCTAGTACATTTTTTACTACATTACACTCTTCCTATAAAACTTTATTTTGAATCCTTACCTCTAACTCAGTCTCATTCTTTTTTAAATTGTTCAAAGTAAAATTTATAACTAAAAATAAATTTTAAACTGTATACTGTCCAGATCTGTTATTTATTCATTATTGATTGAGACCAGTTTAAATAAGGCTTAAATAAGCATGTCATAATCTCAGGCTACCTACTGATAGTGAGGTCCTTTTTTTTTAAGCTGTCATTTCACAGCCTTGATGCTAGCTATTATTAGAACTTTAATGTTACCATGATCTGTTTTGTCTCTGTAGAAAAATCTATCAAGATCCTAAATGAAACTCAGAACATTAATTACAGAGATATTTTGAATAATCCAAAGGAAGGAGAAAAACTAATATTTTGAAGTTTTATGAATAAATCAACAAAAATATTTAGGAAAGACTATTTACAAATGTCTTATAATGTTGCAAAAGGCAAAAACCCCAGCTGTTCACGTCGATTACTACAATATTTTAAAAAATGATATCCAGTATTCATATAGCACTTCTAAAGTTTATAAAGTCATGTTGTATGTGTGTGCATGTGTGCGTGTGTGGTGCCTCTGCAGGGGTGTGTGCGGGTGTGATTTGATTGTCACAAAAACTCTGTGAAATAAGTGCTGGAGTTATGATTCTCATTTAACAACTGAGGAAATGAACTGACAAAGTTTAAATGAATTACATATACCTAAGCCAGTCTCAGAGCTTGAGCCCAGAATTTCCTAATTTAATTTAAAACTAGTGCTCTGTGAGTTGTGTTCTAAGGTCTTTAAAGCCACTTTGAACACTAATTCTATTATGCTCAAATACATTTTCAGATTCCTCAAGCTGATTGATCTCATTTATTAATTATAAGGGCTGTTATATAGCAGATTGTTGGCTTGCCTTATAGTCTTTTCAGCAGTTTGCATCTTCCTACAGTGAAGCTTGTAGGCAATAACGTATTATGGATTAAAAGCTGTTCATCCCAGAATATAAGCTATGAGAAAGAGATCCTGTTGTCACTATATTTTATGCAAATTCTACCATTTATCAAAATGGTTTTGAAACTTAATGGCAGGAATTGCAAGTCTTAACATGGCGTATTAGAGGACCCTTGGTTAGTTCTTAGGCTGAATCATGAGCTCAGATTTAAGCTGGGCTCAAGATGGTTTTATATATACATAACAGATGATGCTTTTAAGATATAGCGGCCCCCTCTTAACAGTAAGTTATCACTGATCAGATGGATTGCAGACCTTTAAGGCATTTTGAGAACTTTATGATTCCTAAAGAAAACAATCACATTTTAATGTTCCACTTAGGGAAGAATGTTAAGTGCAATTTAGGAATGATATAAAGTTTGAATTTGTATGTTTGTACAATTTAAAATTATGCTCTGTTAAGGTAAATAAGTGAACTCTGCAGATAACAAAAATGACTTTCCCCTCCCATTTTCTCTCATTTTGATGCTAAGAAGCAAAAGGAAAAAAAATGTAAAAATTGAAGTGAAAAGAAGAGAATTGGGTTGGGGGGAACCTTGCGCCTACAGTCTTGGCGATATCAGTGTCACACCAGTTCATGAGAGTGTAGAAGTTCTTAGAACTGTTTTCAATTGCCTGTAATCACTGTTACAGGAGGTTACCTTAACTACAACTTTCTGTACCATTAAATTCCCTTTGCAAAAAATCCCTGTTCTGTGTGTTCTATCTCCGTTGACCCTCAGGGGCTTCATGTTAGAGTGGTGGGAACTAAGTTCCATAATGTGATTGATGGTTGCAGAAACTCCTCTTTGCTGTCTCCTTTCCAATGTCATTCAGGGATTTTGAAAGGTGGTAGTGTGAGCAAGATGAACTATAATTTACATAACTAATAAATTCTGCAAAAGAAGATGTTATTCTTGTACTACCTAGTTCAGAGAATTGTGAGGGAATAATTTATAAATTATTAAAAATGTATATGTGTGTATATATCATCTGCTTCTTTATTATAAATTGATAAGCCAGCTCTGAATAACACAAAGTTGAATGTTTACTCTTGATTGCTTGATTGCATTAAATAATTAACTTGAAACCAGGTCATGAAGAATACTTGAAAGAACTGAGTACATTTAGCTTAGTAGGTTAAGACTTTGATGTATCCTAATATCTGCTTCAGATATAGTCAGCAAGGTGGTACATGGAGTGCTAGACTTGAAAGACCTGAGTTTGAATCCTCCCTTAGGTCATATACTAGCTGTGTGACCCTGGTTAAGTCATCTAACCTTTTGTGCCTCAGTTTCTTCATCTGTAAATGAAATAATAGTAGCACCTACCTTTTAGGATTGTTGTGAGGACCAAATGAGATGGCGTATGTAAAGCACTTTGTAAAATCTTATAATGCTATGTAAATGCTAGCTGTTATTATTAAAATGATTATCCAGAAAAAGGATTAAACATTTTATGTAGCTGCAGAGGATAAGACTAAGGCTAATAGGTAAAAATAACAAAGAGACAGAAATAAGAAGGAACTTACTAACAATTAAGGCTAACCAGAAATGGAGTTGGCTTTCATGTAAGGTTATGAACTCCTCATCATTGCATCATAGATCTAGAACTGAAATGGACCTCAGGCCATCGAGTCTGGTACCTTTATTTACAGATGATGAGAGTGAGGCATAGAGAGTTTAGTGATTTGCCTAAAGTAACAATAAATTTCACAAATTTTATACATGCTTACTATTGTAACATCTTTCCCTTCCATTATTCCTCCAGTTCCCACTCTGAAGTTGGAACCTAAAAAGATATCTACTGCCCTCAGAGTCTAGGGATAACTTTATGGGGTTTTAATTTCTCCCCCTCAATCCTTTGGACCCTCACTGGGATGCTTCCCATTAACAAATAATTTGTAAGCTTAATTAGCTTTTAGGGAAAGTATTTACTAAAATGGTGTGGTAAGAACACTTGGCCTTACAGAATAGCAAATATATTCTACATCCATGGGAAGAGTAGATTCAAACTTAGAGTTACAGTGGCAGTGAAGCACACAAGTAGGGAATACCTGTGGCACATGGGTAAATCACAACTTCTGGTACTATTGGTAGACCTTTCTTCCTTCATAGAATCCTTACACAACTCTCCCTAAGTATAGATATCTGATGGACAGGCTACTCATCTGGGCCCCAAGGATGAATTTCTTTCTTAGGTCCATAACCAGTACTTTTCTCTGCTGTAACAGCTCTTCTTTCTGCACCCATCTGACTTCATTGTGTTTCTCTACCTGCAATTCAGACATTTCCCTTGTCATCAGCCCCTGCCACACAGTCCTACCTGGACATTTAGACCTTTGAGAACTTTTAAGATTGCCTGGACACTTCTAACTTGAGATGCTTGTTTACCAAAATTCAAAAAAGAATCAACTACAGAGAGGTAGTAACATTCTTGGGGTTGCCATGGTCAGATGAAGGAATGAGGATAACTATCCCTCCTCCCCACCAAATTCTTGGTAAATAGCTAACTCACAGCCTTGAAGGAAAAAAACACCACAGAGAGGCAAGTTGCTCTTGTTGTGTATCTATTGAGTTCTGTTTCAGCAATCAGTTAGGGAACTCTTGGACATCTCCCATTGCAAACTCCTGAGTCATCTGCTCTTCAGCTCGGCAGCCAGCTGTGGGACTCTTCATCATTTCACAGTGTAAGCCTTTCAATCACAAATGACCAAAAGCATGCCCCCAGAGTGTCGTAGGGTCAACTGGACCAAAGCAGAGGGTTTCTATACTATCCATATTACATGCTTCATATTTCAGATATATCTACTAGAGTGCTGTCTGCCGAAAGTAGAATGATTATCCTTCAGAAAACTGAAGAACAAACATCAGTCTCTCTTGGATCTGTTTTACCACCAGGGAAGAACTAGTTGATCAGATAGAAATTATAAGACACTGAGGGCAAATTGACTACTTCATCTTAAGAGTTTGTGACAGAAAAGAAAAAAAAAACCTGGAAATGCCCTGATATGCACTCTATATTTTGGAGAGCGCATTTTAAAGATTTCAAAGAAAGGGTAGGTACCAGTCCTATGACCTAACATTCTACAAGGGAATTCGGAGGTATGGGGAACTCTGAAGAATGAAATCCTTTAGACTTAAAGAGAAATAATTCTAATGAGGAGGAAATGGAGGAATTGTCTAAAGAAACCAGTGTGATTGCATGGGAAATTCCTTATTCAAATGAGATTTTAAATAATTCAGATCTCTGATCACACTCTTTTGGAAGTTCCCTCCCATGAAGCAGATAGCTGCCCACGTATTCCTCTCTATCTTGTGCAAGTCTTGTCTTGCTCTCATATAAGTTTGCCATTGTCCACCCAAGCAACCTTCCTTGCAGTGTCCTGACGGTATGAGGATAGCAGTAAAGCATTCCTGCTGTCCATCTGCCATGCCTTGCTCTTGCCATATAACCAGATTATCTTCTTTCTTCTCCTGTCAAACAATTCTTTGATGATGTCTTGTACTCCTGCTCTCCTCAGGTTCTTCATTGGTTATGTGTGGCGGCCTCTTCATATCCACCATGAGCATTTCCATTGCCCTTGTTGTAGTATTCATTTTTAATTCATTGGAGAATATCATATTCCATGTCTTACTCCTCTACAGCAGCACTAGGTAGAATATAGATGTTAAAAAGATGTGCCTTTGCTTACATGGGAGCTTTGAGGTCAGTAAAGGAATATTGCAAATTTTCTGAATGGCATCCAAGTTGCTCTCCTCCTGTTTAACTGTGAACCTCCTGTTTAACTCTGGGCATCTGTATTGTCTGCTTCAGATGTAGATTTTGATGAACAAGCTCTATAGGTTGTTTGTCCAAATATGTTTTATAGCCTGAGCAATAGACATTCTTCACCAACTTGGTTTTACCTATGTGCATAGTCAAGACAAATTCTCTTCAGTGATTATAGATCTCTTCCAGGAGGCTCTGCAGTGTTTTGGGGCTTGATGCAATCAGCACAGTGTCAGTCTGCAAACAGGAGCGTATGGAGGATCTCATCATCCCTAAGGAACTCCTCTTTGACCTGGACTCTGCACTAAATCTCTTCCTTCACAGTAGTGAATACTTTTGGTGAGCATACATCTCCCTGTTTTATGCCTCGCCTAATGTTTATTGCCAAATGACTGTTGAAGAGGGTTATTTCTTTTGTTATGTTGTCCAGAGAGTCTTGAATGATTTTGATGAATGGAGGGAAAACAGTGTGTTATAAAAGGACCTGTAAGGAAGCATTTGATTCTGCTGATTCAAATGCTTTTTCATAATTAGCCTTCAGTAAGCACAGGGATTTAAGGATCATCTGTTGTTGAATATCACTGCCATAAGCCTACTTGTTCCCAAATAATACCCTTAAGGACACCCTCAGTTGTGTACAGATGACTCTCATAAGGCTTTTGTTTAGATAGGAAAATACGGATATAATTGAATAGTTATTGATATTCTCTCAGTTGCCTTTTTTAGTATGAATAAAGTCTTAAAGTTTTTTTCCATTCTTTTCATTTTTTCTCCTCTTTCAGATACCTAATATGTAGGACCTTCATTGCCCCATAATTACATCTTCAATCACCATGGATCTCCCACTCTATACATTTGATATATTCCAGTTGCTTTCCCCATCTTTGTCCTCTATAATGCTGTTTCTGTTTCCTTTGAAAGCATATCTGGGGCTGCAGTATTAGGGTTCACAGGTGGTAGTTTCATTGTCCTTGCTGATGAAAACCACTAAATGATGTCTAAAGATCTTTTCTATTTTTCTTCTGTTCATAGTCTTCCTTCTGCTTTCAGTCCTTTAATGCACCTGAGATAATTTTGATTAATTGGATATCTTACTGAACTTTCATTAAACTGGCTTTTATCCTACATTGCATCTCTTTGCTTTACAAAATGATCCTGCTCACAGTTATCCTCCATCTTCCATGAGATTTTACAATTTAGTTTTTATTCTTACTAGTGTTGTCTTAGAGATGGTTGACATCCACCTCAGTTTGGCAAATAAGTCACATGTTGCTGACTAATGTGCTTTCTGGCCCTTTTTGGTCTCTTTTTTGTGCCAATTTCTTTGCAGAATTAATTGAATTTCATTCTTAGCAACCATTGTGTTAGATAAGCTGCAGTTATTTTCATAGTGTTCTTTTTGCAAATATTTATCATTTGTGCTGTAGTACATGGATGACAAAACTTCTTATATGTGTGTCTTACTACTTCGGGGCGTACGATAAAATCTAATCCATCAAGTCCTTTCTTTGTATCTTCAGAAAGTATAGTAATGAACCATCCTTCCATTTTGCCACACCTTCCTCCTTTCTTCTATTTTCATTTATAACAAGACTGTCTAGATCCTTTTGATTGGATTTTTCAGTAATATGTTCTCATTAGTCATTGGGCAAGCATCTCACATTTAGAATACCAAAAGGCAAATTAAAGTTTATTGACAAAGCAGAAACTGATTTTTAGCACCCTTTAACACCTTTTACCTCTCTGTCTGAAGATGTGGAAGCAGGGCCAAGGAAAACTAAGAAGATACTTTTTTCTTTGTTTCATTGGTTGCTACCCCAAACAGATTTCATTACTAGTTGGCCAGCCTACTGATCTTTCCTTACTTAGCTAAACTGACACTTGGAAAAGAGACTCATTCTGTTGTCAGACCTATGTGCTAAGCCTCTCCAGCACAGTAGAGTCTATCAGAGCTTATGTTCTGCTTGCCTAGCCCTAAAGAATCCATAATCGCCTCTGCATCAGAGTAGAACTTTGTGTTAAATGTTCAATGTTCACATTCAAAATGTAGAATGAACAACAGAAAACAGGTTCAGTCGACAAGCAAATCTAAAACAGGCCTTATCTTAGGCACTATCTTAGGCACTAGGGATTTAAATACCAAAATTGAAATAATCCTTGTACTTAAGGAGGGTACATTCTAATGGGAGAGAAAAGGTATATATGTAAGTATGTACAGAATATAAGGAGAATAAATACATAGTAGTTAAGGAGTGAAGGCACAAGTAGTTGAGAGAATCAGGAAAGCTTTATGTAGAAGGTGGTACATGAGCATGAATGTATGGCATAATACTGTAATAGTGGTGTCGGGAAAGCTGAAGCTCAGAATGAGCAGGGGCTGATGGAGAAAACAAAGAACAACAAGGATGTTGGCGTTCTTTTCTCTTTGAGGGGCTAGAGTGGGTTTTGGCTTGGGGGTGTTTTTTAAAAACCATTTTTATCAAATAAAGGGCAAAGACCATTTAAATTGAATGGAATAATAACTAGGGATTTTGAAGCGGAGGCTGTTACATTGTATAAGGAATTCTTTTTCAGGTTTGCATTTTACTAGGTGGATATTGAGGTCCCTTCCAACTCCGATACACTGGAAAATTACTAATTTAAAAGTATGTGTATATTTCAGCACAGATTATATAAGGCACAGTACCCAAAAAAAAGTATCACTCATTTGATGCAGTGCACATTTTATAAAATCTATCCTTATTAGCGATCTCATCCAAGTTCTTGATTGTAAGACTGAAGTTGATGTTAATTTCCTGAGTAAATTATATAGTTTATTATATGACCCACAAGTAATTTTGGCAATTTTAGATTATATAATCTGCCAAGCAATAGAATGGTTTCTGATATGTTTTGTCTTTTGGCTATGATAGAAATAGTAGTGTGTCCTCTCTTAAATTAAATGAATGACTCTGTGTTGTTAGATAAGTTAATATTTGAAATATAGTTATTTAGCCAAAATGTTTATTTTTACATGTTTAATTATTTGTTTTTGCTCAATAGGTTCAAATTTTGCTCAAACTTTGGAGCAATGGTTTCAGTTTAGATGATGGAGAATTAAGATCTTATACTGATCCAACAAATGCTCAGTTTCTGGAGTCTGTTAAAAGAGGGTAAGATATATATACATATTGGTGATAATCTATCATTTGTGCAGTATTGAAAAAATGGGGATTTTTAAAGAATTATTATGATTTAGTAGTATACCTAGAGTTTTCATGGAGTGGCTATTGAAATGTCAAACATTTGATAATACTAGGAAAAATCATTGTGTGTTTCTCCCTATTCAAGTGGCTACTTCCTGAATCTGTAGTTTATTTTACTCTTTAATTTATTCGTTATAAAGCTGTCAGTGTTTCAAATGCTCATGTGCTGTAAGAACTCTTGTCAGAGTTTCTGGAATGCCTTTGGGAAGTACGATGGAGAATAATTGCCATTTCCTGAAAATTCACAACAAATTGTTTCATGAGAAGTGGTTTGTTTCTAAAGAGAGAAACTTTTGTTTATTTTATGCCAAGTCTGTTTAATCTTGATGATTTAGTACTATTCTCTAAATGGATTAGTATGTAGCTCCCCATACACTAAGCCACTGTCCTGCTTACTATTGACAGGGTGACTCTCAGTGCATGTATGCCTGAAATTCAGCAACTTATGTTAGAAATCTATTAAGTGGCATTTACTACTGGCAGAAGATTTCAAAAGGTTAGTGCGAGAAGAGGATAAACTCTAGGTATTTTCAGTTTTTTTTAAAATATAAACAATCAGATTATACTCAGATACTCTGCAGTTAGGGACTTTGTAGGGGGTTATTTTGAAGCCCTTATCAAGTATTAGTTGATAATAATGTAATTTATGTTGCACTGTTTTTTTCATTGAATTCTATTTTATTTTTTGTTTCAAATTCTCTCCGTCTTCCTCACAACCTATTCCATCCATTGAGAAGACAATAAATAAAAAATCCATTGCAAATGCAGTCATGGAAAACAAATTTCCACATTAGCCATTTCTCCTCGCCCCAATATGTATTCAATATGTATTACATCAGTTCTCTATATGGATACGAATAGCACTTTTCAGTGTGAGTACTTTGGAATTGTGGTGGGTTATTGTGTTGATAAGAATTAGTCTTTCATAGTTGATTATAGGTACAAAATTATTGTTACTGTGTAGATCTGGTTCTACTCACTTCACTCTTTATCAGTTCATTTAAGTATTCATATTTTTTCTGAAACCATGACCTTCCTCATTTTTTATAGCACAATTGCATTCTGCCACATTATGTACCACAAGTTGTTCAAACATTCCCTAATTGATGGGCATCCCCTGAGTTTCCAGTTTTTTGCCACCACAGAAAAAGATGCTATGAATATTTTTGCACAAATGGGTACTTTTGCTCATTCTTTCATCCCTTTGGGTTATAAACCTTTTAGCAGTATTACTGAGTTTAATCCCAAATCACTTACAGCTCCACCAGCAGTGCTCGTCTACCTGTTTTCCTATATACCCTCCAGCATTTGTCATTTTCCTGTACTGTCATTTTTGCCAATCTGATGGCTGTGCAGTGGTACCTCAGAGTTTTTTTAATTTGCTTTTTTCCTGATTTTTAGTGATTTAGAGTAGTTTTTCTTATGGCCATTGATAGATTTGATTTTATCCTCTGAAAACCACCTACTCATATTCTTTGACAACTGTGCTCTTATCAATTTGGTGCATTTCCCTGTGAAATGAGACCTTTATCAGAGACACATGTTGCAAAGATTCTTTTCCCAGTTTCCAGCTTTTCTTCTAATTTAGGCGCATTGTTTTCATTTGTGCAAAAGCTTTAATTTTATGTAATAAATATTATCCATTTGACCACCTTTGAAACTCTTTTGATTGTGTTGCACACTATTAAGCACTTCATATGTGTGAGCTGTATTTACTCTTGCCTTTTACAGAGCTATAATAGTATAAAATTGTATTTATCTCTAGGAAAAGTATCAAAATCAGACATTTTTTCTGAAGGCTAAGTGGTTTAAAATATTCTCTTGAAGCAAGATAGAATTTATATAATCCCTCAACAGCTCTTATCTTATTCCTAGGATGCCACTAGAATATCAAAGGGGAGGAGTCTTTGTATCAAAGGGATAAGAGCCTAGAAGAGAATTTTAGCTAAGTTTTCTTTACCTTGAAGAGTGAGGATATTGAGAGACTAAAGAAATCCCTGACACAGTTCAGGTAATGTCAAGTCAAAAAAAGTTGACCCCTTTTCTGCAATATGATATAGTCACCTGCCTTCACTTGTGGGATAAAGATGGAAATTTCCCATTGTTTTCAAGAGCAATGATTTTAGCCCCTTAGAAATGGCAGAAATTTCCAAGGACACTTGCCAGGTTTCATATTATGAGTGATTGAGCTAGAATACTTTCTTTCCTTTCTGGATTACAGAAAGTGTCAGAACTTCCATCTAAAAAGTCATACACCTCAGTTGTTGACTGGTTATTGTCAGACTCCGTATTAATTTAGTTCCCAATCTTGTTGATTATATTCCTCAAAATCCCTTTGATTCATTACCTTCTCTGCTGACCGCAAACAAATCCTGGTCTAGACTGTCTCACTTCTTCCCTGAACTATTGCAGTGTTCTCCTAATTGATCTCTCTGCTCTCCCCTCTGCAGTTTATCCTCCAAACAGCTGCCAAATTGATACTCTTAAATTGCATGTTTAATCATGCCATTTCCCTGCTCAAGAATTTCAGTGTTTCCCTAGTTTTTAGACTAAAATACATCCTTCTGTTTGGCATTTTTTGAAAGGCCTTTACAAATTGACTCCAACCTATCTGTTCTTTCTTTCTTAAAAAAAAAAATTTCTTTTTGATTGCCTGTATCATTAACATTCATTTTTTAAAGTTTTAAGTTCAGATTTTCTCCTTTTTTCCCTCCTCTCCTCATTGTGAAGGCAAGTAATTTGATATAGGCTATACGTGTGCAGTCTTACAAAATGTATTTCCAGATTAGTTGTGTTGTAAAAGAAAACACAGACCACAAAAAAAAAACTAGAAAAATAAAGTTAAAAAAAATACATGCTTCAATCTGCATTCAGACCCCATCAGTTCTTTCTGTGGAGGTGGATGGCGTTTTTCTCCATAAGTCCTTCAGAGTGGTCGTGGATCGTTGTGTTGCTGAGCACAGCTAAGCCATTCACAGCTGATCATCACACGGAGTTGCTGTGACTGTGTACACTCTTCTCTTGGCTCGCTCATTTTGCATCAGTTCATAGAAGGCTTTCCAGGTTTTTCTGAAGCATCCTGCTCATCATTTCTTACAGCATCACAGTCATCTGCAGCTTGTTTAGCCATTTCCCAATTGATGGGCGTCCTCTCAGTTACCGGTTCTTTGCCATCACAGAAATAGCTGCTATAAATATTTTTATCCATCTAGATCCTTTTCCTTTTTTTTTTAAATCTCTTTGGGAAACAGATCTAGTAGTAATATTGCTGAGTCAAAGGATATGCAAGGTTTTCTAGCTCTTTGGGCATAGTTACCATTTATCAATTGGGGAATGACTTGTGTTCATATAAATTTGACTCTGTTCTCTATCAGAGAAAACTCGCTGTGACTTTTTTACAGTTATGATTATTAACTGTGTATTTCTCTCTGTTCTATTTTCACCCTATTTATTCTCTCACCTCTCCCCTAGTCCCACCACAGAAGTGTTTTGCTTCTGACCACCACTTCCCCCTATCTTCCCTCTCTTATATCATTCCTTCCCTCTCTCTTATTTCCTTTCCTTCCTACTGCCTTGTAGGGTAACATAAATTTCTATATTTAACTGACTGTGTATATTATATCCTCTTTGAGCTATTTCTGATGAGAGTAAGATTCAGGTGTTATCCATCACCCCTCCCCCATCTTCCCCTCCACTGTAAAAACTCTTTGGGATTCTTTTTGTAAAATAATTCATATCATTCTGCCTCTGCCTTCTCCCAGTGCTTTCCTCTTTTTCACCCCTTCATTTTATTTTTTTAGTTATCCCATCATAGTCAACTCATCCCCATGTCCTCTGTCTGTGTATAATGATAAAATTCTTAGGACTTACAAGTAACATTTTCCCATGTAGGAATGTAAACAGTTTAACCTTATTGAATCCTGTACGATTTCTCCTTATTTACCTTTTTATGCTTCTCTTGAGTGTTATGTTTGAAAGTCAGATTTTTTTATTCAACTCTGGTCTTTTTATCAGGAGTGCTTGAAAGTTCTCAATTTCAGTAAATATCCATCTTTTCCCCTGAAGGATTATACTCAGTTTTGCTGGGTAGGTGATTCTTGGTTGTAATCCTAGCTTCTTTACTGACTAGAATATCACATTCCAAGCTTTGTTTATCCTTTAATGTAGAAACTGTAAATTTTGTGTTATCCTATGGCTTCATGATATTTAAATGATGCCTTTCTGGCTGCTTGCCATATTTCCTTCTTCATCTGGGAGCCCTGAAATTTGGCTGTAATATTCCTGAGAGTTTTCGTTTCATCTCTTTCTGATGGATTGGTGAATTCTTTCAATTTCTATTTTAGTCTAGAGGATTAGGGCAGTTTTCCTTAATAATTTCTTGAAATAAAATGTCTGGGCTCTTTTAAAATTGTTTATTGATCATGGCTTTCAGGTACTCCAAAAATTTAAAAGTATCTCTCCTCAGTCTATTTACTTGGTCAATTGTTTTTCCAATGAAATATTTCACATTTTCTTCGTTGTTTTGACTTTGATTTATTGTTTCTTGAAATTTTGTGTAATCATTATATTCCACTTACCCAATTCTAATTTTTAAGGAATTATTTTCTTCTGTGAACTTTTTTACATCTTTTTCCATTTAGCTAATTCTACTTTTTAATGAGTTCTTCTCTTCAGTAGATTTTTGTGCCTCTTCTCATTTGGCTTGTGCTGTTCTTAAGTTGTTATTTTCATCATCATTTTTTGTACCTCCTTTACCAAGCTGTTGACTCTTTTTTCATGATTTTTTTGCATTTTTCTCATTTTTTTTTCAATTTTTACTCTCCCTCTCTTATTTGATTTTTAAAATCCTTTCTTAGTTATTTCAGGAATTCTTTTGGGGTCTGACATGACTTCATATTTTTCTTTCAGTCTTTGGATGTAGCAGTTTTGATTTGTCTTCAGAGTTTGTGTTTTGAACTTTCCTGTCACCATAATAACTTTCTGCCATCAGGTTCCTTTTTGTTTGCTCATTTTTTCAGCTTATTTCTTGACTTTCAAATTTATGTTAAAATTGGGCTCTGCTCCCAGGGCACAAGCTTCAGGTTTTTCATGCTGCTGTTTTCAGAGCTAATTCAGGGGGAGAGGGTGTCTGTAAGTTTTCAGCTCTTTCAAGGTAAGATGAATTGAGGAAAGGTATGATCATTGCTCTTCTGACCTATACTCTGGTCCTTGAATGACCATAAGCACTTTTTCTGCCCTGGAACTATGACCAGGGTCCCCACTTTTCTGCAGCCACAAGCTCTCGAGTTCTAGTGTTCCTCCTCACTCTAAGACTATGACCTGGAACCAAGTATGGGCAATGCAGCAGAGTCCTGTACCTCATGTAAGCGGAGGGTCCACTGTAATCTGCTTCTGACAAGTTGTCCAACCTTCTTTACCATCTCTGTGTCCAGAGCTTTTGAAGCTTCTGCTGTTGATTCAGTCACTCCCAGGGCCTGCTACTGGCTTGCAGGGGCACAGCCTATGCTCCATTCTCACCACAGTGAAATGGACCTTTCTTACCAACTTTCTAAGTTGTCTTGGGCTAGAAAATTGTAGGAACTATCAGAAAAGGGACAGAAAAGCATGGTTAGAGGTAGTATGGGTTAGTTTGAAGCCTGGCCTTTGCCTTCTAGTCATTATCAAGACTTCAGAAAATGGGAAGAATGTCCCCTTTTATTACAGTTTATATTCCTTATCCAAGCCCTTGAAATTTTCTGTCACCTCTGTGCTGTAAATGCCCCCATTTTAGCTTCATCTGTGTTACTGAAGAGCAATCAAAAGGTCATAAACAGAATGTTAATGACTGCATGAAGAATGGCCAAGTCTGATGTCCTTTTCTGCATTCTCATGCTTCTTGAGCTCCCAGCAGCCTTGCATGCTGTCATTCGCGCTCTTCTTTATAGGTGTTCATCACACTTCTCCTGTCAGACTGACCACTCTTTGTTAACCTCATTGCCAAATTTTCATTGTCTGTGCATGATTCTCAGGTCTCTTTATTCAGCTCAAACTTCTCCTCTGATGTCTGGTCTTGCATCTCCAACTTCCTATAGAGATCTCCAGTTTCTTGTCCCATTGGTCTTAAACTTATTGTGTCCAAAACTGAACTCATTATCTTTACTGCTAAACCTTCTCCTCTTCCCAACTTCCCTCTTACTCAATGTTGAGAGCGCTACAATCTGGGTGAAATTTTCCACTCCTCATTCTGACCCACCTCCTACTCCTTATTCAGTCATTTGTCAAAGCCTACTATTTCTACCCTTACACATCCCTCATACATGCCCCTTTCTTTCCTCTGACTGTGTCACCACTCATCTCTACTACTGCAGTAGCTTTCTCTTTGGTCTCCTTGCCCCAAGTCCTTCCCATTCCAGTGGGTTCTCTGCTCAGCCATCAAGGTGAGCTTCATTAAGCACAAGTCTGAACCTTTGCTTTGCTTTGCTTTGCACCACCTCATTCAAAAAAGCTCCAGTGGTTTCTTATTGTCTCCAGATTAAATATAAAATCCTTGTTTGGCTTTTAAAATTCTTCATAACCTCTCCTACCTTCCTTCTTACACCTTACCTACCTCCATGTACTCTGTGATTCAGTGACATTGGCTTCCTTAGTGCATCTTACACAGAATTCTCCATTTTCCAACACTGAGCATTTTATGTGGCTGTTTCCCATCCCTAGAACTCCCTCCTTAGCTCCCCTGGCTTCCTTCAGGTCTCAGCTGAAGTCCTACGTTCTGCAAGAAGCCTTTCCCTAGGCCTTTTTTCAGTGAGCTTACCCCCAGTTTATTCTGCGTATCTTGTTTGTACATGGTTGTTTGCATGTTGTTGCCCTCATGAGATGACGAGCTCCTCCAAATCGGGGATTGCTATTTTGTCGTCATTGTTTGTTTTCACTCTCTATCTTCATTGCTTAGCACCGTGCCTGGTGTGTTGTAGGTTTCTAATAAAAGTTTGTTGTCCGAAAGTCCCTGCCCTCAAGAAACAACATTCAAATAGAGGGGGAATGGTTTCCAACCGAAAAGTCAAAGTCAAAGAGGATTGTGATTAGAGTTACAGGGGAGTGTACTGACACATCCTTTTCCAGGAATGGTGTATAGAGTTGATTTTTGCATTCAAAACTAGAGTTATACAGAAGACAAGGAGTGTGGGACATGGAATGGTATACCTGTATATTATAGAGATGTCTAGGAAGTAGCATGTTGGGTTTGGATGAGACAACTTTAGATTATGCTTAAAATTCTTACAGATCATATGGCCAGGGTCCCAGGAGTCAGAACTCACTTGAGTTAACAGCTTCCCAATTTCCCTAGAATAGCTTTTATTGCTCAAGATTGTTTTTAATCTTATCCTGACTTCAAGAGGGAGAGGCCTTGCTGGAATCCTACCACAGCAGCTTTACAATATAAACATATTAATAAGATATTTCCATTAACAATATAGTATTTATTTTTGGTAGTTTCTCAGATTCAGTTTTGCTTGTTTGTATATTAACGGGGCTTTAATTAAAATTTTATTCTAAAATATTAATAATTGGATAACATGAAAAGAGAAAATAACTCCTAAATCAGCAATAAATTTGTATTCAGTAAAATGAATGAGGCAGAAATACAGGTTTGATAAAAAAAATTTAAGTTTGTTAATGAAAACATACTCTTTTTATCTACAAAATGCAGACAGAGAAAATATTTTTTATTTTAATATTTGATTGATTTAGATCTGCAGAAAACAGTTTGTGTCAAACCTTACAGAATCATTGATTGCAAACATTCCTGGAAATTCTTGCCTTGTTCCTTAGAGAACAGATAATTGTTAGTGTTTGTGTTAGTATGTCTTAGAGAAGACCTTTGTGATCAGGGGAGGTCATTTAGCTTCTGTGAACTTCATTTAAATAAATTGGCTAGACTTTCTGTCCTCTCAGGTTTCTAATATACTTCAACACCATATCTCAGCTGCCTTCTCACTTTGGAATTTCTCCTTATGTCTATTGTTCTCTTATCCCTAGAATATCCTTGTGGTCTTCTTTTTCTGTTGGCCTATAATGTTTCATCACATTTATATACAATAATCTGTCTGGCCGTTCCCCAGTTGATGGATATACCCCATGGCCCCACAGCAGCCCAAGAAATCTATCAGTATCATGAGGGCACCAGTCCCAGTCAACACATAATACAATACATTATTGTATTATGAGAAACGATGAAGAAGATGGTTTCAGAGAAACCCAGGAAGACTTATATGAAGTAGTGCAGAGGAAATGACCACGGCCAGGAAAAACAATTCAAATACAATGGAAAAACAATTAAAATACAAGGACAGCAATATGGCAGAGATAAACAACTTTGAAAGAATTAGGAGCTCAGCATAATGACCAACCACAGCTTAAAAGATTAATGTTGAATTATCCTATTCACTTCCTGATAGAGGTGTGAAGGATTCAGAGTGCAGAATAAGACTGTTTTTCATTTTACCTTGGCTAATGTAAAAATTTATGTTGCTCGACTGTACATGTTTATAACAGAAATTTTGTTTTCTTTCATTCTTAATTGGGAAGGGGAAAGTTGGGGTCAGGGAGGTATTATTCATTTAGTTGTTTCAGTACTGTCTGGCTCGTCGTGACTGCCTATGGGATTTTCTTGGCAAAGATACTGGAGCAGTTGGCCATTTCCTTCTCCAGCTCATCTTTGAAGATGAGGAAAATGGAATTAAGTGACTTGCCCAGTGTCACACAACTAGCAAGCAGTTGAGGCCACAGTTGAATTCAGGAAGACTCTTCTCCCTGACTCTAGGCCCAGTGCTCTATCCACTCTGCCACCTAGCTGCCTGTATTGGGAAGAGAAAGAACACCCGCACACACCCCTATACATGCAGGTGTGTGTGTATATATGTGTATATTCATACATACATAGATTTATAAATTTTTTAAAGAGTACAAATCGGGGGCATTGACCTGGAGAAAGATGGAAAGGACAATGCATCTCTGAGACAGGAGGAAGGAGATGAATATATGTGAAGAAGATAAAAGTGAAATTTTGAAATAGAGATAAGTGTATACTTTTCTAAAGAATTAACTTTCATTAACATTTTGATGTTCTTTTTAAAAAACATCTGTCACTTCCTAGTGATGTCCTCTGCTACCACCTTCCCTTTTATCAAAGTATGGTTAGGCAGAATAAATGAAGACAGAACCATATTTGACATTCATCTCATTCCATACCTACAGATTGTCACCTTCTTAAGGAGAAGACATGATTAGTTATTCCTTTTGAGGTCAAGATTGGAAGTTGCATTGATCAGAATTATGATTACTTTCAGTGTTGTTTTTTGCTTCCTCCTGTCATTGACCTCCATGGCCTATGTGCCAGTGATTTCAATAGGTCAAATTGATGTACAGTTTAGTGGCTTCTGGTATACTAATAATCTGCCTTCCACACCCCCTCCAACATTTACCATTTTTCATCATTTGTCATCTTTGATAATCCAATGGACATAAAGTAAAACCTCAGATTTGTTTTAGTTTTCATTCCACTTACTCTTAATGATTTGGAGCATTCTTCCAAGTGGTTGTTGGTAGTATATCTCTTTCTATCCTTTGGTCACTTTATGTTGTGGGGAATGATTCATATTCATATGTATCTGCTTCAGTTCCCTTTATGTCTTAGATGTTTAGTTTTTATCATGGACATTTGCCCTAGTCAGCAGTTTCTCTTACTCTGCCTGAATTGCTTTTGTTCATGTAAAATTTTTTAATTTGTGTAGCCAGAATTATCAATTTTACTTTTTATAATCATTTCTTTGTGTGCCTTATTTGGTTAAAAATTCTCTTCCTAACTGTCATCATGCATTCTTTTTTAAAAAATTGGAGGGGAGGGTCAGTTTAAATGCTACCAAAACATTTTTGGTAATACTTACATATGAGATCCATTTGTTGCTTATCATACTTTATGGTGTGAAAGGTGTTGATCTAAACCTAATTTCTGCTAAATGACTTTCCAGTTTTCTTGACAGTTGCTGTTGAAGAGGAAGGTCTTATCTCAGTATTTTATTTTTGGGTCTATCAAACATTAGGATGTTATGTAAGGAAGAAATATGCTCAGCGGATCAGTGGAGACAGGAAGACGTGGGAGAGTGTAAAGTGTTACAGCAGCTGATGTTGGGAACATGAAACAGATAATCAGAGATAAATGAAAGCTAACAAGCTTCATTGAGGCTTCTCCACTAAGTATAGATAAAATGAATTTGCAATCAACTAAATCACTGACTCAGAGCCAGAGTGATGCAAGTTGGGAATTAACAAGAAAAGTGTGGGAGAAAATCTGAGGGCAAGCAATATTGAGTTTTTAAAGTAGAGAAATTTAAATTTATCGTGGATAGGAACGTAAGTAAAGCTAGAATAAGGACTGGAATTCTCAGTGAAGGTAAATAATAGATTCAGATAGGTGTGAAAAAGTAATAAGTGAAAAAGATTCAATTCAGTTTAACTCTTCAGTACTTTTTAAGTATCTATGACACTTAGTATGTCAGGCCATAAAAATTCCAAGTAACAGATTCTGCCTTCATGATTGATTATAACAAGGAAGAGGATTTTCAGAATTTGGGGAGTCAACAAACATTAAGTATACACTATGTGGTAGGCACTGCGCTGAATGCTAGGGATATAAAGAAAGGCAAAAATATGATCCCTCCTCAAGGAGTTCACAGTCTAATAAGTTCAGCATCTGGCAGTAGTGCATTTGAGTGATGATGCCATCTAAGGTACAGTTCTTTTTGTAGGTGTCTAAAATAAAATGAAGATAAAAGTTAATAAAGTTCAAGATCGGGAAATCTTGAGGCTAGAGTATTAGATTGTCAGCATAGGCGCTGAATATCAGAGTATGAAAATGACATCAATTGGGAAGGAAAATTGTGATTCCTCCCCCATCTAAAGTAATTGAGAAAGTGTTGAGGAGAATGAGGAAAACTAGTAGATAACAACTCTTGTCATCTTTTGATTTAGTCATTCATTTGATGATAATAAAAATGTCTGATTGAGTATCTTAAGGTCACAAAGTATTTTGCATGTTATATCTTTATAACCCGGGGAGGAAACTGCTATAGGCCTTACTGTAACCATCTTAAAGATAAGGAAACTGAGGTACAAAGAAGGGTTAGATGACTTTCCTATAATCTTGTATTATGGAAGTGTTACAAGTAGGTGTGTGAATTTAGGTCACTCCTGACTCCTTGCTAACCACTCTTTCCAATACACCATGATTCCTCTCAACATTCATGAAGTCCCTAACATAGACAGAACACTGTGGTAGATGTTAAAGATAATATAAAGTTTAAATAAAACATGTCCCTGCCATCACAGACTTCAAGACAACAGGTTCTTAACTGACATTGACAGTGGAGAATAAGAAGTTTGTAACTTGCCTTCAATTCATTCCCTTTCCAAAGTTAGGTAAGAAGGAAGGGAAAGTCTGAAGAGGCATCAGTGAATTCTTTACTATGTCACTTGGTTCCAAAATCATTTGGTTACTTTTCCAAACAGTTTCCATTTCGAAGCAGTGTAAGTGGAAACATAAATGTTTTAAAATTCATTTTTGAGGCTGAGTGCTTGGTCAGGCTTAAAATTTTATTAGTCATGTTTGTTTTATATGTATTGAGGTCTTCCGTTATGTTTTCTTTAATTTATCTGTAAATCTCAGACAGTAGAAATACTCCTTGTCCATAAATTATCAGGAACTTTGTGATCTGCATTTGTACTGTTCAGTCAGCCCTGAATGTATCTGCAAATTTCACTGTTCTTATTTTTAAAATCTTATTGGTTTTTGTTTGGTATTTTATAAATATGAATATACAAATAATCTTCTTGTTAATACTGTCAACGAAGCATAAGGTAAATTTCACTTAGGAGTCTTAGAAGGAAATATAGTATCCAAAGCTTTTGAACTGAGGTGAGTAGAGTGCTATGTTACTCCATGTTTAAATTTTCCTTTAATTTTTAAAAAATCTTTGAATAAAAATACTTGTCAACAAGCTACAAGAAGTCCTTACTTTTCTAAGTCCTGACCCATTCTCCCATTATCAAGTAGTGATAATCAACAAAGCACTCCAATGCTACCAGGGATCAAGACTAGAGGTTGTTTTTCAGCCTTTTAGAGGCAGAGGCTCACCAGGAGCAGTGGTGATGGGGGCAGAGTCAGTGCCGCTATTCAGCTGCTAAGTGAAGAGCAAAAGCCGAAATTGGTACTGGGGAGAGGGAAAACACGTCTGCTAGTGTGGTGTAAATTTGTGAGCTCCATGTGGAATGTACTTACCTTGGTATCACAAAATAATTTTTAAAAAAATTAATCAGAATTTCATCATATTTTCTCTCATCAACAAAAATTCAGGTGTGACTTGTTCAAGGTTCTGCTATCCAAAAAATTAAAGGTAGTCCCTAGAATGAAATTATGAATTATTGTAATTTTAGGAAATAAATGTTATCAACCTATAATTTCCTTATGGAAAATTTCTACTTAAGGCTATTGTACTAAAACACTTTTGCCCTCTTCACCCCAGTTTGGTTATAATAACAACCAATTAAATTTTCCCCCTCCCTCAAAGTGAAATTCCTCTGGAGCTTCAACGACTGGTCCATGGTGGACAGGTGAATTTGGATATGGAGGATCACCAGGAGCAGGAATATGTAAAACCGAGATTGCGATTCAAGGCTTTTAGTGGAGAAGGGCAAAAACTTGGAAGGTAAAACATGAAAGAAGAAAACACTTTTAAATATGTTTAGCATCGGGTTGGGAGGGAAAGGAATATGAAGAGGAAAAAAGAAATTGCAATGGAGAGAAATTGGTCTTAAATTATGAAAGCCATTCCATTAAAAATCTGAAGACTCAGACAGACATCACCAAAGCACCATTGACTTTACAGATAGGAAGAGAAGTCTTTGATCAAGATGAAGGCTACTTGGTTCTGCTAGGCTTTACTCCCTTGAAGTTTTCCAGGCCTTTACTTATTTTTAATTGTGTCTGCCCCATAATCCTACTTATATAAGCCTAATAGAATTAATTAATTCTAAAACCAGTGGACAAGTTGAACAAAACAACAAATTTCTACAGGCTTTTAAGGTATTAACTTTCTAAAGCCAATTGTATACAATTAAAAATAATTAAGTTCTCCTTGTGCAGACTATTGTGCTATAGTTATACCTCAATTAATGGATTTTCTAGGAATGAAGATCCTTCATAAAAGACTCAGTTATATTTTTAAAAATTTTATTTGACAAATTGTGAAATGATATTGCCATTTTTTTCTGTGCTCAAGCAATGTTCCTGCTATACAATACATATGTATAACTATACATTTCATCTGTATATAATTGTTTGTATATAGTGTCTTCATCTGTATATAGCTGAAAGTAAGCAGACACAATTATGAAGACAAAATCTATTTTTTACTCCCCAGTTATCCAGCTCTATATCTCTAAGATTATTAGATTGGGTTCAGTGTAGTAATTAAATACCCACCATTCATTTGTTCACCTGAGAAGTTCTGAGCTGGCCTAAGCAGATAAAACCCTATTGATCTTCACATGTTTATGTGAAGAATAATCTGTATAAATGTTCTTTAGTTCCTTCAGTAGCGTGTCAGCTAATTTCACTGGGCAAATAGCACATTAAGAAGTCAATAATTTAATAATTAAAGAAGGTCTTAATAACTTGTAAATTCCTAGCACCTTCTGTCCCTTTTCTGTCATTCTGCCATTAACTCTGAAAACAGGACCATCTAGACCACATTCTTTTGTTCTGTGGGTTGCCATGGGAAAACATATTTATGTATACATGTATACATACATACATACACACATACATGGATACATATGATCACTTTGTGTCCAGGCCTCTAATGATGGACCTTACCGGACCTTGAATTGACAGCTCCTCTGGACAGTCGGCTATGAGACCGTAACTAAGATTTTCCCCATTGGCAAAGTGCCCTAGGAATTGCGATTACACAATGTAGGAATTCAGGGTCAGCTCTGCAACTTAATGAGGCGTTAGTATGAGTTAATAGATATCCATTTTAAATGTTATTAGAACATTTTTGCAAATAGTGGAATAAAGCAAAGGTGCTTACAGCATCCAAACTTTTTCCTATAGTTGAGTTTTTATCTCTCTGCTTAGACAATACTCTGATTAACAGGTTAAGAAGATAAAGGTAGATGAATGTTCCACATTTCATAATTAACATAAAATTTATGTTTGAAACCCTAAGAAGAGGGTGAAAAACAGCAAACTCTCAGAAGTTGCAGTGTTCATGACAGTTTCCACTGGGGAGAAACATTGAGAATCATCAGCTACTATGTTAGTTGGGAGAAAGTTGATCATCTCTATAGCTACATTAATGTTTTATTTAGCTACCTAAAGGTAAAACACTGGGTTGTGGGTTTTTTGCATATTCCGTTTTAGAATTTTTTTTATTTTCTGCCTTCTCCTAGTCTTACACCTGAAATAGTCAGTACACCTTCTTCTCCTGAAGAGGAGGAAAAGTCAATCATAAATGCCGTTGTTCTTGTTGATGATTCAGAGCCAACAACAAAAATTCAGATCAGGTTAGCAGATGGGAGCCGCTTGATACAAAGATTCAACTGCACACATAGGTAAGCTAATATGGTCTTGTCAGACTGTCAGTTACAATAAGCACAGTGTCTAGTTTGAAATTGTACACAATAGTAAAGGACTTTAATAGTATGGAAACATAAATGGCTTGGATAGTACCTTTGAAATAAATGTTCAGTAAAAAAATTAAATTGTCCTCAAGTGTGTAAGAAGCAAATGGTTTCACATGACAGATATTTTTCTGCACCTCAGTACTCATAAAAAAAATACATCGAGGTAGAGGGCATAGTTTCCCACTGATTCTAAAACATGAGAACTGGAATATATAGAGGCATTATTGATGAGTGAATGTATAAGAATTATAAATATCTGAATTTTTCTGAAAACTGTTTAGTAATATAACCTTTACTAATTTTGATCTTCACTAATTGGGAAATTGTGGTGAACCTAAAAGAGACTGACTTGAACATTGCTTTTTTTCCCTTAAAACAATATCTGCATAGTGAAAATTAGCCATATAAACAAGATTATAGGGGAATGTTTTGTGATTCTGTTTTCAAGTATCCTCAACCTCTTTAGAATAAACAGATCTTTTCAACCATAACTTACAATGTCCTTTCTTCAGGATCGTGGATGTCCGTGAATTTATTGTACAGTCGCGCCCTGAATTTGCAACTCTTGGCTTTGTTCTTGTTACATCATTTCCAAACAAAGAGCTAACTGATGAAAGCCTGACACTTCAAGAAGCAGATATACTTAACACTGTGATTCTTCAACAACTGAAGTAATCTTCCTCCTCCTGTCTCTGCAATAGCATGTGGGATAAATAATGTGCCATATTTTTTAAAAAGAAAAAAAGTACTTCAGAAAAAAATAGGAACCACCACAACCTTTTATTTCCCATCTTGGTTTTATTGTTCTGTCTTCCAGCTCCAGTGTACCTAAATCCAGTTCATGAATGGACTTTTTCCATTCTGTGTTGGTCCAAATATTGGCCACACTTTCCCTCCAGATATGGCTTGTATAAAAGCTGAATATAGCCAGTAATTCCCTCCCAGTATTCAGCTGTAGATCTTTTTGAAAGGAAAAAAAGGAGGGATACAGCTTGTATCCAGCAGTAGCCAATATTTGGTCCAATACAGTAATATTATTCATTCCGATTTTTTAGACTTTTTTATAATTGAACCTCCTTATGTTTATAAATTCCATATTCCTCAATTAAAAATGAGTTACTTCCACTGTGACATGACAGTTTTTTAAAGTATGCATAACCCTTGCAAAATAAAACCATCTTTTTGAATATATACCTTATATTTGGTAAGATTTACACTAAAATATTTTGATGCTAAGTTGACAAACAGCCATTCAAAAATTTCTTGATCAGATTAACTGAAATTTTCTTTTACTATATTTATATTGAAAATATAACTATATTCTGATTTAGAAGCAGATTGATCATGCAAAAAGTCCTTTTTCAACACATTACATTTTTACACATGCATCTCCATCAATTACATCGAATGTTTGGTGATATCACATAATCTGGTTTGACCTTCAAGCATATGCAGCTTTTCCATAATAATTATATTGTGCTCTCAAACACCAAACAAAAACACATAAATGTAAACAGCATCAGAGGTAGTGATGTAGGCAAATGTCGTAGAACTCTCTGCTATTTCCCAGAGTCATCTACAGTTATGTTCAAACCTAGGACACATTACCTCCCGCTACTCCCCTCCCTCCCATCCCCCAGCAGAACTGCCAGAGAAAGAGGTCTCCTATAACCTCTTTGAGGGATTCTTTCCAGGCATTTCTAGCCTGAAAAACTGTCCATGTAGATATTTGAAATAGTTATTAGAACCATGATATAGGAGGGATAATTGACGATATGAATGACAACATTTGAAGGGTTGGGATAGTTCTTTTTTGTTTCTTTCCAAGTCACCGTTTTTGCTTATGTAGCTTTTCCCTTGCACATTCTATCATAAGGACATTTAAGAATGTCTGTCTGTGCTTTGTCACTGCCATTTTACTAAATTTATAGCACTGAGGCAAGTGAACTTTACAAAGCTAATATGAAAACAGGTATTTTCTTCCCTTGGACATAGACCGAGCCTAACTCTGCTAGCAGTTTTAATGACCGAGCCTAACTCTGCTAGCCTTTCCCTTTGAGACAAATTCTCCCAACCCCAAATTATATTCAGAATAGAGGAGATACTTCTTCCCTGACAGTAGTTGAAACAGCTGTGTGGTGATAAGCAAATTAAAATTGTGAAGAAATTTAGCCCAAACTCTGTGTATTCTTTGAAATTTCATTTTTGTGGTTTTCCTTCTACATTTTATGACAGGAGCCATAGCTGCATGTATAAAATTGGCTATCATGTTTGTGCATAACTGTCTTCTAAAATACTTGGACCCATGTAAGAAGAAAAAATTAAATCCTCAGAAGGAATAACATTAGTTTAACAAATGCTTCATAATATTTTATTTTATTGAATACTGTTTTCCTGAAGACCTTTTACTTATTAATATAATTTATTTTAAATTTTGACCTCAAAAAGTAGTTTTGCATGATTGTGTAAACAGTGTTTTTCAGTTTATGCTAAACAATAAAGAAGTTTGTACTTGATAAATTCACTGCTTTCTCTTATTCAAGATTTCTTTGATATGGATTTTTATTTGAGTGGAGTCACAGCATTTTATGTATATATGCAAGTATGTCTTTAATCAGCTTTTAAAAATATAAGATGACCATCTTCAGCAAAAATGCTGCCTTTTTAGGATAGATCTGGGGTGGGCAAAACACAGGTTTTGTTAGGTTCTCTCAGGCTGGAAAAAATTGGAATGTGGTCCCAGCCCCAGACTCTGTTGTCCAAATACTAAAGTACTAGCAAAAATCACATAGGTCCATTTACTAAATTAGTTAGATACAGCAGCAGATAAAGCCAACCAAAAACCCAAAAAATGTCCTTGTGTCCTTTGTAGCCCCAATCTGTTTTTGTAATGCTAGTGGCAAAATGGTAGAAAAAAGTCTAAAGTGTCCCAAGAAAGAAAATAATCTAGTTGGTCAGCAGTATAGAAACATTAATGTTCCAAATGTGAAACCTTTATTGAACTGACAAACTTTAGAGTACGTTTGTGAAGTTGTACGCAATTGGAGGGGTTGAGGGTACATCGATTGGTGAGACTTCAGTATATCAAGCAGGCCCAGATCCCACCAAACTTTTTTACTCCAGCCATTTTCTAGCTTTTCACCTTGTATCTATACATAGCTTTCCTGCTTTCTCTGAGTCTGGGAACTGTGATTGAATGAACCCTACCATTAATTCTGGAAAGTTATCAGTTGACTACCTAATTGTGCCAGAGACCAATCAGTGACCTTCCAATCCAGTACTCTTCCTTGGCTACCATTCCATTATATGTGTTGCTTTCCCCATTAGAGTGTGTGTTCCTTGAGGGCAGGGACTATCTTGCTTTTCCCAGAAATCATCAACACAGTGCTTGGCAAATATTAATATTTACTCTAAATAGTTAATAAATACTCCATTCATCGATACTGATACGCTTGCTTTAATAAGATGAAATTGTTTAAAACTGCAACTGAATGGAAGGGGTGCTCACAAATTCACTTAGGAGAGAAAAGTGAGAGTTGAACAAGTTCATTTCATTGAACATGTAAATAAAACATTTTATGGGACCCTTGTCATCCTTGCCTTTGTAGTTGGTGTTCATGATGAGCATGCATAAAAAAGACAACCATTAAGAGAATTTTAGCTAACATACTAATATTTTTTGCAAAAGATGAAGTAAAGAAACTGAATTATTGAAAGGCACTGCGGTATGTAGAAATTTAGAGGTCCTGAATTTGAACTCTGGCTCAGTCACTTAATAATTGCGAAGTCACTTCGCTCCTCTAGACTTGTGTTTCCTCATCTTTAAAATGAGAAAGTTGGAAATGATAGATTCTTCTTAAGTTTCTCTTGAAGCTCTAAAGGCATGATCCTCCAAACTGAGTAAAGATATATATTATTGCTAACTTTCTGACTTCAGTTTGAAACTAGGAAAGAGAATGGATGTATATGTGTGTGTGTTTTATCTATAGATACATATATTTATGTGTGTTTGAAAATATGATTGTAGATTGAGAAATTTTTAAAAGGCTAAAAGCTTTTAGAGTTCTCACAATCCTGATGGCTGTTTATTATGAACATAGACCCTCATCATCTCTCACCCAGACTATTACAATACTCTTCTAATAAGTCCCCCTGACTTATCTCTTCCCTGGCCCATCCATCCTCCACTCAGCTGCTAAAGTGTTATTTTTAAAATGTAGATCTGTGTCACCCCCCCCCTTAATAAATTCAAGGTGTTCTCTGATAACTACAGAATCAAATATAAAATCCTGTCATTTTTAAAAATTCTATTTTCAGTTCCAAATCCTCCCTTTTCCCCATATTCCACTGAAAAGAAAAACAAAACTTAGTACAAATAGGATATACAAAATTCATTTCAACAAAAACAAAAAAAAAAGTCAAGAAAACTACTGATTTGCTGATCAGGGTAGCCAGGTTAGTTCTCAGCCCACCCAAGTACCAGTCTGGGTACTCACCAGGTTCTTACAATGCCCAGTTTCTTTTCACTTTATTTTTTTAATTTTAGTTTTCAACATTCACTTTTATAAGATTTTAAGTTCAAAACTTTTTCCTCCTCTCTCCCTTCCCCAAGATGAAATGCAGTCTGATATAGACTGTACATGTACACTCATATTAAACATTTCCACAATAGTTACGTTACAGTGCCCAATTTGATCCTGTATTAATCATTCTTCCATTCGAGGCAGATTATTGGAGATCCTACTTCTGACACCAAAATTGTTGAGAACAAACCCCATACCTAAAAAGCTTTTTAGGAAAAAATGTATTAAATCGGGTGAGCACAGGAAAGAGAAAGAAAAGATATGACTCTCTCTGGAGTTTCTGCAAGTTTCACATAGGGAATTCAAACAAGGGCATTATGGACAAGTAGTTGGTTGGCTCGCAAGTAGGGAATTAGATAATTTCCAGAAAAGGGCAGTTTCCATGTAAAGTTGCTCGAGATGTGTATCAGAAGGTAAATATAAGCATTCAATAAAATTTGGGCAAAGCAAAGACACAAGTGTTTTAGGTTGATCTAAAACATGCACTCTCCTTTGCTGAAACTTCTCTGAGATCAGCTATCCAGGTTAGACAATTTTTAGTCACATAAAGCTAGTTTTGTGAGCAGCTGGGTGGCACAGGGCAGAACACCCCCTTGGAATCTGGAGGATCTCAGTTCCAATCTGGCCTCACACTTAAAAGCTGTGTTACCCTGGGCAAGTCAATTAACTGTTTGCCTCAGTTCCTCATTTGTAAAATGAATTGGAGAAGGAAATGGCAAACCTCTCCGGGATGTTTGCTATGAAGAGTTAGACATGACCGAAACAACAGCAATAAACTTAAGTTCAAACTACTGATAAATAACAAAATATTTTCATCACATATAGTACTGAATAAATTAATTTAGATAGTATTGTCATTTTCATTACATTGACTTTGTCCTATTCATGAGCAATTAATATTTTTTCCAATTGTTTAGTTGTAATTTCATTTGTTTGAAGTGTTTTGTAATTGTTTTCATATAATTCTTTTCTGTGTATATTGACAAGCAGACACCCAAATATTTTATACAAATTATTTTAAATGGAATTTCTACTTCCTACTGGGTTTTGTTGGCAATATATAGAAATACCGTTTGTGTGTGTTTATTTTATATTCCGCAACTTTGCTAAAATTATTGTTTCAAATTAGTTTTTTGATTGACTCTTGAGGATTCTATAAGTAAACCATCTTCTTATCTGTAAAATATGATAGTTTTCCCCCTCATTGTCTATGCTTATTCTTTTCATTCTTTTCCTTGTCTTATAGCTATAGCTAGCATTTCTAGTACAATATTGAATAGTTGTCATTTTAATAGACATCTTTGCTTCATCTCTGATCTTGTGGGAAAGGCTTCTAGTTTATCCATATTATACATAATGCTTTCATTGGTTCTTACATAGATACAACGTAGTATTTTTAGAAAATCTCCATTTATTCCTATACTTTCTAAAAGATTTTCCTAAAAGACTCTTGTACAGACAACTTGTGCAAGGAAGGTGCTCACATGGTGGTCAAAAGAAGTAAGACAAGGACACTTTCAAGGTCTCTGAGGAATTGATTGTGGGACATGGGGGACACTAGCTAAAGACTGCCTAGTATGTAATGTGTACATCAAAGAAGGGGCTGTGTTCTATGAGCAAAATGGAAGTGAAGCAGTTTAAGAAAGCTACTCTAAATATTCACATGAACTATTTGTGCCTGATCTGTGGTAGAGCATTCCAAGCTCATATTGGTCTGATCAGCCACAATGGAAGACAAAGTAACTTGACTGTAACATAGTGATGTCATTTTAGCCGTCTTTGAGAACAAAGAACAACAACCAGCCAACCAACCAGTAAGAATGGGAGTTACATTTTGTCAAATATGTGTGTGTATATATATATATATATATGTATTAAATGTCTATATTTCTATATTAAAATAATCATACAACTGGGCGGTGGGGTCTTTTGCTTATCAGTATCATCAGTTAGTTTCCTAATATTGAACCAACCCTGCATCCCTAGTGTAAATCCAGTCCAATCCAATAAAACATCCATAATGTTTGATCTTTGTTATATATCACTGTAATCTCCTTGCCAGTATTTTATTTAAAAGTTTTGCATTGATACTCGTTAGAGAAATTGGTCTATAGGTCTCTTTTTCTGTTTTGACTCTCTCTGGTTTAGGTAATCAGGACCATATTTATAATCAAGGAAGGAATTTGGTAGAATTCTATTAATATCTTTTTTCAAATGGTGTATGTGTTGTGGAACTAATTGTTCTTTAAATGTTTAGTAGAATTTGTTTATATAGCCAGTTGGTACTGGGTTTTGTTTTGTTTTCCTTAGGGAGTTCATTTATGGATGGTTCAGTTCCTTTTTTTCTGAGTAGGGTTATTTAAGTATTCTATTTCCTCTTTTGTTAATCTGGGCAATTTGTATTTATGTAAATATCCATTTCATTAAAATTGTTGATTTCAGAGAGGAGCCAAGATGGCAGAGTAGAAAGACTCACATATGCTAGCTCCGGAACCCACAACCCATAAATTTCCTGTAAAAAGAACTCCCCACAAATTCTGGAGGAGTGGAAGCCATGCAGCAATGCAGTGGAGGAGATTTCCGTTCCAGAGAGCCCTGAAAAACTAGCACCAAAGGTCCATCGCACACCGAGCCCAGAGCAGAGCCCACCCGTGCCTTGGCCTCACGGCCCCGAGAGGAGCAGATCCGAGAAGGCTTCAGGGATGGAATCTCCGGTGGCCGCGAAGGTCTCTCCACCCACAGGCGCTACAGGTCAGTGAGAGAGACTTCTAGGCTGGCTGAGAGGAGAGTGGGGTGTCTCCATAACTAAGGCCCCCTCGGGAGGCAGCGGCAGAGGCAGTGGCGACCAGGAGCTCCCGGAGCAGACAGGACCTCAGATCCATTACTGAAGGTCTCCACATAAACCCCCTGAGGGAACTGAGCCTGGGAGGTGGCCCTGCCCCCACCTGAGCACCAGAACTTAAGCTCACATTGAATAGCAGCCCCGCCTGCCACTGAAAGCCCTGAGGCTGGGGAGCAGCATTTGAATCTCAGATGCCAAGCATTAGCTGGTTGGATCTAGGCGGGGGTGGACAGGAATCTCAGAAGTCAAGTAACTGGCTGGGAAAATGCCCAGAAAAGGGAAGAAAAATAAGACCATAGAAGGCTACTTTCTTGGGGAATAGATGTTTCCACCTTTCCTTTCTGACAAGGAAGTACAATGCTTACCATCAGGGAAAGACACAGAAGCCAAGGCCTCTGTATCCCAAACATCTGAAATAGATATCCAATGGGCTCAAGCCATGGAAGAGCTCAAAAAGGATTTTGAAAATCAAGTTAGACAAGTGGAGGAAAAACTAGGAAGAGAAATGAGAGAGATGCAAGAAAAGCATGAAAAACGGATCAATACCTTGGTAAAGGAGACCCAAAAAAATGCTGAAGAAAATAACACCTTGAAAAATAGGCTCACTCAATTGGCAAAAGAGGTTCAAAAAGCCAATGAGGAGAAGAATGCTTTGAAAAGCAGAATTAGCCAAATGGAAAAAGAGGTTCAAAAGCTCACTGAAGAAAATAGTTCTCTCAAAATTAAAATGGAACAGATGGAGGCTAATGACTTTATGAGAAACCAAGAAATCACCAAACAAAACCAAAAGAATGAAAAAATGGAAGAGAATGTGAAATATCTCATTGGAAAAACAACTGACCTGGAAAATAGATCCAGGAGAGACAATTTAAAAATTATGGGACTACCTGAAAGCCATGATCAAAAAAAGAGCCTAGCCATCATCTTTCATGAAATTATCGAGGAAAACTGCCCTGATATTCTAGAACCAGAGGGCAAAATAAGTATTGAAAGAATCCATCGATCACTGCCTGAAAGAGATCCAAAAAGAGAAACTCCTAGGAACATTGTGGCCAAATTCCAGAATTCCCAGGTCAAGGAGAAAATATTGCAAGCAGCTAGAAAGAAATAATTCCAGTATTGTGGAAATAAAATTGTTGATTTCATTGGCTTATAATTAGGCAAAATTGTTCCTAAGAAATGCTTTTGTTTCTTCTTCATTGGTGTGAATTCACCTTTTTCATTTTTGGATGCTGATAATTTGTTTTTTATTTTTTTGAATCTAATTAGCCAATGTCTTATCTTTTTCTTGTTTTCAAAAACCAATTCCTAGTTTTATTTCAGTAATTTTTTACTTTCTTTTTTTATAAGGATAATTTTTTAAATTTTATTTTAAGTTTTCAGCATTCATTTCCACAAAATTTTGAGTTCCAAATTTTCTCCCCATCTCTCCCCTCCCTACACCCCAAAGTGCTGAAGATTCTAATTACCCTACTACCAACCTGCCCTCCCTTCTAACATCCCTCTCTTCCCTTATCCCCATCTTCTCTTTTGTCCTGTAGGGCAAGATAAATTTCTATACCCCATTACCTGTATTTCTTGTTTCCCAGTTGTATGCAATAACAATACTCAACAGTTGTTCCTAAAACTTTGAGTTCCAACTTCTCCTCCTTCCTCCCTCCTCACCCATCCCCACTGAGAAGGCAAACATTTCAATATAGGCTATATATGTGCAGTTTTTCAAAAGACTTCCATAATAGTAGTGTGGTGTAAGACTAACTCTTATTTCCCTTCATCCTGTCCTGCCCCCCATTTCTTTTATTCTTTCTTTTGGCATTGTCCCTGCCTAAGGGTGTTGACTTCTAATTGCTCCCTCCTCCCATTGCCTTCCCTTTCATCATCCCCCCCACCCTGCTTATCCCTTTCTCCCCTACTTTCCTGTATTGTAAGACAGGTTTTCATACCAAAATGAGTGTGCATTTTATTGCTTCCTTGAGTCAAATGTGATGGGAGTAAGCTTCATGTTTTTCCTCTCACCTTTCCCCTTTTTCCCTCTGTTGAAAAGTCTTTATCTTGCCACTTTATGAGAGATAATTTGCCCCATTCCATTTCTCCCTTTCTCCTCTCAATATATTCCTCTCTCACCCCTTAATTTCAATTTTTAGATATGATCCCTTCCTACTCAACTCATCCTATCCTCTCTGTCTCTTTCCTTCTGTGTGTGTGTGTGTGTGTGTGTGTGTAATCCCAACTACCTAGATACTGAAAAAAGTTTTAAGAGTTACAAATACTGTCTTTCCATGTAGGAATGTAAACAGTTCAATCTTAGTAAGTCCCTTATGATTTCTTTTCTCTGTTTACCTTTTCATGCTTCTCTTGATTCTTGTGTTTGAAAGTCACATTTTCTTTTCAGCTCTGGTCTTTTCATCAGGAGTGCTTGAAAGTCCTCTATTTCACTGAATGACAACTTTTTTCTCCTGAAATATTATACTCAGTTTTGCTGGATAGGTGATTCTTGGTTTTAATCCTAGTTCCTTTGACTTCTGGAATATCAGATTTCACACCCTTCGATCCCTTAATGTAGAAACTGCTAGATCTTGTGTTATCCTGATTGTATTTCTACGATACTCAAATTATTTCTTTCTAGCTGCTTGCAATATTTGCTCCTTGACCTGGTGACTCTGGAACTTGGTTACAATGTTCCTAGGAGTTTCTCTTTTTGAATCTCTTTCAGGATGTGATTGGTGGATTCTTTCAATATTTTGCGTTCTGGTTCTAGAATATCAGGGCAGTTTTCCTTGATAATTTCATGAAAGATGATGTCTAGTTTCTTTTCTTGGTCATGGCTTTCAAGTAGTCCCACAATTTATAAATTGTCTCTCCTGGATCTATTTTCCAGGTCATTGGTTTTTCCAGTGAGATATTTCATATTATCTTCCATTTTTTTATTTTTTTTGGTTTTGTCTTGTGATTTCTTGGTTTCTCATAAAGTCACTAGCCTCCATCTGTTCCATTCTAATTTTGAGAGAACTATTTTCTTCAGTGAGCTTTTGAACCTCCTTTTCCATTTGGCTAATTCTGCTTTTGAAAGCATCCTTCTCCTCATTGGCTTTTTGAAACTCTTTTGCCAATTGAGTGAGCCTATTTTTAAAGGTGTTATTTCTTCAGCATTTTTTTGGGTCTCCTTTAGCAAGTTGTTGACTCACTTTTCATGATTTTCTTGCATCTCATTTCTCTTCCCTGTTTTTCCTCCACCTGTCTAACTTGATTTTCAAAATCCTTTTTGAGCTCTTCCATGGCCTGAGACCATTGAATATTTATTTTGGTTGTTTGGGATACAAAAGCCTTGACTTTTATGTCTTTCCCTGATGGTAAGCATTGTTCTTCCTTATCAGAAAGGATGGGAGAAGATATCTTTTCACCAGGAAAGTAACCTTCTATAGTCATTTTTTTCCCTTTTTGGGGCATTTTCCCAACCAGTTACTTGACTTTTGGGTTCCTTGTCAAGAGTAGGGTAAACTCTGGGGATCTGTAAGATCTCAGTTCCTCCAAGGTGGCACAATCAAGCGTGTACACTGGTCTGGAAGCAGCCAGAAACTTGTGCCCAGAATCTGTGAATAGTAGAGTTTCCTCTCCACAACCACCTGGCCTCCAGTTCCATCAAGCCAGCATTGGGGGCTGAGATTCAGATAAGTGGCTCAATTCCCCCAGGGGTTTTATGATCCAACAATGGATGTGGGCTGCTGTGGGAGCTGCTGACACCTCCCAGTGCAGCCTCTGCTGTAGCCTCCTGAGACGGGAGCTATAGAAAGAACCTGCTCCTTTTTTGACCAGCTGAAAAAAACCTTCTCACTGACCTTTGGCGCCTGTGGGTTGAGAGATCTGCAAACTGCAGCAACTCCCACTGGGGCTTCCTCCCCCAACGCCTGCTTGGGCTGGGTTGATCTCCGCTCCACATCTGCTGCAACAGACCTTTCCCGTCAGCCTTTCAGGTCACCCTGGACTGGAAATCTCCTCCACTTTGTTGTTCTGTGTCTTCTGCTGCTCTAGAATTTGTTGAGAGTCTTTCTTTACTGGTATTTTATGGGCTGTGGGGGAAGAGCTAGTAGTGTACGTGTGTCTTTCTACTCCATCATCTTGGCTCTGCCCCCTATAAGGATAATTTTTAAAATTTATTTGTTTTCACTTTTCAACAATCACTTCTATAAGTTTTAAATTTTCTCCCCTTCCCTCTTTCTTCCCACCCCAGGGCAGCATGCAGTTTTATATAGATGCTACACATACATGCCTATTAAACACATTTTCACATTAGTAATGTTGCATAGAAGAATTAAAACGAATAGGAAAAAAACCATGAGGAAAAACATAACAAAACAAAAAGTAGCCTGCTTCATTCTGAGTTCCAACTCTACAGTTCTTTCTCTGGATATGGATGGCATTTTGCATCAAGAATCCTTTGGAAATCATTTAGATCCTTGCATTGCTACGAAGGGCTAAGTCTATTAAAAACAGCCCTCTGTGGCTATTACTGTGTATCATGTTCTCCTGGTTTCTGCTCATTTCAATCAGCATCAGTTCATATAAGTCTATTCAGGTTTTTCTGGAATCTGCCTGTTCATCATTTCTTATAGCACAGTTGTATTCATTACATTCATATACCACTTGTTCAGCCAATCCCCAATTGATGGGCATCCCTTTGATTTCCAGTTCTTGACCACTACAAAAAGAACTACTATAAATATTTTTGTACTTGTGGGTCTTTTTCTCATTTTTGTGATCTCTTTGGAAGACAGCCCTAGAAGCGATACTGTTGGGTCAAAGGGTATGCACATTTTCATAGCCCTTTGGACGTGATTCCAAATTGCTCTCCAGAAAGGTTGTATCAGCTCAAAGCTCCACCAACAATGAATTAGTGTTCCAACTCTCCCACATCTTCTCCAACACTTATCATCTTCATGTTTTGTCATATTAGCCAATCTGATAAGTGTGATGTGGTATGTCAGAGTTGTTTTGATTTACATCTCTCTAATCAATAATGATTTAGATTATTTTTTTCATATGACTATAGATAGCTATTAATTTCTTCCTCTGAAAACTGCCAGTTCATATCCTTTGACCATTTATCCATTGGGGAATGACTTGTATTGTAAATTTGACTCAGTTCTCTATATATTTTAGAAATTAGGCCTTTTTCATAGATACTAGTTATCAAAATTCCCAGTTTTCTGCTTCCCTCCAAATCTTGGTTGCATTACTTTGTGCAAAAATTTTTCAATTTAATGCTGTCAGAATTGTCCATTTTGTATTTCATTATGTTCTCTATCACTTGTTGGATCATCAATTCCTCCATAAATGTGTCAAATAAACTATTCCTTGCTCCCCTAATTTGTTTATAGTATCAGCTTTTGTACCTAGCTAGTGTATCCATTTGGACTTTATTATGGTATACAGTGTCAGGCATTGATCTATGCCCAGTTTCCACTACACTATTTTCCAGTTTTCCCAGCAGTTTTTGTCAAACAATGAGTTCTTATCCCAGAAGCCAAGGTCCTTAGGTTTATCAAACAGTAAGCTGCTATAAGTATTGACTACTATGTCTTGTGTACCTAACATATTCCACTGATCTGCCCCTCTATTTCTTAGCCAGTACCAGGTGATTTTGATGATTGCTGCTTTATAATGCAATCTGAAATTTGGTAGGTCTGGGCCACCTTCCCTAGCATTTCTTTTCATCAATTCCCTTGATGTTCTGGACTTTTTGTTCTTCCAGATGAATTTTGATATTATTTTTTCTAGCTCTAGAAAAAAATTTGTTGGTAATGTGATTGGTATGAAACTGAATACATCAAATAATTTAGGTAGAATTGTCATTTTTTATTAAATTAGTTCAGCCTACTCATGAGCAACTGATGTTTTTCCAATTATTATTCCAATTATCTGACTTGACTTGTGAAAAAAGTGTTTTGTAACTGTATTCGTATCGTCCCTGGGTTTGTTTTGGCAGATAGACTTCCAAATATTTCATAGTGTCTAATGTAACTTTAAGTGGAATTTTTCTTTCTATCTCTTGCTGTTGTGCTTTATTATATATGTATATATATATATATGCAGATGATTTATATGGGTTTATTTTGTATCCTGCAACTTTGCAAAATTGTTTATTATTTCAATTAGTTTTTATTTGTTTCTCTAGGTTTCTCTAAGTATATCATCATCTTGTCTGCAAAGAATGATAGCTTAGTTTCTTCTTTGCCTATTCTAATTTCTTCAATTTCTTTTTCTTATTGCTGAAGCTAACATTTTAAATACCATATTGAATAAAAGTGGTGATAATGGGCATCCTGGTTTTACTCCCTATCTTACTGGAAGCGCATCTAGCTCATCCCCATTACATATAATGTTTGCTGATGCTTTGAGGTAGATACTGCTTATTATTTTATGGAAGACTCCATTTATTCCTATACTCTCCAATATTTTCAATAGGAACGGGTGCTGTAATTTGTCAAAAGTTTTTTCTGCATCTATTGAGATAATCATGTGGTTTTTCTGTTAGTTTTGTTGTTGGTATGATTAGTAATGGTGGTTGTTTTTGTAGTATTGAACCAGCTTTGCTTTACTGGTATAAATCCTACCTGATCATAATATATTATTCTTGTGATAAGTTGCTGTAATCTTTTTGCTAATATCTAATGAAAAATTTTTGTATCTGTATTCATTAGGGAAATTGGTCTATAATTTTCTTTCTCTGTTTTTTGCTTTCCCTGGTTTCAGTGTCAGAATATATTTGTATGATAAAAAGAATTTAGTAGGACTCCACTGATTTTCCCAAATCGTCAGTATAGCATTTGAATTAGCTATTCTTGAAATATTTGATAGAATTTGCTTGTAAATCCATTGGACCATGGAGATTTTTTCCTAGGGAGTTCATTGATGGCTTGTTCAATTTCTTTTTCTGAGATGGAGTTACTTAAGTATGTTACTTCCTCTTCTGTTATCTGGACAATTTATATTTTTGTAAATATCCATCCATTTCACTTAGATAGTCACATTTGTGTTGGGCAAAGTAATTTCTAATGATTGTTTATACTGGTAATTGGTTTTTATTTTTTTAAATCAAATTGACCAAAGGATTTTCTATTTTATTGATTTTTTTCATAAAACCAGCTCTTAGTTCAATTTATTAGTTTGATAGTTTTCTTAATTTCAATTTTATTAAACTCTCCGTTGGTTTTCAGTATTTCTAATTTGGTGTTTGATTGAGGATTTTCAGTTTGTTCTTTTTCTAGCTTTTTCAGTTACATGCCCAATTCATTGATCTCTTCTTTCTCTTTTTTTTATTCATGCAAGCATTCAGAGATATAAAACTTCTCTTAAGAACTTCTTTTGCTGCATCCTATTGGTAGGTGGTCTCACTATTTTCATTCTCTTAAATGAAGTTATTGATTGTTTCTATGATTTGTTGTTTGACCCACTCATTCTGTAGGATTAGATTATTTAGTTTCCAATTAATTCTTGGTTCAAATTTCCATGGCCCTTTATTACATATAATTTTTACTGCATCATGATCTGAAAAGGATTTTTCTGCCTTTCTGCACTGTATTGTGAAGTTTTTCTGCCCTATTACATATGATCATTTTTTGTATATCTGCCATGTACCTCTGATAAAAAGGTATATTCCTTTCTATCCCCATTCAGTTTTCTCCAATGGTCTCTCATATCTATCTTATACAGAATTCTGTTCACCTCCTTAACTTCTTTCACGTTTATTTTGTAGTTAGATTTATCAAGTTCAGAGAGGGAGAGGTTGAGGTCCCCCATTAGTATAGTTTTGCTATTTTTTCCTGTAACTCCCTTAACTTCTTCTATAAGAATTTGGATGCTATGCCACTTGGTGCATATATGTTTAATATTGATATTATTTCATTTTCTGTGGTGCCTTTTAGCAGAACATAATTTCCTACCTTATCTCTTTTGATTACATCTATTTTTGCTTTTGCTTTGTGTGAGATTAGGATTGTTACCTCTGCTTTTTTTACATCAACTGAAGCATAATATTACTCCAGCCTTTTACCTTTAACCCGTGTATATCCCCCTGTTTCAGATGTGTTTCTTGTAAACAACATACGGTGGAATTATGGTTTTTAATCCATTCTGCTATTTGCCTCCATTTTATGGGAGAGTTCATCCCATTGACATTCACATTATGATTAATTACTAAGTGTGTCCTTTTCTCCATCCTATTCTTCTCACCCCACTTTATGCTTTTATTTCTCCTTTCCCCTCCTCAAGAGTTTTGCTTTTGACCACCGCCTCCCTCATTCTGCCTTCCCTTGGCCCCACTCCCTTTTATTTCCCTTTTTCGTTACTATTTCTTCCCTTCTAACCACTCCTTCCCTTTTTTTTCCCCCTTTCCCCTTCTACAGCACATAGGACAAGTTAGATTTCTGTACTTAACTGAGTATGTTGTTCCCTCCTTGAACCAAATCTGAGAATAAGCCTCAAACAATGCTCATCTCTGTCCCTTCTTTCCCTCTACTATATGTTTTTGTGCCTCTTCCTGTGGTATAATTCACCTTTTTTCTGCCTCTTCCTTTCCTCTTTTCCTGTTACAATCCCTCTGCACTCTTTAATTACATTTTTATCATCACATCACTTCATTTTTTCCCACTCCCTCTATCTATTCATATCCCTTTTAAATGTCATAATAAATATACAATTCTCAAGTTTAACAAGTATCATTCTCCCATATAGGAATGCAGACAGTTTGACAATATTAAATAACAAATTTTTTTTTTCTTTTTTTCCCTGTTTACCTTTTTATGCCTCTCTTGAGTCTTGTATTTGAAGATCAAATTTTCTCTTGAGTTCTGGCCTTTTCATCAGGAAAGTCTGGAAATCCCTTATGTCATTGAATGTCTATCTCTTTGCCTGAAAGATTGTGCTCAATTTTGCTGGTAATTGATCCTTCGTTGTAGTCCAAGCTCCTTTGCCTCATGGAATATTATATTCCAGTCTCTCTGATCTTTTAATATAGAAGCTGCAAGGTCCTGTGTGATCCTGACTGTAGTTCCTCTATATTTGAATTGTTTCTTTCTGGATGCTTGTAGTATTTTCTTCTTAAATTGATAGTTCTGGAATTTGGCAGCAATATTCCTTGGTGTTTTCAATTTCGGATCTCTTTCAGGAGCTGATCAGATTCTTTCAATGACATTTTGCCCTCTGGGTCTAGGACCTCAGAATACTTTTCCTTGATGATTTCTTGAAAGATATTGTCCAGGCTCTTTTTTCTATCATTGCTTTTGATAGAACAATAGTTTTTAGATTTTTCTCTCCTGGATCTATTTTCCAGGTCAGTTGTTTTTCCAATGAGATATTTTGTATTTTGTCATTCCTTAGATTTTGTTTGACTGATTCTTGATGTCACATGGATTCGTTAGCTTTTACTTGCCCAATTCTAATTTTTAACAAATAGTTTTCTTCGGGTAACTTTTGGCCTCTTTTCCCATTTGTCTAATTTTCCCAGGTAGGTTTTGTATCTCCTTATCCATCTGGCCAATTTTACTTTTAAAGGAGCTATTCTATTCTATTCAGTGAATTATTTTTTCATTTTGTCAATTGTATTTTTAAAATCATTGGTCAGTTTTTCTTCTACCTCTCCAATTTGGTTTTTAAAATCTTTCTTGAGCTCTTCCAAAAATACTTTTTAGCCTTCAGATATGGGTGTTCTGTCAGTGCTGTCCTCTTTTGAATTCGTATTTTGATCTTCCCTTTCCCTGTAGTAAGATCTTATTGTCTTTGCTTTTCTGATTTGCTTCTTGCTCATGGTGATAGCCTTTATCCTGGCTTTTAAAGTGAATCTCTGCGTCTGGGGCACAGGAGACTCTGTCCCACGTTTCTTGTGCTGAGAGCTTGAGGCTTGTCTACTGGCTTTGTGTGTTGTGACCTCTGGTTCTTTTAGCCTGAAGCTATATAATGCTATAGCTTACCTGGTGCTGAGCTGACTGATGTGTGCCAAGGCTGAGGCCAGGTGAAGTCTTTCTGAGTTTCCCCAGGGTTTCACTGAAGTTCATGGTGTGAGATGTTGGGGAGGGGTGATCTGCCCACAAGAGGTCTCTTCCCTTAAGGCTAAGCTAGAGCACAGGCACACTCAGTGACTGGTGAATTCCAGTCTGCACTGGTGTCTCCCCAATTTCCCTGACTGTGCTAAGGCAAGCCTGGTTTCCTAGTGTTGCACTTACCAGCTCTACTGCCATGGGTCTGAGAATCTCCTCCTGGTCTGCTGAGCCAAGGCTTGCTGAGACACCTCCAGTCCTACACTGGTACCCATCAGCCACAGCACAAGGTATCCCTAGCTCCCAAGCTAAAAGACTACTGTACCCCTTCTGCTGACTCCACTATTTCAGAATTTTTCCTAGGGAAATATTATCTGGGTTTTTCAAGATCAACAAAGGGAGGGCCTGTTTACTGACCTTTTACTTCACAAGTTCTTGACTAAGGTTTGGGTCTGTTGGCTTGTGTGTGGTAGTAGATTGTTGCTGATGTCACTGTTAACATGCTGGGAGATTCTATAAGTTCAGAGCAACTGAACTGATGGCTCCCCATTGGTCTTGGTCTTCTGCCCTGATTATTCTATTGTAGGCTTATGTCCTAGGTTAAAGGCTAGAATTGACTCGCTTCTTTGCTCCTGATTCAGTCCCCACACTCACTCAGGACTGCTTCTCTCTCCTTGGATCTGTGACCCTGAACTGAGAAATGGGTAACAGAACCCCCAGTGACACTTGTTTCTTCTCCCAGGGATAATTCAAGAGTTGTCTGAGATCTCTTTCTGCCCTAGTGCCCTGATCTTAGCTCACTTTCAGTTCCTGGATACTGTAAAGCTTCCCATTCCCCACCCTGTATCCCCACTCCCCATCCAGTGACTTTTTCTTCCTAAGCCACCCTAGTCTGGAAAAATGACTCACTCTGACTTCTTCTTGGCTTTCCTAATCAAATTTGGTCTGGTAAATTTTCTAGGTTGTTGTGGAGGTGTGTTGTTGGGTGAGCTCGGCTTGACTCCACCTCATTTTTGTATGATAGTATTTAAAGCCATTCCTACCTTTGTAATCTTCTTACATTACTTCTTTCAATGTACATTGGATCCAGATACACTGACCTGCTTACTGTTCCTCACCCCAGACACTTCATCTTTTCACTAACATTTATGGAATGTTCTCTATCTTCACCCCATCTCTTGAGTCCATGCAAGATTCAGCTCAAATCCCACCTTCAGTGAAAAGCCTTTCTTGGTTCCCCCTAACCCTCTCCTGAGGACTTCCCCCATATTTATGCTTTCCTTCTGAGGTTACCTTCCATTTATATTACCTTTCATTCATATTTCTTCTGTGCACATAGTTATTTCTATCTCCCTTAGAATGTGAACTCTGATGGAGATTACCATGTTTTTTGTTCTTCACCCCAGCAATTAACTTGGTATCTGGCACATAAAAATTGCTTAATAAATTCTTGTTATCTGATGAATTGAACCATATACCTCTGGCCCACAAGCTAAAGAATGTGGTAGAGCCCATTCTTACTCTTATGGGAAACAGATAGCACCTCAACCAAAGACTCCAGCTACAGTCAAAAGGAAAAGAAATTTCACAAGCATATGCCCAGTGGAATACTGCCTGGCAATGATTATGACGAACAGAGTACTACCCATCAATAATCCTTAGACCAGTGAAGCATCAGGAAGACACTGTATTCCATTCAAGCCCATCAGGAATTGGGAGAAACTCCATATCGTCCCCAGAATACGTCAGCAGTCTTATGGTATTAGAAGCATTGTTTGCTTTTCCATGTGTCTACCTTGGCTACTCGTGTGCATTTGATCAGGGCCCTTTCCACATGTGCACCATGGCCTCCAGTGCTCCACAATTGTTTCTTAGGTATGTTCATTCTTGTTACTAATAGTATGTCTGTGGGAGGGGTGCTGCAGGTTTATGGGGAAATCTTCTATTGTTTTGTTAAAACAAAAACTGTCATTAAAGGCTTTTAATTCAATCCGTGCCCTCTGACTAACTAGTAAGAGTAAGCACAGTTGTGGGAGAAAATCAATTTTATGTGAATGTGAACCCAGAGAATCCCTTAAACTTGAGATAACTTTTTTGGGGATCCCAGCTGCTATACTGATTTTATACTTTGAATTTTCTCTTTTAAATGTTATACCACATGAAATCACTGGTGTTTTATTAGTACTTTAAGATTTACAAAGTATTTTCTGGTATCTCAAATCAATATGAGGTTAATAAAGTTGAATGCTAATAAACTGTGCTAAAGTACAGACAATAACTTAAAAATAAACAAAGTGTTGTAGAAAATCAAATGACATTGCAGCTGCACTCATGTGTGACTCATAACCAAGAAGACCAGCCAGCTTGAAGTGAATATTGGCTTTGTCAACAGGTCCCTTTGGCTGATCCCATGAAGAGCTTGCCACTTGGCATGATTTGTTTGTCATTCTTTTTTTAAATTGACTTCATTGCTTAATCTTCCACGCAAGCATAAAGATAGAGATGTCCTGAAATTAGAAATTTCCAAAGAGCATTAATTAATGGATGAGAGCAATGCATGTTAGTGTCCATGTTTTTACCTGGAAAAAGTTTATGAAGCTGCATTAATATTGGTATTCTTACATAATTATTATTTCTTATCATATAAGTAAATAAATATTTGGGTTATTTTTTTAAAATACTGTGTCTTATAATGTGACATTTTGTCATTTAAAAAAAATTTCAAGGTCAAGAGGTAGGCAAGTACTCAAGAGATTTTTGCTCATCAAGAATTGGTTCAAATAATACTCAGAACACATAGTCTCTTTCAGCAAAACCTGGCATTAAGAAATAAGTCACTGAATTTGGGAGCTTGTTACAGAATGCAGTGGGTTTGACTCATTTCAAAGCTTCTTTTTCCCCATAAGAATTTCATAAAAGCTTCCTACCAAGAGTACCCACACAGAAATTTCTAGAAAGAAACAATGCCCCAATGAAAGTTTCCTAAATGAGGCAGCATGTTGCATGGGTAAGCTAGGTGGCACAGTGGACAGAGCTCCAAGCCTGGAATCAGGAATTCAAATTCACTGACTGGAGTCACTGAGTTCAAATCCAGCCTCAGACTTGCTAGTTGTGTAATCCTGGACAAGACAGTTTGCTTCAGTTTCCTGGAGAAGAAAATAGCAAACCATTTCAGTATCTTTGCCAAGAAAACTCGAAATAGGGTCCCAAAGAGTTGGGCACAACTGAAATGACTGAATAGCCGCAATTGAATGAGGTATATGAATTTTGATTGCTAGTGCTTATATATTTTGAGTTTCCCAAAGGGTCAGGTATTAATCAGCTATACCAGATCCTAGAAATTCAGATGAATGAGCTTGACCTAGCAGCTAAAGACATATTTTACATGAAAGATGATGTGAACAGCAAATCAGCAAGTCACTGTGAATGGAGTGTGTGAAACCACATTCTGTCCAGTATACATCCATTCAGTCCTTTGGGTTATTTAATTAATGGCATAAAATCAGATGGCAATTATTGGACTAGTTACAAGCTTCCAGAACCAGAATTTTCTTACACTAGTTTTGAAACTACTCTAAGTCAGACCCCTCACAATGACCTAATCAGGAAAGTAGTAAGCCTAGAAAATTTGTGACTACTGTCTGTAAATCAGAATTCTAAATGTCACACATTATTTTCATTAGCTCAAAAGACTTAAGGGTTTAATTGTCTTGCTAGCCAGATTACTCAGTTTAATGCTTACCATTTGGTAATTTGGAACTCAAAGCTTTAAGAATGAATGTTAAAAAGTGTTTTAGCATGCAACTGGAAATTAAGCCATACAGGCAATGGAGTATAGAAATCTATACTTACCAGTTTCATTCTTACCAGTTTTACTAGGAATCAATAGCAACAATAGAGTTGATTAAGAAAAATTCAAAAAGCAAACACAAATGGAAGACTGCTTTCTAGTTAGTGATGTAAGCAGCCATGCTTTCCATATCCACCACCTTGTAGTTGCAAAAAGCCCCAGTTATCAGAATGTACTTATTTAGAATCATATGCAAACATATACAAAGGAAGCTATATACAGGATGAATAGGAAACAATTGAAGGAAGGCCTTGGAATTAAGAGGGATTTAGGGAAAACATTTTGTAGAAGATCAGATTTTAGTTGAGAAGCCAGAAAAGTTAGTAGTTGGCGTATAGGAGGGAGAGCATTCAAAGCATGAGGGAGAGCTAGAGAAAATACCTGGAGCCCAGGGGTGGAGTGTCATGTTTGTAGAGCAGTCCAGAATTCTTACTTAACATATAAGTTTCTTTTTACTTGAGGAGTTAAAAATTTTACCTTAAGAAAATTAATGATAACTACATCTGATGGTTTTGCTTATTACAAATTTTGAGTGTTAAAACATTACTTTTGCTCCCTGTATCTTTGATTCTTTAAGCTCAGTGATTCCCATTCCCACTTTATAAAATGAGCATTATACTGTTACAGGGAGTTGATGCTAGCTTTTCACCTTTGGGAGGAAAAATCCTTGGTTCAGATCTTAATTAGTGTCATGATGGGTTTAATGGTCTCTTTTATGTGTGATTGTCAAGGTTGGTGATAGGCAAGTGGGTCATCAAAGTTTACTTCAGTATATTTTGCTCAGTAGTAAAGTGCATTGGCAGAGTTATATCAAGGTTCTAACTATGCCATTTCTGTACTCCACTGTTAAAAGAACACAAATGTATACTCACACATTTCAAATTCTTGCTAAAGTGGGTTTTTATTATTATTTTCTTCTTTTTTTGATGTATAATTTATTTTTCAGTTATTAACATTCCACAAGAATTTGAATTCAAAATTTTCTCTCCATCTCTCCCCACCTCTCACCCCAGGACATGTGTCCCATCTATCCCTTCCTCTAATCTGTCTTCCCTTCTGTTACCCACCCTTCTTCCATCCCCCTTCCCTTCTATTTTCCTGTAGGGCAAAAAAAGATTTCTATACTCCATTGCCTGTATGGCTTAATTTACAGTTGCATGCTAAAACAATTTTTAACATTCATTCTTAAAGCTTTGAGTTCCAAATTCTCGCCCTCTATCCTCTCTCACTCTCATTGAGAAAACAAGCAATTCAATATAGGTCATACATATGTAACAATGCAAAGCACTTCCATAATATTTATGTTGTAAAAGACTAACCACATTTCCCTCTGTCCTATCCTGCCCTTCATTTATTCCATTCTCTCCCTTGACCTGTCTTCCCACAATAGTGTTTGCTTCTTATCATCTCTTTCCCCAATTTGCTGTCCTTTCTGTTATCTTCCCTCTCCTATCCCCTTTCCCCTTGCCTTCCTGCAGGGTAAAATAGATTTCTATATCCAATCAAGTATGTGTTATTCCCTCCTTAAGCCAAATCCCATGAGAGTAAGACTCAATTATTTCCTTACATCTCCCCTCTCTTCCCCTCCATTGTAAAAGCTGTTTCTTCCCTTCCATTGTAAAAGCTGTTTCTTCCCTCTTTTATGTGAGATGATTTGCTACATTCTACCTCTCTCTTTCTCTTACTCCTAGTACATTCCATTGAACAGTAAATTTTATTTTTTTAGGCATTCTCCCTTCATATTCAGTTCACCCTGTGCCCTCTATGTGCATGTGTGTGTGTATATATATGTATGTATGCATACATATATATACATACACATGTACACATACATACATACATATGCATACACACCTATATACATGTATTCCCTCTAACTACCCTAATACCGAAAAAGGTCTCATGAGTTACAAATAGTATCTTTCCATGTAGAAATGTAAACAGTTCAACTTCAATGAGTTTCTTAAGTTTCTCTTTCCTATTTGCCCTTGCATGTTTCTCTTGATTCTTGTATTTGAAAGTCAAATTTTCTATGCAGCTCTGGTCTTTTCAACAAGGATGCTTGAAAGTCCTCTATTTCAGTGAAATTCCATTTTTTCCCCTGAAGTATTATACTCAGTTTTGCTGGGTAGGTGATTTTTGTTTTTAATCCTAGCTCCTTTGACCTCTGGAATATCATATTCTAAGCCCTTCCGTCCCTCTGTGTAGAAGCTGCTAAATCCTGTGTTATCTTGATTGTATTTCCACAATACTTGAATTGTTTCTTTCTGGTTGCTTGTAATATTTTCTCCTTGACCTGGAGACTCTGGAATTTGGATACAATATTCCTAGGAGTTTTCCTTTTGGGATCTCTTTCAGGAGATGATCTGTGAATTCTTTCCATTTCTATTTTACCCTCTGGTTCTAGAACATCAGGGCAGTTTTCCTTGATAATCTCTTGGAAGATGAGGTCTTGGCTCTCTTTTTGATCATGGTTTTCTGGTAGACCAATAATTTTTAAATAATCTCTCTTGGATCTATTTTCCAGGTCAGTTGTTTTTCCAGTGAGATATTTCACATTGTCTTCTATTTTTTCATTCTTTTGGTTTTGTTTAATAATTTCTTAGTTTCTCATAAAGTCATTTGCTTCCATCTGCTCCATTCTACTTTTTAAAGAACTATTTTCTTCAGTGAGCTTTTGAACTTTACTGGGCTGTGCTCCACTCCGAGCCTGGTACAACAGACCTTTCTTATCGGCCTTCCAGGCTGTCTTGGGCTGGAAATCTCTTTCACTCTGTTGTTTTATGGCTTCTGCTGTTCTAGAATTTGTTTAGAGTAATTTTTAGAGGTATTTTGTTGATTATGGGAGGAGAACTAGAGCAGGTCTGTCTTTCTACTTTGCCACCTTGGCTCCACCCCTCTATCAACAAATTTTTTAGAGAGATTTAGTGTAAAGAATATGGAATTTCCCAGACTAGATAAGATGGTCAGCTTGGATTACTTAACCTTCTTCCTTAGTAGTTCTAATTGTGATTAATATACTTTTTTAACCTAATTTTGTTGTTGCAAGCAGAAACAATACCATTTTCTCTTGTGACTAAAAATCTTTTAATATTGTGGCACATACAGTTATTATGCCATATTTGATAGTGCTGTGATTTCATGTGCTGTTTCTCTTAATTAATGTGATAATTCCTTTAACCATGATTTGATGGCATCAAGTGAATACTTGTACAAAGTGAAAATTATCTAGGTTATTAAGAAAAACAGTGAAATAAAATGCTATTCACAAAACAAGACTTGTTCATAAGTGGTCATTTAATGGATGACTAGAAGATGTAAGCTTTCACTAGTCAACATTTTCAGGGATTTTGGCAGTTGTGGGATACAACACAATTAACTTAAATTTTATATTTCCCTCTTGTCTTTACAATATTATTTTGACTCTTTCTGGAATGATAGAGTGGTGTTTTGTTTCTTGCATATTTATAAATGAACCTCTCTTCTTTAATGTTTCTAAACTTTGAAATTTGCTCAGTTAGTAATCAAGTGAGTTGGAACACTATTTTAACTTTTATTGCAGGCATGTTGTTGACTGAAAGCTTTGTTAAAGAAGCCTTCTACCAACATGGTCAATTTGATTCTGAAATCTGCAAGTAATATGGCATCTGATACTTTTTGGTCCTTTATATTTTTGATAAACAGTAATTCAAGTGGATTTTATTCTTAAATAACATCCCAAGAGATTTAATGTTGACATTCATTGGTTCAAGTTTTGATTTTTAAAAGTATACTGCAGATCACTTTCTAGCTAGTTGAAAAATACTAAAATTGATATAAATCTGAAAACATAATCCACTGACAGAAAAGTGAATACTATTGAATTGATGTCAATCTAGAATTTTTTATCTAGATAGTTGTGATCTAAAATTTATAATCTAGATATTAATCTAGGATTAATTTAGAATCTAGTACAATCAGAAGAGGGAAGTTTTGGTATCATAATTTCTCTCTTCATTGTGAGCTTTAGTGAGGTAAAATGTATTTTAAAAATTTATACCATAAGACTTAATGCTTCAATAAAAATTTGCTTAACTAATTAAACAAATAACTAGATAGTACAAGGTCAAGCATGGATATCTGAGGCATTCCAATGGAAACCAGTCAAGTTGATATTGGACCATTAAACAACTATTCCTTGAGTCTCACCCCAGCAAGCAGTTTCTCACTACCAGTGAAAATCAGATACATAGTAGAATTTCCCCTAGTTTTTTCTGCTTTTTGAAAGATGAAGTTATCATTAAAAGCAAACAAGAATCTATTGACTGCTCTCCTTTTAGCTCCAGTTCATTCTAAATAACCAAAATCTCTCCTTTCCACTATCTGATGTCTGTTCTAGACTTGTGATCTCTTTCCCAATCTTCTAATCTATTGCTTCTTTCTGTCCCCATGATCTGTAATATGCTGTAATTACAAAATAACATGTTTTTCCCACATTGATCTTCGCCATGCTTCCTTCCCTTTGGTTCCTGGATTTATTCATAGCTAACATTTATACAGTTGTTTAAGGCTTTCAAAATGCTTTATGATTATTATCTCATTTTACACTCTCAACCATCTTGGGAGGCAGAAGTTATTACATTCCACACTTTATATGAGGAAACTGAGGCATACAGGCTAAATGACAGCTGGGATCAACAGCTAGGAGGTTCATAGGGCTGGATCTGAACTTTGATCTTTCTGATTCCAGGTTCAGCACTCTACCATCTAACACCCTTGATTTTTCTCCCATGAGTATGCATTCTTAATATACAATACTTTTACCTACTCTGTTTCTTTTGGGGGTGGTTGGGGGGAAATTGGGCAATTGTGCCCAAGGTCACACAGTTAGTAAGTGTCAAGTGTCCGAGTATTTTAAATCAACTATACTTATCCAGAACCATATTTTGAACCTAGACTGGGCTAGGGTTAGAAATCCAAAAACAAAGAATAAGTCTTTCCCCTCAAGAAATTTAGAGTCTAAGGGGACACAGTTAAGTAAAGAAGAAAGTATTAATAATTATAATAAGGAAAAGACTTATAGAGGAGGTAGCAACTGAAGTAAGCCTTATAAAAAGGAAAGGATTCTCAGAACCAGCAAGAAAGGAACTTGTTCCAGGCTTGGGCCAGCTCATACACATGCCCAGAAGTGAGAGAGATGGACTGTCAACCACAGGGAAAAGCTAATAGTTCTGCTTGGCTAGAACATAGAGTCCATTGGGGAGTCATGTAAAATAAACCTGCAAAGGCAGCTACAGCCAGATTGTTCAGGACCCTGAATGAACAGGTTAAAGAGTGTGTATCTTGAAATTAGGAGGAAATTGCTGAAGGTTGTTGAGCAGAGGAGTGAATGGCCGTGCCTGCCTGGACCTTAGGAAAATCTTTGAAAGCTGTGTGGTAAATGGATGAGGTAAAAGGAGAGAGACCATTCAGAAGGTTATTACAGATTCCCCACTCTCTTCTGTCCTTAGTGCTGCTTGGTTTCAGCTCCAGACTCTTGCTAATTTCTTCCCCAACTCCTTTCCAGCTTAGTTTTGTGTGTTGTCTTCCCCCATTTGATTATAAGCTTCTTGAAGGCCAGGATATCCCTAGTGCTTAGCACATTGCCTAGTCTATTAAAGGTTTATTAAGTTTATTTTTTTTAAAGGCTATCACAATAGTACAACTGAAAAGGGGATGAGATAATCTGGTTTAAGAAAAAGGATGAGATGATAGTGTAACAGCCCTGAAGTCGGAAGGACCTGAGTTTAATTTCAACCTCGTTCACTTACTAGCTGTGTGACTGTGGGCAAGTCACTTAACCTCGATTGCCTCTAAAAGCAAAAAAGAATAGGGGTGAGAGGCTATTGTGCTTCCCAGGCTTAAAACCAGTTTACAAGAATGGCTATATTTGAAGGAAAAAAAAACACCTAACATATTGGAAAACTACATGGCAAACTTCTTGAGAAGACTGAATTGCTAGAAAGAACTGAGGTCATCAACTGAGATCATCATTCTCACACTCCACAACAAAAGTTCAAAATGCTTGTGACGATTCATTGAGTGTGTGCTTTTGATCTTTTTTTTCCAGTTCAGGTCAACAAGCATTTCTTAAATGCCTACTACGATCAGGTACTCTGTTAAATCCTAAGGATACAAAGGCTAAAACAAAAATAATTTCTGCCTTCAAAGAGCTTACATTCAGCTTCAGTGATTGAGAGAGGGCGTCATTACGTATGGAATATATAAATAAAAGAAGTATGTGGGTGTAGAGAGAGAGGCAGAGACAGAGAGAGACACACACAGAGACAGAGAGACACACACAGAGACAGAGAGAGAAAGAGAGATACAGGGAGGGAAGAAGGAGAGAGAGAAGGAGGAGAGGGACAGAGAGGAGAGAGAGAAGACAAAAATAGAAAGTAATATTAGGGGGGGGACCAACAATTGAAGGGAATCAGGAAAGGTCTCCTATAGAAGATTATTATGGCAGACACAAAGGCACAAAGTCCAGGATATGGAATGTTGTGTTTAAGGAATGGCAAGTGGGCCTATTTCACTGGATTTAGTGAATTTATTATGCTGCAATCAGTTTGAAAAGGGAGGCTGGGAACTATAATATGAAAGGCAGGAGTGTGTATTTTATCCTAGAAACAATAGGAAGTCACTAGAAGTTCTTGAGTCTGGGAGTACCGTGGGCAGATTTGTGCTTTTGGAATATCACTTTGGAAGTTGTGGATTGTATTGGAATGGTGTGGGGAAAGGAGGGGAGGAGACCAATGAGAAGGCTAGAGCAATAGTTCAGGTGAGAGGTGATTAAGTCCATGAACCCAAGTGGTAGAAGAGTAAATGGAAAGAAGGGGACCAATTGAAGAGATAACATGAAGGTAGAATTGGCAATTCATTTGATATAAAGCATTGCAGAAAGTGAAGAATTGAAGTTGTAACTATGGGCACAATGATGATTGATGTTGAGTTAGGAAGTATGGCAGTGCCCTTGACAGAAATATGGAATATAAAAGGGGGTGCATTTGGGGCAAAAGGTAAAACTTTCTGTTCTAGGTATGTTGAGTTTGAGACGCTTATGAGGCTTCCTGGTGGTGATGTCCACTGGGGCAGTGGTGGAGGCAGGACTGGAGTGCAGAAGAGTCATGAGACCTGGATATGTAGATTTGTGAGTCATTTTGCAGAGATAATAATTTAACATGAAATTCAGTGAGATCACCAAGAGTGTAGAGAGAAAAGGGACATAAAGTTTGGACATGGGTGATAATCCAGCTCATTCCACCCTAGGAGCATAGATTTAGAGATCATCTAGGCAAACCTCTCCATGATACAGATGAAGAAATGGAATCATATGGCAATGAAGTCACTTTGCTAAGGTCACACAGCTAGTAAAGAGGAGAACCAGAACTTAAACTGAGGTCTTTGACTCTAAATCCTGACTTCTTTCCCTTGTACTACCTTTCCTCTTGGGAGGCTGAGGAGAGTATAGATAAGTAGAAAGAGAGTCAGGAGTAATACAGTGACAGAAACCTGAAAGGAAAGTGTCCAGTAGGAGTGGTCAGAAGTGTTAAAAGCTGCAGAGAGGTCAAGAAGATTGAGGTGTGAGAAAAGAACATTTTGTGAAGTATGAATAGTGCTGGATTTGGAGTCAAAGAACCTGGTTCAGATCTCAGCTCAGTGACATGCAACCTAGGATTGGACCTCAGTGTCTTCCTCTGTAAAATGGCAGCCTTGAAGCAGCTGACCTCTCCTAAATATAAATCTATGATTTTAAGATCTTATAAAGACCTGAATTGGATGGTGGCTAAATAAGTGGAGAGAATGGGATAGATACAGGAATGTTATGGAGACAGAATTGAGAAAGCCTCAGAATTCATTAGATTTGGGGTAAGGGAAAGGGAAAAGTCAAGGATGACTCCAGTTATGAACCTGAGTGACTGGGGAACTTGCAGCCTCTAGACCACATGTGGCCCTCTAGATCCTAGGGTGTGGCCTTTTGACTGAGGCCAAGTTTTACAGAACAAATCTTTTTATTAAGGGGATTTGTTCTGTGAAGTTTGAATTTCGTCAAAGGGCCACACTTGAGGACCTAGAGGGCCACATGTGGCCTCAAGGCCACAGGTTCCCCTCCCCTGAACTAGGAAAGTATTAGTGACCTCAGTAGAAGTAGGGAAGTTTAAGAGAGCCAGGTTTAGGGGGAAATGAGCTCATTTTGGTCCTGCTGCATTTTTGGATGCTGATGAAACATTCAAGTGAAGCTGTCCAGCAAGCAATTGGTCATGTGGGATTGGAGTTTAGGAGAGAGATTAGGGCAGACATATACATTTGGGAGGTGATTATTAAGCCTACAGGAAATGATGAAGGCACCAAGAGAAAACACTAAAATGGAAGAGGGACCAGAACTGAGCTTTGAGAGGCACCTGACTCGTTCAGAAGCCAGATGTGTAGTAGTAGAAGATAGGAGAGAGCAGTGTCATGGAAGCCAAGAAAGGAGAAAAAGATCAACAGTCCAAAAAGAGCAGAGATGTCAAGGACAGTTTCAGTATTGGCTATATGAATATTCTCAATACTTAGCATGTAGTGAGCTTAGCACATAGTGAGCATTTAATAACTATTTTTCATTCATTCAGTGTAATCATAAAATAGAATTTCAGGTTTTGAGATCTTGAAGATGATACAAGTATGTAAGACAGTGACATTCACAGCATTCAGATACACTCTTAGGTACCTGAAATGGAGTGTTACTTAGCCTAATAAAATAGGTGACCTGAGTTTTTAAAACCTGGATGTGTGAGACATCAGTTTTTATATTGATAATGTCAAGTATAAGCATAGTGTTTGGAATGAAGGAGACTTGACCTAGGAACTGAATTCCTTGAGAAATGAATGATAGTGCCCCCAAAGGAAAGTCAATTACATCTGTGAAGATAAAATTGATTTAATAGGAAACCAGAGAGTTCAAGGGAACATTAACATATATATTGAAGTCCTCAACTATTAGGAGCCAAAGTACTCAACTCTGAGGAAAAAGGTAAAATGACATACAGACCAGTAGATTATGAGCAGGTTTTGGGTAGGGTAATATAGATAAATAAAGTGAACCTGAGGTTTCAGAATAATAGGGAAGGCTCCCTAATGCCCCCAGGGATCAAATACAAAATCCTTTGTTTTGCATTCAAAGTCCATCATAGCCCAACCCACCCTCCCCACTACACACCTTTCAAGTCTTCTTGCACCTTATTCCCCACCACATATCCTTTGATACAGTGACATTGGCCACGTGGCTGTCCCTGAAACAAAACTCTCCATTTCTTGGCTCAGAGAATTTTGTCTGTCTGCTTTGCCTGCAATCTTCTCCCTCCTCATCCCTATATCTACTGGTTACCCTGACTTTCTTCAAGTCGCAACGAAAATCCCACCTTGTATGAGAAGCCTTTTCCAACCTGGCTTAATTCTAGTACCTTCCTTCTTTTAATTATTTCCTATTTTTTTCCTGTATATAGCTATATTTATTTGCTTGTTTTCTCCCCCCATTAGCTTATTAAAGCTCCTTGAGGGCAGAGACTGTCTTTTACCTCTTTTTTTATCACCAGCTCTTAGCACAGTGCTTGGCACTTAGTAGGTGCTTAATTAAATGTTTATTGACTGATTATTACCTCATAGAGTCATTGGCTTCTATTTAGTCCATTCTAATTTTGAGGGAGTTCGTTGTTTGGGAAAAATTTTGGACCTGTTGTGTCAAGCTATTAATTGCCTTTCCAATTTCTTCTATAATTCTCATTTCTTTTCCATTTTTTTTTCCTTTGGCATCCTCATTTCATTGATAAAAATATCTTAATTCTTTTTTTAACTCTTGTTTTATCTCCTCCAGAAATTCTAGTTGAACTTGTGCTCATTCTGTGTTTTTCTTTGAGTCTTTGTTTGTATGTGTTTTAGAGTCATTCTCTTCTGGAATTGTGTCTTGAGATATTTTTCTTAAAATTTCCTCATTCCTCCAGTCTACTTCTTGAGTTTGGACTTGATGTTAGGGTCAGGCTCTTCATATACCTGAAAGAAAGGTCTGGCCTGGTCCTGCTGCTCCTCGAAATACCAAGAGTTGTGTTATTTCAGGATCTCAAGGACAGCTCAGGCTGGGGATCTGTAAGTTTTTAGTGTTCCTGAACACTAAAGCCATGAGGTACTTCAACTATGTAGGCAGTTGCTGGAGGGGTGTGGGTGTGGGTGTATGTGTGAATGTGTGTGTGTATTTGCACAGCACTTGATAAATGTGTGATTTGCCCTAATGTTAACTTCACCCTTTAAAAAGATGATGAAGCAATAGGGGAACTGCTCTTCTGGGATTGCTTCAGACCAACAAGGACCATTGAAAGTGATAGGAATCCTAGTGGCATGTGACTGCTCCATCAAAGGGTTCATGGTAGAGTTGCAGAAAGCCATACATACTTGGACATGGACCCCAGACTGAAAATCTCTAAGAGCAAAGTCTGATTTGATTCTGTTAAGATAAAAACAAAAAATTGAGGGGTGGTGTGTAAAGGTGAACTTAGACCTTTTGAGAGTAGTCTGATTGCTGCTTCCCTGGCCTGAGCTCTGCAAGTTCCCGACCTGGGTTTGGGTCTGAGCTATAGTAACTGCTGCTGGACTCAGCCTCTGTCAGCCAGTCAGGAAGCCCTGCTGGTTCAGAGTGACAGATCTGCAAGCTTTATTTAAAGTTGTGAGTCCTACACTGGTTATTCCTCTGTAGGGTTCAGTCTGGGCTAGAAGCTGGAACAGAGACTTTGCTCTGCTCCCATGGGTCTGAGCCACACAACTACTGCTTGCTTCTAAACTGGTTACTTCTCGGTGAACTGCCCAAGCTCTTTCTCAGATTCCTGTTTTGGTGAGAAAGACCTTATACATGAGTCAAAACCAAAACTTCAGATAAATAATCCCCAGGGCCCTGGGATGAGATGGTGATGACCTAAAAAGCATAAGAAAAGGGAACCAATCCTTCTTATTAGGGGCCAGGCATATTCCAAGGCTGAACCCTATCATACTGCATGCATGGGCCCAGAGGAGATGGGCTCCTAACTAGAGAGGGATTGGGCACAATGCCTCAGCCCCTTTGATCTAGCACTAGTTTGTTAGTGTTATTATTATTTTTTAAATTCCACCTGAATTGCCTTCTAATTCCTCCTAGTTAAATGTTTAATATCTCTTCTTCAATATCACGTTCTAGCTTCAGATTAAGTTGGAGGGACATCTTCAGCAAAGACGTCCTCTCTCAAATTTTCCTGTGTTGGCTTGTCCTTGTTTTCCTTATCTGGTACTGGGAGTGGGGAGGGGGGGACAATATACTTTTGTTTTCAATTCAGTTCAATAAATTATATTAAACGTAAGTCTCTTATTGTAAATAGAAATAAATAAATAGAAATAGAAATAGAGAGTGAAAAGTCTTCAAGCCTTTTTTTCCTGGCAACCTGGTGACATTAATTTTTATGGATAGTTTTCATCCAAATACTAAGTATACCTTTATATAGGGGCAGCTAGGTAGTGCAGTGGATAGAGCAGGAGTCAGGAGGACCTGAGTTCAATTCTCACCTCAGACACTTGATACTCATTAGCTGTGTGACTTAATCTCAATTGCTTCATCCTGGGTCATCTCCAGTCACTGGATTCACATGGCTGTAGAGGAGAAGTGAGGTTGGTGACCTACACGCCCTCCCTCACTCAAAACAAAGTCAAGTGCAAGTCATGTCATTATTCCTCTAATGGCATGGTCTTCTTCGGCAATGAAGGATGAACACACACACACACACACATACACACCTTTACACACCACCCCTCAATTTTTTTAGCAGAATTAAATCAGACTTTGCTCTTAGAGTTTTTCAATCTGGAGTCCATGTCCAAGTGTATATGACTTTCCCTTCCTCCTCTATCATGAGCCCTATGATGGAACCGTCACATGCCACCAGGATTTCTATCACTTTTACTGTAGCAACCCAGTGTGGTCCTTGTTAGTCTGAAGCAACCCCAGAACAGCAGTTCCCTTATTGCTTCATCATCTTTTTAAAGGGTGAAGTTAACCTTAGGGCAAACCACATATTTATCAAGTACCTTGCAAACCCACAAACACACACACACCCCTCCAGCAATTGCCTACGCAGTTGAAGTTCCTCATAATTTTTAGTGCCAAGTTCATGACGGTTCCCAAACTCATAATCTAATTCTTCATTCACATTTTCTTTTTGTATTTTTAAATTTTTTAAAATTTTATTTTAGACTCAAAGGCCAGAGCACAAATACAGAATAGAGAAAAGAAACAAAAACATATCATAAATTTAAATTTGGAGCTTAAATACAAAATAAGAAAGTAAAAAAAGATAGAAGAACATAAGAGAGGATTCAAAATATGGGACAATAAATTTTCATTTCAAGAAAGTCCATATGATAAATAATACATGTTGTGCTGAGAACTGTCCAGCATTCCTGTTTTCCTTTGGTTCTCTGCTGTGGGCTCTTTTTACTTCGTTCTTTTTTCCCTCCCACCACCTTCCCCAGAAGGCTACAATACAGCTTAGATATGTTTCTCTATAGCTATAGATATATACATACACATATTCATATATACATATATAGACATATAGTTTCCCAAACACATTCTACTCCTGATCTCTTTTTTTGTGTTTGTAAATATGTCTTGTTTCCTCTCCCTCCTGTCTCCTCTATTTTACTTCCACCCACTAGCTTGCCCTCCTGTTACGTGGCTACCCCTCTCCAAGAATCTTTCCCCTGTCCTCCCATTCCCATAAATCCCACCTTTCTGTAACCCTCTTTTACATTCCCTCACTGTCCCCTTTAAAGATCTCTCCCTTGTCCTCTCACCCTTCCCTATGCCCCTACCATTTTATTTCTTCTAAATTTAGACTTTATACTCTTCTAAATATATATGTATTGTTCCCTCTTAAATCCATTTCTGATGAAAGTAGATTACCAGAACTACTGGCCCTCCTCCCCCATCTAATTCCTCTGTAGCCATTCTTCCTCTTGCACCTCATTTGCCTAAAATAATTACTTTTTTTTGGCTGTCCTATATAGTTTTATTTTTGAAATTCGTATCACACTCAGGTTTACCCCGATCTTTCTTATGAGCTACCCAATTATTAATAAGAATCTTAGACTACATTTTACATATCTAAAAAGTAAACAGTCTGTTCTTATGAATCCCTTATAATCAATCTTTGGTATGTACCTTATATTTGCCTAGGTTCTTGTAATTCAAATCTTCTATTAAGTTCAGGATTTTTTTAACAAAGTCTTGAAAGTCTGAGAGAGTTTATCAAATGTTCATTTTTTTTTCATTCAGGATAATACTTAACTTTGCAGAGTATAATATTTTTGGCCAGTGCCCCAGTTTTTTTGCTCTTTGATATATTGTGTTTCAAGACCTGTGGTCCTTTAATGTCTCTGCTGCTAGGTTTGGTGTGATTCTAATTGTGGAACAATCATATTTAAATTGTTTTGATCTCGATGCTTTTAATATTTTATCCTTGAGCTGGGGGTTTCAGATCCTCATAGGATCTGAGTGGGGATCGATGGATTTTTTTCTATTTCTACTTTTCCCCCTTGTTCTAATGCTTCAAGACAATTTTCTTTAATTATTTCTTGTATTATTGTATCAAGATTCTTTTTATTTGCTCATAACTTTCAGTTACTTTGATTATTTTTATATTTTCTCTTCTTGTTCTCCACTTGTTTTTTTAAATCTTCTATTTTTTCATTATTCATATTTTAATTATTTCTTGATCTCTTATAATTTTTCCTGACTTCACTTTGCCCAATTCTAATTTTCAAGATGTCACTTTCTTCTGTGAGATTCTGGATCTCCTTTTCTAATTGGTTGGTTTTCTTTTCATAGCCTTGCTGTTTTTCTTGGAGTACTCTTCTATATTTCTATATTTTTAATAAGTATTTTTGTAATTGAATCTATACAAGCATTTTGTATTTTGCTAGATTGATTCCCAGCTATTTCATTCATTTTATAGCTATTTAAAATGAGATTCCCCCTTCTATTATGGCCTCTTGGATTTTGTTAATATATAATAATGCAGTTGGGTTTTGAGGGATTTTTTCTATAGTCTGCAACTTTGCTGAAACTATTAATTGTCTCACATAGTATCTTAGCTCATTCCCTAGTAATATTTTAAGTAAACCATCATATCATCATCAAATAGGGATAGTTTTATCTCCTCGTGCCTCTAATTTCTTTGTCTTGTTGCTGTTGCTATCATTTCTAGCAGCTAGGTGGTGCAGTGGATAGAGCACTGGGCCTCAACTTTCTGAGTTCAGATCTTGTCTCAGATACTTTTACTAGCTGTGCGACCCTGGGCAAATCGCTTAAACCTGTTTGTTTCAGTTCCTCATCCATAAAATGAACTGGAGAAGAAAGTGGCAAAGCAATCTTCTTCTTTGCTAAGAAAACCCTCAAAAAATGAGATCATAAAGATTTGGACATCACTGAAACAACTGAACACATCATTTCCAGAATCATATCAAATAATAATGAGAATGAGCAGCCTTTCTTTAGTATTTATTGGAATGTTTCTAGACTTCCCTATGGCATATAATGCTTGCTTTTGTTTTTAGATAATTTTATGATATGAAAATAAAAGACACCTATGTGCCAATACTTTGTAAGGATTTTAGCATAAATGAATGTTGTACTCTGTCAAAAACTTTTTCCATAGTCTAGCGAGATAATCACATGAGTGAGATAATGTCATTTTGGAATGTTTTTGTTTTCAATATAACTAATTATATTGATTATATTCTTGATGTTGAACCATCTGTACATCTATAAATTCAGTTTGGTCTTAATGAATGATTTCTTGGATGAATGGATATAGTTTGACATGATTTTATTTAAACTTTTTGAATCAATATTCATTAATGGATTTGTTCTATAGTTCTCCTGAGCCTTATCCATCTCTGAATTTGGTATTAGGATGACATTTGTCTCATAAAAGGAATCTGATAGGGTCCTTTCTGAATTTTTGAGAATAATTTGTCTAGTATTAGTACTAACTGTCCTTTAAAAATCTGAAGAATTCTCTTACAAATCCATTAGGACTAGGAGTTTTTTCATTGATAATTCCTTATAGGCAATTCTATTTCCTTTTCTCAGATAGGAGTACTTTATAAACTCTATTTGATATTCCCTTAATATGGATACTTGAAATTTTTGAAGGTATTCTGCTATTTCTTTTATGTCTCAATTTTGTTAGCATAACTGGGCATAGGAGGTTCTGAAAATTCTTTTTATTTCTTCTGATTTTGTTTTGATTTCGCCTTATTTTGCATTTTATTAATCTGATTTTCTTTCTGCTCCTTTTTAGTCAGGTGGGTTAAAGGTTTATCAATTTTATTAGTCTTTTCAAATAGACAGCTTTTTTATTTTATTTTTCACTTAGTGTTTTGTTTCCAAGTTATTTCTCCTGTATATTTTAATATCTACCCATTTGTGTTTATTTCAGCTTTCTTTATTTATTGGCTTTCTAATTTTTGTTAATGTATGGTTGTAGGAATATGATTTTCCCCCAGGAGGATTACTTTAACTGCATCACAGAAATTTGGTGTGTTGTTTTATCAAATGTTTCTGTGATTTATTCTTTGACTCACTCATTTTTTTAGGATTTCATTGTTAAATCTCCATTTAGATGACACAGTGGATAGAACACTAGGCCTGGAGTCAGGCAGATCATTCTGCCTCAGATACTTAGTAGCTGTGTGATCCTGGGCAAGTCACTTAACTTCTCTGTCTCAGTTTTCTACAAAATGTGAATAACATCACCCACCTCCCAGGGTTATTGTAAGGATCAAATGAGATGGTAATTATAAAACACTTAACAGAGTACTTGGCACATATAGTACAGTGTTACATAAATGATAGCTAGTATAGTATATGGGTATTGCTATTTGTTTATGCTCTCTGAACTGGTCATTTTTTTAAAATTTCATTATGGTCCTTAAGGGACATGTTTGCTATTTTTGCCTTTTTACATTTGTTTGCAATATTCCTGTGCTCTAATACATGGTTAATTTTTATAAAAGTTCTTTGCTATATAAACTCCATCCCTGGCTAACAACTGTTCATTTCTATATTTTAAACAGTGCCCCAGAAATAGAGATTATATTTTAGACGTCATCTCATTTAATTATCCACTTTGCAAATATTCTTTGTTTTATGTATCCTTTACAATCAATTTGAAATAGAAATAAATACATTGCCCCTGCATGCTCCCAAGATACTATTTTTTTGTCCAAGACTTCATAGTTCTCTCTGCAAATCATGACAAAATTCTCTTTGCCCTTTTACTTTCTTGAAGCAAGTTCCATAGTCCTTTGACATCTTTTTGCTAAGTCTCTTTGTCCTCCTCTGTTTCAAACCTCCTGTTTGCAAGGCATGAGACTCGAGGGAAATCCAGAGAGATTCCCTTATTTTACCTTGCCAATGATTTACTAATATGTTCCTCTGTTTTCCTGAGCCCTAGGTGCTGGAGTTGGGGGATGAGATTTAATTTGTTTAGCCAACTGGCACTCACAATTCAATGATATAAAGCCAAATCAAGTTATTAACATTATCTGCATGCCTTCTTTAACATTATCATCAACTCTCCATAATTTCCCTGGATGTTCGGCTCTTTGTAGTTTTCAAATGTATGGATGAATGGATATAGTTTGACATGATTTTATTTAAACTTTTTGAATCAATATTCAAATGTACTCAATCCTTTGTTTTACAGATAAAGAAACTCAGACCCACCCATTCCTATTAAAAACACTGGAGAACATAGGAATAAAGGGAACTTTCCATAAAATAATAAGCAATATCTACCTAAAACCTTCAGCAAGCATTATATGCAATGGGGATAAGCTAGATGCATTTCTAATAAGGGCAGGGGTGAAACAAGGATGTCCATTATCACCATTATTATTCAATATGGTACTAGAAATGTTAGCGGTAGCAATTACACAAGATAAAGAAATTGAAGGAATAAAAATAGCCAAAGAAGAAACTAAGTTATCACTCTTTGCAGATGACATGATGATATACTTAGAGAATCCCAGAGATTCAAGTAAAAAACTACTTGAAATAATAAACAACTTTGGCAAAGTTGCAGGTTACAAAATAAACCCACACAAATCTTCTGTATTCCTGTATATTAGCAACAAAGTCCAACAGCAAGAGATAGAAAGAGAAATCCCATTTAAAGCTAGAGTAGACACTATAAAATACTTAGGAGTTTACCTCCCAAAACAAACCCAGGGATTATATGAACACAATTACAAGACACTTTTTGCACAAATAAAGTCAGATTTAAGTAAGTGGAAAAACATCAGTTGTTCATGGGTAGGCCGAGCTAATATAATAAAAATGACAATTCTATCTAAATTAATCTACTTATTTAGTGCCATACCAATTAAACTATCAGATAATTATTTTCTAGAGCTGGATAAAATAACATCAAAATTCATTTGGAAAAACAAAAGGTCCAGAATATCAAAGGGACTAATGAAAAGAAATGCTTGGGAAGGTGGCCTAGCACTACCAGACCTCAAATTGTATTATAAAGCAGCAATTATCAAAACCACTTGGTATTGGCTAAGAAACAGAGGGGTAGACAAATTGAATAGACTTGGCACTCAAGACACAGTAGGCAAGGAATATAGCAACCTCCTGTTTGATAAACCCAAAGATCCCAGCTTCTGGGATAAGAACTCACTGTTCGACAAAAATTGCTGGGAAAACTGATTAACAGTGTGGCAGAAATTAGGCATAGACCCATGCCTGACATCATACACAAGAATAAAGTCCAAATGGATACATGATTTAGGTATAAAGATTGATACCATGAATAAACTGGAGAAGCAAGGAATAGTGTATTTATCAGATTTATGGAGAGGGGAAGAATTTTTTTCTAAAGGAACGATAGAAAGCATTATGAAATGCAAGATGGATAATTTTGATTACTTTAAACTGAAAAGTTTTTGCACAGCCAAACCCAATGCAACCAAAGTTCGGAGGGATGTAGTAAATTGGGAAAAAATTTTTACGGCTAAGCTCGGGGATAAAGGCCTTATTTCTAGAATATATAGAGAACTGACTCAAATATATAACCATACAAGTCATTCCCCAATTGATAAATGGTCAAAGGATATGAACAGGCAATTTTCAGGGGAAGAAATCAAAGATATCTATAATCATATGAAAAAGTGCTCTAAATCACTATTGATTAGAGAGATGCAAATCAAAACAACTCTGAGGTACCACATCACACCTGTAAGATTGGCAAACATGACAGAACAAGAAAATGATAAATGCTGGAGAGGATGTGGGAGAGTTGGAACACTAATTCATTGTTGGTGGAGCTGTGAGATCATCCAACCCTTTTGGAGAACGGTTTGGAACTATGCCCAAAGGGCTACAAAAATGTGCATACCCTTTGACCCAGCAATATTGCTACTAGGACTGTATCCCCAAGAGATTATAAAAACGGGAAAGGGTCCTACGTGTACAAAAATATTTATAGCAGCACTCTTTGTGGTAGCCAAAAACCGGAAGTCAAGGGGGGATGCCCATCAACTGGGGAATGGCTGAATAAATTATGGTCTATGAATGTAATGGAGTACTATTGTGCCATAAGAAATGATGAACAAGAAGACTTCAGGGAGGCCTGGAAGGACTTATATGACCTGATGCTGAGCGAAAGGAGCAGAACCAGGAGAACTTTGTGCACAGCAACGACCACAGTGTGTGAGGGTCTTTTCTGGTAAACTTGGAACTTTGTAATAACACAAGAACTTGCTGAGAAAAAAAAAATCCCAATGTTGGTCTTCTAAGGCAAAATGCCTTCCACACTCAGAGAAAGAAATATGGAAGTCATTCGCAGAATGTAGCAGTTCATGTTTGTGGATGGGTGGGTTTCAGTGTATTATGTTTTGATTTGTTATATGATTTCTTCCATTTATTTTAGTTCAACTACATAGCATGACTATAGTGAAAATGTGCTCAATAGGAAAGTATATGTAGAACCTAAACAGTATTGTATGCAGTCACGGGGAGGGATTGGGGTAGTGGGGGAAGGGTGGGGGGGATAAAATCTTAACTTTAAGGAAATGATTGTAAAACATTAAAAAAAATATAAAGAAATAAAAAAAAAAAAAAGAAACTCAGACCCAGAGAGAGGATACGACTCACTTTTGGTCAGTTAGTTAGTAAGTGGGATAAAATATGAATTCAGATATTCTAACTTTAAATTCACTATTCTTTCACTCTATTATGCTTTCTCGTTTCCTGTAAGCAAACTTTGAGTGAGCAAATATTATTAATGTTCTACCTATTTCAGGATGATGTTCCCCACACCATAAAAAAAAAAGTTAGCATCAGAGCCTTAGAGGCATCCTCTGAAGTACTGTCCATGGGTGATGAATCACAGTCTATATATCGGCAATAAGCTTGGAGGAGCACAGTGAATAGCAACCTCCCCAATCTCCCTCCTCCTTCTAATCTACCTCACTCCCTGACAAACAAACTGCATGGAATTTCACTATTAGAGAGTCATTCTTTTGGCTAATATATTGCCTTCCCAAGGGTTCTTTTAAAACACTGATACCCCATGTAAGGATAATACTTTTGCTGAGATTAGCTATGAAGATCTTGGTGAGAGTTATTTTATCAGATTTGTTTCTTCTTTAATGGTTGAAAAATGGTAAGGATAGGGGTTTTGACTGGTGTTGAGTGGGAGCTGGCCATATGCTACTTTCCCTTAGATGGCAGACTTGGTGAGTTGTGCTGCTTTGGGAAACCTCAGAACAGTAGCATTAGAAGCACTAAGAATGTAGAAGAGGTGTCAGAATTGTGGGGAGGTAGAAAGGTATCAAAAACAAGGTACTGAGCATCAGCCATAAAGGCAACATGAACCCCATGCAGTGGGAAGACCAGTAGATACAATGATAAAAGAAGGCCTAAGCTGCAGACCTTGCTCTCTCAGGCCTTTAAATGGCATTCCGTGGTGAAGAGGAGACCTCAGATCTTATTCCTGTAGTGCTGCACAGTGGGGTTAATTCCTACTTTGAGAGGTGATGGGTTCACCCTCCCTGGAGGTCTTCACCTGGAGATCGGATGACCACTTGACCAGTAGGTTACAGTGATGATTCCTTTCATGTACAGGTTGGTCATGGTCTCATCCAACACACAAACTCTATGATTCCTATCCTTTCCCATTCCTTCTCTACTTCTCTCTCTGAAAATGTATGTGGGCAAAACCCTCAGGTAAGGACAAAGCTAAGCCCAGATGTGTCTACACCCACAGTTCTTGTTAAAATCCTAGATCTCCTTTCTGGAATTGCTTGGGGTCAAATAGGAGAGATGCTGGGGAGTACACTCCAATAACTGTTTCCTTTTCTTGGGTGATTTTCCTAACAAACAAAAAAAAGGAAGTAGTTCAACTGGAAGGATGCAACATAGAGTGAGGAAGGACGACTGTGAACCCTGAGGAATGAAGGCAATCCTTTGGTTGGTGTGTAGGACTGATATGCCTGGGGCACCTCCAACTAAGGTGATGTCCATGCTGCCTCCAGACCTTTCCTTTTCACCTGTGGAACTTGATTCATCTTAAGGAATTCTGAAAACCAACAACAGGTTTATTGTGGAGATCATATGAGAGAATGAGTAGGAATGCTCCTTATAAGCTAAGGCACTTTGCAATTGGCAGCAAGGCGACACAGTGCCTAGGGTGCAGGACTTAGAGACACTTACTAGCTGTGTGACCCTAGGTGAGACTCTTAATCTCTGTCTGCCTGAGCCTTTCATCTGGAAAAAAGTGAGAATAATACTATCGCCTACTTCCCACAGATGTTTGTGGTGAGCATCAAATGAATTCATATTTGTAAGGCATTTTGAGAACCTTAAGGTGCTGTATAAATGCACTTGGACACCCATGTTTGTGCTGTTCTGAAAAAAATAGAGAAAGACCCAAGGTATTTGCTAATATGAAGAATTAAGGTTATCCAAATTCCATTGACCCTTGCCTCAGTTGACCTCAGTTGCATGGCTAAGTGGGAGTTTCACAAGTCTATCCCTCCTCTCCATGTCTCCATTTTCTCATCAATAAAAAATTAGAGGGTTTTTACTATTTTGTCTCTAAGGTCCTTTCCAACTCTAAATTTCTCCAGTTCTATTCTATGAAAGGTGTTAGAATTCTATATGCCTATGGCTTAAATGTCAGCATGGATGGAGGAGAAAGAGGAGGAGGAGGGAAAGAAGAAGAAGAAATGCTAAACCCAAAGAACCCTCAGTGGCACAATGGAGAGCGCTCTGGACCTGGAGTTAGGAAGATTTAAGTCCAAAACTGGCCTCAGATACTTACCTCAGCAAATCATTTAATCTCTGACTCAGTTTCTTCATCTGTAAAATAGGGATAACAATAGCTCCTATCTCCCAGGGTAATATTAGTAATAATATTAGTAATTATATTAATTATATTATTATATTAGTAATAATATTAGTAATTATATTAGTAAAAATAACCTCAAAATTCTATATAGATGCTAATAATTATCATTATTAATAAATGAAATTGCAGCACATACTATTTGTTCCAATCCATTTCTTTTCTGGGAATCTGTATATGAGAGCATTCCAAGTGAAATTCTCCAAAAAGTATATTCTTAAAGTTTCAATCTAGGAACACCAGTGAACTGGCTAGAAAAAAAAAACAAACTAAAACTTGTAAATATGGGAGGATGTCTTGGTTCATTAATTTATTTAGATTCTGATAATAAAGCCTAATAGTCATAACATTTCAAACTGTATGCTGCTCTTAGTTTCCTCCAGCTTCGCAGTACGATACACTAGGAAGGACCTCAGTTTCCTTATGTAAAATGGCGCTGTCTAGGTCACAGGGTTTTTATAAGGAAAGCTCAATTAAAAATCCCAAATAAAAGTGAGTTCTTGTCATTGCCACTCATGCTTAGAGTTTTCTGAGTCCTATGCATGATTTTCCTTTTTGCTGGACTCAAGAATCTTTGGCTGCTCTCACCTTTCTTGTTCTTTGAGACTATCCTCTGAGATGACTCTTATCATTGGTGCTAGCTTCTTGAGGCATCATTATGTCAATTTCACTTTTCATTTATTCCCTTCTATTTCTTCTGTACCTTTTTAAGCTATGCACCAACCCCTAGCAGCTTGTGGCTATCAGTAAATGGTCATGGCTTTGAATTCTTCCTGACTGACTTGCTTAGCCAAAAGTCTCTTTAGGTTCTCCATTTACAGAATTCCATTACCTTCCTCTTTTTCACTTCCTTTTTTTCTTTCAGGAAAGTGATCATAAAAAGCCTCTTGCTTTGCAACATCCTACCCCTTGTGCTCTTTCCATGTTTCTTTGAATGTCCTTCTTTAACTAGATTTTAAACTATGCATCTGATTTTTTTCCTGCAAAATACCTAGAATGTTACGTATTATGTGTACCATCCACCGCAAGAGGGCAGTCTGCGCTAAAGGGCCAATCTCGTTGCGCCTCTTTCAACTCTTCTGAACAACTTGCTGTCAGTCACCCCTTAGCTCTGCTCTTTGTGGTTAAGATTAGGTTATTTCAGTCTAGGAGGTATATCTACATCTTTGAATCAGAGCTTATGACTTGTGTGGTCCTTTACATTCTGACCCAACCAACCCATTGGCCATTCTCAAGTGATCAGTATTTTTCTTCAGTGCCTTCTGTGTGCCTGGCACTGTACTAAGATGCGAAGTCACAAATATAAATAAAAACAGACAGCCCCTATCCTTGAGGAGTTTAAAGTGGGGGAGGGGAAGACTACACACAAAAGGAAGCCAAAAAAGGAGGGAGAGGGAGAAAGAGAAAGGTACCAGGCCAGGCCTGAAAAGTACTAGATGCAGTCCCAAAGCAGCGTAGCTGGTAGGAAATGAGAGATTCCTTCATCCCTTGCTTGTGTTTTATATGAAATTATTTACAAGGACTTATTCTAAAAAGACATTTATCACAAGAACACGGAAGCAAATCATAGTAAGTTATTACCAATCTACTTGGTGTGATTATATCAAGCTCTTGTACCTCTAGGTCTCAAATAAGTCCTCCAAGCTGTAGGGGGCATTCAAAAAAATCTAAACATTCAATTATTGCTTCTGGTTGCAAACAGCAGCTTTGGCTCAGGACATTTTTATTTGCCAATGACTGGCAAACGACTTGTGGAACGACTTCACATTAATGCCATAAAAAGGGTTGACTCTTTCTAGGAATGTCTCCTGAAGGCAGCATGGGCTAAGGGAACAAAACAACATGACCACAGTTTTTGCGTCAGAGTGCAAGGATTCCTACCTATCTCCAACTATTAGGTATTTTTATTTAATGATGTCTCTGTCTCTTTAATATTAGACAAATCTGAGTTGTCTCCACCCTACTATGGAGGTTAAAATGCCAGGGCAGTTGGCAAGGGAAGTCAGTGGATGCTTACAAAACCTGGAGGGCCATTTCCCCATACTTCTGGGTCGCCCCCCTCAGCTTTAAACTTGATTGTTTATTCAAGTCCTTACTCTGGATTTCTTTTGTTAATCACAAGTGTGGCCACCCATACGCTCCAGAACATTCTCATTCCTAGTGCTACATGGAAGAGACATGAGCTAGCATTTTACCTACACTATACATACTCATCACCTCAACCCCCTTACTCTAATTCCCTTCTGGACATTTTGGAATGTAGCTTCTTTGGCTTCAGTCTATTAAATCTATTCAGGTTATCTATTGCTAAAATAAAAATTCAAATATATACTTTTAAAAGACATTTACTGAGGATCTACTATGTATAAAGCATTGTGCTAAATCACTAGAAGAGATACTAAGTTTTCCCATTGTTTCAGTTGTGTCCAACTCTTTATGATCCCATCTGAGGTTTTCTTCACAGAGATACTGGAGTGGTTTGCCATTTTCTTCTGCAGTTCATTTTACAGATGAAGAAACTGAGGCAAACAGGGTTAAATGATTTGCCCAATAAGTGTCTGAAACCAGGCTTGAACTCAGGAAGATGAGTCTTCCTGACTTCAGGCCCAGCATTCTATCCTCTGTGCCATGTAGCTGCCCCCATACGAAGTTTAGATAATCTATATTCCCTGACCCAAAAGGGTTATATTTCAGTACGGTGATATGACATCTACACAGATAACTACCATACAAAATAATGGCTAAACTTACTTAGAGAACAAAATATTTACTCTGTCCCAACTTCAAGAGAGACCCTGTCACCAATTCCATGTTCAGATATGATGACCACAAACTTTGGTAATTTTTCCCTCTTGATATTTAGAAAAAGTATCTTTCATGGAAGGGAATTCTTCCCTCTGGTTCAATAAACAACAAGAGCCACAAATTTCCCCTTCAGGACCTCTCAGATACTGGAGAATTTCCCTTAACAGTAGAGTACCCAAACCACCTAAGATGGAAGGACGCTTGTGGGAGATAACGGAGGCCTGCTTCTGGCAGACTGGAGGACTGGCACAGGTATGGAAGTACTGATTACTAAATGATAAGAAGCAGCCTTCTTCCATTGACTCAGAAGCCAGAAGTAGGTCCATTTTAAAAATGAACTAAGCAAAGCCACTCTTTTATTCAGGACTGAAGGACTCGTTCACTCAAAGCAGGTAACACTATGCAGTAAGGGGCAGTGGATGGAGGGAGAAGGGCTTAAGGGATAACTCCCCCTCTTTTGGTTCACATGGCCCCAAGAAACAGGTTTTGACTTTTAGTTTTATTTCATTTTTGCTTTTCAGTTCTAGGTACAGGGAGGGGAGTCCCTGACCCAAGAAGTCAAGCCATGCTCATGTTGGAGCCAAGGCTTCTAGGATGAATGTTGTTGTGTTCATCCTTTGATTTTGAAGAATACCATGACATCAGAATTGATGACATGACTTGCACTTGACTTTGCTTTGAGTGAGGGAGGACTGTGCAGGTCACCAGCCTCACTTCTCCTCCAGAGCCATCTAGATCCAGTGACCAGATATTCATCAGGATGACTGAAGATGGCCCAGAGACTGGGAGTATCCCAACTGATTTGGCAACAATGCCTGGTAGGTCCAACTGACCACACCTAAGGCATGCCCATCAGCGGAAGGGGAGAGGCCTGAATGTGTCTGTCCCTGTCACTCATCAAGGCAGGCCCCCCCAGCACAATGAAATCATTCGCTCAAAGTGTTTTGCAGCCTGTAGCTTAACTATTAAGCCCAGCAGGGCAGCCTTGAGAAGGGAGAGACCCAGATATAACCCAGAGGAGTTTAGGACTTGAATTTGGTAAAAATAAAGCTATGTGTGAACTGAGTTAGCAGTCTCCTCTCCTCTCCCCAGAGACTAAGGTGTTGCAAGTGGGTGGGGGGGAGGGAAGAAGGGGTGGTCCCGCAATATGCGCTTCCCTAAAACTAGGGGAGGATAATCAGTGGACGCTCTAGCCAATGACACAGAACACAGACACCCCTCCCCCCTCAGTTCTCTCAGGATACTGGAGAACCATGGGGGAGGGGTGAAACATAACAAATCTGGCCTCAAAGACTAGGGCCAAAGCAACCTATGCTACACAAAGTTGTCGACGATCTTTACTGCTTGCCAATCCTGCTATAGTCCAAAGAGCTGTTTCTCTGAATCCTCAAATATTCACTGCCTTAAGGAATAATTCACAGTTTTTCCAGAAGGAGGAAGATGCCAGCATCAGCTCAAAGTACTTTAGAAAAATATGAAACAAATTTTTTTGTTTTGTTTTGGTTTTTGTGAGATCTGATGGTGAAAATGTCCTTACCAATTGAGGGAGGGGGAAAGAGTGGTGAGGAGAAGGAAAAGGGAAGAAGAAAATCTTTATGGAGAAAATGGCATTTTAATTGAGTTGTAAAGAATATTTAATAATTCAGAAGGAAAAGGGGGAGGGGAAGAAGATTACAGGGATAAGGAATAGTGTAAGAAAAAGTACCAGGTAAAAGAATACAAGATATGTTTGTGGAACAAAAACCATCCAATCTGACTGAAGTATAGAAGACTTGAGAGACTTCTGGGTCAGACCAGCAAGATGAAGGACCAGACATTTTCACTGATTCTCGTAGCCTCTCAGTCCTCTCCAAAACAGGAATTATGTATTTAGATAAAGCAGTTTCGGCCTACGACTCCAAGAATCCAACCAGATAAGGTAAACATTTGATGAAATAGCACGGAAGATCAATATTCACTAACCCCTAATCAGTACTCACCCAGTTGCCACTTCACTACCACCCACCATGCTTCCATCAGCAAGGCTGTGCAAGCCAGTCCGTAGGCTTCCAACAGAACTCCAAACCCATCCCTCTTCGCCCACTGCCTCAGAGATCTAAACTCCAAGCAGCAGAAATGTACTCAGGTTGAAATATCCCTGTGGCAGTGTTCTGTGCCACAATAGTGCTATACAGTAAAGGAACAGAGGGAACATGGTAGAATACATGTCTGTGCTTGCAATAGAGCTCAGTTCTGCAACTTGGTCCCTTCCTCCTCCAAGTGCTGCAGAGATCCTAACTCCAAAGTCAGAAGTTTACTCAGACTTTGATGGCTGTGCTCTGTATTTCTGGGTCAGAGAATTGAAGAACAGAGGGAAGGGGGTAGAACATGTACGGAGGACTATGTGACACTCCACTAAACCTAAGGGCAAGAGCCCAGTTTATATCTGAGGCCAGCTCTGTTCCCTCAGAAGTCACTTGAGATAAAGACTTAATCTTCTGAATTGACTTACTCAACCTGGAATGAAGTGAAGACATTTTGAGATCCAGCTCCCAGGGGAAACTGTCATCAGAGGGAAGGGAGTCAGAAAGTGAGCAACAGGGGAAAATAAACCAAAAAAAGATTAAAAACACCAAATATCTCAGAAGGAAGAAAACTCAAAAGACTTTGAGCGTAAGCAGATAAACCAACAGGAAAGACATTAGCAACAAAAGACAATGTGGCTTCTAGATGTAGTAAAAGATCTCAGGCATTTATAAATAAATACTGCAAAACAAAGGCAAAAGATTCAACACCTGATGAAGCAGAGGATCCTATGGAATTTGAAGAGAGTATGGAACCACAGCAAACTGTTCTTGAATGATAAAAAAGAGATATGAGAATTCTGAGAACAGAATTCATGCCTTGCACAGCAGAAATAATTGGCAGAATAGAACAGCATGAATCTACAGTGTCAAGTCTCACCAAAGAAATAAACAAAAGGGTAAATGATTGGAAAAGCAAATACATGTACATAAAAGACAATTTAGAAGAAGAGAAGCAAAAAGCAATAACATTAAAAGAAAGTATAATCTTTATTCAAGCCCAAAGTGCATGAGATGGGAATAGCATGAGAAGTCTGGAAAGGTATAGTATCATTGCAGAAGGCTTTGAATGCGTGATAGAAAAGTTTAAACTTTATTTGGTGAGCAATAGAGAACTAGTGAAGGTTTTTGAGCAGACAAGAAGCATAAGTAGAGCTATGCTTAAGTAAAATTAGTCTGGCATTAATTGATTGATCGATTGATTGGCAACATTATGAAGGCTACTTAGAGGGGGGTAGTCTGGGATGGATTTGAGAGATACTTTAGATATTGAATCTATGGGTCATGGTAACCGCTTAGATATTAGAACTAAGTGATAGGGAAGAATTAAACCTTGAGTTATTCATGGTAGAATGCATGAATAACTATATCACTAACATAAGTATTAAGGACGGAAGAGGGAGCAAGTTTGGTGGAAAAGCTAATAAGCTTAATTCTAGACAGATTTTGTTTGACGTTTCAATGGGGTACACAGAGACTTTCTACATAAATGTAGTTCTGGAACCAAAAGAGAGATAAGAGCTAAAAATATAAATTTAGGAGTCATCTGCATAGAGAGGATGGTTAAATCAATAAAAGTGAAGGAAATTCCCAAGTGAGAAAGCTTGAACAAAAGTGGGCTGAAGACCAAGGCTTGAAAGGACACCTACTTTAGCCATTAGAGGAAAAGAGGACAAGAAGGCTGCAAAGAAGACAGCGAAGGAGCAGTTAGAAAGGTAAGATGGGAATCCAGAGAAGGGGGTGCCTCTGGAGTCCCAAGGATAACAGGGGATTTAGAAGACTGAGAGACTCAACACTTACACGCTCCAGAGAAGTCATCTGTATCAATCTTATTTTGAAAAAGCTCAGATTCATCTTCTTAATATTCATTTTCCATGACTTCTGCCTTTGATGTTGTAGTTTCCTATTATGGATTTCTTTTTCATGTAACTTTGTGTAACACAATCATTTTATGGTTCTCCTCATACCTCCTTACTACTTTTTCAAATATCTCATTCATAGAATTAAAGAATCCAGAGCTGAAAGGACATTGTGTCCAACTCTCTGATTTTTACTGGTGAGGAAACTGAGGCTTAGAGATGTTAAGTGACTTGTCCAACATCGTAAGTCAGTATGTGCCATAGTAGGAAAAGAGATGGCCTCAGAGACAGGAAGAATTAGCTATGGATCCCACCTCCGATCTTTGCTAGCTATCTGACCTTAGGAAACTCACAATTTCTCTGTGCCTAATTTTTTTCTTTTTCATAAATGAGAGGATTGGATTTGATGGTCTCTAGGGTCTCATTCACATCTAAATCTACGACCTCTTAAATGAGGATTTGAATTCAGATCCTCTAACGTCGCACTCTTTCCACTGCAGCCCATCCAGATTTACTGCTATTCCCTGCTACTCCCAGACTTCTGACTCTTTTCCCTTGCTCCCTTTTATACATGTATCATTTACCTACTTCCTCACCAATTGAACCATTCCCAAATCTTTTCTTTTCCATATGGCTAGGTTATAGAACAAAACTACTCTTATCTGCTGGAGCAAATACTATGAATTACCCATAAATAGACTTCAGTTAATCAACCAATGATTAAACATTTATTAAGCACCTATTATGTGCCAAAAATTGTGCTAAGCTAAACAACAAAAATAATTACACATATGTATGTAGGTAGGTATATACTTATTCAGTATATATATATATACACGTATGTATATATTCATATATGTACACATACATATAGTATGTTATAGCATATATATGTATAGTATAGCAATAGCATGTTATAGGAAATAACTGGCCTCAGAACCAGGAAATCTTGGTTCAACTCTCATCTCTGACACATTGCTGCTGGGTGACCCTGGGCAAGTCATTCAACTTTTCAGAGCTCTAAGCACTTCTCTAAAACTCTAGAGAGTTTTGTAGAGAAATGGTCTAGTCTGTATACGTAAGCATATACCTATACACATACACACATTTACATACATATCAATGCATTTGGGTGCATGAAAGATCAAGGTTAAATGATGTTCAACTTGTTGTTATGATGACCTAGATAACTAGAGTAATAGGAGAACCTTCCCAGTGCTGTTCAAGGCTGACTCTTATCAGGAGATAGCCTTGATCTTGGCTGCTGGGTCCAGAGTTTGGTCAGCCTCCGTATATAGCCTTATGGGCTCTGTTGACTTTGGAAGATTTACAGGCTCTTAGGTGATGATAGAAATGTTTGCTATTTTTGAGCTTCATTATACTTAAAAAAAAAGACTCCAACTCATCGCCACATTTGTACTAATCAATACTTTTCAATAATAATAGGCGGTTTGATGGCTTTATCTCTCCTTCTGTGTAGCAAATCTTTCCCTGTAAATTTTAAAACCGCTATGTCACTCCAATATAGAACAGAATCCTCATGCTGAACTAGGAAAGAACTCTGAATTTGAAATCAGAGGGCCCCTTACTCTGTATGGGACATCACTCCACCTTTCTAGACTTTAGTTTCCTAATCAGTGAAATGAAAAGCTTTCATTGGATGTTCTCTAGGGTCCCTTTTCTAATTCTATGGAAACCAAAAAAGGAGAAAAATTCCCTTCTGACTCAGTTTCTATGAAAACAAACCTAAAGCAAAGATAGGCTACAACCATGGTGTACAGGACATGAAAGACTTTGGGACAGTGGAAGAAGTTTCCACTTTCTACTATGCGTAATTGAGAGATTTTGAGCAAGGAGGTGACTTGGTCAATGCCATAATTTGTGAAGGTGAATGTGTTTGTAGGGTTTTCAGTACACAGTGGAAGTGAGAAGGTAAGAATTTTTCGATAACCCAGGACAGAAGGCATGAAGCATTTAGGTAAAGTGGTAGAAGGAACAAATAGAGGAAGGAAATCCAAGAGATATTGTAGGTATAGGATGGACAGGACTTGGCAACTTCATGGACATTCAGAGAGGAGTCAGAGGTTACTTAAAGGTTTCTGACCAAAAATAGTGGTGCCGTTGACAGTGGATGAGACTACCAAAGGAGAGAGTAGAGAGAGAAAAGAAACAAGGAGTAAGGATAGAACCCTGTGTGTACAATGCTTGTATTTAGGGGGTAGAGAGAAAAAACAGCTAGGAAAGGAAGAAAAGAAGAATTCCAGCTAAGAAGTAGACAGAGAGATAGGAGGAGAATCAGGAGAAAGCAGTGTTAGAAAAGACATGGAGTGGGGGAGGAAGAGGGAGAGAGAGAGAGAGACAGAGACAGAGACAGAGAGTTTCAAAAGAGGATGTGATTAACAGTGTTAAGTGCATCAGAGAGTCAAAGACAATTGAGTACTGAGGAAAGTCCAGTAAATTTCATAGAAGCATAACTTTATTACAGCCAGAAGGGACTTTAGATGACAGTGAATCCACTCCCCTCATTATACAGATGAGGATACTGAGATACAGAGATTTGCTGAGGATTGCACATCTAGTGAATATCTGAGGCAAGATTTAAATCCAGGTCTTCCTAATTCTAAATCCCTTGTCCTGTTCACTTAGAATAGTTTCAGTAAAGTGGTGAAAGAGGAAACCAGATTACAACAGGCTAAAGAGTGAGGGGGCAGAGAGTTGCTGGCACAGAGCATTAACCATTCTGTGAAGAGACCATTTGATCAGGTAACAAATTGAAGAGAAACTTTTGTTTTTAGAGTAGGTGACACTGGAATACATTTCTAAACAAAAGGGAAAGAGTCAATGGAGAGGAAAAGATTAAAGATAAATCAGAGAGAGGAGATAAATTAATGGATTAAGGTGCTGGAGGTACTAAAGGAAAAAGGAAATGGGATACACAGGTAGAGGACCTGGGCTTGTCAAGGAATAGATGTTTCTCCAAATCAGATGATCAATCATCAACAGGCATTTTTCATGCCCACTATGTGCAAATGTTGAAATGATCTCTAATGGAGGAGTTAAGGAATGTGGATAAATAGAAGGATAGAGAGATCTCTTTGTCTCTCTCTGTCTCTGATTGTGTGTGTGTCTATCTCCATACATATGTGTGTCTATCTTTCTGTGTAGATCTAGATCTCTCTTGATCTATGTCCCTATACGTATGTGGTCTCCTCTATTAGGGATCTTTTCATTGTCTGCTCTGTATCCCTCATTGCCTAACACACCCATAGTAGGCATGAATAAAAAAATGCTTCTGGTTTGATTGTTATGTCTGATATATATCTAGACCTAGACATAGACCTGTTTCTATATATAAGTGCAGCCTCTTGTTGACAAGGAGGCTGATGGAAAGCTTGGTTTTTCCCAGTGAGAAGGCCTGAAGGATCATGGAAAGGCACTTTCACTCTGATAAAATTGGGGGGACTCCTGGCAGAAGGGTACCATCAGTAAGCCAGGGATGAGAAAGGGCTTTGCTTCTCTGAACTGAATAAACTTATCATAAGCAATTGGAGCCTTGTCTGGTTCACTGAGCCATTCAAGGAGTATCCACCTATACAAAATGTGTAGTTTACTTGAATGTAACCACTTGCCATCCTTTGGGATATGATATGATGAAGTTATCCCCTCCTCACCTCATCGCTGGCCTGGTCAGGTAGTATTGCCACCCTCAACCTTATTTATTGTCTGTACTTTTATAAGGAGTTTTACTTCCAGAGAGAGATAAGATTATTTTTTTATGCATTCTGAGAGAGTGTTTACTGTAACTCCTCTGTAACTTAAAGTCTTTGAGACTTGCCTGGGGAGCTAAGCAGTAAGGAAATTATTTAGAGTCATTTAGCTAGCATGTATCTGAGGCAAGACTGGAACTGAGGTCTTCCTGGGTTAGACTATGGCCAAGCAGTAGAGTTCCCAGCCAATCTGTATTCACTATGCTACAATGTCTCTGTATTTCCTCTTATTTTTTATAAAAATTAGCTCCTTCAGCATTCATGGGATATTTTCTTCTGGTATTTTAGAATTTGATGAACACATATTTCAACAAGTATTAGAGGCTACATGTTACAGAGTAAAGACTTTGGAGTCCAGGGACCTCCATTCAAATCCTGTTTCTCCCACTTAATTCCTATGTGACTTTAAGTAAAGCATTTAACATCTTTGGGACTTGTTTTCATCATTTGTACAATGAAGGTATTAGACCTGACGCCTTTTGAGGTCCTTTCATTATCTAGATCTATGGTCTTATGAATATATTTGTGCAATTTATGTCATCCTCTTTGATTTTATAGGTGGGAGTCACATCCCTTTTCACCCTTTGAGTTACAGTAATTATTGACTTGATTTGACTTTGTTTTGGAATATTGAAAATCTTAATTTTTCTGCCGTCTTATAGAACTCACTTTATGCCTTTAATTACCTTTCTTTTTTATTTTTCCAGCTTCATAATGTTGTTCTTGAAATTCATAACCAGAAGTACATCCAGGTGTGGATGCCCCATAATTTATACAAGTACATAATTATACTATTTGCTTTCAACAGAGCTTCTAAACAATTCTTAGGATTTGATTAGACTTTTTGGCTACAGAAGCATAATGAGTTGCCATGATCAGGGAAAAGTTGAACATTGTTTAAACGTTTCCTTAGATTCCTCATCTCATACTTATACATAGAGAATATTTTTGCTAGTATGCCAAATTTTGTGAAAACTGCATTTAGATGAAAAATTATTTGTCTAGAAGACTGAGGATGAATCATACCTTCCTACTCCTCCCAGAGAGGAGATAGGTTTAAAATCTGGAATGAGACATACAATTTTAGATATGGCCAATTTATTTTGGGGAATTTGTTAGAAGGTTTTTTTTTTAATTGCTCAATGTGTTTGTGGTAGATAGAGCCATAGATATTTACAAAAATTCATCTAAAAAAGAAAAAGAAACACATTTCATGCAATATGTACTATCCTATTTGGCATTAAATCCCAGGCCTTAATCTCTGTTCTATTTGCAATTAAACAACTCTACTGCTTGGCCAAGGACCAACTCATAAATGCATCCTTAACACTTTGTACTCATAGAACAATATTTATGAGGACATAAAATACTTTGGAAGTCAAAATTCATGAAGATTGCTTCATGCTAATTTAAAACAGGAAGGTAGGCACCCCCATGTTATCATCATCAAAGATTGTTCTGGATTGGGGTTATGGGGGTTATAAGCAGTAATAAAAATAATCTACATTTAGCATTTTAATTGAAACCAGAGGGAAAGGAAGAAAATAGTACAGATATTTTTATCGCCATTTTATATCTGGGAAAACAGACTCAGAGATTAGAAGTCTTGCCAGACCTGATCACTTATCAAAGGCAAGATTTCAACTCAAGTCTCCCTGTACCAAGGCTCTTTATACCGCTCTGTACTGCCCCTACACATCAGTAGACAACTTTTCTATACCCAGTATCTCCCTGTCCTCTCACCCAAATACCTACAGTGGTCTTAAGGACATGAGAACTGTCCTAGATTTTAAGGTGTTTGTCATTCAACAAACATTTATTAAGCTCTTTCAGTGTGCCAGGAATCATGAAGCATAGACTGCATCGCTTTTACACTAGCAATGCCAGGCAACACATTTCAACCTCTTAAACTATTTTGAAAAATGAAGTTAATTAAGAACACTTTTAGGGATAATACACTATTCAACCAGTCCTTTGTCAACAGGTAAGAAAATAATGAGAGGAAAGACAGAATGTCCTTTCATCTCTGGTGGAATGCCTTTCAAACCAGAATTGAAGTCCCTTTGAAAGTCAGGTAGAAAAGTCCTATCTTCCTGTTTACCCACCCTGAACGCCAGTCTATGGGAAAATAAAAGTTTTTAAATAGCTAATTTCCACAATTTATTTTTCAATAGAATCACATTGTAGTTATCAAATGAGATAGCATATACAATGTATTTACAAAATTTTTGAATGTTATGTAAATGTTAGCTACTATCACTATTCTGTAGTGTTATGCACTATCCAATAGCATTTGTGATATGTTAAGTGTATTTTTCCACCTGGGAACCATAACCCAATGCCATCTTCACCCTTAGACCCAGGGGAAGTATGAGAGCATATTAGGATGAGTCATTAAAGATCCTCAGGGTAGAAAGTACAAAAAACAGCCCCCAAATGTATCTTTTGACTTAGCTCTGCCAAAAACTAGGAGCCAAAGAATCTTAAATAAAAAATTAATTGGAAGCTCATCAGGAGACATGATCAAGAGAAAGCTCAGTCTAGAGGAAGAAAATGCCGAAAAATAGTCCTGGAGCTTAGGGAAAAGGATGATAATGATGGCCTAAAATACGCAGTCCTGGAGGTTGATGGCCTCCAGAGAGGAAAAGGTCCAGGTGATGCTCTAGGTCTAGAACAATAGGTAGAGAAGTCAACTTCACTATAAATAACAAGAACAATTATCAGATCTTGTTGTCAACCCAGCTAGAATGAACCGGAATGCAAAGAGTGGGTCAAGGTATTCTAAGGGCCAGAATCACGAACAACTTCAGAATAGAATCTTCCACCAGACAAGCCAGGGAGGACAAAGATGAAGGAAGGAAGTCTTTGGAAGTCAGATAAGGAGGAGCCTTTCTTACTAATTCAATGCAGTTCGTTTCAGCAAACCTTTGTATCTCCTGGGTTTTAGTATAGTGCCTTGCATATAGCAGAAATACTAATAATATTTGTTAAATTGAAGTAAGTAAGTATAATATTGGACACATGGGGCAACCAAGACAACAAACATTTATTAAGTGCATACCATGTGCTAGGCACAGTGCTAAATACTGGGAATACAAATAGAAGCAAAAAGAAAGATGGTCCCTGCTCTTAAGGAATTTACATTTTATTGGGGAAAGACATAACAAAAGGAAACTGAAAAACTGGGCTACCCTTATGAAGTACCACATGGAGGAGAATCAAGACCAACAAGTGAGAAGCAGGACTGGAGAAGACTGAAAAAATAATGGTTAGCCTGGGCACTTCCTGAAACAGAGGATCTAAGAACTGATCAATCAAAGGAAGGGGCAATAGAGTCAGAGGAATCTTGGTGCAGGAGAAGGCTTCAGGGACAGAAGGATCTTCCAGAGTGAGAAGGAGCATGGTAGAGAATTTCCTCACCAGAGAACTTCCAATGCCAAAGAAATCACAGGTCTGGTCAAACATGGTATTGGTAGAATATGATAAGGAGAGGTCTAGACAACATGCTATGAGAAGACAGCTTGGGGTGGGGGAAGTTGATGTGTTTTAGGGAAAGCTTCATGATGAAGGTAGCATCTAAGTTGAGCCTTAGATATCCATTCAGCCTACAGAGATGTGAAGTGAGGACACTGCAGGCCTGGAGAATGTTCCTAAGGGTTCATGGAAGAAGGATATGAGAGGCTAGTACTGGAATACATCTAGTTAGCCAGTTTGACTGAAGGTCTTTGAGTACATGAGAGGCGATATGATGTAGAGCATGGAGCACAGGACTTGAAGGCCGAGGTTCAGATCCTAAGGCCAACATTTATTATCAGCCTTGTCATCTTGGGTAAGTCATGTATTCTTTTTAAACCTCCATTTCCTCATGTGTAAGATCAGGGAGCTGAACTAGATGCTCTCCAATTCTATGAAAGAGGATGAAATAAAGCTGGAAAGGGAAGTGGGAAACACATGATGTAGGGCATTAAATTCCATGCTGAAGAGTTTGCATTTTATCTTAAAGACAATGAGGGGCCAGTAAAATTTTCAGATCTGTGCATTCTAGAAAACTAGAAACCTGTCTGGTAGAAATTAGGTTTAGACTAACATCTCACACTGTATACTACAAGTCCCAAGTGGATACATGATCTAAGCATAAAAGGTCATATATCATAAAGATATTAGCAGGGAAAGAGCAGGTCCTCTGGACTCCATGTCCAGCATTCTATCACTGTGCCACCTAGATGTCCAATATATTTTTACACATTGAAAATAAAAGTTTCAAAGAATCAAGATGTGATTTCTAGGTATGGGAAGAAGACAGTATTCTGCCTAATCATAAAAGAAAGCATGATATAGTCAGGAATAGTGTTGGACCTGGAGTTGGAATGTTCTGTGTTCAGATCCCATCTGAGTTATTTAAGAGCTGTGGAGTCTTAGGCAAGTTACTTAATATTTGCCTGACTCAGTTTCCTCATCTATACAATGAGGAGGTTGAATTGGATAACCTTAAATGTCCCTTTCAGCTCTAAATCTATGATCCTGTATGTATCCATTCTTGTGAGCTCCTGTGAAATCAGGCTCCCTCTTTGTTCCCCTTGGCATCAAATGTACCCAGGAGTCAGTATATTGCAAATATGCTAACATATGAAATCCATTCCTGTTAGCTTCAGTTCCAATGTTGCTTCAGGAACCTCATATGAATTTCCCACATGGAAAGAAGATTCTTCATTTTGGAGGAGAAAGCAATGTTATTTCAGGAAAAATAAAGTCCTTAATATTTATATCTTCACCCTTCTCCAAATGCATACATAATGCTAAAAAAAAGGTGGGGGTGGGGCATCTCTACAGGTATTGGCAGTTTTGTTTTATCTGCATTCATTTCTTACTGTTGTTTATCTGTTTTTTCTATCTACTCTCTCAGGGCCACAGGATCAACAGCTGGAGACCAGATTGAGCTAATCAGCTGTCCTTCAATGCATCATTTCTGTGAGGTTCAGGATCTTGCACATAATTCTTACAAATTCCAAAACAGCAGCCTGAACACAACTGATCAATCTTTTAGGGGAACTCCAGGTCACTGAAGCTCTTTTGGAATCAAACCACTGCTTGAGATAATCCTTCTGTGAGTAAGCCTTCTACTTAGTAAGTCTGCATTTGTTTTACCTCCCTGGGAGAGGTTCTGGTATGGTGTGATCTTCCCTCTCCATAGTTTCTGAAGCCAGAGGTAACTTCAATGCTGCCAAAATTATCTCTGTACGGCAGTATTATCAGGAATCAGGCTCTTAGAATTGAGAATGAGATCCAGAAAGATAAAGTGATTTAAGGAATTAAGTTATTAAGTAGCAGACCTTAGCACTACCAAAGTGTTTTATTTTCCTTTTGCTAATATTCTCATTCAAATACCTTCATTCAAATCTATTCAGGTTTGAAGCAGGACAGATTATTTTAAGTTATATGTTGATTTAAAAAAAATCAAACTATATATAAAAAAAGACTGATCATTTCATGTACAATCCTTGTTTTCTCTTCCACTGTGTATATGTTTGTGCTCTTTTAGATGGTGTTGGTTAATGTAAAAATTTTATAAATGAGAAAAAAATTAAAATAATTAAAAAACTAAATGAAAAAACACATGAATCTGTTTTGCAAGCAACAAACACTTCAAAAGGTTTTTTCCAATGTTCTGTAGAAATTAAATAGCAAAAGAACAAAGTGCAGATACTTTTTCACGCCTAAAGAGAAAACAGAAAAAGACTGACATATGAATACACTGGAATGTCATAAAGGGCATCACCTAAATTACATTTCATGAATGGATTTGGTGAAGAAATCAGATTTCTTGTTTTATCCAAAGATGGAAAGGAATGACACAAATGAGTTGCTCTTGGATCTGAGTTAGTATCTGAATCTGAGTCCTATATCCCAGACTTATATTGGTCTACTCATTTGTCCCGTGTCCTACTATATCTCGAAGTGAGAATATGTCATGCATTGTCTATGCTCCTCCCAGAACTGCCCCACCCCAAATCTCTCAACAGTTCTTTTAGTGGGTCTTTTTCTGTTCTATTGTCATATCATCCAACCTATGGGAAACCAGACTATGCTGAGATTCAAGACTGGCAAAGATAGGAAGCTGTTGGGGATGGCGTGGTAAAGGAAACCACCTTTGCTTTATTTCTCTTCTCTCCTGGATCAACCAAGTGTACCTATCTAACTTAAATCAGATCATGCCTGACTTCTTATTTGGCCTCAAAGGTCTATTAAATTCAACAAGAACTTATTATCGCTAGACCTGAGAATACAACGAAAAAACCAAAGGTGGTTCCTGCTTTCAAGCATCTTATATTCAATTAGAAGAATACATGTTTGACAGAAAAGAAAATACAAGTTAAATGGAGGGAGAAAAGAGGGCTAACACCTTTCTTGGATCATTATCCTACTCCCACCTACAGCATCCCCCAAGTCTCTTGACTCCAGCTGGGATCAAGAATGTCACCTGAGAGGGCACAGAAGGTGGGATCTAAACTGATCCCCAAGAAGCAAAGGATGCTAATAGACCAATGGAGGTAGAGCACTTTAAAAATGGGAAGTAGAGAGGTAGGAGATCAATTTCAGACAACAGCAGATAACTCAGGCCCAGGAAAATGAAAGGGAAGGGAATAAGCATTTATTAAACACCTACTATGTGCCAGACACTAGACTGATATATTTTTAAACAAATATGGTCTCATTTGATCCTTAAAGGGGGATAATTATCTCCTTATTTCAGTTAAAGAAGGTGAGGTGATCAGGGTTAAGTGACTTGCCCAGGGTCACACAGCTAATAAGTGTCTGTGGCTAGATTTGAATTCAGGCCTTCCTGTCTCCAGGCCTGGTGCTCTCTCCAGTGGGTCACCTAGCTGCCCATGGCCAACCTAAGACCTCCTTGTAAGGGACCTTCTCTAGAGAAAGGAGGATGCGAAAATTATTACCCTTAATACAATTTTCTCAGTTTGAAGATACCTGCCTCTCACTAATCCTGAACCTTTCATGACCTGAAGACTGGGGATTAAATCTGATGAGTTTTTATTCCTTCCTCAAATTCCTAAATGGATTACACAGATCACAGGATCATAGTTCTAGAGCTGGGAGAGACTTATACAGATGGGGAAAACGAGGCCCAGGGAATATAGTGTCTTTGAACTCAGGTTTTCTCACTCCAAATTAGTGCTTTTCCCACTAATCACATAAATGTGGATTTCCCTCTCCAGAAATGTTACTCACAACCCACACATGCCTGTCCATCCTGTTTGGCTCTTGACTGTGTTGTCCCATAAATTCATCACAGGAGTTTCACTCACCACGATAAGGGCCTTCCTCAATTTCACCAGACATCACAAAGACATCAAGATGTCTACCTCCCCTTGCCATTTGATCAATCTTTCCTTTCCAGTCATTGTTTCTTATTAGACATCCTTAGCTTCAATGCAGTTCAGTTTTGGAAGAAAAGGATATCTTGCAAAATGCCATGCACATCCAGAGAAAGAACTATGGAATCAGAACACAGAATGAAGCAGATTATTTTCTCTTTTGTTATGTTTTGTTTCATTCTCATGGTTTCTCCCATTTGTTTTAATTCTTCTATGCAACATGACTAATGTGAAAATATGTTTAATAAGAAAGTATTTGTAGAACCCATGGAAGATTGGATGCCGTTGTGAGGAAGGAGAGGGGAGGGAGGGAGAGAAAATTTAAAACTTATGGAAGTGACTGTTGAAAGCTGAAAATAAATAAATTATTTTTAAAAAAAGAGAATGATATCTTTAGGCTTTAATAATAAAAAGGGAGGACAATGAGGATCTATCTCTTGGAACATGTATTCTCTTCTGTCCCTTTGTGGTATTGTTCATTCTTTCCAAGAAGTTTAGGTTCTGGATTTCCATATTTCTACACTTTGCCTTGTAGGTAAATCAAAGTAAAACTTACCGGTGGGTTGTTGGGTTTTTTGTTTTTTGGTTTGTTTTTTTTTAGTGCTGCCTCATGTTGTTTTGCCTGGCAAAAACCCAGCCTAGTCCTAGAGTCAATACTGACTTGCAGAGATGTGTTTGCTTTGATTTATTTAGACCTTCTTGGATTTATGTAAGCTTTTGCTTCTTCTCAAATCTAAAGTTTTTGTAGGACATTTTCCCTCTTTTCTTTTAGTTTTCTCATTTGAAAGAGGAACCCAAACCATCAGTAACAGAACAAAGCTATTTACTTGGAATTTCTAAATTTTTACTTGCAATTCTTAGGAATTATCTTACTGGATCTTCCAACCAGTATTCTGTTTCCAGAACTGATACCAAGAGATGCATCCTCATTTTTTTCTTTCTTATTGTAATCATTAAAGACTGCAATATATTTCATCTTCCGCTAATATTGAATTTGGGAAAGATTTGGTCGTGAAAAGACTTGAATCTTTTCTGAATTCCTTCTAATATTGTCTTGTGGCAATGGGTTCCATGTACTATAGTGATGTGTGATTTCATGAGTGGAAGTACTCTTTCTGCTGATGCACATGACAGCCTTCCCAGCCCTTCTCATTGTGTGGTTCTCGTCCATCTTTTCTCATAAATACTACTAGAGAGCCCATCTTGTCATTCTCTTAATAACTCTAGAGTACACTTGTATCATTTGGGCTGTCCATCTGTTTTCTCTTACCTTTGCTACATGACTCAGCCCTCTCCTTTTCTGGTTATATAAGTATGTCCTTAATCATTTATTTTATTATCATCTGCTGACTTATGCTTACTAAGTTATTTTCCAGAGCCAACAACTCATGGTTCCTATTTAGTCACCTGGACTCAGGCAAAGAAACACAAAGTATAAAAGGCAACCAGGGCCTTCAGATCCCAACTGAGGCTCCCTTGGGTGAGCATATGTTCTAACTGTCATATAAGAATAGCCAACATTTCTGCCAGAAAAAGTTCTAGGCTGCACATTCAAGGAGAGACAGAGACAGAGAGAGAGAGAGACAGAGAGAGAGACAGACACAGAGAGAGACAGAGAGAGAGAGAAAGAGAGAGAGAGAGAGAGGGATGGAGGCAGGGACGGAGGGAGGGAGAGAGAGAGAATACTTCTCTCCATAAAGGTGATAGAGTTGGGGGAGTAAACCAGGGAATCAAAGGACCTCCCAGGGTTTGTGATATCATCCCAATGTGCCAAGTCTTTCAATGTTGAGCCTGAACTCATGCAGCCATTTCCAGTGGCTCAAGGTCCAGCAAATCAGGAGCCTTTCATGATTATCCTCCATTACACTTGTAAATATAATAAATAAACCTGGTCCTAGCAAGGTCTTTGAGAAGCCCCTAATCTTTTGTTTCCTTCTTCTTGTTTAACTTTACCTTTGTTTCTTGCCCATAAGATATTCTAATTAGCTATGACAATCCATGGCAGCTCAAATATTTTTAATAGTTTTTGATGAAGAATATTGTTAAAAGGTCTTTCAATTTCAAGGTCTTCAAGGGTTTCAACTCAATTCTCTACACACCTACTTTCCTTCTCAGAGACTTTCACTTAGTCAGTTACAATTTTCTCTTGAAGAAATGATATTGTTTTTCTTCTTTCAAGTTATGTTTTTAGTATTTAGTTATCTATTCCTTTATTATAGACCCACTTAAGCTTTAATTACCCATGTTCTCTCTGGAGATCTTTTTAAAAAGTGGTCACATTCGAATCACAAAATTTTTAAGTCAGACGTTATCTCATCAGGCATGTGCTAATCCGAATATAAAATCTTCCAGCCCCTTGGCACAGTTTTCAATTCTGTTAAGTACATTTGAGTCGAGTTCCCTCACTGCATTTTTTACTTCCTTCAGAACACACAGGTTCCCTTGTGCCCCACCTCCCTCCTCTTTCATGTCTCCTCAATCAGGTTATCCCCACAAACTTCTTTCTCTTGATATGTCAATTTCTTTTATCTACTTGCTCCTTCCCCTCTACCAACAAATCTGTCCATCTTCCCTAACCTTTAAAAAAATCCAAAACATTCATTTGACCCTATAATTTCTTCATGCTATCCTTTGCAGCTTAATTCCTGGAGAAAGCAATTTACATTTTTCTCTACTTCCTCTCTTTTCACTGATTTCTCCATCTCTTGAAATCTGGTTTCTGACCCCATGACTCAAATGAAACTGCTCAATTCAAGGTTATCTCAGTCCTCATTCTTGACCTCCTCCCCAAAGCATGTGACCTTGTTGATCATTCTTCCTGTATTTTCATAATATAGTTTTCTCTTAGTTCTCCCACTTATCTGGTCCTTCCTCAGTCTTCTTTGCTGGATTATCTTCTATGTCCGGTGCCCCTTGGTCTCCCCAAAGCTATGTTCTGAACCCTCTTCTTTTTCTCTTTTATACCCTTCCTCTCCATAATCTCATCAGTTCCCAAGGTTTCAATAATATCTCTGAACAAATGATTTCCAGATCTATGTATCCATCCAAAGTCCCACACATGCCAGCCATGTGTCAACAACTGTCTATTGGACATCTCCAAATGGATGTCCCATAGGTTTCTGAAACTAAACATATCCAAAACAGAGCCCATTATCTTTCCCCAAAAACTTTTCTCTCTTCCTAACTTCCCTATTTCTGTTGAACTCCAAACTCAGAGTAATCCTTGAGTCTTTTCTCCCAACACCCTCCCCTAATATCTGTTTAATTGCCAAATCTGGTCAATTCTCCATCCCCTTATCTCTATTCAATGGCTACCACCCTAATTCAGTACCTTATCACCTCCCTTGGACTCATGCCTATTTGGAGTCAGTTAGTAGTACAACAGGCATGATGATGGAGTCAGAGTCAGGAAGACCTGAGTTCAAATACTGCTTCAGACATTTAGTAGCTTTATAACTCTGAAGAAGTAACTCAACCTCTCTTAGCTTCAAGCTCTTCATCTATAAAATGGGGATAATAATAACACCTACCTCAAAGAGTTAAGATCAAGTGACATAACAACAGGTAAAGTGATTTGCAAATCTTCAGCAGCTGTGTACACATGCTAGCTATAGTTCCTCCTGACTTATCTTTTCCCACTTTAATCTGTCTTCCACAAAGCTACCCAACCGATATTCCTACAGCATACTCTCCATTGACTTTATGTGGCCTCGAGGATATAAAAGAAAATTCTCCTTTTGGCATCTAAAATCCTTCACCATCCGGCTTTAGCCTATCTTTTCCAGCTTATTGCATATTACTCCCCTTTACACACTCTATACTTCAGCCTAGCTAGCCCAACTACTACTCCCTGTATATGACATACTATTTCCTCTATCAGTGCTTTTGCGTGGGTTGTCCCTCTGTTTGAGATGTTCCCCCCTCCTCATCTTATCTTTGCCCGTTAGATTCTTTAGTTTCTGTCAAGGCTCAGCTCAAGGGTCACCTCCTATGATAGAGATATCCTATTCTCCTAATGTGCTAGTGTCCCTGTCCCCCAAGATGACTACACACATACACATCTACGAAAATGTTTCTCTCCCAGGAGAATAAGCTTCTTGAGAACAGAGACCAGTTCACTTGTCTTTTTGAATCACCAGTATCGGGAATAGTAGCTGGCACACAGCTACTTAATAAATGCTTTTATCAATGCTGAAAGGTGGGTGTTACCTGGTCTCAGCAATTTATCTACATTTATTTTTGTTCATTTGGTTTATTTTGGCTATTTGATCTGATACCCATAATATCTCCATTTTCCAGGGAACAATATGGAAATGAGAATCTCATTAATGCTTTCCTTCCTTAAAAATTGATTCAGCCTTTCATGATCTCCCTTTCAATGATCTCTTTCCCAAGAGCATTCTTGTTTCTATAGTCAACAAGAGGTCCCACAGAGTCTTTAACTGGCCTTTTCCTTTTGGTACATTTAAAGGCATGAGAGGAAGCTTCTGGACAAAGAGTCAGCCTCAAAGGTAAGAACACCTTGGTTTCAAGTCCCATCTCTGACAAATACTGGCAGTGTCCCCCCACAAAAGTCACTTAATCTCTCTGTGGCCCAGGAAATTCTCTAAGACGAGACATTGCAGGTTATGTGCTAAACTGCATCGATTCAGGGTTTCCTCTCTGAGGAGTCCTTATCATAGATCTGACCTAGGCCAAAGGAAAGAATCCAGCATTTATTAAGTGATTCCAGTGCCCTAAGTACTTTGTAAGGTACTGATGATTCGAGAGAAAGATGAAATAGTTCCTGACTTCAAAGAGACAATATTCTTGGAGGGAAATAACATATACACCTTTAAAAAAACACAAAATAAATATATTTGTAGCATCTTGAAAGATAAATATATATATATATATATATATATGTACACACACACGTATATATATATATATATATATGTATGTATATGTTTCTGTGTATATATACATATATACCTAATTGTTAGTTTCCACCAAATCTGTTATAATTCCTGGGTTTCCTGGTCTCTTTTTTATTCCTTACTCTTCTAGTGTGGGTTTGGAGTTTGTTTGTTTTTTTAAGATTTTTTTTTCCCTGCACTTTTTTTCATGTAACTAGGATTATTCATACAACATTGTGTTCACTTGCTCTTTGGCCTCGTTCTGTTTGGGAAAAAGTCCAACTCTGAAGAATTCTACTATTCAGCATTGCCCTTAAGTGACTCGGGATTTACCAGTTGTTCACTTTATCTTTGGATATAACTAAGTTACATCATTTCAGCAGAGCTAATCAAGGTGAACACTTAGCAAATCACTATTGACTTACAGTCTCCTTCCAAAATCACAAACACCATGAGACAGCACTTCAAAATGGTCCAATGAGACCCTTTTTCAATTGGTTGCCCTGGGGTAAGGAGGGAGAGAAAGAGTTTCTTGAATATGATTTGGGGAGCAAACAGGAGTAGAGAGACGTGCTAATTTTATTGAAAATCTGTGCATAATCTTCATCTGTCGTGAGAAGAGTGGACCTGATGATTTCTAAGGTCCCTTCCAGCTCTCAGTCCCATAATTCTACTATCCAATGGTCTGACCAAAGAGGAGTAAGCATAGATTAGTAGATTTAGAGCTGGGAGAGACTTTAGAAAGCATCAAATCCACTGTCCTCATTTTATAGAAAGGAAAACTGAGTCTCAATGAGGTTAATCAATTGCCTGAGGCCACACTTTTATTAAGTAACAGAACCTGAATCTGAACCCTGCTCCTCCACCTCTCGTTCCAGCACTCCTTCCCAATACCTTTTTACAGGTGTAAATAAGAAGGAAGTCTTCCTAAGATGGAAGCCTTACTAAATGCAGATTTCATAGTACAGATGTTACCCATCACCTACAAAGGAGAGAGAGAACACATCAAAAGGGGTGGGGGAGGGGTGGGACAGACCATGGAGGCACCGCAGACTAACTTTACAATTGTGCCAATGTCAAGACTTGTTGTGAAATGTCAGTTTAAAAAAACACTGGATTTGATCCAAAAGCACAATGTTACTATAGTGCCACCTGTTTTGAAAGCCTTTGAAAGTCAGTTCAAACAAGATGTAAATCTGAGCATTTCTACAAAAAAAGAAACCTTAGTCTCCACTTTGAGTTTCCTTGGGTACCAAGGTGCCCCCTTACTGCTCTTGTCTTTACTTCTACTTAAGCTTAATAATCTAACTGCCAATGAAAGTGACAGTTTGGGGTGTGACCAGAACACTTCCCTTTTCCTAGGCAGACAGACAGAATGTGCTGGAAGCTATAGCTGGGACAGATCCTCTTAAGACAGAGTTTCATTACCCCCTATTCCATTACTTAGCAACACTGTGCATGTGTGTGTGTGTGTATGTATGTGTGTATGTATGTGCAGGTATGCACAGATACACAGGGTTAAAGATTGTTATTAGAGATCGTAAGGAAACTCCAGATAGTCTTACTCTCAGGGACAAGCTATTACCATAAAGTAGACCAGTCTAATTTTCAAGAAGGCAGTCTAAGCTAACAGGTAAAATTTTGAAGCCCATTGGGTTTCTACCAGTTTCGCCTTGCCTTTAAAAGTGCAGGCTAATTCATAGGTGTGGCATTTTTAAAAGTTCAAGAAACATAGGTCCTGGGTAATTTAATCATTTTATTTATAATACCAGCATGTTTGTTAATAAAAGGATGGTCATTTGGCTATCTCTCTTAGACCAAAAACCCCTCATAGTGGTGGGCTTACGGTTTATATGCTCTTAGAAGAACAGATGTTTCTGAGAATGGCAGTCAGCTCTGAGTGGTTAACAATTGATGAGAGAATGAATATTACAATTGGAGACTGGGCTATATTACAGTGAGGGTCTGGGGCTATGTGACTTGAATCACTCAAATCTTGGTCAGTGAGACTAATCAATTTCTATATCACCTGTCTGACAAAAGGGAGAACCAACATTTTCCCAGATCTGTCTGATTGAACACAATGAAAATGCTCCCATTAGCCCAAACATAGAATTTCCTTTACTGTCTGATTAGATCTTAGCTTGGGTAAGTCTCTGAGAAAGATTTCCCACATTTGTTGATTTCTGGGTAAGGAAGCAGAAAAGAGGAAAACTCTTGATTCTGATTCAATAATTAGCTAATACAAGACAGAAATAATCATTTTTTTCATAGGTTATGCCCAGAATGCTCACATGCCCACCCTTATAAATCCCATAACAATCATCATATTCCTTGGTGTCAAGCTATGGCCAAAGACTATAGAATCTAGCCCCCTCTTTCATGTGAAGGTGGCTTTCAATCAATCAGCTTTGCAGATGGGTTCCCAAAGTCCTGAGGCCCATATTAACTGTGGTTGCCATGAGGAATTCTCCCATCCATCCTAAACTTTTAGGTGTTGCTGTTGTGCTATTTCTGAACACCATCAGCAAACATCAATATTCTGAAAATAAAATAAAATAAAGGATGTTAGAACTGCAGAACCTACTTTCAAACTGTTAAATAATTCTTATCCATAGCCTAGGCTTTCTTTGCTCTGGCCAGGTTTGTAGACCAGAATTAACTGAATTGTAGTCCTTTTTTTCAGATCAGTGCCCTAACGTTGTATATCTACTTATCTGCCTATTTGTTTGTCCCATAGTACCTTAGAATTTTACTTTACTTCTACCAAAGTCAGTTACTATTAAAAGATGTGCTTTCTTGATTTGTAGGAAAATCTACCACTTTGAAATAAAACTTCGGTGGATAAGAATTTTCACATGTACAGATGTTCTGTTATTTCACAGGTGATCTCTAATTCATTCAACCAGTAGATTAAAATGTGGAAGGAGAAATATGCTTAGCATCAAATCTAATATAAAAGGGAATCAATATCCAACCATTCTGAAATTCAGTTTGGAATTATTCTGATAAAGTTGACTAAAAGGTTCATATCTTTTGACCAAGAGATTCCACCAGTGGATATCCATTTGAAGGATGTCAATGATAAAAAAAAAATGAACCATATCAACTAAAATATTCACAGCAGTACTTTTTTTCTGAAGCAGCAAAGAACTGGAAGGAGAGTATATGTCTATCATTTGGGATATAGCTAAACAAATGGTGATACATGATTGTAAAATAATATTATTATACCTGCAAGAAAGGAATTCAGAATTCAGAGAAATATGTTAAAACTTATACAAACTGATGCAAAGTGAAATAAAAATGACCAAAAAATATTTATACTACAACAATGCAAATAGAAAGAAGGAAAACAACCACAGAACAGAAACTGAATGCTCTGTAAGTACAAAGATCAAGCTTAGATCCAACAGAAAGTTAAGAAAATGTTCTTCTCTCCCTTCTTTGCAGAGGATGGAACATTTCATATACTGTCAGGCTAGGTTGATATATTGTTTAATATTGCCCAACTACCTTTTTCTGTTTTTGAATTTTTGTTACAAGGGATAACTCTCTAGGTGTAGGAGCAGGAAAGAAATATGAAGAAATGAAGGTGCTTTAAACAGAAATCAATGTTTTTCATAGAGAAACCCCATAATATAGACGTTTTTCCTCCCTCTAAAATTTTTTTTCGTTCTGAACTTAAAACACTCTCCTACAAAAAAACCCACATTTCCATATATGTAGCAGAACACAGAAAGCTTTCTTTATGAAACTGTGGATCTCCATTTCATTTAATTTCATATTATATAAGCATATGATAAATTCTATATATTACTTTCAAAACTGTCTTCCTTGTCTGTCCTTCCTTTCGAATTGCCCTTTATTTTCTTCTGTGCATTAAAAAAAGTCTCAGTGGGCCCCTTTTTAAAAATTATAATCCCCCAAGGTAGATTTAAGTTAGCTAGTTGAGCCTCATTGACCTCTGATGCCCAGGTCTTTAAGACAAACAGTGGTTCAGGGTAGCAGCATTTGCTCATCCTGGTCCCCATCTCAGCTTCCCCTCTGGAAACAAATATACTGGCTCTAGGACAAAGGGCAGTGTTACCAAAAACTCCCTAGGCACTTCAGGGACATAGGCACCAAGAGTTCCCTAAAACCTTTCCCAAAGGCATCATACCCCCCAAGTGGGACGTGCCCAGGAGTCCTGACAGCTATGCTACATGACCACATCCACAGCCTCATCTGGCAACTAACTGCCTCATTCTATCCTTACATTCTACTACTACTACTGCTGCTGCTATTACAATAACCCATGTCTTTTTGAAGAGAGGTATATGAGATACAAGAGAATTAGTGACTTGATTAAGTCTATAGCAAAGATAGAACCAAAGCAGTTCTCTTGCCCAAGGACTGTTATGAATAGAGAGATGCCCATGTGCTAAGATTTAAGGGATTTGGGGAAAGGAGGGGAGGGGAGTGCACAAAAACCTTTCTGCCTTCCTGTCACATTTAGAGTCAAAAATTCCATTAGATATTCATTCCTTTGGTTCAACAGGCTCTTTAATCTTCTTGAGTTTTGGGGAGGGCAGATGGGAAAGGGCATTAAATAGAGTCACTTTGAACATAAATAACAAAGCTCTATTGGAATGGGATGCAAAGGAGGAGAGAGGGTAAAGACAGAACCTCAAATGGCCAGGGAGGTAGGTTGAGGTATATTCTCTCTAATATTAGAATACTGAAAGAGGAAGAAGTGGGGACACTACAGACCAGCTTTGCCTCAGTTGCAGTTCTGTTTAAGTCTGGCCCCACTTCTTGTCCAGTCCAGGCCTACTGGCAGGGAGCTGAGAGGTTGGGAAAAAGAATTAGCAGAAGAATTGCTGGCTTCCCCTAAGAATGGGCAGATCAAAACAAGAGTGCACAGTGTTCTGCTGTCCAGGCAAGGGTCTGACTTTTCCAGGTAGATGTAAGAGGTCAGGGTAAAGAATGCTGAGACAAAGTCCGCAGACTATAGTGGTAGCAGGGAACTGACAGTTTGACATAGTCAACTTCTGCTGCTGGAGGCAGCTGATCTCTGTGTTAGGCATTGATAATTTTTGACAGAATTAACTGTAACTCCAACAACTCCTGACTTGCAGGGTAGTCCATTATACAATGGATCACCCAAGGTGCCAAATGAGATAGCATATGTAAAAACCTTTGTAAATAAGATAGTGTTTGCAGAACATGATATAAATGTCAGTAGCCCTTCTGGGTGCATGGAACCTACTCTCTAGAAATCTGTAGGTTATGCACAAATCATTTTAAATTCCCTTCCTGAACTCTCTTCCTACTGTTGACCACTAATCCCATGAAATTTTCTCCATTCTCTTCTGCCCTGGAGCCAGCAAACTTGAACTGCTGCAATGCATTCCATAATATTTGCTTTCTTCTTGTTATATATAAGTATATGTTTGTTGTTTAGGATTTTTATAACCACAAATGCCTTCCCATGAATATGACTGAATTACTACTGCTTGCTAGAGAACATGGACATGCATACAAATCTATAGGAAGTTATAGTGGTAAATCAAGATCTTTTCTCCCTAACTTTAGAATTCTGGTAAAGTTTCTTATCCCTCCCCCTCCTCCTTTAAAGAAGCATTAAAGCGAAAATACAACCCCTGTAAACTCTTAGATCAAAGTCTCTTTTGTTATCCTAAGAACATACCTCTGAGTCATTTTCTTTGACTTTGAAAAGTCATTTAAGTGACAAAGAAAATCTTTTTCTTTTTAGTTACCTATGTAATTTATTGCAATTTCACTCTTTTGATTTAGATCTCTCAATAGCAGAAAAGATCTTTCCTTATTTCCTAAACTTTTGTAATATTCAGACCATTATCTTAATCCAAGAGAAATAGCTTTTTGTAGTTACCCTATAGATAACTGCTTCCTAAGCAAAAACGAGCCAATAACTACTTTGGAAATCCTGAGAAATAGAATATGGAAACATTCCTAAAAAATCTCAGTGATGGAATGATTTTGTGTATAGAAGTCATCTTTGGTGTCAACACCTATAGGTAACATAGGTATCAATATCTTCTTCTCCACTCCTTATTATGTAACCTGAGACCTCAGGCCCCTATTCTATCTGGTTACCTGGATGGAAAGCTATATTTGGTGCTGCCCCAGTTATGGGACCCCTAAGAGATGCTGCCATCCAGTCCTATCCTCTAGTCATTTGAGGAACTGTCTCTCTCTTCCCTCTCTTTTCTGCATTAAGTGATCTGAGATAGCTAGCCTCTACATTATTCTGAAAACTGGTAGTGAAACAGCTTAGGACATAAAGCTAAGGAGCATCCAATCTTACCTTCAGTTGTTCTGAAACCTCTACTGGCAACAGAAAAATATTCTTCAATATAGCTCACTAGGATTTCTAAATTCTGTACAGATGGCCTGTTTCTTTCTTCTCTGAATATGATGCTAGTGTAGAGGGTATTTGTAGCTTTGAAAATTAGAAGAAGTTGGGGGAGGGGGGGTGGAGCCAAGATGGCAGAGTAGAAAGACACACATATGCTAGGTTTCCCCCCACAGCCCATAAAATACCTGTAAAGAAAGACTCTTAACAAATTCTATAACATCAGAAGCCACAGAACAACAGAATGGAGGAGATTTCCAGCTCAGGGTGACCTGAAAGCCTGACAGGTTTCGTCCGTCACACGGGACACAGAGTGAAACCCAGCCTAACCTTGTTCATGCAACACAGCTTGGCTCTGGGAGGAAGACATGAGCAGGCCTCATCCAGTTGCAATAGCAGCGGTTCGCAGATCCCTCAACCCACAGGTGCAAAGGTCAGTGACAGGGTTTCTTCAGCTGGCTGAGAAGGGAGAAGGGCCTTCCCCTAGCTCCAGTCTCAGGCAGCGACCTCAGAGGCCACATCTGGTAGGTGACAGCAGTTCCCACAGCAGCCCCTAGAGCAGCCCACATCCTTGTTGGATTGTAAAGCCCCTGGGGGCACTGAGTGCTGATTCTTACCTCAGCCAGGTGTTGAGGCTCTCCAGAAGCTGATCTTTATCTCACCCCGAATGGTCACCCTGCTCATGCAGCTTATCTGAATCTCAGTCCCCAGTGCTGCCTTTGTGGAACTGGAAGTGAGTTAGTTGTGAAGAGGAAACTTTGCTAAGATTCTGGGCACAAAAATAAGACTATAGAAGGTTACTTTCTTGGTGAACAGATGTCTTCTCCCATCTTTTCTGATGAGGAAGAACAATGCTTACCATCAGGGAAGACAAGGCTTCTGTATTCCAAACATCCACTTTTCACCACCTCCTCCTGCAGCCTTCCCCTCCTTCTTTTAGCCCCCCTCCCTTGTACTCCCCTTTACTCTTATTGATTCTTCCCTCCCTTTTACCCTCCCTCCCCTTTCTTCCTCCTTCCCCTCCTACTGCCTATAGAGCTAGTTAGGATATCTACTTAAGTTTATTGTTCCGTCCTTTAAACAAATCAGATGAGAGTACCTCTCAAACAATGCTCATCTCCCTCCCCTCTTTCCCTCTACTATAATTTTGTACTTCTTTTTGTGATATAATTTGCCATTTTCTGCTTCCTCCTTTTCACACCTCCTATTACAATTCCTTCTCATACTTAAATCATATTTTTTATCATGATATCATTTACTTTATACCCATTCCCTCTATGTATATTCCTTTTATATTTCATAATAGCTGCACAATTCTCAAGATTAACAGGTATCATCTTCCCTTATAGGGAGATAAACAGTTTGCCCTAATTGAGTAACAAGTTTTTTGTTCCCCTCCCCCCCATTTACCTTTTTATGATTCTCTTGAGACCTGCATTTGAAGATTGAATTGTCTATTAAGTTCTGGCGTTTTGGTCAGGAAGCTCTGGAAATCCCTTACTTTGTTGAATGACTTTTTCCTTGCCTGAAATGTTATGCTGAACTTTGCTGGGTAGCTGATCCTTGGTTGTAGTCCCAACTCCTTTGCCTTACGGAATACTGGGTTCCAATTCTTTCAATCTTTTAATGTAGAAGCTGCAAGGTCCTGAGTAATCCTGACTGTATCTCCTTGATATTTGAATTGTTTCTTTCTGGCTGCTTGTAATATTTTCTCCTTCACTTGATAGCTCTGGAATTTGGCAACAATATTGCTTGGGGTTTTGAGTTTGGGATCCCTTTCAGGAGGGGAACAGTGGATTCTTTAGATGAAAATTTTGCCCTCTGAATCTAGCACTTCTGGGCAGTTTTCCTTCATGATTTCCTGGAAGATATTGTTCAGGCTCTTTTCTCCATCTTGGGTTTCTGGCAGGCCAATAATTCTTAAGTTTTTTCTTCTGGATCTATTTTCCTGGTCAATTGTTTTTCCAATTAGATATTTTACATTTTCTTCTATCTTTTCATTCTTTAGATTTTGTTTGACTGATTCTTGCGGTCTCATTGAGTCATCAGTTTCTACTTGCCCAATTCTAATCTTTATCAAATTGTTTTCTTCCGTTAACTTTTGCATCTCCTTTTCCATCTGTCCAATTTTTCCTTTTAAGGAGCTATTTTCTCCAGTTAATTTTTGTACTTCCTTTTCCATTCGACCAATTTTCCCAGTTAGGTTTTGGGTTTCCTTTTCCATTTGACCTTTTGAGAAGTTATTTTCTCCAGTTAATTTTTGAACTTCCTTTTCCATTTGTTCAATTTTCCTTTTCAAAGAGATGTTCTCATCAGTGAATTCTTTCTTCATAATTTTAAAATCATTGGCCAGTTTTTCTTCTATTTTCTTCTTCAGCTGTTCCAGGAGAGCTGCTTGTGCTTGTGAGCAGTTCATAGTCCCTTCTGAAGTTTCAGATGGAAGTACAGTCTCAGCTCTGACCTCTTTGGTGTTTGTGTTTTGGTCCTTATCCCCATAGAAAGATTCTATGGTTTTTTCACCCCTCTGCTTTTTCTTGTTTATGATGTTGATTGAGTGTTGTGGCTTCTGGTTCTTTCAGTCAGAAGCTGCAGAACTTTGTGTTGAACTGATGTGTGAAAAAGCTAAAAGCAGGTTTTTGTTTTTTGTTTCCCCGATCAGCCCTGGGTTTAGCTTGTTAAGTGTGGGGAAAGAGTGGTCTGGTCACAGGAGATCTCCTCAGCTGAACTGAGGCCAAGACAAGCACAGGCGATGGTGATCCCAGCTTCCCTATTGTCTTTCTGATTCCCCTGGACAGCTGAGGCACACCTAGATGCTAATGCATATTCTCACCCCTCCTGGAGGTCCTCTCCAGGCGCTGAGGCCTGCCTGGGTCCTAGTGTGAGTTTTCTCTACCCTGGGTTCTCTGTCCTTCCAGTTTGCCTCTGCCACCATAGGAGGAATCCCCCTTAGCTATTTTCCCAGCCTCAGGTGTTATGAGATCACTGGCTCCTTTGCTGTTCCCCTTGATCCAGGATTTTTCTGGGGAAATATTTTATGGTTCTTTCACGGTCATCAAGGGGGGAGGAGAGAGCATTTACTTATCACTCCGCCATCCTGGCTCACAGAAGTTCGAGTAGGTGACTTACTGAAGTTTAATCTTTGGGCTGAAGGTCTCAGGAGCTGCTGCACTGATATCTGGTGCTCAGCAGCTCTCACTGGTTCGGTTTGGCTTGTCTCCCACCCTCAGTGCTGCTCCGCCAGTTCTGCTCACTGCTCTCAGGTCTCTTTGGACCCTTCCACTCTGCTGCACTGACCATGCTGTGCTGTGCACTGTGGGCTCATCCCCGCAGAACTGATCCCTCCTGTGGACCTTCCAGTCTAACCTGGGCTCCAAATCCATCACAGTCTGTCTCCCACTGGATTCCACACCTCCCCAAACATCCAAAATAAATATTCAATGGGCTCAGGCCATGGAAGAGCTCAAAAAGGATTTTGAAAATCAAGGAAGAGAGGTGGAGGAAAAACTGGGAAGAGAAATGAGAGAAAATCATGAAAATCATGAAAAACAAGTAAACAACTTGCTAAAGGAGACCCAAAAAATGCTGAAGAAAATAACACCTTTAAAAACAGGCAAACTCAATGGGCAAAAGAGGTTAAAAAAGCCAATGAGGAGAAGAATGCTTTAAAAAGCAAAATTAGCCAAATGGAAAAGGAGGTTCAAAAGGTCACTAAACAAAATAGTTCTTTGCAAATTAGAATGGAACAGATGGAGGCTAATGACTTTATGAGAAACCAAGAAATCACAAAACAAAACCAAAAGAATGAAAAAATGGAAGATAATGTGAAATATCTCATTGGAAAAACAACTGACCTGGAAAATAGATTCAGAAAAGACAATTTAAAAATTGGGGGACTAGCTGAGAGTCATGATCAAGAAAAGAGTCTAGACATCATCTTTCATGAAATTATCAAGGAAAAATGCCCTGATATTGTAGAACCAGGGGGCAAAATAAATCCACCACTCACCTCCTGAAAGAGATACAAAAAAAGAAACTCTTAGGAACATTGTGGCCACATTCCAGAGTTCCCAGGTCAAGGAAAAAATATTGCAAGCAGCTAGAAAGAAATAATTCCAGTATTGTGGAAATACAATCAGGATAACACAAGATCTAGCAGCTTCTACATTAAGAGATAGAAGGGCATGGAATATGATATTCCAGAAGTCAAAGGAACTGGTACTAAAACCAAGAATCACCTACCCAGCAAAATTGAGTATAATACTTCAGGGGGAAAAATGGTCTTTCAATGAAATAGAGGACTTTCAAGCATTCTTGATGAAAAGACCAGAGCTGAAAAGAAAATTTGGCTTTTAAACACAAGAATCAAGAGAAGCATGAAAAGGTAAGCAGAAAAGAGAAATCATAAGGGACTTACTAAAGTTGAACTGTTTATATTCCTGCATGGAAAGACAATATTTGTAACTCTTGAAACTTTTTTTCAGTATCTGGGTAGTTGGTGGGATTACACACACACACACACACACACACACACACACACACACACACACACACACACATAGAGAGAGAGACAGAGACAGAGACAGAGACAGAGAGACAGAGAGCACAGGGTGAGTTGAATAGGATGGAATCATATCTTTAAAAAATGAAATTAAGGGGTAAGAGAGAACTATATTGGGAGGAGAAATGAAGAAATGGAATTTGTTTTCTCCACTTTTCTTCACTTTTCTCCACTTTTCAGTGGAGGGAAAAAGAGGGGAGAGGAGAGAAAAAACATGAAGCTTACTCTCATCACATTCAGCCAAAGGAAGAAATAAAATGCACACTCATTTTGGTATGATAACCTATCTTACAATACTGGAAAGTGGGGGAGAAGGGGATAAGCAGGGTCGGGGGGATGATGGAAGGGAGGGCAATGGGAGGAGGGAGCAATTAGAAGTCAACACTTGGGGAGGGACAGGGTCAAAAGAGAGAGTAGAAGAAATGGGGGGCAAGATAGGATGGAGAGAAATATAGTTAGTCTTACACAACACAACTATTATAGAAGTCATTTGCAAAACTACACAGATATGACCTATATTGAATTGCTTGCCTTCCCAGTGGGGATGGGTGGGGAGGGAGGGAGGAAGAGAAGTTGGAACCTAAAGTTTTAAGAACAGCTGTTGAGTACTGGTCTTGCATACAACTAGGAAATTAGAAATACATATAATGGGGTATAGAAATTTATCTTGCCCTACAGGACACAAGAGAAGATGGGGATAAGGGAAGGGAGGGATGTTAGAAGGGAGGGCAGATTGGTGATAGGGGTAATTAGAATGTTTGGTGTATTGGGGTGGGGGAGGGGACAGATGGGGAGAAAATTTGGAACTCAAAATTTTGTGGAAATGAATGTTGAAAACTTAAATTAAAAAAAAAGAAAAGAAAAATGGAAGTTGGATCATCTTGAAAGAAAATAACATTTTCCCACAATGCAGAGGTGCCACTTTTCCACCACTTTGTTCAAAGAGACCATAAGAAAATACTAGCAAATAAAATAGAAAACATGGTACACAGGCTTTCTATTACTTGAAATCACAGGCTGCATAGCTAATCAAGTGTTCCATTCAGTAAAGTTTGATAAAATGTCTTTCTAAAAAAAAAGCTTGCCTCAGGAATATAATTCAGCATGGAAAAAAGAAAGAACTTCATAAAGCTATCAAGCAAATCCAATAGTAAACAGGGAGGAAAACCACCAAAGCAAGTGGATGATAGTATAGATAGATGAGCTCTTAGAAGGGAATGAAGAAAACATTATTTATTATATAGCATAGGAACTTTTTCAGATTTAGACTGTCATCTTATTCCTTCTGAAGCATTTGTTAATGCTTCTGCCCAAGTTACTCCTAAAAGAAAATTCACGGTATATGTGGAATTACAAACAGGTCTTAGTTAAGTCAAACAATTTAAAACCTCATCTTTTATGAATTTTAGACTATAGAATTCAGAAATATTAACTAAAAAAATCCATAACAAAAAGAACTTAGCATGATTTATGTTTACTGTCTTTCTCAATTCATTAGGAAGGGGATATAGTAAAAGAAAATAGAATGTAATATATTTGTTTAATTTAAAAGGGACTTAAAGGCAGCATAGAATGCTCTTTCATAACTATATATGCCAGCTCTATCCTACTGTGCGCTTTCAAATTGTTTGTGTTCATCCTTCATTGCTGAAAAAGACCATGCCATCAGAGAAATAATGACATGACTTGCACTTGACTTTGTTTTGAGTGAGGGAGGGCTGTGCAGGTTACCAGTCTCACTTCTCTTCCAGAGCCTTCTGAATCTAGTGACCAGATACTCATCAGGATGACTGGAGATGACCCAGAATGTACTGAGAGACCTTGGGCCCTTTAGGCCGAGGTCTTTGCCGGTACTCACTTAGGGTGAGGCAACACCCGTTCATTGAATAGTCTTGTTTAAGAAGTAGCCAAGGCATGGCCCCTTTAATGAGGTCAAGAAAAAGAAAGGCATCGGGCTGGGAGGGAAACAGCAGCAGTTACTACTGATAACCATCTATATAAATCTCATTCTATCATAATGGTATTTTCCTTCATTTTATACCTGAGTTTTCCTCCCAGAAACTACTTTCTAAACTACATATAATGTGATATATTATATAGTAAATAAATATATAATTAAATATTTGAATATATTTATATTATATATTTCATATATTTTACATTTCTATGTACAAGTTATTCCCCCCCAATAAAATATAAACTCTTTGAGAAAAAGTATGGTTTCATTTTAGTTTTTGTATTCCTAGCATTTAGCATAGTACATAGCACATGGTAGATATTAAATGATTGCTATTTTTTCCATCTTTATTTTTAATTAAATTTTCTTTCTTTCAATCAACACTAATCCACTTTCTTTATTTAAAGCACAGAGACATTTTATTATTTTTTTCACTTTCAGATTCTGTCCCTACCCCTACCTCCACCCCACCCAATGAGAATGTAAGAAAAACAAAACTTATTGTACATATGTGTGGTCATACAAAATAAATGTCTACATTAGTTATATTCCCTAGGAAGGAAGAAAGGAAGGAAGGAAGGAAGGAAGGAAGGAAGGAAGGAAGGAAGGAAGGAAGGAAGGAAGGAAGGAAGGAAGGAAAGAAGGAAGGAAGGAAGAAGGAAGGAAGAAAGGAAGGAAGGAGAGAGAGAGAGAGAATATCCTTCAGTTTGTACTCTGAGTGCAGTTATCTGTCTCTGGAGGTGAGTAGCATGTTTTATCATGAGTCCTTTCAAATCATGGTTGGTCATTGTGTTGATCATAATTACTAAATCTTTCAGAGTTGATTATATTTACAATATTTCCATTATTGTATAAATTGTTATTTTTGTTCCAGTCATTTCACTTTACACTAGTTCATACAAATCTTCCTAGGTCTTACTGAAATCATTGTCTTCCTCATTTCTCACACCATAATTGCATTCTAGCCATAATTTGTCCATCCATTGTCCAAATTGATAGGTGTTCCCCTCAGTTTCCAATTCTTTGCCACCATGCACACACACAAAAAGATCAATTATAAATATTTTTATACATGTGGATCATTTTTCCTCTTCCTATGATCTCTTTGGGATATAGTCCTGGCAAAGTATTACTGTGTCAAAGGGTATGCTTAACCCTTAGGGCATAGTTCCAAATTGACATCTTTGATAATTGGACTAGTTCACAACTCCACCAATAATGCTTTAGTGTACCTATTTGCCCACATCCTCTACAGCATTTGTCATTTTCCATTTTTGCCATCTTAGTCAATCTTATGAGTGTGAGAGGGTTTCTCAGAGTTGTTTCAATTTTAATTTATCTAATGATTAGTGATTTATAACATTTTTTTCATATGACTCTTGATAGCTTGAATTTTTTTTCTTCTGAAAACTGCTCTTTCATATCCTGTCATGTCTAATCTATGAGTTGGAGGATGGATTTTATTCTTGTAAATTTGATTCAGTTTCCTATATACTTGAGAGATTGGACCTTTAGTAGAGAAACTTGCTGCAAATAATTTTCCCCTAGTTTCATGCTATTATACTTTTAGCTGCACTGGTTTTGTTTGGTGCAAATTGTTTTATTAGTTTTATGGAATCAAAATTGTGCATTTTACCTCCCATGAACCTCTCTCTCTTGTGTAGTCATGAACTCTTCCCTTATCCATAGATCTGACAGGTAATTTCTTCCCTGCTGCACTAATTTGCTTATGATATTCTTTATTTCTAAAGTATGCATCCATTTAGAAGTTATTTTAATATATGGTACGAGATGTTCTATGAATAGTTTCTGTCAGACTACTTTCCAGTTGTCCCAACAGTTTATGTCAAATAGTTAGTTCTTACCCAATAACTGGTATCTTTGAGTTTATGAAACACTAAATTATTGCACTCATTTGCTTCTTTCACTGACGAACCTTTATTTCTTACCTACTACAAAATTGTTTTGATGATTACAGATTTGTAGTAGAGTTGAGACCTGGTACTGTTAGGTTCCAGCCTATTTTTTCCCATTGATTCCCTTGATGTTCTTAACTTTTCATTCCTCTAGACAAATTCTATTATTTTTTTCTAGCTTGACAAAAAAAATTTTTTGGGAGTTTAATTATTATGACACTAAATAAATAAATTAAATCATATAGTATTGTCATTTGCATTTTATTGAGTTAGCCTACCCATGAACAATTATTATTTCTCCAATTATTTAGATCTATGTTTATATGAAAATATTCTGTAATTGTATTCATTTAGTCTTGACAAGTAGACTCCCAAGTATTTTTTCTGTTCATAATTATTTTAAATAGAATTTCTCTTTACATCTCTTCCTGCTAGATTTTTTTTAGCAATATGCAGAAATAATGATCATTTATATGGATTTATTTTATATCCTGACATTTGCTGAAGTTGTTAATTTTGAAATTAGTTCTTTTAGTTAATTCTTTAGGGTTTTCTTGGTAAAAACAACAACAGCAATCTACTTTCTCTCCATTCACCTCTCTCCTTCCAATTTAGAAAGTAATATATTATAAATGTGTATGGTCAAGCAAAACAAGTTCTCATGTTGGCTACGCACACATACACACACAGGGATGTGCATATGAATATAGTTGGCTGTTGTCCTTTGTCTTTGAAGAGGACCAAAATGACATCACCATTGTAAAGTGAAATTTCAGCATGTCCAACTGTGGCTGATCAAAACCAATATGAACTCGGAATGCTCTACCACAGGTTGGGCACAGATAGTCCATGTGAATATTTTGGATAGATATCTCAAATTTGCATATCCTGCATTTACTTTGTGCTGTCTCAGTTCTGCTTTGCTCAAAGAGTACAGCACCTTTTCTTATGTGGGCATGACATACTGAGTGGTCCTGTGTCAGTGTCTCCCATGTTGCACAGTCAAATCCAAAGTTCTTGAGAGAGACCTTGAAAATGTCCTTGTATCGTTTCTTCTGGCCACCATGTGATTGCTTGCCCCATGCAAGTTCTTCATAAAATAGTCTTTTTGGCAAGCGTACATTTGGCATTCGAACAATGTGGCCAGCCCATCGGAATTGCATTCTCTAAAGCATAGTTTGAATACTTGACAGTTCAGTTTGAGCAAGGACTTCAGTGTCTGGTACCTTATCCTGCCAGGTGATACTCAGAATCTTCCTAAGACAGCTCAAATGGAAGCGATTCAGTTTCCTGGCATGGCGTGTGTAGACTGCCCATGTTTCACAAACATATAACAAGGAGATCAGCACAATGCCTCTGTAGACCTCCAGTTTAGTAGTTAGTCTAATACTTTTTCTCTCCCAAACCTTACTTCAGAGCCTCCCAAACACTGAGCTAGCTCTGGCAACGCATATGTCAACCTCATTGTCGATGTGTCCATCCCGGGAAAGTACACTACCAAGGTAAGTGAACTTATCCAAAATATTCAAAACTTCTCCATTTGTTGTAACCAGAGGCTCCACATATGGATGGTGTGGTGGTGGCTGATGGAGCACCTGTGTTTTCTTGGTGTTAATTATTAGGCCAAAATTAGCACAGGCAGCAGAGAATTGATCCATACTTTGTTGCATCTCAGCTTCAGGGGCTGCACTGAGTGCACAATCATCTGCAAACAGAAAATCATGTACCAACACTCCCTCCACTTTGGTCTTGGCCTGTAATCTTTTCAAATTGAAGAACTTACCATCAGTATGGTAGCTGACCTTAATGCTGTATTCATCCTCATTGAAAGCATTTGACAACATGACTGAAAACATCATGCTAAAAAGCATGGGAGCAAATACATAGCCCTGTTTCATTCCACTGGTGACTGGGAAGGCATGAGAAAATTGTCCATTATCCAGAACCCAAGCAAGCATGCCATCATGAAATTCACATGCAATATTGATGAACTTCTCTGAGCAGCCAAATTTTGACATAATTTTCCATAAGCCATCATGACTAACAGTGTCAAAAGCCTTGGTCAGATCTACAAATGTGTATACAGGCCTCTATTCTGCTCCTGGCATTTCTTTTGGAGTTGTTGGGCAGCAAACACTATATCTACTGTTCCTTGGCCCCTTCTGAAGCCACACTGGCTCTCAGGTATCTCAGATGCCCATCTTCCAGATGAAGGGTCAGCCTATTAAGGAGGACTCTAGCAAGAATTTTGCCAGAAATGACTAAGAGAGAGACCCCTGTGATTGTCACAGGACAATCTATTCCCTTTACCTTTATAGAGATGGACAATGGAGGCATCCTTGAACTCCTAGGGGATAACGTCCTCTTACCATATAACCTGGAAAATTTCATTCAGCTTTTGTATGAGCAATGGTCCCCCTACCTTGTAAATCTCAGCTGGAATAGAATCAGCACCAGGTACTTTGCCACATGAAAAGAGCCTAACGGCTCTCAAAACCTCTTCTTCAGTTGGAAGTTCAACTAAGGAGGGATTGACTTCAACCTGAGGTAAATGGTCAATGACCTTAGCTTTGATTGATGATTGTCTGTTGAGAACACTATGGAAGTGTTCATCCTGTCTCTCTAGGATCATGTCCTTATCACTAATCAATGTGACTCCATCAGCACTGAGTAGTTGTGATGCACGATAGGTTTTTGCTCCATAAATAGCTTTCAGGGAATCATAAAAGTGCTTTGGATTGTTACTATCAGCATAAAACTGAATTTCATCTGTCTTCTTCCTGAGCCAGGAATCCTGCATCTCTCCAAGCTTTGCTTGTACTTTGCTTTAGATGGAATTAAATGGTGCCTTCTTAGAGGTAGATGAACTATCCTGCTGGTAAATCCTGTGGAGTTCATGTTTTTCATTTAGCAGCTTCTGAATTTCCCCATCATTTTCATCAAACAGTCTTGATCTTTGCGAGTGTTCTGACCCAGATGAGCAAATGCAGTGCTGTACACCAGATCTCTGAAAGCTGCCCACTCCTTTCCTTTGCCACTGTTGCCAACTGTATGTTGGCTCAACATTTCCTCCAAATCAGGAGGCAACTGTTCATACTCAAAGAAGAGTTCTAATTTGTTGACATTAATTCATCTGGTTGTAATTTTGCCTTGGGGGCAGCACTTTTGATGAATGTGAATATTTAGCTTGGAAAGGATAAGTCTATGATCAGTCCAGCACTCTGCACCACACATTGCCTTTGTAACTCTCACATCTTGTCTGTCTCTTCTCCTTACAATCTCATAGTCTATTAGACGCCAGTGTTTGCTGTGAGGGTGCATCCATGAAGTTTTATTGTGCTTAGGTAAATGGAAGACAGTGTTGATGATGAGAAGGTCATGCAATGCACAAGTCTTCAACAGTAAATGACCATTGCTGTTGCTGTTTCCAACTCCATTCCTCCCTAGGACTCCCTGCCAAGTCTGGTAGTCTGAGCCTACTCTAGCATTAAAGTCACCAGTATTATAAGCTTGTCCTCTTTTGGCACATTGATGATAAGGTCTCTACATCATCATAAAATTTTTCTTTGACTTCATCAGGGTTGACATGGTGAGAGCATAGGCACTGATGATGGTGGCATGGTGTTTTCCTGTGAGTGGCAATCACATTGTCATGAGCCTGTCATTCAATCCTTTCGGCAAGCATGCCAGCTTGCTGATTAGATTAGTTTTGATTGCAAAACCCACGCCAGCTTCACAGTGCTCCCCTTCACTGCACCCACTCTAGAAAAAGATGTATCCAGCTCCAACTTCAGTAAGCTGGCCTTCATTTGCCAACCTTGTTTCACTCAGAGCTGCTATTTGGATGTGATACCTGTTGAGTTCTCTTGCAATAAGAGCAGTTTTTCTTTCACATCTGCTGAATTTTGTGATGTCTATTACTGTGCACACGTTCCATGTGCCGATGGTGAGTGCAATCATCTTTGCAGATGTTTTTGTACATTTTTTTGTATTTCAGCTTCATAGTGGGATTCGCTGCCTGCTACGGTAATCAGGCAAGAGTTGGGTAAGCTGAGTCTCAGCAGCTGCCTGGGCGTCTGAGCAGCCTTTTAAGGATCTCACTGCTCACTTCCTGGTGTGAGAAGAGGGGAGAAAAAGTGCCCTAAACATTGTCTGCTTACCCAACCCTATGGTCTGGGCCACCTGTGTGTAAGGTTGTGACTACAGCTGCCAGTGTATCTGCACCTGCTGCTTCATTACTTGCCTGTCGCTGCAGGACTTTGAGGCATAATGGTGAAATGGTATGGGTGATGTCTTTTGATTTATGTGTAAATTGGATTTAAGTGAGGCACAGTTGCACAAAGTGTCAGCCTCACTCTCTCCTCTTGAGTCATCATAGTCCAGTGGCAGGACAGAGTTAAGAGAGCTGGTGATGGCTCAGGATGTAGTGGATGGCCTTGGCATCTTTGGTGTCTAACCAAGCTCTAAGCACTCCACATCGCCTGCTTCATCTGCCTTCATGGCCATTGGAACAAATTGTTCTCATCCACCTGTTCCACCAGATGAAGTCTTCACAAGCTTGGGGTAGAAACCCCCCTAACTCACCAATGGATTTGAGAACCCTTGGTTACCCTCAACCTGGTTTGGCCTGTCTGCTGAAACGGTTCACTGGGGTGTGGTTGCTATGCATGCTGCAACTTCTTGAAGCCACAGGTGAGAGTTAGGTGGAACAGGTGGACACCAAAGGTGGAAAGAGCCCTGAAAAAAGCTTGGCAGCCATCACACCAAAGGTACTGGTCCTCCCTGAACACACCTTACACCTCGTATGAAAATATATATATATGTATGTATATGCATGTATCTATATATGTATCCTCAATCTACATTCTGATTCTATTATCTTTCTTTAACCGTACTTTTCCCTTTGTCAGTAGGTGGGTACCATATTTTATAATGATTCTAGATTTTAGATTACTGATTGGTCATTGTGTTCCTTGAATTTAAAAAAAATTATTTGTTTTCAGTTTTCTACAATTATTTCCATAAGTCTTAGATTTTCTCCCCCTCTCTCCTCCTCTGTCTCCCTGAGACAACATGCAATCTTATATGGGTTCTACAAATACATTCTTATTAAACATATTTTTCACATTAGTCATATTACATGGAAAAATTAAAATGAATGGGATAAATCATGGGAAAAACCCAAACAAAATGAAACATAACACAAGAGAAGATACTCTGCTTCATTCTGCTTTCCAATTCCATAGTTTCTTCTCTGAATGTGGATAGCATTTTGCCTCAAGAGTCCTTCGTTTTAAGTCCTTGCATTGCTATGAAAAGCTAAGTCTACCAGAAAAGTTCCTCACACCGTGGTTGTTGCTGTGTACAAAGTTCTCCTGGTTCTGCTCCTTTCACTCAGCATCAATTCATGTAAGTCCTTCCAGGCCTCTCTGAAGTCTTCCTTTTCATCATTTCTTATAGTACAATAGTATTCCATTACATTTGTATACCACAACTTGTTCAGTCATTCCCCAATGTTAGGCATCCCCTCAATTTTCAGTTCTTGATGACCACAAAGAGAGTTGCTATAAATATTTTCGTACACATGGAACCCTTTCCCATTTTTATGGGATTTCTTTGAGATACTGTTTTAGAAGTGATATTGCTGGGTCAAAGGCTATTTTTGTAGCCCTTTGGACATGGTTCCAAATTGCTCTTCAGGATGGTTGGATTAGCCGCAGCTCCACCAACAATGAATTAGTGTTCCAACTCTCCCACATCCTTTCCAACATTTGTCATCATCTTCCTGTTCTGTCATGTTTACCAATCTGATAGGTGTGATGTGGTATCTCAGAGTTGTTTTGATTTGCATCTCTCTAGTCAATAGTGATTTAGAGCATTTTTTCATATGACTATACATAGTTTTAATTTCTTCCTCTGAATACTCCCTGTTCATATTGTAGCCTTGTACATTTGACTCAGTTCTCTATATATTTTAGAAATTTCTAAGTCTTTCAAAGTTGTTTCTCTTTACAATATTGTTGTCATAGCACAAATTTTCTTCCTGGTTCTGCTCAACTGATTCTATCTCACATCATACAAGTATTCCCATCTTTGTCCTCTGATTCTGAAAACATCTCCCTCATAATTTCTTATAACATGATAGTATTCCACCACTTTTATATACCACAATTTGTTCAGCTATTCATCAATTGACTGGCACTCTTTTAGTTTCTAATTATTTATCACTACAGAACTGCTCTTCATATTTTTCTACATCCTTAGAAATTATTTTACTTACTACTAATCTCTCCTTCAATATATCTTCCCTCTAAATGTCCTCTCTAAATTGCCTCTGCCTGTTTCCTTGTTGAATATGTTTCTCTGCCCAGCTCTGTGTTTGTGTCTATTTTTTCTTCTTTGACCACCAGTTCGGATGAGAGTGAGATGAGTGTCACCAGCTCCCTTCCCAATTCCTTCTTTTCCATTTGTGCAAACATCTACATGCACACTTTGATCATGTGAAATAATTTCCCCCTTCCTTTCTCTCCTTTCTTCTCCTCAGCCAGCATATTTCTATTCTCTTTCCTTTTCATTCTTCTTTTAAGATCACCAAAACATAATAAAGCCACTCCCAGGCTCTTCGTCTAATTATGTCTCTCTGACCCCCAAGAATGAGAGATTTCTAAGGTGATACTTGTATCATCTCCTCATATTAGAATATAAACAGTTAAATTTTCTTGGCTCCTGTGTTTGCATTTTAAAGTTTGTATTCAGCTCTGTTCTGTTCATCAGGAGTTCTTTGAATTCCTCTATTTTTTTTACTGCTAGGATTTCACTCAGTTTTGCTGGATAAATTATTCTTAGTTGTAAGTTTATAACTTTTGCTTTCTGGAGTATCCTGTTCCAATCTCTCTATTCTCTTATGTTGATGTGTAATATTGACTGTGGTTCTTTGGTAATTGAAGTATTTCTTTCTGAATGCTGCAATATATTATGCAATATAATATCTCTGTAAGCTCTGTGTTTTGTCTATAATATTTGGGAACATTTTCATTTTGTAGTTTCTTTCTGAAAGTGATCAGTGTATTCTTTTTATTTCTATTTTTTCATCTGGCTCTAAGAGACCCAGCCAGTTTTCTTTTATGATTTCTTAAAATGTGATGTCTAGGCTTTTGTTGTTGTGGTTGTGGTTTTCAGGTAGTCCAATGATTTGTAAATTATATTTCTCCTTGCTCTGTTTTTCAGCTCAATGGTTTTTTTTTATACATAATAAGATAATTTACATTTAATTATATTTTTATTTAGTACTTTTAGTTTGTTTTAATATATCTTGTTGGCTCATGCAATAAGTACCTTATGTTTGGTTCATTCTAATTTTCAGGGGGTTTGTTGTTTGGATAAATCTTACAACTCCTTGATCAGGCTGTTAATTCCCTTTACAATTCTTTCTTCCATAATTTTTTCCTCTAGTATTCTCATTCATTTTTGAAAAGAGTTTTTAAGTCTTGACTTATCTCTTCCAGGAATTCTAATTTAACTTATACCCAAGCTATATTTTTCTTTTTGGTTTTCTTTGTAGATATTTTACAGCTATTTTCTTCTAGGTTTGTATACTGAGCATCCCTCTCACCAAAAAAGTTTTTATGATGAGATTCCTTTTTTAATTTGTTCATTCTACCAGCCTACTTCCTGACTTCCAACATGATATGAGGGCCAGGTTGGATAGTATGCCAAACACGAAAACAAGTTCAGAAGCAACCAGCAGTTGCATGGCTCTGACCCCGGGAACAGAGAGGGTCTCAGTTTAAGCATTCAGCAAAATCAGAAGCCTAGAGCAAAATAGCCAGGTCAGAAATTCGAGACCAAAATGGAAAGCCTACACTTCTGCCTCTGATCCTGCAGAGCTTTCCCGCTGACTGATAGTGGCTAATTATAGCTTCAGTTGAAACTCCAAAACGGGCATGTTCACAAACATGTGACTTATGCTCAAACCCATGCAAGAACTTGTAGGGCTGAGACCAGGAGGTAGAAATCAGCCTTTGCACTGGGCCAGACCACTTTGAGAATGCTAAAAACTTGCAAGTTCCAGCCTGAGCTGTTTCTAGATTCAGGAGTAATACAATTCTCAATGTCCTAAGAAAGGGGCAGCAGGACCAACCTAGATCTCTTGCTTGGTGTACTACCTTGGGCATGGGATTGCTCCTCACCCTAGAATGTCATCCCTAATCCCAGGTCCCCTCCGCAGTCTTCCCTGGATCTATGACCCAGAACTGGATAGCAACAAAGCTACTACTTAACAGCTATTCCTGCACCCTGCTCCAATATAGGTCCTTCTGTGCTGTATTTGGGAACCTCTTCTTGCTCAGTTGAATAGTTTCTCCCTTCAGTGGCATGCTCTGCACAGCTGTTCTTGGCTAGACCCTATCCTCAGGGTTCACAGACCTTTGTATCTCCCAGTGATGACCTGGTTTGGAAAAATGACTTTTACTGTGATTCCCCTCCTCCCAAATTTCACAATCAATCCCCATTCTGGTATTTTAGCTCTATTTGAAGGAGTTATGGTTTAGAGCTCAGTTAGACTTTTTTCTTGCTACTCTCCCACCTAATAAATGCTTGCTAAATTGACCTGCACTGAAATGAATTGGACTGATTTGAATAGGAAATGTGAAATCTTGAATCTCTAAGAAAAAGGAATAAGGCACCAAAACACCATCCCTTCAATCAACAACAAAAATGATCTTAAGTATGACTGATAAATTTTGACCAGCACTGCATCTGAGAAATCAAGAAAAAGAGAGGTCATCATTTTAAAAATAATAAAACCCTTCAAATGTCCAAAAGCCCCCTTCAGAAGCTCAACAGAATTCTCAAACTCCTCATCCTTCTCTTATTAATTTTCTATCTCAAGCACCAATGTTCGTGGTATTTTTTAAATTAATAATAAAAATAAGAGATTTCTTATTTAATATTATTGTTTTCCTGTTTTGTTTAATTTCTAATATTGCAACAGTATTTTTGTGTGTTTTTCACTGCCAGGACCCAAAAGTGCAATAATATTTCAGTGAATCTGTGATCTCATAAGTGTTGTATAATGAAACCATCCATATTTCATTTAGGGCAAGTTTTTTTCATATCTTCTCAAAAAATTTTTCATCGAGGATCTACCTAACATTTTGAGTGCCTTCCTCTATATCTTTTGACATTATACAGGTATCAGTACAGTTCTTCGGCTGTCAGCCTTCTGTGTTTCACACTTATTGCTTGGCCCTGTTCTTTTTCTCATCATAAATTTCCTGGATCATCTAATTTCTGCCATTTCTTGAATTTAAATTTTCAGTGGTAATATGCTAGGGCCTACTCACACTCACCATGTATCTATCTCACCAGTGTTCTATGGATCACATGCACCTGGGATTCTTTGGTAATTGTGGTGCTGTACTACTTAGACCCAAATAACATTACCAGGAAAAAACATGAAAAATACAACGTGGCAAAGGTAGAATGATCTAACAATCCAGTGGATCTGTCGTTTTGGCCAAGGAGATGTTCTATCCAACCAAGGAGAACACAATCCATAGATACCTGCCACTCTTGTTCAGTTTCAGTTTATACTTTGTAATATAGTATGAGATTGCTTAGAAAACCCACAGTCATTGTCATAGAATTTTTGTAAAATTTAAAAACAAATCTAATCAGAGTTTAAGTAACTGATTTACCAACAAACTTTTGGCACACAAGTATTTGCTAATTTGTAGATAGTTGAAAGACTAATATACTCCAGATATACATCACAACATCCATACTATTGCAATAAGCTTTGATTATTCAAGGGTAGCTCCTCAAGGAAATATGGGCTACTCCCACATGAAACAAAATTACTAAGAAGGGTTGACCAGTCATTATTTATTACTTGACACAGAATTGCACGATGACTGATTTAGCCCTCATTGCCACAAAGCAAATACCTGAGAATACTCTGAAATAGTTCTCCTTTGTCCAGATCAAAATATCCAAAACTGGTGGAGTGACAGAGAAGTATATGGCAAGCCTGAAGTTGTTCAGTGAGTCAGAGACAGAAAATTATACCAAGAGAAAACTCTGACCTCATCATACTCTCATCCCCTTTGCCACATTGTCTCTCTAGTATAGCTTAGAACCTTGTAACAATATTGACCCAATCAAGATATCTTTATCTTTTCTTTGGACAGTCAACAAGTTACCTTGCCAGGCACAGTCTATGAACCCTTCCACCCTCTGGTAGGTTTTAGCAAATAATAAACCCCGCCTCATCACGCAATTTGGTGCTGGTCATAAGCTAGCTGTGTACTCTAGTTTCCATGTGTAGTTGTTTCCCAATATTTTAGAACGTGAGATCAAAGTGATCAAGAAGTGATGAAGTGGCTGGGGAGCATGCAGAAGGTACTGCTTATTTACAGGAATCCACAAATATGAAAACATTTTGGTTATCTCCCAAAATGGACAAAGAAAACACCAACCTGAGGTCCAAACTTGTACATGCATCTACCTTTAGGGAATATCTATGTGGATGTCCTAGTAGCACCTCAGACTCATACAGAATTTGTTCTTTTACAAAGAATACATTAAAATTACTCTTTAATTTAAAATTACTTTGAAAAATTGATGGATCAACTTTCTTTCAACCGAAAAGGTTGGTCATGTAATAGATAGAATTTTTGATGCAAGTAGAGCTAGATTATCTTGGAGAGACCTTCTATCTCAAAGTCAGTGAGTCTATGGCTCTTTGAAAACCTATTCCTTCTGATTTCAGAATCAGTTGAATTTCTGAATCAATTGAATGAGTTTAGAATATTTATTCTGGAGAAAATGTTACTTATTTGTCTTAAAGTATTTTGAGGATTCTCCTGCAGAAGGATTGGCTTCTGCTTAGTCTCAGAAGGCAGAACTAAGAGCAAGGGAGAAAAAATTACAGAGATACAGGTTTCAGTTCTATATAACGAAAAATTTCCTAATAATTAGAACTCTTAGGGGGCGGAGCCAAGATGGCGGAGTAGAAAGACGCACGTTTACGAGCTCTGAAACCAAAGCCCATGGAATTGGTGTAGAAAGAGTCCCCCATAGCTTCTGGGTGAGTGCAAGGTGTGCAGAGGCAGAGTGGAGGAGATTTCCGTTCCAGGGAGCCCTGAGGACCCGTCCCCAGGGTCCGGCGCGCCCCGGAGAGTAAACCCGACCCCCAGCGCTGCCCTGGCCGAGGCCTCAGAGAAGCGGATCCGAGCAGGCTTCAGAGACGGAAGCTGAAGCAGCCGGGAAAGTCCCTCCGCCCACAGAAGCAGGTCAGTGAGAGAGGCCGGGCTGAAGGAGAGGGGAAGCGGGGCGTCTCCGTGACTCGGGCCCCCTCGGGAGGAAGCAGCGGCGGCGGGGATGGGGGCAGGAAGCAGCGGAGGCAGAGGTATGGGCAGCGGCTGAGGCGGCAGCGGCCCAAGACTCAGGAATCCCCCAGCAGCAGGCAGGATCTTTATTACGGAAGATTCCTACATAAAACCTGACGGAGCTGAGCCTGGGAGACGGCCCTGCCCCACCCTGCTCTGTTGCTGAAGGCTTCTGCTCGGGACGCCCAGAGGAGCTGAGATTGGGAGGCGGGCCCCCCACCCCGCCCCCACCCGCTCCATTCCTGAGAGTCTCTGAATGAGGCCCCCCCGAGGGATCAGAGTCTCGAAGGCAGCCCTGGCCCCACCCCAGCACCTGAACTAAAGCTCACTGATTGACAGCCAGCAGGAGGAAAGCCCATTTAAATCTCAGAGGCCAAGCACTAGCTGGGCGGATCCAGGCGGGGGTGGAAAGGAATCTCAGAAGTTAAGGAACTGGCTGGGAAAATGCCTAGAAAAGGGAAGAAAAATAAGACTTTAGAGAGTTTTTTCCAACAAATGCAAATGATCCCGACCTTTGGATCTGATGATGAGGACGTATCCTTGCCGTCAGGGAAAGACGTGGAGGGCAGGGCCTCAGTACCCCAGACACCCCAGGGGGGTGGCGGGTGGGCTCAGGCCATGGAAGAGCTCAAAAAGGATTTTGAAAAGCAAGTTAGACAGGTGGAGGAAAAACTGGGAAGAGAAATGACAGAGATGCAAGAAAAGTATGAAAAACAGGTCAATACCTTGGTAAAGGAGACCCAAAAAAATGCTGAGGAAATTAACACCTTGAAAAATAGGCTCACCCAATTAGCAAAGGAGGTTCAAAAAGCCAATGAGGAGAAGAATGCTTTCAAAAGCAGAATGAGCCAAATGGAAAAAGAGGCTCAAAAGCTCACTGAATTTAATAGCTCTCTCAAAATTAGAATGGAACAGATGGAGTCTAATGACTTTCTGAGAAACCAAGAAATCACCAAACAAAACCAAAAGAACGAAAAAATGGAAGAGAATGTGAAATATCTCATGGGAAAAACAACTGACCTGGAAAATAGATCCAGGAGAGACAATTTAAAAATTATGGGACTACCTGAAAGTCATGATCAAAAAAAGAGCCTAGACATCATCTTCCATGAAATTATCAAGGAAAACTGCCCTGACATTCTAGAACCAGAGGGCAAAATAAGTATTGAAAGAATCCATCGATCACCACCTGAAAGAGATTCAAAAAGAGAAACTCCTAGGAACATTGTGGCCAAATTCCAGAACTCCCAGCTCAAGGAAAAAATCTTACAAGCATCTAGAAAGAAACAATTCCAGTACTGTGGAAATACAATCAGGATAACCCAAGATCTAGCAGCTTCTACATTAAGGGATCGAAGGGCGTGGAATAGGATATTCCAGAAGGCAAAGGAACTAGGACTCAAACCAAGAATCACCTACCCAGCTAAACTGAGTATAATACTTCAAGGGAAAATATGGTCTTTCAATGAAACAGAGGACTTTCAATCATTCTTGATGAAAAAACCAGAGCTGAAAAGAAAATTTGACTTTCAAACACAGGAATGAGAAGAAACATGAAAAAGTAAACAGCAAAGAGAAATCTTAAGGGACTTACCATGAGTGAACTGTTTACATTCCTACATGGAAAGACAATATTTGTAACTCTTAAAACTTTTCAGTATCTGGGTAGTTGGTGGGACCACACATACACATGTACACGCATGCACACACATACACACATGCACACACATACAGAGATAGAGAGCACAGATTGAACTGAATAGGATGGGACCATACCTTAAAAGAAACTAGGGTAAATGGTGAGAGAGAAATGTCGGGGGAGGGAAAGGGAAGGGGGTAACTATATGTCATTTAAGAGGCAGGTAGGAGTTTTTCTTAGTGGAGGGAAAAAGAGGAGAGCTGAGAAAAAAAAAAAAAACCAAGAAGTTTACCCTCATCACATTTGACTAAACGAAGGAGTGAAATTCACACTCATTTTGGTATGAAAACCTATCTTACAGTATAAGAAAGTGGGGGAGAAAGAGGTATTGCAAGGGGGGGGATGATGGGAAGGGGGGGCAAAGGGAGGAGGGAGCAATTTGAAGTCAACACTTGGGGAGGGACAGGATCAAAAGACAGAAGAGAAACAATGAGGGGCAGGTTAGGAGGGATGGTAATCCAGTTAGTCTTACACAACACGACTATCAGGGAGGTCATTGGCAAAACTACACAGATATGGCATATATTGTATTGCCTGCCGTCCCAAAGGGAATGGGTGGGGAGGGAGGGATGAGGAGAATTTGGAACTCAAAGTTTTAGGAACAAATATTTAGTATTGTTGTTGCAACTAGGAAAGAAGACATACAGTTAATGAGGAATAGAAAGTCATCTGGCCCTACAGGAGAAAAGAGAAGATGGAGACAAGAGAAGGGAGAGATGACAGAAGAGAGGGCAGATTGGAGATAGGGAAAATTAGATTGCTTGGGGTGGGGGGAGGGGATAAAAGGGGAGAAAATTTGGAACCCAAAAATTTGTGAAAATGAATGTAAAAAATTTAAATAAATAAATTAATTAAAAATAAAAAAAAATAAAAAAAAATAATTAGAACTCTTCTAAAGTGAAATGGGATGTCTCCCAAAGGTAGTGCATTCACCTCTCACTAGAGATCTTCAAGTGAACACTGGATGATCATCTGTTGAGAATGCTTTATGGGGGCTTCCTGTTCATACATGGAATGCAGTAGAAAGCTTCTAACATCCCTTCTAAACCCAAGATTCTGTGAAGTAGGAGATTAAGTTATCTACTTGAAAAGGAGGCAGGGGGTAGTGGAGTAGGTGAGGTCCTGAAAAGAGTAAAAGTTGGAATGTCACTGTAGTTCCTGAGATAAGGGCTCTAGTAGAGAAGAACGAAGGAATTCTTGAATAGCAGCAAGGATCCCGCAGAAGTTATGTACTGACAATTTTGAAGTGAAAGTGATGAGGGTTGGAAAAGGAGGGGTCAAATTTTGGGATCCCTCAAGGACTAGAGTATAGAAGTGGGTCATCTGGAATGAATTCACAGACTGAAGCATTCTTGAAGTCAAGTTGATAAAGATTTATTGTTATTGCTTTTCAGTGGGCAAGAGTTCTTAACGGACCTGTAATTTGAAAGGGGTACAGGTAAAGTTTATATAGTATCTCTATAGTAAAACATGTGCCAAATATGCTAACTAGGTTATTCAGGGCAGGACTAGGGGGTGGTTAAGGAGCGGTTAGTTCTTAAAGGAACACGCACTTTTAGTATCTACTGGGCAGGTATTTTACCCAGAGTTCACTGGAAAATAGACCAAGGCGGGACTACATGGAGGTGTGGTTTTAGGACTGAAATGTCACTAAGTCAACTAATGGTCTGGGCTGACTGAGGAATACCTAGGCTGCCCCCATCAATGCCTTGTTAGATGAAATAAAGGTAAGGGAGTATATACATGTCTAAGACTAGGATACATATGATTAGTCAGTGAGTAGTAAATATCTTTATGACTGAGTACACAGCCAGTTCAGCCAGTACACAACTGGTTCAAACTAATAAATTCTAAAGGTGCAGCTGGCTACTGTATCAGGAAGAGAGATCTAGAGCAGACTGTCCTTGAGTTGGAGAGAAACTACCTTAGATAGTATTTTGAGGCTGGGGAGAAATGTGATTTTTAGAGAGAAATGTGATTTTAGAATTGGGGTCCAAGCACAGACACCCAAGCACCCCCATCAGATGAAATTAGTTCCATTTTGAGACTCTCTCCAGTGACGCTCAGTAAACCCAAGGCAAGAAAGGCAAAATTAGATTGGGGGGAAGAAGTATTACCCACAAATTAAAATTTGTAGATCAGGAGTAGCAGGGGGAAGGAATTCTAGGGTAGTAACTAGTAAACCATGAAAGTGGCAGACCATTTCAAAGTAATGGCAAGGCTTCATATAGAAACAAAGGAAGTTAATGTGGAAAGATGAACTAACAAAATACGGAAAGACCAAAGAATTAGAAGGATTATTCCTTTTTCCTGGCTGGATCCCACTTGAAGTATTAACAGCTATCTCACAGAGTTGTTAGGAGGATTGAATGAGATAATATATGTGCTTTGCAAACCTTCAAGTGTTATATAGATGTTAGCTTTACTACTATTATTTGGGGTACCACATTTTAAGAGGTTTGGTGACAAGCTCAGGTGTATTCGAAGGAGAATGACCAGGATGTTAAGTTGTACTGGAAACAATGTTATGCAATGATCAGTTGAAACACTTAGTGACATTTAGCCACAAAAATAGAATATTTAGAGGGAGACTATGATCTTTGTTTTCATTTAAAGAAGTGTCCCCCATTGATAAATGATCAAAGGATATAAATAGGCAGTTTTCAGATGAAGAAACTAAAGCTCTCTATAGTCAAAAAAATTGCTCTTAATCACTATTGATTAGAGAAATGCAAATTAAAACTACTCAGAGGTACCACCTCACACCTATCAGATTAACTAATATGACAGAAAAGGAAAAATGATAAAGGTTGGAGATGTGGGAAAATTGGAACATTAATGCATTATTAGTGAAGTTATAAACTGATCCAACCAATCTGGAAAACAATTTGAACTATGTCCAATGGTAAATATAAAACTATGCATAATCTTTGATCCAGCAATACTATTACTAGGTCTGCATCTCAAAGAAATCACCAAAAAAGGAAAAAGGACCTATACAAATAAAAATATTCATATCAGCTCTTTTTGTGGTGGCAAAGAATTGGAAACTGAGGGGATGCCTGTTCATTGAGGAATGACTGAACGAGTTGTGGTATATGAATGTAATGGCATACTATTATGCTATAAGAAATAATGAGCAAGCAGATTTCAGAAAAACCTGAAAAGACTTGAATAAACTGGTGGTGAATGAAGAACAGAACCAGGAGAACATTGTACACAGTAACAGCAACATTGAGGGATGATCAACTACGATTGACTTAGCTCTTCTTAGAAATGCAATGATCCAAGACAATTTCAAAAGACCTATGATGGAAAATGCTATACACATCCAGAGAAAGAACTACAGAGTCTGAATGCAGATTGAGGCACACTATTTTCACTTTTTAAAAAAATTATTTTTCTTTCTCTTTCTTGTGGTTTTCCCCTTTTGTTCTGATTCTTCTTTTATAATATCACTAATGTAGAAATATGTTTAACATGATTGTACATGTATAACTTATATCGATTGCTTGCTGTCTTGGGGAAGGTGAAGGGAGAAAAACTTGGAGCTCAAAATCTTACAAAATGAATGTTGAAAATTATCTTTACATGTAATTGGAAATAAAAAATATACTATTAAATATTAAAAATGAAGTGTCACATAAAAGATGGATTGGAATTATTCTGTTTTAATGCAAAAGAATTAGGACAAACTGGCAAACATATTTTTACTCAATATAAAGAAGACTTTCTCAGCAATATTTGGAAATAAAATAGGTTATAGTAATTTCTAATGAAGTGATTCCTAGCCATTCTAAATGTCCATGTGAAGACTGAATGACCACTGCTTTAGGGTGTTATGCAGTCAATTGATGCATTGGTTATATGTGAGTATCATTAGATGACTGACAAAAGCACTTCCAGTTCTACAAAGCTATAATTTCATGAAAATGACCTTTCTTCTAAAGACAGTCTCATGATAAAGCTCCTTGGAGACCATGTTTCATCAAGGTTTCAGTGCAGCACATACTACCTCATAATAGAAATGATATATTTTTAAATTATTCATCAGGGACATTTAAAAATTGTTTTTTTGCTGGATTGTCTCAGTAGGCAGATTGAAGCATCCTGGTTTTTTTACTTTATTTTTCTTGAGGGTCTCATGTTTTTTTTCACAACATGACTATTATGGAAATGTTTTGCATGACTATACATGCTTAACCCAAATAGAATCACTTGCCTTCTCAATAAAGGGATGTGGAAAAGGAGGGAGAGAATTTTGAATTCAGAGTTTTAAAAGTGAATGTTAAAAATTGTTTTTATATGAAGCTCAGAGAAAATGAAATACTATACAAACAAAAAATCATTTTAAAATTCTGAGTATAAGATATGTTTTAAAAAAAACACTCCTGAGGTAGCTTTTTTATTTTTAATGAACTAATGCAAGTTAAAATGAATAAACCATTTCAGAAAAATAGTTACACCCTTGTCATTTTCTTAATGTTTTCTGTACACTACACAAGAAGTATACTAAATATAAATTATATATAGATATACACATATATGAATAACAACATCATAAGTAATAACTGATACATAAAATATTAAATCAAATCCAGGTTATTAACAATAGTTAAAACACTATCATACATAATCACAAATTATTATTTTTATTTGTACATTTCATTTAGCAATATAAAAAATAAAATGAAATATGAAAGCCAAGTGTATACTTTCAAAAAATACTATTTAAAAGCCACATGCTTTTCACTGAAGAGAAAAATGAAATTGTCTTTTGTTTTCTAAAAAATTCTCCTTACCAAGATTGATTCAAATGTAAGAATAAGTACGCATAGTTAGACTGCTAGATATTCCTGAGACAATATATTAACACATAATAAAAGAAAATATATTACAACAAAGTTCAATGTTAAAATTGGAAGACAAGGCTGCCTTAATTATCAAAGATTCAAGGTCATTTGAAAGATATTCCCTCACTTGGCTTTAATATCTGGGTTAAATCTTTGTAAAACTATTCTAACGGCTGGAGAAGCCACCTGTGTACCAGATTGACTGGTTTCACTAAAACGTGAATTGCTTTTTACATTTGTTGTTTATTTTTCTAAATAATGGTTGGCTGATTTTTGTAAAAATATAAAGGAGTGTCCTTAGAAAAAAAATTCTCAACTAACTCTAACCCTCTCTCCTGAAAAAGTGTCAATTCCATGTCCCTTCTCCCTAGAATAAAATGTAAGCTTTGGTTGAAAGTTGATCCATTTATTTAAACAAAGAATAGTTTTAAACTATTCTTTGTAGAAGTACAGATCTATGTGGTATCTAAAATTATTCTTGAGATGCCATACTTTATTAGCAAGTACTGGTAAATAAAAACAGAACTACTAAAACACTTGAGCCCACCTTGTAGCACAAACCTAAAGGGAGAAGGAATTTAGAAATCATTTAGTGCAATACCCCTTCCCATTGTGCAAATGAGGAAATGGATTCCCAGAGTGACTAATTAACTTGCTGATGGTCAAACAAGTAGTAAGCAACAGCTGAGGCTCAAATACTGTGTTCTTCCTTCCATATTGCAGCCTAACATTGTTCATTCTGCCTGCCATCAGGCTTTCTTTGGACCTGTAACATTACCTATGTTCCCTTCTTCTGTCAGTAAACATTCACAAATGTTTCAGTTTGTATTTGAAATCAATATCATTTGTTGGTGGCAAAATGCCCAAACCTACACGCGATTGGTCTAAAGCAGGGCATTTAACTTGACTATCAACAAGCTGCATTTCAAAGTAGGAAAGCATCAGAATCAAAAATTGCTTGATTTCATGAACAGCAAACAATCTTCCAGGACACAATGTCAGTCCTGATCCAAAGGGCATATAGTAGTATTTCAATTTGATGCCATTACAATAGAAGTTGGTCTTTGGTTTTCCATTTTCATTCAGGTAACGGTCATATTTGAAAACCTGGAATCACAATAGAGAAAAAATACCTCAGTTTGTAGTTTGAAAGAACTTTAAATTATCTTTAATCACACTTTGTTGACCTGAATTTTAAAGTTGTGAATTCTGTTTATCACTTATTTCATAATAGCAATTTAGTTACTTAAGGATTTTACAGTGAAACTGAACTTATCCAAAGACAAGAGATACACAAGAAAAGATAAGTAATAAAGACTTTTAGTCCCTTTCTTGTCCTCTTCTCTCCTAGAAGACTGGTTTTCTGAGTTGGATTAAATTAAGAGTTAGGGATTATGGCCAGAAACCAAATGATGCTATTATAGTAGGCACAATTTCCTGGATTTGGAGAAACTGGATGAAAGACAAAATATAAGATTGGTGTTTCCCATTTTGGACTGCTTTAAGGAGAAAACAAAGAAGTATCAACCTTATCACCAATACCACACCTATGATGGAGCTATATTTATTTGCACAATGCTAAATGTCAGGAAGAAAATTAGGAGGAAAAATCATCCAGATGTTTCCACATACCCAAACTTTTAGCATCATGCAAATCAAATATCCTAAAAAACACCTATGCGATAATGTATTCTCAATTTACTTTTGCTAAGTGCCCAAATTTAATAGTGACTTTGATAAAAAAAAAATTACTTACCAAGGGATCAGGGTAGATTTTTGGATCTAAATGTAGCAGCTGGGGATAAAGAGCTACTATATCATCCTTTCGGATATTATAGGATCCCTCCTCTAAGTGCAAAGTGAAATCCTCTTTAGCAGCTCGAATGTTCAAGGATGCACTAGAAAGACGTAAAGCCTCCTTGATTATGCTGTCTGTAAAGTAAAGAAAAAAACCAGTTCTTTAAAGAACTTACAAGGCATAATCATCCCATGTAATATACAACAATTCAATTCAAATGTGTTATAGTGACAGTGGTGCTGGCTTTGGAAAAAGATTATTTGAATTCTGGTTTTGACATTTAACATTCGTGCAGCTATAGACACATCACTCAACTTTCCTTGGCCTCAATTTACTCATCTATAAAAGGAGGGAGTTGGACTAAATAACTTTTAAGGTCCCTTCCAACTATACTTCTACAACCTTATGAAATATTTATTTAGATCCCACTATTTGCAAGTTCCTAACAAAAACTTAGATAAAATAAAAAGCAGATGAACATAAAAGATTGGAGTTAAAAACAGCATATGACAAGAGAATCAGATAAGCTTTTCCTCAGACTTTTCGGACTCTTTTTTTTTGTTTCTCTGTTACTGATTATCATACAACATCATTTGGATGGATTTTTTAATCTAAAAATTAAGATCCAATGTGATCTTTTGATCTTTAAAGACAAAATTCAAGTCAATGGGAATTTGGACTTCATGATCTTGTGGAATAATACTACATGGCTACATGTACATTATACGAAACACTTGGATAAAAAAATTAAAATGCAGCTAATCATTTGTGAATGTTTATAAATATCCAGATGTTTGGCACTGGATGAACAAAACAAACTGAACTTTTCCATTTTCATACAGATGGTTAGTGTTAAATGAAGCTTGGACTGCTGACATATTTCTGGTTTTACCAATGGATATTTGGAGTCATATAGAAATTCTTTCTGCCTAAAGAAACAAAAGAAGTGAAAAGAAATAGGTAATAAAAAGGTAAAGGTTGTGCTAGATTAAGGGCTAAAGTAAGCTCTGATAGATAATTTCTTGCTGTCCTTATGCCTTTTGGTTTCCTTTTGATTGCTTTTGGTTGAGAGTAAAAGGATTTGTCTTTTGAAGAATTTTTGGTTCATTGAACTGAATAAAATGGAAAATGAAGATGGGAAAATGTTCTGTGGCAATGCAAGTGGTCAGCATACCTAGCACTGGCATGTCACTTAGTTGCCCTTGACTCAGGCTTATGGGTTTGCCTTCTAAGCTAATTTTTTGGCCAGAATTTTCTAAAGTTTTTCTGACTTCTTCTGTAGCTGTCTTCATTGCTTCTGGATTCCTGTTAAAAAACAAAAGAAAGAAAAGATGAACAGAATGTTATTTTTCATTATACCAAATGGTTTTGTAGATTTAAATTGGGTTTTTTTTGCCTTCTCTTAAATATTTGGTTAAAATTAAGTGAATCTTGGGGAAGCATGTAGTATTTCAATTTAGGTTTCATTGACAAGAAGTAATCTGTGGCTAAATATGCTTGTAGTAAATATGTAATATGGTATCACCCTTGCAAAGTATTGTCTCTCGTAAGGGGCAGGGAAGCTAAGTAGCTTAGGAAAAGGTCTCACTTAAGATTAAAAAAAAAACCTATAAAAGTATCATTCCACATGTCTTATTCATTCTGGTCAAGCTTCCAATAGAAAAAAAATTCACTTTTTAAATCCCTATTTTCATCTTTTCAACATGAAGGGACTGGGCTAGATAATTTTGAAATTTTTAAGATGCTTTTGCTCCATCTAGAAGTTTATAAGTATAAAAATAGCAGGTATCCATGTGGCACTTTAAGATTTGTACCACACTTTATCTCAGCTGACCCTCACAACAGCCATGAGCTAGGTACTACAGGTGTGGTTGTTGTCATTTTAAAGATGAGGAAACAGAAGATATTAATGATTTGCCTATGAAGTGTTAAAGGGAGGATCTAAACATAGGTGTTGGAGCTCCATATCTAGAACTCAATCTACTATGGCTCACTGCCTCTCAAAGACTATGATTCCATAATTTCATCCAGAATAGGAAATTTTCTTCTTTGTCACAACATTACTATGCAGCACTCTGAATTGCCAAATGGTGACTAACACTTAAAAGTTCTCCTGTGGCTTCATTTCATGCATGAGTGTCATGTCAAGAGGTACATGCTATGAAATAGAAGTTAGTTGGTGGGAAATATTTGGCTGAAGAATATTGGCTACATGTTGGCTGTGTAACTGTAATTAACTGCAGCATGGTCAACAGCAAAGAGCAATAGATTTGGAGTCAGGAGAACTGGGTGAAAGCTTCATTCAGTAGCTGTGGACCCTTGAGCAAATCACTTCATTTCTCAGAGCCTGTTGTCCCTGTCCTAATATGAGAACAATTGATATAAAGTCTGTTGTTAGGAAAACACTGTGAATTTCAAGGTATCGTATGAATACAAGTTGTTACTTGTATTAATTCTACAATATTCATTCCATGATTTTACTTTACTGTAAAGTCATTTCTTCTCTCTGACATGGAAACAGAGTATTTTCATAGAATTGTTTAGGGAGGCGCTGTCAATTTCCTTGATTAGTAAACAAATACATACGTAAAAATTGATGATGGAAAATATTACATATATATGTGTGTGTAGGGATAATATATAATATAATAAATAAGAGGATAATACATACACACATATATATAAATGTATAAAGGGAAAAGATTAAGTTTAGTTTCCATAGGATTGACTGAAAGATGATGCTTGATCAAAAGTTATGATAATTATCAGACCGAATGATCAGATCACAATGGATATTTGAGGAAGGGAAATGAAACGACCTCAGCACCTGTCTGAAACAGTTAACTAATATTTTTGGCTGCTGCTTAGAATACATCATGGACTTAATGTGAGTACTCCTACTTAGCTTAAGGCTCTCAGTACCTGACTGATGATTTGACAAGAACTCTAAGTATAAGGCTAGCTATTGAAAAGGTCAATTTCCTTCTTTCTGCACCAATGACGTTATTTTACCTAATTATGTGAAATAAACACCAGAAAGTGGCAGGGAGGGTATTAGCTTGAGCTGCCCAAAGTAAAGCCAAGTGAGTTTTTGCCTTCTCTTTGTCATCAAAGGTTGAGAGAGTGTCATTCAGGAACATGCGGGTAGTGATCAGTTCTGAGATATTATCTCTCTTCTTCAGATTTTCATGCTTCAGGGCTTCAGCCAATTTCTCTCTTGCATTGTGAGCACTCTTAAACATGTGGATTGGAAGCCCTGCTACCAAGGCTGGGAAGATCTTGTCAAATTGCTTGAAGTTATTAAGGCTATTTAGGATGAATGTTCTCTGAGCTTCTTGTCTCGTAAGATCTTTGCCAAAGAGAGTCAAATAACCAGCCTCAAACATCACCCTGTAGCAGAAGGAGTACATGCCCTCTGTCACCCAGCTGTCAGGATTTGTTTTGGGAAGAACTGGTGGCCTCATAATATACTGGAGATTTTCCATCATGGCTTCAGTGAGGGAATTCAAGGCTTCCCCCTGCAAAGTTTTAATGAAAGTCTCATGTACATTTTCAGTAGTATTTCCATCATTGGGATCAATGCTTCTGTGCCCAAAGACCTGTCATCAAACAGAATATGTGTGAGAAAATAAAAGCCTAACATAGTATGAGTGAATAAACTAAAACAGAAATGATGGCCATAGGTATTTTGCGCACAAAGCATGAAAAGCATAGTTTCAAAGGTAACAAATATCTTGAAGAAAGGAAATCTTTAAATGAAGAGTCCTCGAATACTCTATAGTCAAATTGATTCTTTTATGAAAATAAATTATTCCCTGGATATGCAAGATCATATATTTTGTACAGGTTGTAGAATTTTTAAATAATAATTTTTCATTAGAATATAACTATTCAAAAGGCATTACCTTTACAACTTTATTTCTTATACTTTGTGCAACACACACTCTACTATAGCTACACTGGTCTACTTACTGCTTCTTAGATATGCTTTATGTGGGTGTCCCTGTTGAGATTTTTCTATTCTCTTGGATACCATCCCTATGCCTCTCTACTTATTCTTAGTTACTATTCTTAGTTTCTGTCTTCATCTTGTGAAATTGCTTTGAACTTGCTGCATTATATTTTGCATTTACTTTTCTACATTTCTCCTGGTAGAATGAAAAAGGGTTGGGTCAGTTTTACTTTTACCTACGTAACCTCAGCACTAAGGACAGTGCCTGCGACCTTAGACAATGCTTTTAAATGCTTGTTGAATTTATTTGCAACTTTATCTTCTCTAGGCAAAACTCTAAAACATTTAGAACTTGGCATACACGAACTTCTTTTGTTAGTCATTCTTTTATGTGTATGTGTCTTTTGTCTTCCACTAGATTTTAAAGTCCTTGATAGCAGGGTTGCTTTTTTATATCTACCACAGCACCTAAGTCCCATGTGCTTCACAGACAGTAAACTTGTCTTTAAGTTGTTGGGTTTTTTTTTTTTAAATTAGTAATCAGGCACTTTAGAAATTAAAAAAAAGAGATTAATTTTTTTTCTTTTTTTGTGTAAGACTATTTACCTTCAATTTACTTTCTGACTAGGTAATGCCTGACCTGTTATTATTATAAGCATCATGGTGTTGTAGAAAGGGTATTAGATCTAGAGCCAAAAGACCTGGGTTGGAGGTTAGTCTCTGAGGAAGCTAGGTGATACAGTGGACCAAGTACTTGGTCTGGAGTCAGTAAGAACTGAATTCAAATCTGATATTACACATTTACCAACTGTTCAGCACCTGGGCAGGTCACTTAACCACTCTTGCCTCAGTTTTTTCATTTATAAAATTAGAGTGGTAAAAATAGCACCTACCTCCTAGGGCTGTGGTGAATATCAAACAAGTTAATATTTATAAAGTGCTTTACAAACTTTACAATGCTATTAAATGCTTATTGTTGTTATAATTTGAGACTGTCGAGTCCCAACCCCTCTGAACTTCAGAGTTCTCATTTATAAAATGGGAAAGGTGCTTTATACAGCCTTTAAGTACTACATAAAGGTGGATTGTGGATGATAATTATGAAGATGTCATGTAATTCATTATCTCAGTATTATGATGGCAAAAAAACCCAAACAACCATGAAACATTGTCATGATATAAAAAACCCTTGTAAGTCAGGGGAAATATCAATAAAAATCACACAGTACATGAAGGTATGAAAGGGTTTGTGTTTTTGGAGAGAACACTCACATTGGCAAAATCACAGTATCAGTATCAGAGTGGTCAGTAATATGGGTAAGGAGCGTTACAAATACTCCTACTTTGAAGTTTAAAAATATTACTGATAGAGCAAAGGAACTAGAAGGGATTTTAGAAATATTTTAATACATGGTAGTTTAGTAATTAAAAAACTTTCATCAATGAGGACATTCCTACACCCAACAGATGGCAACCCCTTTGTTAATGAATTTTAAGTTCTGTAATAAAGTTTTCAAAGCACTTTATATATGTAATCACATTTGAGTTTCACAACAATCTGTCAATTTAGGTGGATACCAGAGGTATTATTTGTCCCCCATTTTATAGATGAATAAACAGATTGAGAGAAGTTAAGTGATTTGATCATGGTCATAAATTTAGGGAATGTTGGAAGTGGAGTTTGAACCCACGTCTTCCACTGTGGCCATCTTTATAAACCACTATGGCCAGGAAAACGTTTTAAAATTTGTCACTGGAAGACAGCCCAAGTACGAGAAGCCATTTCAAGTTTAGCTGGGTTTGTTCTCAGATTATGGGAATTCAATGTATTTCTAGGTCTCTTCTCAAAGACTTTCTAGCTTGATGGCCCCTGCCAAACTTTCTGCTTTGCTGATATGACCTTTTAGAACCCAGAGCTCTTGTAATATTAGGATAAGACCTAGGAGAGGACCTTAGTGATTAAGGATAGAATAGCAGTCAGACAGACAAATGGATGTACATAAGGAATAATGTGATAGAAAACTAAATTGAAACAAAGTTTAAAAAACAGATACCTTTGCAGAGGTAGCAAAGTTAAATTTTTTCCAGTCAAAGTATTTTCCATGCCTCATTACTGTATTGTATGAGAAAGGATTGGTAATAAAATGCACATATTTTCCCATTAGTTTGCATGTAAAAATATGACCATATTTCCTTTTATTTTTCCTGAGGAATTCAAGTGGGTTGGCTCCAAACTGCAGAGCACATCCTACATATGGAATTAGCCCATTGACCAGAGGTGGCTCTCCTGTACGCCTGTAATAGAAAAATACGTATCAGAGAAGTTGAGTATGGCCAATTCGGTTTTTCCAGAAAATAAAACAGTACAAACTTCCCAAAGATCTCTTTGGAGACCTAAGTAAATAAGGCACTATTCTCAAAATATTTATTTGACCTAACATATCTTATGCATTCTCTCTGAGGGACCTCATCAGTTTTCATGGGTTTAATTATCATCTCTATGTTAATGACTGCCAGATTTATATATTGAGCCCCACCCTCTCCCCTGACCTTAATCTTATTTTACAATTCACTATTAAAGATTTTGAATTTGATTTTCTGGAGATGACTCAAACTCAAGATGTGTAAAGCTGAACTAAGTATCATTTCCCCCCAATCCAGCTTTCTTCCAAGCTTCCCTATTTCTGTCAAAGGTACTACCGCTCTTCCAGTTTTTCAGATTTGTAACCAGAGCATCATCTTCCTCACTCGGCCTCCCACTCATCCAATCAGGTGCCAAATCTTGCTGTTTCTCCCTCCATAACATGTCTTGCATCTCTCCCCTTCTCTCTACTCATCTGATTACCTCTTTATTTCAGGCTCTCATTATTGCTTACCTAGACTATTTTAATATCCTTCTAATAGGTCACTTTAACCTCAAGTCTCTTCTCACTTACATCTATCTTATACACTACTGGCAAAGTGATTTTCCTTAAATATAGATCTGATTATGTCACACTGCTATTCAATCAATTCCAATAGTTTCTTATTACTTCTAAAATCAAATACAAACATCTCTATTCAGCTTTTAAAACTTCCATGACCTTGTTCAAATCTGGCAAGTCCCAGTGTACATCACTCCACTCTCTGTACTCTAGGAGCTGGTCCTCTCTCTTCCTCCCCCACAGCACTCCATCTCCATCTCTGGGTTCCAAATCCAGCTCCATGCTGCATCTCCAGCTCTACGTCTTTGCAGTCGCAACCTGGAATGAACTCTCTGGTCACTTCTACTCTGTAGAATCCCTCTCTTCCTTCCATCTGTATCTCAAACACCACATTCTATAAGAAGCCTTTCCTGATCCCCTCAATTGCTAGTACTTTCCATCCCAAACTTCCTTGTATTAAACTATTTTGCATTTATTCTCTATTTATTCTGTATAGGCTTATTTATATCCTTGTTATCTCCCTTAATGTAATGTAAGCTCCTTGTGATTAGTGATTGTTTCCCTGATAACATTTGTATCTCTATCACTTAGGTCACATAATAGTCCAATAGAGGGAAACCAAACCTTTCCCCCTTTGATTCTTCAAAACTGACTTCCACCATTTGTACTACATCCCAATCAAATTGCTACCACATTGCTGGTTTCTTCTTATCACCAAAAGAAACTCTGGAATAAAAAACTCATATTCAGTGAAGTTTTAACCAATATATATGTATAATGACTGTACTTGTGGATCTGTGACCCAGACCTATGATTTTATCAGTGTAGAGGATTACTGCCATTATGGAAACTCCCTCCACCAGTTCATCTTGTGGCAGATAATGTGTAATTTTTAGTTATGGAGAATTGTTTGGAGCCCAAGAGGATAAATAACTTGTCTGCACATCATATAGCTAGTATGTGTCAGAGGCACGATTCGAAATCAGATCTTCTTGACTCCAACTTTGACCCTTTATCTACTACACCATGTGATTTTATATGTTCTTATGACCTATGGATATGTACATATGTTAATTTTCATTTTTAGTGATATCTTTTCTTTTTCTATCACCTACATTGAACATATCTATTATTAAAATGGAATTCTCACCTTATTAATCTAACTCCAAAGACTATGAAGATTACTCAGAGAAAAATCTATGGCTCTTTAAAGGCTACTAAAAAGGCCTTTAAAAATGAAGAAAAGCTAGAAAACACTACTGTGGTTAAGCACAAAAAGTAAACATGATATGACATCAAGTCATACATGTGTATGTCATATATATCATGTCATTTGTATATGTATATATAAACAAATCTCAAATGAAATGAATTCAAATATAATGTAAAAGACATTGCTTACCTCCTCCTTATTCCAATAATAAGCCACAAGCAACAGCATACTGCCACAACAACACCCCAGATCAAAGATACTGTCAACATTTTGAAATTCTAGAGGGAACTTCTGAGCAGCTGGAGAACCTGTGTTCAAATGAGTAAGGACATGTTAAACATAGACCTCAGCATAACTTTTTATATACAAGAGAACACAGATTCATTAACTTGAACTTAAATGGCCAAAGCAAACAAGTGACCACTTGTTCTAGGAGTACCTTAAAAAAAGCATCATCTGCTGGACAGTTACAAGAGTGGCCTTGAACTAAGTCCAAAGGTATCAGGAGAGGTTCCAAAACAATCAAAGAGATGCAATACTTGATAAATTGAAGGTCTCTCAGAAATATGTTGACCTATCGCCTAAGTTCAGCTACTATAATTAACAGTAAAGATTAAGTGATAAATGCAAATAAAAACGAATGACACTTTTTAGGTTGAATTATATTGAGCAGAGATGTGGAAGATAACACTTAGAGTGGGATATGGAGTAAATTTTTTGGCAGCCTGATGAGTTCAGTCCTTTGATTTTGAAAGAAGAAAATATCTTATTTGGCTAACCAAAAGGAAAGAACTGAGTGAAATGTCTTTGCCTTTTTGTTTTTTCTTCCTTAATGAATTTCCATCATCACATTTTATATTCTACAAAAATGCTTTATTTTTGCTTTGAGGGGGATAACGGTTGGGTTTTTGTTGTTGCTGTTGTTGTAACAAAACATGGTAAAGTTTTTCATCAGAATCTTTTAAAAATGCATCCCATACTTCCCTGTCTCTTGGGTATTTTAAAACTTCAAAAGGCCTTTTATTTCATAGATGTGGTTCAAACTTCTACCAACACAGATTTGTACCCTTTTATACTGTGGCAGACAATTTCATGAATTGCCATGGCCAAATATAATCATAACCCAAAGTTGAAACTGCTATTGATGAATCCTTCAGAATTTAACTTTCTGGGCTGATTCAGAGTCATTACTAAGAACATGAATCATTATAGACTGAAATGTTCAACTGGATCTATAATCTAAGATCTATGATCTTCTTGATTTGAGATTTTCCTGTAAGTGCGAATCATGCCCATCTATGCCTGACCTTCTCCATCTTATGAGACGCTAGTCCAGATGCACCCAACAGTCTGCCATGCTAGAAGTGTTTCTAGCTTTCCTTTGACATTTCAAGGGCACCAGTGGGGCACTCTGTCTATTTATCCCTTACTCTTGCCACATGGCCAGTCCATCTGCTTTTCCTGTCATATAATTCCTTGGTGGTATCCTTTACTCATGTTCTTCAAAGTTCCTATAGGGCACCTAAATGACATAGTAGATTGAGTGCTCACTCTGGAATTAGGAAGACCTGAATTCAAATCCAGCCTCAAATTTTTACTAGCCATGCAATCCCGGGCAAGTCACTTAACCTCTGTTTGCCTCAGTTTCTCATCTGTAAAATGGGAATAAGAACAGCAGCTACCTCCCAGGATTATGTGAGAATAAAATGCGATAATATGTGTAAGGTACTTTGCAAATCTTAAAGTGTCATGCAAGTACTGGCTGTTGTTGCAGCTGTTGTAACTTGCTTCTACTTGCCATATGTTTCTCCTTTACCCTCTATGCTTCTTTGGAGACAGTGATGTTTTATGTCTCATTGTCATAAAGCAACACCAGTAAAATGCTACTACTGAAAATACAGACCTTTGCTTTCATGGAAAACTTGTGGTCAGTAAGCCAGTCTACATGTTGGAATCTAGACAGTATACATTCTTCATCTCTTGGTCTTTCTTGCATGGATGGACAGGTTAAATTCCTTTGAGTAATTACAAATCTATCCCAGGAGATTCTACAATGTCCTGGAGTTTGATGTTATCAGCAAATAAACATCTGAAGGACCTCACTTTATTTCATCTCCCAGCAAACTGTCCTCAACATATTTCTTACCCAGATCTCGTGTAACACAATGACAAATTCCATTAGCATCATATATCACCCTGATTTATGCCTAGCCTGACATTTATTATGAGACTCAGTGGACAGTTATTTCTGTTAGGACATCTTTCAAGGTGATCTCAGTGTATGGATGGGAGAGATGCCCTGCTTCTCTCAAATTTTTTTTTGTAAAGTTAAGCACAGTGAGATTTTATATCCACTCTATCTTTTAGTTAACGATAAGGATAAAAAGATGTGGTGCATTGCTGACTCTCAGTTGCAAAAGTTTGCTTGTTCCTAAATAGAGCATTCAGACGCAGCAGTGATAAAATGAATCCCAGGTTTTTGTGCTAAAGCAGAGCTGTTTGACTCTCCGTGTTGGCCCCAGAATGCTGTCCTTTTTGGGTTTTGATATCTGCTTCTTCTTGGAGCTTATCTATCTCTAGGTGAACAAGCTCTTAGGGCTATGTCTACACTAAGAGTTTACTTAAACTAAGTAAAGACTGGAATGACCCTCTTTCTTGGATGGATTTTGTGATGTTTCTTTTAGCTACCCAGAGAATGTTTTTCTCCCTTTTGTCATTCTTGGCTGTTCACTATTTGGGTAACTAAATGAACCTCTTGCTCTTCAGTCATTTTCAGTGTGTCTAACACTTTGGGACCCCATTTGGGGTTTTCTTGGCAAAGATACTGGAGTGGTTTGCCTTTTCCTTCTCCAGGCTAAATGAACTGCAGAAAATCAAAATACTTTTTATATTTTAAATTTGTGAAGGCCCTACTTGCTAGAAGATCTGGACAAGGGATTAGGTTTTACAGGAATTTCAATACCATTAGTAGCCCTCTAATTTCCACCATACTGGTACTGCTGCTACTAATACAGACAGCCAACCAGTAGACACAAATTGTTCTTGGCTCCAGAGAGGTATGAGATTTGAATCAAACAACCCAAGTTGACTAAACTAAGAAAATTATGGCAAAGCAAACCAGAAAAGAAAAAACAAACCAAGAAAAACCCTGAAATAAATCCACTATGTAAAGCTAACTATAATAGGGAACCAATACTGACACATATTGTATGTGGAAGGGAGAAGAAAATAAAACACACTTTGTCACACATATTTTTATCTTCTGCTTATACAAGCAACTTGATTGAATTAACTAGTCAGTTTAATCAAGGAAAAAAAATCAATCCATTCTCTTCTATCCCATTCTAGTCTACTCAGTAAGCTTTCACTAAGTAGCCTGTTTTAGTCCCCAGGAACAGAAAACCATTTCACGGCTAGCCCTTAAGGAGATTACAGCCTAATAGAAGGATATAATATTTACCCAAATAATTATGATCAAAGGTAGAATGTGGTAGGGATAAGATACTCTAAGAAAATGTAAGGACTGAGAGTATTGTGAAATGGAGATAAAGAGAAGGGGAAGAAGACCAGACATTATTGAGAAAGTATGATCTGAGTTAGGTCTTGAAGGATCTCAATGAGAGAGAAAATTTTCTAATTGGAATCCATGTTGCTATGGAGATATGCTTCCTAAATCCACTAGCTACTGACATTTGGGAATTGAGATTTCTGGAAAAGGCTCCTTGTGATGTTTTTTGGGACTGCTTTGCAGAGATTTCTAAGAGAAAGATGTAGGAACGAGTGGAGCTGAGTTCTCAGGGAGAGTTTGTCTTCCATCTCTGGAACATGCAATGGGCATTGTAGAGTCCTAGCGTTTTTTCCCCAACTATCCTCTCCTGAGTGACTATGATGAGGTGTTACCCCGACTGCTGTTTGTGGTGTTTATCAGACTAAAGTGACACCTGAAAGAAAAGACTGCCCTGGACTGATATTGAGACTTGGTGAGATCCCTTCCTTTGTTCCCTTCTTCTGAAAAAGGCACAAGAAGCGTTGCCATTAACTATCCCCACTCTTTCAGATTTTCACCTCAACTCCTTCATGTGAGGGAAAGGAACCTGAGGCTGTCTGCTTCAATGCTAACAAAACCCAAGAACATTTTCCTAAGGGAAGGACTTTCCTACTGAAGAAAAATTTTCTGGGAAAACTGGAAAGAGTTTTAGTAGAAGGTATATTTAGACCAGTACTTATGCTGTGTATCACAATAAGCTCCGAAAAGATAAGTGATCTTAATATAAAAGGGCACATAAAAAAGATAGAGGTTCTTGGAAGGAGGTACATTTAATAGCTATTATTGGAGGAGAATTTATAGCTAGACATATTAGCTACATATATACATACATAGATATACATATATAGCTAGATAAGCAGAGCATTACAAAAGTTGAAAATTTTAAATTATGTAAACAAATTGTATTCACACAAAGAAAATAAATGTTTCCAAATAAAAAGAGAAACTAACTACTGATAAATATATGCATATGTGTTTATAGCTGTTGTCTCTCACAATTGCATGAGTCCAAGCTTATGATCAAAGATTATGATTAGTTTTCATAAGAAAAAATATAATCTATCAACAAAATGTTCCAAATCATTTCCAATAAGAGAAATTTTAACTGGAGTAACCAAGATATGATATGAAATCATCTGATTCAATTTGGCAAAAACAGTAAAAATAAACAGAAATAATTGATGTTGTAGTAAGTCTATGTCCCCCTTTGCCCTTATTGAATAAGCTATAATTTTTCCTTAATACCTCTAGGATCCAATATAAACTCTTCTGTTTGGCTTTTAAATCCCTTCATTAATCTCTTATCCCTTTCTACTCTATCTGGTCTTCTTATATATTACACTCTTCCACATAATCTATGATCCATGCATCCTGATCTCCTTGCTCTTCCTCACCTCGCTTCGATCTCCATTGCCCCTGCTCTCTCCCATGCCTAGAATGTACTCCTTCAATATTTTGGATATACGCCTATTGGAAATCTTCATTTCTTTTCAGATTCAGCTCAAGCTCCATCTTCTACATGAAACCTTTCCTAGTGCCTCCAGTTGCTAGTTCCTGACTTCCCAAAACTGTCTTGAATTCACTACATACAGCTTTGATGTATAGTGCTCAAATGTACTTACTTGTTGTCTCCCCCAATAAAGTATAAGCTTCTAAATAAAAGAGATAGTCTCATTTTCTTTTTTTTTTAATTCCTAGTGCCTTAGCACTGTGCCTGGCATATAGTAAATACTTAATAAATACTCACTGATAAATTATATACTGCAAAGTAGTCAAAATTACTTTGTAAATAAAGTCTGAATTATATAGGAGTATTATTAAATTGCTTATACTTATCGTCTGAGTTACCCTACTCCCTGTTACATTCTCCAAAAAGCTCAGTAATAGAAAGTCAAAATATCCATCACAGCACTTTTGTAGCAAGATAAAACAAAAAACCTAGAAACAAGGGTACCAATTAATTAGAGAATGGCTGGACAAATCGTGGTTAATGAACGTGATAGCTTCTACCATAAAGAACAACAAATATGATTAATTCGGAGAATCATGGGGAGTCATATGAAATGATACAAAGTGAAGGAAGTAGTATAAGGAGAACATCTACACAGTGATTATGACAACATTCAGAGGCAACAGAACACAAAATACAATAATAATTATTGATTCCAGACTTATGTTAGCACAAACCTCCTTGCAGAGAGGTGGGGGACCCCACAGAGGTGGTTGCCATGTATTGTTGATTACCTTTGCATTAGACAAAGGATGCAACTGTTAAAAATGCCCCCCAAAAACAACTGTTTAAAACTTTTTATTGGGTCATTTGTCAAAGATTATAAAATTAATTTACAAAGTAATTATTGAAAGTTTTTTTCCTTTCTTCTTAAGACCTTTTACAATTTGCCTGTGTAATGGGGGTCTGACATATGTGGAAACCCAGCATATAAGGGAGAATTGTGAGGACTAGAATATACATGGACAATATAATAAAAATTATACATGTGAAATCATGAAAATGTATTTCCATATCAGCCATATCACAAAAAAAATAAAAATAAAGTGAAAAAAATTTGTACTCAGAATCTATCATTTTTTCTGTAGGTGGATAATATTTTTTCATCTTTTGGTCTTTTTTGTGTGAAAATTTGTCCCATGGTACCTCTACCTTCACCTTTCTCCCAGTGTAACTCTCTTTCTCACCACTGTATTCTTTGCTTTGGAGATCATCCCAACATAGTTGTCTCATACTTGTGCCCTCTGTCTGTAATGGGAAGCAAAGTAGGATATTTTTGCTCGTTTTTTTGGAATTAAATTTTAGCCAATCAAGTGCCTTTGACTGAGTCTTGTCTTTGAATCAATCAAGAATCTTTGATTGGAAACACCATATATATTGTATGCATAGAGAGGAGAGCTGAGAATAGTAGAGAGAGAAGTAGGTCTGAGAGAGAAAAGCAATTGTGAATGGGCTAGGGGAACTTACTTGTGGAGAGGCCTGTGATGTTGGAAGCTCTGTCTGTTGATCTGTGTTGATTTCTCAAACAGAAGTCCTGTTGATGGCACTGGTAATGTGTATAAAAATGGTTATAGACCTGTTAAGCTTTGTTTTCCTAGAAACAGAAGCTGTGGTCAGGAGCCCCTGGAGTGCTACTGTCAGGCAGAAGATGGAACAGTCCCATGAGCTGAGACAATGAACAGGAGCAGAGAGCTACCTGCCTGTAAATGCAGAAAAGAAGTGGGAGCAAGTCAAGATGAGAAAGGACTTTACTTGGACACTGTGTATTGATTAAGGAGATTGTTCTTATAGTGAACTAGGGATGGATGGTGTGGTATTTTCTACCCCTTAAGGATGCATTGTGCTAGGGCAGACCCTAGCCTGGGACTCCCTGACTTTGGGGATGCAATGATAATATGCTATGACATATATATGACATACTGAGTGTGTTTTATGTATATATGTATATGTATTATGTATGTACAACATATGATATACTGAGTGTTTTATAAATATATATATATGACATATGACACACTGATACTGAGTGTTATAATATATATGTATTAGATGATATATTTTGTTTAAGGATGTTGCTATGAACATTATGCCTTACTTTACCAAACAATGTTTAGTTTATTGCTAAATAGAGAGTTCATTGTACTATGTGATTAGACCCTTAAAATTATTCACAGAAGCAATCTTCAGGTGTGCTGCCATGATAGGCTTTACATTGTCTATGCAGACTCCTTCTAACTGCCTTAATAATGCTAAAGTTCTTAGGAGTTATATTTCTTATTCTCCCATATAGGAAGGTAAACAGTATAATTCCCTTATGGTTACTCTTTCATATTTACCTTTTAATGCTTCTCTAGAGTCTTCTATTTGAATATTAAATTTTTTATTTAGCTCTGGTCTTTTCATCAGGAATACTTGGAAGTCTTCTATTTAATTAAATATACAATTCTTCCCCCACAAAGGATTATACTCAGTTTTACTGGGTAGGTTATTCTTGGTTATAATTCTTGCCCCTTTGCCCTCCAAAATACCATATTCCAAGCCCTCCTCTCCTTTAATGTGGAAACTGCTAAATTTTGTGTGAACCTGACTATAATTCCATAATATTCAAATTGTTCCTTTCTGCCACTTGTAATTTTTTCTCCTCAGTGTAGGAGCTCTGGAATTTGGCTATATTCCTAGAAGTTTTCATTTTGGGAGGTGATTGGTGAATTTTTTAAATTTCTATTTTTACCCTCTGGAGCTAAGCTATTGGAGCATTTCCTTTATAATTTCTTAAAATATGATGTCTAGGCTCTTTTTTTAAATGGTGGCTTTTAGGTTGTCTAATAATTCTTATATGATCTCTTCTTAATCTGTTTACTAGGTCAGTTGTTTTTCCAATGAGACATTTCACATTTTCTTGGTTTTTTTTTTTCATTTTTGTCTTTGTTTTGTTGTTTCCTAAAGTGTCATGGAGTTACTAGCTTCCACTTACCCAATTCTAATTTTTAAGGAATCATTTTCTTCAGTGAGCTTTTGTACCTCTTTTTCCATTTGACCACTTCTGCTTTTAAAGGAGTTCTCTCATTCAGTTACTTGTCTGTACTTTCTTTTCTATTTGACCTATTTTGTTTTTAAAGAAGTCCTTTTCCTTAGTGAATTTTTGTACCTCTTTTACCATTAGGTCAATTCTGTTTTTTAAATTACTATTTTCTTCAGTAATTTTTGTGCCCCCTTGACCAAGTTACTAATTATCTTTTCATAATTTTCTTGCATCATTCATTTTTTTGTTCCAATTTTTATCTACCACTCTTATTTCTTTCTTTAACTCTTCCAAGAATTTGTGCTGGCCTTTGGTCCAATTAACATTTTTCTTTGAGGCTTTGCCTGTAGCTGTTTTCACATTGCCCTCTTCTTCTACGTTTATGCCTTGGTCTTCCCTGCCACTGTTAGCTTTTTATGCTCATGTGCTTTTTTTGTTGTTTACTCATTTTCTCGGCCCATTTCTTCACTTTGAACATTATGTTAAATTGGGCTCTGCTGACCTGAGGGTGGGGAGGCACTGTGCCAAGTATGAGGGGTGTGTGTGTGTGTGTGTGTGTGTGTGTGTGTGTGTGTGTGTGCTGCAGTTTTCAAAGCTAGCTCTGATGGTCTTCAAGTTTTGGGCACTTGCAAGTCAGTGGGAGAGGTGTGGTCACTGCTCTCCCGGTCTGTGCTGTGGTCTTTGCCCAGGAAGAGCTCCTGATCCCCTGCAGCAACAAGTACTAGTGCTCCCCTTGGCCCTGGAATTGTGGCCGGGCTCCTACTCTGTTGTGGTATAGACCTTTCCTGCAAACCTCCTAAATTGTCTTTGGTTGGAAAAATATCTTCCTCTGACCTTTTGTTGGATCTGCTGCTCCAAAATTTGATTGGGGGCATCATTTTAATGTTGTTTAGAGAGGAGTATTGGGAGAGTTCAGCTGGGTCCTGGCATGTACTCTGCTCTCTTGGTTCTTCTTTGACTGCATTTTAATAAATGTAAGCTTGTAAGTTTCTGTGACTGAAGGAGAATAAAAGTCTGTCATATCCCTGGCAGCTAAACTGCTGGCTTGGTTTCTCTGAACCTAACTGGGAAGATCTTTTAATGATAAGCACATCACTCAGTCCATACCCAAAGTCTTCTCATTTTGTTAAGATTTTACAGATTTTGCATTCAGCTAGCATAACCTTAAAGGACCTAGGGTCATCGTCATGCTAAGATAAAATACTAGAACATGGTTTTAGTTGAGGTCTGTCCCCTCAAATATTTTAATAGACCAATTTCGTTTTATCAGTCATAAAGAAACATATCTCTTGAATTAATCTGAGGTTGTTCTCTAACTCATAAGTGTTTCTTTCCCATAATTTACATCTCCTTCTATGGGGAGAAAAAGAAAACAAACATGAAAAATTCTTGCTATCTAGTTTAGAGCCATCTGTAATTTTGGCACTAATTATATAGGATTGCCACCTAGTGGACAACTATGTTAGTTAATACCACCTCCAATTTTGCAACAAACTTCATTATTCTGCACTATCATTATGCCTGTCTTTATCATGGCAATGTGTTCCTGAAAATATATGTGAAAATCAAATTTCCATAAATGAAATCACATTTAAGAGGAGCTGAATTTTAAAAAAATCTTACAAGCACTCCTTCAGTAAAGTGAATTTATCTCATTTACCTGTGTTGTAAATATTGTGAATATTTATCAGCAGGAATTAGTGGGATAAGAAGGCATGCTTAGACGAAACTGGACAGTAGATTCAATTAAGTCAGATTATCCCAAGAGAATAAGGATGAAACTGGTAAGTGGTCCAATAAACAATCCAAAAATAGAAAAGATCTGTAAAAATTTCTTAAACTAACTTTTCCTCCCAACAGCAGTGAAGTCACCATATTTGAATTCTGCTTAGTCCCTGATCCGCTACATAAAAAAGTAGAAAAGGCATTTTTTAAATGAGGGGAAAGTTGTACTAGATCAAGTGCTGGAGGTGACACAATTTTGAAAGCATGGGAGATTGATTCTGAAGATAGCCAAAAAAGAAGAAACTACCAAATGCTGGGGGAAATGATGTCATTATTACCTCTGACTCCCACCCCAGTTAAGAGACCCTCTTTCCTTGACTCTTTGAGCCCCTCTAATCTCAGATCAGGTTCCCAAATAAAGGTGTTGGGGGGGAAATGCTGGAAAAAATGCAGGAAAACTTGAGTTACATTCTGGTCTCAAGAACTTAGTAGCTATGTGATCTTAAGCAAGTTATCTCTCTTTTTCTCGGTCCTGATCTATAAAGAAGAAAATAATAATGGTACCCTCTTCCCAGGATTCTTGTGTTGGTCAAAATGATATAATGATAGTGAAATATTTAGCACAGTAACTGGCATATGACAAACACTATATAAATATTTCTTTAATTGAATGTAATTACTCCATATTTGATAAATCTATACTGGATTTTAGATGTGATTAGTATAAAGTCAAAGATAATAAAATGAAGAATTTTTTCATACGGGATCATTTGGAAGTGCAATCAGCTGAGCTGATGTCATCTGATTGGTGATAACCTTTGTATCATGTTTTAAATATATGGTATTGTGTATATTTGTAAATTCTCTTATATTGCAAAATATGGATAATTATAGTATCAGAAATGCTATTAGGAAAGCAACTTGTTTTTTTTCATCTAGACACTGCTAGATTGTGAAATGAGCTTTTAAAAGAATGTGATAAAATAGATATTTGAAAACTGTTAAATATTTAATTTGGCTTATTTTGTTTGAAAACAGATGGTAATAATATTTACTACAATAGCAAGGTTTAATTTAAAAACTTTTGGCTGTCACTTATAAAAATTATGAAAATGTGTGGTTTGTTTAAAGATGTAACTTCAGTCCATTAATATGAGTCAACTATCATGTGTTTGCTATATGTCTGAAACCCCAGTATGTGGTTAGTTTTAATTTATAATTAAAGGAAAGTGAAAAGTAACTGTTAACGTAACATGATAAATTAATAATATTCAAGTCCTAAGTTGTGATTAGTGAAATTTTCTATTTGAGGTAAAAACTCTCGAGCTATAATTTACTACTGTTTTAAGTTTTGATTACAGAGGTGGTTGCTCGAATTGTCATGAAGCCAATAGCAGAAAATTATGTTTACTGCAGACTGAGAACTGCTAAAGATGGACGTCTGTGCCTGGGAAAAAGTTTTGGAGACAATCCTGGCATGGTCAATGGCAGGATGCCCTTGATTCAGTTTCTACCTTGTGCTATTTCCTCTCTGAACAGAAAACTTTCCCCACTTGGCTAATCCTAAACCTGGCTTTTGATACCCTGTGACAATTGGTTACCAGATATGACTTGTACCTGGAATCAGATAGAGTTAAGGGAGTTTGTTTTTCCTGTTATGATATATGCCAGATCAGTCTGTGCCCCGAAGGGGACAAGTCTTGACATTTTTATAACTATATCCCTCCTTTTCTTTTCACAGCAAATTTCTATAAACAGGGGAGGTGAGCAGTAGAAATTTTGTAAATACAATACTATATCATGAATTAATATATTGATACTGGAACATCTCTGGGTTACTATAATAGAATGCAAAAATGAAAGATATTATAATTTTCATCTGTATTTGTTGTCAAAATATAATATAGAGATGATATCCTCTAAAGGGGGAATTAGGTAAAGTATAAAGACGAAGATGTAATGTAAAAGATTCCAGTTAAATGGAGTAGTAAATTTTGAGAAAGCAATCGGATTAGGCTGTTTTCTCTAAGAATTATATACATATGATTGCCTTCCAAAAGTATCTAGCACGAAAATTCAGATTTTGAGTGTGTTTTGTAATAAATTCTAAAAATTGGATTAAGGATTTTACATTTAAAAATCATAAGAATAATTGTAAAGAAAGTGAAATTATTTTCCCATTTCTTAAGAATTTGATAATTTTTAAAAGACAGAAGAGTTCATTTTACAAGTTAGACTCTCACGAGTTTTTTGTTTTTTTTTTGTAAGATCCTTGTATCAGGTACATAGCTTAGGAAAGAAAGAAACCACGAAATAAATAAAAATTGAAATTCTCTGAAGTTCCAGGTTTGGAGAACCAAATTTTAGAGAATGTACTAAATTGTATTAAGTCTGTTTACTAGTAGATTTAATCAAAGTTATATAGGAACCTCTACAAGTGATTTGGAACCAGAGAAGCAGAGGCCCCTTCATAGTTGTCTTAAGAGTGAAGCCTATTCCAGAATGTACAAGAGAAAATATCCAGAGACCAGATAACTATATAGGGCATCTGGGACTCAAAATGTGCTGATTAAATGGACATTTGGAGCTGCTTAGTAGGATACAAGGAGATTTGATATAAGATATTTTTGATGATCAGTATTGTATTGCTTTGGCTTTTTGTTTCATGGTACTTATGTTTAAATTCTGAGTTACCTTGGTGACATGGAAATCTCCCTTCTCAAAATTGGTCCATTGTGAGCTCTCAAATGAGTCTGACTACATAAGTTGACTTATATAAATTTTTATTTTGAATATATGAAAAAACCTTATAGACTACTTATCCGACTATCCCCATTATCCTTTATCTCTCCTCTCCTCAGCTAAACTCCTTGAGATAACTCTCCAAATATTTTAAGCACAATTTTTATTGTACAAATACAAATTTCTCTTATATGTCCCTGGCTCTCCACTCACTCTGCGGAGCTGGGGCTTTTATTCCCCCTTACCTGAGCTGTTGCATAAGTTTTTAACAAGTTTCTCTGCCTTATGCCTCTCCCTGCTCCAATCAATCCTTTACAAAGCTCTCAAAATGATATTCCTAAGGAAGAGTCACTGTACTCCTGCCCAATAAACTCCAGTTGTTCTCTGTTACCTTCTAGGTCAAATTTAAAATCTTTTGTTTGGCATTTAAAGTTCTTAGCCAGGTCCCTTCCTATCTTTCCTGTCTTCTAAACTTTATTTCTTTCCACTGTTTATAATGACATTGCACTGGTCTACTTATTTTTCATCACACACACTACTCCCGTCTCTATGTGATGGGGTTTAGACTACGGAAACCTCCTTGAACTCTCCTTGAATCTTCCCACTTAATCTGGCTTTTCAAATTTGTTACCCTTGAACTAGCCTGGCCCATCCTTGACTGCATCCCACCCAAGCCCTCCATTATCTGATACCTCCCTATTGCCTCCAGCTGTTTCCCAACCTTGATCACATCACTAATTACCCCAGTCCCATCAAGATCCTCCTTAGACCCCTCCTCTCAGACTACTAGACCACCCCCAAATCCCTCCCACAGCTGTTCTGTATATAAATTCCATCTCACCTCCATGAAGGTGCTCAGATTCAATCCAGCTCTGATTCTGTCCAGCTGAGGTTCTATTGGACCTGCTTGTCAATACAAGTGTCACAAATAGTTAAGAGTCAACCAAATATGGGGAATCTTTAATAAACTTTGTTTTATTTTGGTTGAAAGAAGACTTGAGTCGAATTCATTTGGCAGGACCCAGCATGTGGCTATTTTGGGGTCCTGAGCACCCCAAACCTCAACATTATGCTTCTCTGACCTCATCATTTGCCTTATGTTAGCAATTTTCCCATTCCTGGAATACTCTCCCTTTTCAGTTCTATGCCTTAGAATTCTTAGTTTCCTTCAAGACCCAATTCAAACACCACTCTTTAAGGATGCCATTTTTGTAGTCTTCTGAGCTGTTAGTATCTTCCAGGTTATTCCATCTATTCCATATATATCTTGTATATTCTTGCATATACTGTCATAGATTGGCAACTAAATATAAAGTAAGTACCTGATCCATTTAGGTGTCTGTAAAAGCCACTGGATGAACTGGAATGGCAGTGTATAGGAAATGTTCAGATGTGTTGGTTATGCCCTATGGGGCATCTAAATAGCAAGCTAATTTGGGACTCAGAGACTGGAGCATTTGGAGAATTTAGAGTGGAAGTCTTCCAGTCAGTCTCCTGAGAAAGAATTGATTGGGAGGGCAAGAGGAGCAATTCCTTAGCTTTTAGCTTTGTCTTGGTTTCTTCCTTGAGTCCTTGCCCCTCCGGCCAGAAGAAAATCCCATGATTTTGAGGGACTTTTTCATTACTTTCCTACTAGTGTCCCTAGCTCAGCAACAGCTAAGGTCAGGGTCTGCATTGGGAGTCAAAGATAGACTAGATGTGATGGGGAGAGGCAGATTCAAGGCTCTATAAGAATCCTAGCAGAAAAGCTACACTATACCTAAAGGGAACATCTTTAAGGACTCTAGGAAAAGAATTTCCAGGAGCTACCTAGTTTTCATATGTAGGCTTTTCTAGGCTTGATCCCACTTTCTCCTGAACTATTTATTTATAGGAAAATGGGTCATGGATATTTCAGGAATGTATCTCAACAATTTAGTCTGGCTGACTAACATGTGAGAATATATATATATATATGCTCCCCCATTAAAATGTAAACTTTTTAAGGGAAAGGACTATTTGGCCTTTCTTTAATTCCCTAAAGCTTAGCATAGGAGTTGGCACATGGTGAGTATTTAATTAGTGCTTGTGGATTTTTGCCTTGGTTAATTGGGATGATCTGGTTTAACTTTTCATGCCATTAAATTAACTGCATTAAGAGCTAGAAGGGATCTTAGAAACATTCTAATCCAATCTCCTCTTCCAGATGAGGAAATTGACTCAGAGATGAGAAGCAACTTTCCCAAGGCGTTACAAATGATCATTCGCAAAGCTGGAATTTGAACTGAGATTTTGACTTGAAATCCAGTGCAAAACAATTATCCCTTCTACTATTTTCCCACTATGCTTGGATCTATTATTTTTTCATAATTTTCCATCATCATCAACTTAACATAGTTTTTTTCAAATATGCTTATACTCTAAGCCATTTTTGTTGTTAGCTGTATTATTTTTCTGTTTAGCAAGGTAATAAAGTATTTACTGACTCAGATGGTTTTTGGTATTTCAGCTTTCTTGCTGTGTAGATCAGAGGAATGTGATCATCAGAGCCAATGTCATTACTTTTATCTATTGTTTTTTGCATTTAACAGGAAGAGAATTTCTATGCACGTTGTAAGGGCTAGTCCCTCACTGAGAGTAAATCTCCTTGCTCTCATCATAATAGTAATGTATAGACTAATTCTGAGAATTGACTTATAAAATAAAACACCATTCCTTCCATCACCCAATAAAACTCATCTTCTACACTTTTAAGATGCATTGCTGGAAAGAAAGAAGAACTTCAAGGAAAGAAATGTCTAATGCAGAGAGAAATATATGTGTGGAAGGAGCCATAAATATTTTCTTCAAGAAGAATGTTAGAAAGTGCTGGATATAATGAGGACTGAGAAAGATCACAGGATATGAAATTGACTCTATCTCAACGTCCAGGAAACAACTGGCTACTCACATGAGTCATTAGAGAACAAAGCTATGTATGAATATTACCTTAGAAGCGGATAGTCTACATGTGAGAGCCTTGTCCAATGACCAAAAAAATGTACCTATAAATAGAGAAATCAAACAGTATCAATCTAGATGTTCACTCTACAATTGAAACTGAAAGACAAAAGGCAGTCATGGCTAAATGATGGATGGCCCAGAAATTGTCCCTGGATAGGCAAGCAGAAGGACTAATAAAATTGGTTTAATTTTGTACTAATAAACTACAAAAACCTCCATCATTTCATGGGATACTTGATCGTATCTTCTTGCAGTGGTAAAAGGGTATTAGCAAAAGATAACTTCTTTCATGGTGATGAAAGAATTGAAATTTACCTGACAAAATCTGTTGCAGAAGATGAAGAGGTAAGAAAATTCTATGAATATCTTGATAAGACCCTCCCAACTAAATCAATACATGCTTTGATACGTAGTGACTTCAATACAAAGAGGAGAATGGAATAAGCATTCATATAGCTAGCACGATGTACTGGTACTGTACTAAATACTTCACAAATATTATCTATTTGACAAAAATGTGTATGGGGAGAATGATGAAAAATATTTCAGAAAATATTATTTAAGAGTAAAAAATGAGAAAGCTTCACATTTATAGATGATGAATCTTGCCTTTGAGGAAAGAATTGAGAGATAATAGTTACAGTTAGGACCAAATAATATTTTTAATTAACTTGGTTATATTTTAATCGAGAAGAAATCATTCATTACAGATATGGAAATTATTACCAAATTGATTACTATATATACAGTCATATCATTAAGTTGTTAAAGCAAAAGTAGAATTTACAAAAATTAAAGAACAAAAATAAGAAAAATATAAAGCACACAACTAAAAACAACTCCAACCTGAACTGTTTATATAAGTTGTTAATCTGGAAAATGGGTAATGGATAAAAGAGTAGATACCATTACTGATTACAAGCATTTCTTAAAGAAGTCTAACAAATGTAAATCAACTTCCATAATTAGAAAACCAAAATAGACTAGAAATTATTTATCAATCATCAAGTATTTGATGTGTTGTTAAGTAAAGATATATGGAATCCAAAGGCAAGCACCAAATTTTTAGACTATAGAATTGTTTGTAAAATCTTACTGGGGATAGTGGAAGATTATGGGTAGTACTGCTTCACATAACAGCAAGAAGCCATAGAGAGGGGAAAACACATTTTTTTAAAAAAGTTTGGAGAGAGCCCCAATTAAGCAAAATCAACCTGAGGATGTTTAATAATGAAACTGGAAGGAGATCTTCAATTAGGTGAAAAATGGAAAAGTCTATATGGAACTTCTGCAACAGATTCTTTTCATGCAACAGAAAGCTCATTACATTTGTTCTCTCATCATAGTCTCAAATGTAGTACATGAAGAAAACAGAATTAGTACTAGAAAACCAAGGTGAACACAATATTCATGGAGTAGATATGTGCTAAAGGCAACGCAATTTTGAGAATATTGAAGAACCGATCCTCAATATGTGTATCTCAAAGAGAAGGCTCCAAAGGTGAAGAAAAAGTCTTGGACCTTATTACTACTCAAAGAATGAGGCCAAGAGAATGACAGAAACTATCAACCCATGTATGATTTTCCTATTATACAATACTGTTACGATAATAATATATGCAAACTGGGGAAATAGTTCTATAGTAAGTTTTTCTAATAAAGTTCTCATTTCTCAAAAACATAGAGATCTGAGCCAAATTTACAAAAATAAGAGCCATTCCCTAATTGATAAATGGTCAAAGGATATGAATAGGTAGTTTTCAGAGGAAGATTTCAAAGATATCAACAGTCATATGAAAAAGATGCTCTAACTCATCATTGCTTAAAGAAATGAAAATTAAAACAACTCTGTGGAACCACCTCATTTGTATTTATCAAATTGACTAAGATGACCGAAAAGGAAACCAACAGATGCTGGAGGGTATGTGGGAAAAGAAGTACATTGAAGTACTGTTGGTGGAGCTGTGAACTAGTCCAACTATTTGGGAAATCAATTCGGAAATATGATCAAAATTATGAATCTATACCTACCCTTTGACCCAGCAATATTGCTGCTAGATCTATACCCCAAGTAATTAAAAGATAAATTAAAATTATCTGTATGTACAAAAATATTTATAGCAGCTCTTTTTGTGGCAGCAAAGAATTGGAAACTGAGGGGATGCCTATCAATTGGAGAATGGCTGAACAAATTATGATATATGAATGTAATAGAATACTATTGTGTTATAAGAAATGATGAAGGAGGTGGTTTCAGAAAAACTTGGGAAGATTTGTATGAACTGATGCAAGTGAAGTGAGCAGAACAAGTAGAATCAGGGACACAGGGACAGCAGTGTTTTCAAGATAAATAACTCTGAAAGACTTGGCAGCTCTGAGGTATACAATGATCTACCTGAACTTCAGAGGTCCCATGGTAAAAAATACTATATACCTCCAGGTAGAGAACTAAGGGACTCAGAACACACAAAATTACTAAAATGTTAAGTTGCATTAAAAAAGAGAGAGCATAATCTGTACACTCATCAGTGAGGAAGCTATGAGAAGGGAATAAATTAATAATATTTTACAACCTACTAGAATTGTAAAGTCACACAATTGACTGAAAGGTTCAGAGAATATACTATTCCACTGTGTTTATTTTTGATGAATATAAAAAAGCATATTATTTATTAAGAGCAAAATACTACTCCCATGAATATGTTAAAATCATGCAAGTTTCCTTGAAAGATATAACAAGACAGATAACTTTGTTCAAGGATACCATCATTAAAGGCGGATAAAAACAGTGATATATGCTCATGAAAGGTCTTTCTCACTCTTGTGGAAGATATTCAACATTCATGAAAATGTGTCCAAATGCACATCAGAGATTCTCCATAGATGATGAGGTCCTCTAACTGCTTTAGTTTACAAAAGACATCATGCTGATTGCATCAAGCCCAGAAGTGTTATAGAACCTTATGAATGAGACTATAATTACTCAAGAGAATTTGTCCTAACTATGCATAAAGGAAAAACCAAACGGATGGAGAATGCATGTTTTCCAGAATATGATATATAGTTAAACAGAAAACCTATAGAAATTATCCATCAGTTGTTTGTTCTTCATTTTTTAAGATGACCAATGACACCATGGGTGATGTCTTGATTCATAGGTGAATTGGATTCGAGAGAAAGTATTATTAATAATCAATGATTTGGGGAGATGCAGAGTTTACCCTTTTTCTATAGTCCTCATTTCAAAATTCAGTCTCTTGAGGGACACCAAATTAGCTCTCCTCAATCTTGGTCAGATCCCACCCAATCCTACAAGGAATCCCTAATCTAAGGTGAATTCCTCCCAATCAATCAAGCCTGTTTAGGGAGAGATTCTTTGTCTAGATTGGGAGTGGTCTGGAAATAGGGATGGTCTCTCTGTTCAAGAGAGGCATGATATTACTCTCAGTCCCTCATTGGAGTGAGCTGATTTCTCTTTGTGAAGTTTACTTCTTATTAATTGTTGACCAATCAGAGTTCATTGTTACCCTTAGAAACAGCCCTCTCCTTAGAGAACATAAATATGAGCCTGTTGCCACTATGGTCTTTGGCATTTGAGAGTTCCCCGGCCTCTTTTTTATTAAAATATTGGAATTATGAATAAAATGACTGAATAATTATAAGTTATATCTCTTGAACTTTTGAAATGTCAGGCAGTTACACAGAATCATCAGCTTTGTCCAGTGGCAAGACAAAAGTCGGGATGGTCTGGAATGCAGTGGATGATCTCAGCACCTTTCCTGTCTGACCAACCTCTGAGTGCTCCATAGTTGTTGCTTCAGCCACCTTCATGGAACAAATTATTGGAACAAATTGTTCTCATCTGCCCATCTGGCCGGGCAGGAGAGGCTTTCACATGCTTGGGATATGTGGATTTGAGGCCTGTTGGTTATCCTCAACCTGGTTTAGACTATATGCCAAGACAGTTTACTGAACTGTAGCCACTGTGCATGCTATAGCTTCTTGGAGCCACAGGTGAGAATTGAGTGCCTTAGACAGTAAAAGTAGATTAGCAGCCCCGAAAAAGGCTTAGCAGCCCTCACACAAGAGGTGTTAGTCCTTCTTGAACATCCCATACACCCCTTTCCAGCAGTACACATATTTGGGACAAAGACTACAAATGGGCAATGAGTTTGACCCCCAATTGCTGAGAAAGAGAACAGGCTAAGTTGATTTTGTAATCTTACACAGTTCTTTTATCATTCCACGCTTCTCTTTGAAATATAGGCCCACTTTTTTAATATCAATGTTCTTCCAGTAAAATTGTGTAGCTAAGAGTTGTGCTATACCACAGTCTCCTAAGAACTAAAGGGTAGGGTGACCATGAGTAGACATGGACATGCAAAATTTAAAATTATGCAGAAGTATATACATATCATCAGAGAAATACATGATCAGAAATATGATGGGTCATTCACAGAGTGAGGGTTAATTCCAGAGAACCAAAAGAATATTTTCAGTACATAGTGTGGAACCCTAGGGATAGAGCTACAGGAGCATATGGATAAGAATTGCACAGCACAAGAAAATGTGGATACATTGCTATCTCATTGGGAAAGAGTACCCATACTGTAAGACAGCTAGGTGGTGCAGTGGATGGAGCATGAGTCCTGAAATCAGGAAGACCTGAGTTCAAATCTACCCTCAGATATTTATTATCTGGGTAAGTCATTTAACCCTGTTTGCCTCAGTTTCCACATCAGTAAAATAAGCTGAAGAAGGAAATGATAAGCCACTCCAAAGTAAAGTAATCTTTACAAAGTAAACCCCAAATATGGTAGCAAATAGTTGGATACAACTGAGCAACAACTAACGTTGGAGAGAACATACATCCTTTGAAATACATGTAAAATATTAAATTCTTCATAATCAACCTTACTAAGGATGTGTTTGAAACATCATAGAAAAATGCTTGTTGGCAAAAGATTATTCATTATATCATTATAGATACTTGAGGGATAGGTACTGTAGCTCTAATTCATGTCAGAAGTTCTCATCTAAATATATTTCACTCTAAAGGGAAATAGAAATCAGGAATAAGAGGGAAGGTAGATTAAAGAAGGAATTAATCTTTAGTAAAAAAAACAAATTCTGACTAAGAAAGGTGAATTGGAAAGAGTAATTTAAAAGAAAAGGTAAGAATTTGTGATTGGGTTGTGAGTGACCCACAATGCCTGAGAAGAGGGACAGGAAAGCCTAAGCTGTCTGCACCACACTACTCTACTGGTTCTGAGCACCTCTCTCTTTAACTATACTCTTACTCTTCATAAAGACAGAAAACAAAGAGAAAGAAAAGCATAAGATAACAAAATGGAGGGAAATACATGAGTAATTATCACAACTATGAATATGAATGGGATGAACTCACCAATAAAATGGATGAAGAGAGAAGAATGAATTAGAAAACAGAATCCAGTGATATGTTGATTACAAGAGACACCAAGTGCCACATCTTCATTCCTCTCAGGGCTGACTGCACTTCACTGTAAAAATTTGCCACATCCCTGGACTTTTTACACTGAAAGTAGACTCCACCCCTGTGGTACCTCCCTTCCTCTGATTGGTTGCTTCCTGCCAAAACTTCCATTTTAAGGAAAATGCCCAGGTCAACTATGTCTTCATTCCTTTCAGGTCTCCTCTTGACCCTCTGGATTTTTTCTGCCCTACCCCCCACGCAAGTACCTTCTCTTTCTCTGCCCCCTTTTCAGCTTTGTTTGATATATCATCTTCCCTATTAAAAATTGAAAAGGAATTCTATGAATAAACTTTAAGTACTTTCCACTTTTGCCCAGAGTCAACTAGCAAGACTCTAAAAGTACAAGTCCTTAAGGATTTTTTGTCTCCTTTCAGCTACAAAGTTATGTCCAGTGAAAGAGAAGTTTAAGTCGTGTTACCACTGAAATGGCAAGTGGAAGTTTCTCTTTGGTTTAGGGGAGATGTGTTCTATTCAGTCATCTTATCAATATTTTTTTTCTCATATTTGGCCAAAATACTCTGGTGTCCATATGAGCAAATACAGCAATCCAAATGCTTTCTGGATTGCATGTTTTTCATCATATAGATTCGCCCTAAGGAAAAGAAGTAGAAAAAACTCCTCTCTTCAATATCTGGGATATTATAGCCACTGCATCAGGGTTGCAAGGCAACTTGGCAATCAATTAATCTCACCCATGTATAGCCACTTTACGAAATTAAGATAAGAATCTTATAATACAATACATCAAAAGGTCTATGATTTCACTGGTGTCACTAAATTCAGCTAACAAGCACTTTATGCCTGAGTGGGCGGCTTAATGAATTGCTGTGACTTCCTTGGCACCTCTCAAAAATCATCATTTGGTCATCAGAGCTCTGCTGCTTAGCTTCCTTGAATGTAGCTAGACTAGCCCCAGCATAACAAATGAAGAATTTATTTCTAGGACCCCACCTGAAGCCTTTCTAGCTTGGAAGACCTCAGGGCCATGCTGGTACAGGCTTTAGAACCCAGGTTTACCTCCTTGTCATGATGACGCATTGACCTACAGTCTTTGTGGAGGAAAGAAAAATTTGGCTGACTAAAGAAGGAAAACAATTGAGACCAATTCTACCAACTCAGAAAAAAGGAAGATAATTTAAATTCCTAAATAACACAAAACACCGGTTTAAAAAAAGCAGTGCCCAGCTGTGCTGTGCTCTTCCAGCAGATGGAGCAGGTAGTTTACAGTCAAAAGTTATTTCATCAGCCATGATTCAGTACCTCCAAAGAAAAATGTAAAACTAACTGTACGTTCCCCGAATACAGCAATCCTCACTTGGCAATTTTCTAATTGGGCAATAATGTTCATTTTCCCTTCTTTTTAATTGTGAATTTCTAAATTCTGTCTCAGAGCTACCAAATCTTGATTTCTGTCATGCTTTCTCATTAAAACATACATATTTTTCTTATATATTTATATTTGTTACTCTATGGGATGTGTAGCATCTATACAGTATTAAGAAAAATCCTTCCCTTGAGGAAAGAATTCCCTTATTGTAGATTCTGACTTCCTTTGAGGAGAAAAACTCAAGCTGGTCCATATAGACTAGAACTTGGAGAGACTTTGGAGATCTCTAAATCCCCTAGATTCAAAGATTTTTCTATTAAAATCTGTCATAAATCACTGAATTTTAAGTCATGATTTTGCAGAATTCATGCTTTTCCTTCTTTTTTGTGTAATTCTCAAGCTCAGAGGATCTTACAAGACCATGATGCTCCATAGAGCCTCCTTTTGTATATCCAGCTGCATCTGCATGTCTTTAGCATGTGAATGATCCCTTGAATTATCCCTTAAATCTCTTCCCCAATACAGATTTTCTGGACTGATATTGGTGTTGTTGGAGGAAGGTGATTTCTTCTCCGAACCAAACTACACTGGACTAACAGTCACTGGTAAGTATGGCAATTGAGTGCTTTAGCAATTATTCAAAATAAATGGACTTGTCTGGTTCAGTAGAGAAAACTCTAGTGAAAGATACAAAGTAGGCAGGACACCAAGGACAGCATGTTGTCAGCACGGTCTTGGTCTTACAGGTTGACATCAAAATCCAAATCATCATTCTATCCTTGACATATTGAGAAATATCATCTTTGGTTGAATATGATGAAAAAATTGGAAATTATTAAAATGTGACTGTTCTGAGAGGTGGCAAAACTAAAGATGACATCAAAAGTTACCAGAGATTCAAATTTTTATTCTAATGTATACAAAAGAAGAGGATGTAGTTGAGGAGATCAGTAAGGATGAATAAATACATTAAAATATTTCTTCCTTTAAAATTTAACAAAAAAAGTGGAAGGCTGTGTCAACTAGTTATAGAGTTAAACCATTAGTAACTTCCAGCTCTCCCTTCCATACCTCCCCCTCTCCCATAGCATCACTGTAATGGATGATGTAATGTGTAACTTTCTCACAAAGGAAAAAGGAGAGTTGTAGGTTTAATGATAAGCTGAACTTTTTAAAGAGCTGGTGACCACTAGAAATGTTGAATCATCTAGACTTTGACCTTTATATCTAACAGAGGAAGACATTTAACTATTTTCCCTCAAGCTTTAAGAAGTTCCTTTTTCCTTTTGGTGGAGACAAACACATAAGAGATGGAAAACAGATGATGACGTTAATTTAAATGACTTCTTAAGGATGAAAATATATGTTGTTTCTTATGAAAAATTGAACATATTTATATTAATTACATTTTAGACTGAAATTCCATGTAATTCCAAACCATATAACAATTAGTTTGGTGAATTCCTTTGGTGAAATTGTCATTTCAAAAAGTTATTATGTGCCCACTGTGTTTATTCTACTATATTTAGGGTGCTAATAGTCCTCTTTGACCTTTCAGTAGCATTTTACAGTATTGACCATCCTGTCCTGTTGCTAAAGCAACTCCATATTTTTTGCAGTTCCTCTATATTACCCTCGACCCTGTTTGTGTTGCAATCCTCACCCTTTCTACCACTTTACTTACTACTGGAATAGCAATAACAGTCCTTTTTATTAGGGTAGGGTTACAAGAGATAGCTAACCTGAAGAAGAGCCTTTCCTGTTACTAACTCCAGCAAGAGTCTTGTCCAGTCTAGAGATGCCATATCCCTTATTCCTATCCTGCAAGCCCTGTCCAATTTTGAGGTACCCATACCCAATTAACCTTCGGCCTAAATTGAAACCTACATGAGTTTTGTCCTTTTGTTCCTTAAGGGAATCTCTGCCCATAGGGATGGGGCTCCCTTGAGAGTGAATTTGATAGATCTACCCCCTTTTCTCACATTACCCACTTGCTAATGTCATCATTCTTTGACTAGCCATAGAGTATTCTGGGAAATATGGCTCAAAGGATTCCTTCCCTCAAAATATTCTGTTCCAAATTCATCCCAAACTTCATTGGCAATGAAAACCTAGGGTAATTTCTCCTAGAATATTTCTCTGGATCCAGAGCATTTATAAATGTTTGGAAAGGTTTGGTTGAAAGAATTTAGAATGTTTGATGTATATAAGACTTCACAGGGACATAAGTGCCATCTTTGGATAATTGAAAATCTATTGTGTGGAAGAGGGATTAGACTTATTTTTCCTGACCCCCAAAAGGCAGAAGAAGTAGTATAGATGTTTGATTAGGAGAGTCTGAAATATTTATTCAAATTAAAAGACATGCCCTTTCCTTTGGACTTTGATTGTATCATCATGGCAAGGAAGGCAGTATGGGTTCTGAAGACTATACCATCATGGTCCTGAGTTCTTCCATGTTGGAAAGGTTTTGGGTAAGGTCTTAGAAATAAATAAAAGGAAATAAGAGGTGGGGAGGTGGAGATAAATCTGGCTACTATGGATATTATCAGAATTGATGTTTTGTTATAAAGAGTTGTATGAAGAAAAATATATTTTCAGCAATCTCTAGTGAAAGATTAGAGGTTATAGTGGTTACAGGAACCTAATCCCCTATTTCCCATAGGTTGCATGTATCAACATTCATTTTTTTTTTACTTTTGCACAATTTTCTAGGAGCTCTACCCTTGAAAAAGCTGAGAACTGATTTTTACAATATAAATTAAAAAACTTAAAGATGGCACCTCCCACTATCAGCTTAGCAAAGTTGACAAAAAAAAAGGAAAATGACAAATGCTGATAAGGCTGTGGGAATATAGTTACATTAGGGTATTGTTGGTGGAACTGTGAAATGGCTCAGCCATTCTGGAAAGGAGTTTGGAATTATGCCCCCAAAGCTATTAAGTTGTGTATATCCCTTGACCCAATGATACTGCTATTAGGTCCATACTCCAAAGAGATCAGGAAAAGACCTATATGTACAAAATATTTATAGCAACTCCTTTTGTGATGGCAAAGAATAGGAAAACAAGGGGGTGCCTGTCATTTGGAGAATGACTGAACAAGTTATGGCATATGCACACAATATAATACTATTGTATTGTAAGAAATAGTGAAAGGGATGGTTTTAGAAAAATTTGACCTGGAATGACTTGTATGAACCTCACAAAGTAAAGTGAGCAGGGGCATTTATGCAATAACAATAATACTGTAAAGAAAAGAAAGATCTAAGGCTTTCAACACTGATCAACACACTGGAACCAACCATAATTCCAGAGGATTCATGGTGAAACATGAATTGAGAAAGAGAGCCAATGGTCTCAGGGTGCAGATTGAAGATGCCAGAATTTGTTTTGCTTGATGATACCTATTTATAACTGGCTTTATTTTTCTTGCTTTCTCAAAGGTTGGGGAAAGGAAGGGGTTCCTTCCACATTAAGGAAAGAGAATAAGCATATTGCACCTATTAAAAGACAGGCAATGTGCTAAGTGCTTTACAATGCTATCTCATTTGATCCTTGAAACAACTTTGAGAGACAGGTGCTGTTATTATCCTTATTTTATAGATAAGAAAACTGAGGCAAGTAGAGGTTAAGTGACTTGCCCAAGGTCACAAGTCCAGTAAGCATCAGAGATTGGAACTCATTTTTCTGACTCCAAGACCATCTGTGCCACCTAGCCATCTAGCCAATGTGATATTAATAATAATAGCTATCATGTATATAAGATGGGAGGAAGAAAATTTTGGACCTAAATAAAATTGAATTGAAAAATATAAAATAACATAGTGAATAGAGAGACCCTGGAAGCCAGAAATATCTGGGTTTGTTTTCCCTCTGATACATACTAACTAATCCTGTACAAGTCCCTTAAACTTGATGTTCTAGGTGACTCTCTAAGCCTACATATTACAGAAAAGCTGCTAACCTTTATTGGTAGACAGATTTTTCTTGCTTGGGACTACCCCATACCAGTGAACTGAGGGCAATCCCTATCCCTATTTAATTGTTAATATTACATGTTAGTGGTCATGATAAATGAGCTCAAAATGCCTCAAGAATAAAATAGTGCTTTATGAATATTGATTTAATTATCTTGGCAAGACACCTTATTAGTTTCACTTTACAAGTTAAGAAACAAAAGTACAGGGGGGGTGGAGCCAAGATGGCGGAGTAGAAGGACGCACGTTTACGAGCTCCGAAACCAAAGCCCATAGAATTAATGTAAAAAGAGACCCCCATAACTTCTAGGTCAATACAAGGTGTGCAGAAACAGAGTGGAAGAGATTTCCGTGCCAGAGAGCCCTGAAGAGCCGTCCCCGGGGTCCGTCACACCCGGAAAGCGGACCCCACCCCAGCGTGGCCTTGGCCGTGGCCACAGAGAAGCTGATCCGAGCAGGCTTCAGACACGGAAGCTCCGGCAGCCGGGAAAGTCCCTCTGCCCACAGAAGCTACAGGTCAGTGAGAAAGAAGGCTGGGCTAGAGGAGGGGAGCGGAGTGTCTCCGTGACTCGGGCCCCCTCGGGAGGAAGCGGTGGTGGCAGAGGGGTGGGCAGCGGCTGAGGTGGCAGCGGCCCGGGACTCAGGAATCCCCCAGCAGCAGGCAGGATCTTCATTACAGAAGGTCTTTGCATGAACGGCCTGAGGGGGCTGAGCCTGGGAGACGGCCCTGCCCCCACCCCACTCTATTAATGAAGGCCTCTGCATAAAGCCCCTGAGGGAACTGAGCCTGGGAGGCGGCCCTGCCTCCACCCCAGCGCCAGAACTAAAGCTTGCCGCGGAAAGCCCATTTGAATCTCAGAGGCCAAGCACTAGCTGGGCAGATCCAGGTGGGGGTGGAAAGGAATCTCAGAAGTCAAGTAACTGGCTGGGAAAATGCCTAGAAAAGGGAAGAAAAATAAGACTATAGAGAGTTTTTTCCAACAAATGCAAATGATCCCGACCTTCGGATCTGATGACGAGGACCTATTCTTGCCATCAGGGAAAGACGTGGAGGGCGGGGCCTCAGTACCCCAGACACCCCAGGGGGGTGGAGGGTGGGCTCAGGCCTTGGAAGAGCTCAAAAAGGATTTTGAAAAGCAAGTTAGACAGGTGGAGGAAAAACTGGGAAGAGAAATGACAGAGATGCAAGAAAAGTATGAAAAATGGGTCAATACCTTGGTAAAGGAGACCCAAAAAAATGCTGAGGAAATTAACACCTTGAAAAATAGGCTCACTCAATTGGCAAAGGAGGTTCAAAAAGCCAATGAGGAGAAGAATGCTTTCAAAAGCAGAATGAGCCAAATGGAAAAAGAGGCTCAAAAGCTCACTGAATTTAATAGTTCTCTCAAAATTAGAATGGAACAGATGGAGTCTAATGACTTTATGAGAAACCAAGAAATCACAAGACAAAACCAAAAAAAATAAAAAAATGGAAGTAATATGAAATATCTCACTGGAAAAACCAATGACCTGGAAAATAGATCCAGGAGAGATAATTTAAAAATTATGGGACTACCTGAAAGTCATGATCAAAAAAAGAGCCTAGACATCATCTTCCATGAAATTATCAAGGAAAACTGCCCTGACATTCTACAACCAGAGGGCAAAATAAGTATTGAAAGAATCCATCGATCACCACCTGAAAGAGATCCAAAAAGAGAAACTCCTAGGAACATTGTGGCCAAATTCCAGAACTCCCAGGTCAAGGAAAAAATCTTGCAAGCAGCTAGAAAGAAACAATTCCAGTACTGTGGAAATACAATCAGGATAACTCAAGATCTAGCAGCTTCTACATTAAGGGATCTAAGGGCGTGGAATAGGATATTCCAGAAGTCAAAGGAACTAGGACTCAAACCAAGAATCACCTACCCAGCAAAACTGAGTATAATACTTCAAGGGAAAATATAGTCTTTCAATGAAACAGAGGACTTTCAAGCATTCTTGATGAAAAGACCAGAGCTGAAAAGAAAATTTGACTTTCAAACACAAGAATGAGAAGAAGCATGAAAAAGGAAACAGCAAAGAGAAGTCTCAAGGGACTTACCAGAAGTGAACTGTTTACATTCATACAGGGAAAGACAATATTTCTAACTCTTAAAACTTTTCAGTATCTGGGTAGTTGGTGGGGACCACACATACACATGTACACGCATGCACACACATACACACATGCACACACATACAGAGATAGAGAGCACAGATTGAACTGAATAGGATGGGACCATACCTTAAAAGAAATTAAGGTAAATGGTGAGAGAGAAATGTAGTGGGAGGAAAGAGGGGGAAATAGAAGGGGTAACTATATGTCATTTAAGAGGCAGGTAGGAGTATTTTTTTAGTGGAGGGAAAAAGAGGAGAGCTGAGAAAAAAAAAAAAAAACAAAAAAAACCAAGAAGTTTACCCTCATCACATTTGACTAAACAAAGGAGTGAAATGCACACTCATTTTGGTATGAAAACCTATCTTACAGTATAAGAAAGTGGGGGAGAAGGAGATATTGCAAGGGGGGGGATGATGGAAGGGAGGGCAAAGGGAGGAGGGAGCAATTTGAAGCCAACACTTGGGGAGGGACAGGATCAAAAGACAGAAGAGAAACAATGAGGGGCAGGTTAGGAGGGATGGTAATCCAGTTAGTCTTACACAACACAACTATCAGGGAGGTCATTTGCAAAACTACACAGATATGGCCTATATTGAATTGCCTGCCATCCCAAAGGGAATGGGTGGGGAGGGAGGGATGGGGAGAATTTGGAACTCAAAGTTTTAGGAACAACTGTTTAGTATTGTTGTTGCAACTAGGAAAGAAGACATACAGTTAATGAGGAATAGAAAGTCATCTGGCCCTACAGGAGAAAAGAGAAGATGGAGACAAGAGAAGGGAGGGATGACAGAAGAGAGGGCAGATTGGAGATAGGGAAAATTAGATTGCTTGGGGTATTGGGGTGGGGGGAGGGGATAAAAGGGGAGAAAATTTGGAACCCAAAAATTTGTGAAAATGAATGTAAAAAGTTAAATAAATAAATTTAAAAAAAAAGAAACAAAAGTACATAGAGTTACAGTGACTTTTCTGTAATGTTGAAGACTTTGAAAATTAAATTTAACTCTGGTTCAATGAACATAAAAGTAATATCCTAGTTTATGGGTGTAGGGATTTCACCCAGAAGGAACCCAGTCAAGGATAATTCTTTGTATGCCAGATTTACAAAGTCAAAGTATGAAACCTTTGTCTAGACATTAAAGATGTCACTCCATGTACAAAGTATAAACATTCCTATGAATATCAACTGTGAGACTTTGTTCTAGCATTGAAGATGCTTCTTTGATGGAGTGTGAAATTTTACCCTGAGTGCTAGTTAGCCATCCTCTACCACAATTAGGATTATTAAATGCTAGTTTCACAGCAACTAAAATATACCTTTGGTCTAGATCTTTGAAAAGGGGAGAAAAGAGTCCAAACTGACAGAGAGAGGGAAATACACAGAGGCTTGAACTAAATTTCCCTAGAGGGGAAGACTATGTATCTGGTAAACATGTGGCCACAGAAATAGATGGTGGCAACTATAGATGAAGAGGAATTTCTGGATGTAAGACAGATAAACACAGCACACTTGAGGGCTGCTAGCACAGGTTCACTCAATTTGGTTAGACAAGAAAGACTAAGAAAGGGTTAATGATCTTACTTTATTATAGCCTAGTTTTCTCAGAAGAGGATTGCTGATAACAGGAGCACAAACTCCTACACCCTTCTAATCACTCTCCCCAATCACCCTTCTTTTGGGGGGCGGTGAGAAGGGGGGGGCAACTACCCCTACCTCTCAATGGGATCAATCAAGGCAGACACAACTTGTGCATCCCCTATATCCCCTCAAGCTTCAGCGGGGGTCAGTTAAGGCTAACACAGATTCCCCCCAAGCCTTGATGGGGGCCAATCCAGGCCTGTACAGCATTCCAGCTTGTGCACTCAATCCTCAGGTACCCCCCAAGCCTCAATGGGGGCTAGTTGAGGCACACACAGCATTTGTGCATTCAATCATAAGGGTTCTCTATTCACTGTCTAGTGACCACCTGTTTTATGACAGACAATGTATATTGCCAGCAAGGGCCTCACAAATTTGCATCCCCTCATTCCTGTATCTCACTGTGCAGTTGCAGTGAATGTCTATATTATTTGTCATTATATAATGCTGCACAAGCATGGTGGAGATGTTCTGAACCATAGCTGTGGAAACTCATATCTAGTACTTGGGAACAGGAGATTGTTATGGCTATGGATCCTGGGAAATTGAACTCTGAGAAATAATAACAAAAATTCACCTTACACACACTAAAATCCACCTTACTTGCACTAAAATTCACCTTACATACACTGGGCCAAGCAGAGTTCCAGAATCAAGTAGGAGTTAAGAGTGAAGAACAAGGGAAAGAGTAAATCTGAACTTCCACAAGTACTGTGATTTATGTGGATTGGGAATTTCTTAAGGGGATTTGACTCATAATTCTCAAGTTTTTCCTCGGCAAGAGGACCTGAACTTCAAGGTAATACTATAAATCTGGACTCCAGGGGACCTTTAAAGAGCTAGAGCTCATTAGAAGGTGAACTTCCACATGAAAAGTTTTAATCTGGGATGGTGCTAATAAGAGCAAAAACCTTACCTTATTCAGGTTTGGTGATCACTTTTTATTTGCAACACTGAAAGAGTATTATTGTCAGTGAATATTCCTTATATGTGTTTATTTATAAGTCAAGTATCATCTTGTAGAATATGATGTGAAATGTTGACCTAAGCTAATGAATTGTTCTTAAATGAACTCATGTTGTTTCATAGAGATTGTCTAGGATATTATTGCCTTAAGGCTAGTAAAGAGGCAGGTGCAGCCTCAACCTGATGAAAGCACATGATTTCACAAAAGAAACTCTTTTTTAAATGTAACTTTTGTTTTTTGTCAGCTAGTGATTTTCTTTCTTTTCTATTTAATAATATTTTATTTTTTTCCAATTTACACGTAAGGGCAGTTTTCTACATTCATTTTTGAAAGATTCTGGGTTCTAAGTGTGTGGGTCAGAGACCACCGACTCAAATAAAAATCAGACACTTCTCAAGGTAGAAGCAAAGCAGCAAGATTTTATTACGATCTCACGAGAAAGGGCATCTCCTTTCTGATAAGCAATCAGGAGAGTGAGGCAATTACAGAAGGCAAAAATAGAGATTATATAGTCCTAACAGATTACTGGCCTTTTTCTTCCATTGCCTGGGAGGCAGGCTCACAATCTAAACACAGTCTACCCCATGAAAAATCAATAGGCATTATGTTGATGTAGATGTTGATGTGGCAACCCAAAGGGGGGGCGTTGTGTTATGCTGGTATGGCAACCCAAGGGGTCAAGGGGGATTGTATTATGACAACCCAAGGGGGTTCTATTATGCTGATATGGCAACCCAAGGGGGCAAGATGGGGTTGCAATGGCAACCCAAGGGGAGTTGTGTTACGTTGATGTGGCATATTATTTCTGGAAAATTGAAACTTAGGCCTAACCATCTACTAAAAGCCTTTTGTTAAGCACTGAGAAGTCTTCACTAACTTCATTCCATTCATAAGTTTTCCTCCCTCCCTCTCTTTCTTCCCTCCCTCTTCCTCAAAACAGCAAACAATATGATATAGGTTATACATGTGCAATCATGTAAATATTTCTACAATAGTTATGCTGTGAAAGAAGAAATAGAAGAAAAGGAAAAAAACACAAAAAACAAAAAAAGTGAAAATAGTACGCATAAATTTTCAAGACAAAAAGGGAAACAATTCTGAAGAGGAAGAATGGGAGTGCTATCAAAAAGACAACTTAGATTTTTAAAGGCAAGTGCAGAAGATGGAATCCGCAGCAGATAATGGAATATGATTAAATAGCCAAATTATGTAAGAATAATGTAAGTACCACAAAAGCTCAGAATGAGGTAAGGTTTACTAGGAATTCAAACAAGAACAGATTTTGTAAACTATATTGTGGAAAATGGGGTATATTGGAGGAATAAGTAGATCTACTGTTCAGAGTGGGTAAGGGCAATGATAAGTAATGACAGAGACAGAGTGGAACTGTTCAAAATCTTATTTTGCTTTTGTTTTTTATGTTGAGGAAAATGATCTTTGAACTAGGAAGGGCAGAAGAAAAATGACAAATAGGGAGTTGGAACACAAGACAAATATGGAGATAATAAGAGAGAAATTGATCCTTTTGATAAGTACATGTGACCAGGCACAGATAAACTGTGGACCATGGTAGTGAAAGAAATGCTTCATGTGACTGCTGAACCATTATTGGTGATCTGTGAAAGATAGTGAAGAATAGGAGAGGTACCTTGTGAACACAAGAGCTTGAGAACTCCTTTGAGGCACTATGTATGGGAAGTGCCCCTTTACAGCTACTATAGTGCTTCTTAGAGGAACAGATGAACTCTGATAGCAAGAGTTTACCAGAAGACTTTCTGGAAAAATGGACTTTAAGGAAGTTGTTCAGAAGTTGTTCAGGCAGAATTGAGGTCAAGGTAAAATGCCTATTCAACAGTCCCACTAAATGCTTCATGTTTTAATGTTTCAATCTCCTAGGAGAACACTAGTTATATACTACTTTTCACATGTTGTTAATATGTACTTGTGAGTCTTTTGTATTTTAAGCATGTGAGTGAAAGTACATATCATTTGCCTGATCTCCACTGTACAATGAATACTTTTTTACTCTGCTTTTTGTACCTTAGACATGAGTCAAAAATAAGCTTTAGATGATTCTCTCCAGGGCTCCAGTAGGGATATGAAGAGCCAGAAAGTCTGAGATGAGTCTGGCTTTTCAGTGTAGGAGCTAGACTCATTCAAGACTGAATCTAGTTCATGCACATGGGTCCAGAGGTACAGGCCCCATTAAAATAAGGGTCCCCACCTCCCTGGATCTAGCAGCAGTCCTCTGTTGTTTCATAGGAATGATCTATATATATAAAGGGTGCATACTGGATGGATATATGAACACAGAGTAGGCAGATGTTCACAGATGATTTTCTATAGCAGACTACGTCTTCAAAGTCACTTAACCGATTAAAATGTGCAAAGAATATAAGGTTCCACTATATTTATTTTTTGTTGATTTTTTTAAAAAAGCATTTGACTCAGCAGAGCAAAACACAACATTAAAACTTTTTGTCCAAGAAAGTATTTCCAATATGTACTTAAAACTCACATCATAGAGTTGCAACTATAAAGAAAACGTACGATAGACTTAATATCTATCGCAGCAGAAAACAGGAAGACATATATCAAAGGTGCTCACCACTGTTATAGAAGATGTCCTATGCAGAGTCCTACAAAAGGCTCATGCTGGGCTTATGTGCGCTGGAGTACTTTAGCACTTGCTTACCAGGAGTGACATAAAAGAAATGTATAATTGGAAAAGGTGAACGAGTGAAAAGTGAGGGAGAACAGTTAATTTAACTACTTCACTGACACCCATAGCGTGTGGTTTTTTTTGTTTTTTTGTAATTTATTTTTATAATGAATTTAACAAACACTAAATAACAGGCATTTTCAGGGACTTTATAGGCAAAGATAATTCTTCATGAAAATGCAGATCTATATTAAGTACAGCTTCCTTTTCTTCTTAAAGATGATATAACAATGTTGGCTGAATTGTAGAAAGGAATATCTACTTCAAAGGTAGCACAACCTAGATGAAGTATTGAAATATAAGCAAATATATGATCTAGTATTACAGAAACACATAGGCATACATAATAGTAAGAGAGTATCTTCAGTAGGGATAACAATATCACTCCAAAGGTAGCCAAACAATCTAAGATAAAAGGATCACAAAATAAGTTATCATTTTTATCAAATTATGTTCAGTTTCTGAATATAGGTCTATATCAGCAAGGGCCCTGGCATACACAAGAGGGCTGCTGTACAGGTTCTTAGATCTGCTTTTCTAAAAGGAAAGCAACTTCTGAGAGGTCAACAATCACTTTAATCAAACACATATATCATTCACTTAGTTCAGGGGCAAAGTCAGTATCCTGAACTTCAGAGAAAATACAAAGAAATAAAAATCAACAGACAGGGCTTCCAACTATCTGACTGTAAGCAATACATATACATCACAGATTAACAGACAGATCCAACTGTCTGAGCATTCATACATAGTTACCAGAGAGAAGCACCAACATCTGGGTTTTCAAAGTGGGAGGAGGGCGACTCCTTAGTGGCTGCCCAGAGTCTCATCTGGCCAAACACTTCCAATAAGTAAGACCCGAAGTTAAACCTCACCTCAGAGTATTTATAAACTTTTCAGAGTCAGAGGGCATCACAACCCTTGAGAACCAGTGCCTCTTTATTAATTAAGGAAAGGTGTGGATCTCCCCTAATCAAGTTTCTCTTAAAAGGCAGACCCATCAATGGGTGGGGAAGATATTTAACTCTCATTGGCATTACAAGGTCACAGCTGGAAAATGCTGTTCCTTATATATGTGTATGTATGTATGTATGTATACACATACAAATGACATATGTTTTGAAATAACTGATTATAGAAGGCTACACCTCAATTTTCTAAAGGCAATATTTTGACGGGGAGGTAAATCCAGCCTATATTCTTATCAATACCATAATCCAAATGTGTTTTTTTCACCTACCCTTGATTTCACAGAATTATTTATCTCAGAATTTCTTTTTAAAAAAATTACTACTTGTCCATTTAGACTATACACTCAGTTTTAAAAAAAATGCTTTGTATGCAACTTTTCAGTAAATTACTCATCATCTAAAGTGAGAAACAGCTCTTATATGTGGAAATAAGTATGTTGCATGCTAGTCAGCTGAGAAGTAGTGGTTTTGCTGTCTTACAAGGATTGTCCATAACTCTATATGAAATTGAACATGGAGAAAAATGATTTTTTAAGACATTGTTATCATGTGGAGAAACTGTGGTTGATTTGTCATGGGGCTGGGATTAAAAGAAGGAAGGAGTTACATAATCTTAGAGATCAAATGACCTGCAAATAATTAACTTTTTAGTAGTTGATTCAAATGAAGACAGAAACCTATAGAACAACAGTCAAAATTGTGTTATAGTATTAGTATTTCAGGTACTTTGCAAATAAAAAAAATGAAAATCTTAATTCTCAAAACTGTAAATAAATGTGTAACACAGTGGAGCTTTTATAAAGAAGATTATTTACTTCACTAACATACATATTCTCTGTCTCCTGCATCATGGAGATGCATAATCCCTCCTCCCTCCATACTACCTCAGTCTCTGGGGAGGGGAAGGTGATTAGATCCGGTTCCCCTAAAGCAAAGTCTCAGGTCAATGTCCAAACTCTTCACTTGGGCTTCAGTCCAAGGTACCCTGGGTTCTGTGGCTTCCCCTTACTGGAGTGGGGGTGTAGTGGGGGTGTAGTGTACAGTTGCACTATCCTACCTCCAATCCTGGCTCCAAGGTGGTTATGGCTTGAACTCCTGGTCCTCTGGGAATCACTTCTAGCACCTGAAACTAGAGACAAACAACAGAGAAGAGAAACAAACACCCTTAGATCCATGTCTTAGAGCCAGAGTAAAAGAGGAAGTGTAGGGGCAAACATCGAGGCTAGGAGTAGCCATACTTTGAGCACGGCCAAAAGATGGGGGAGGGAGGAGTGAGAGACAGAGAGACAGAAGACAGAGAGAGGCAGAGAGAGAGACAGAGACAGAGAGACACAGAGGGAGACATAGAGGGAGAGAGATAGAGAGCCAATCAGAGGAGGCTACCCCATTTATGTGGCAGGGGACTCTATGAGCTCCATGTTGGACAAGCCGGGCATGTTCAAAAGCCCACAAACACTGCAAATGTTTATAAGAATTATTCATGTAATGAGTGTGAAGAGGAAAACCCTTTGATTGGTTAGACTAGGGTACTACCTGTAGAGCTAGGCAGGTCCTCTGTTTCTTTTCTGTGGGCCATGTACTCTAGCCTATTTCTGAAGGACATAAGCTTAATTGAGAAACTGTAGCAACACCTGATGGGTCACCAATGATGGGAATTGAATGAAAGTCGATTATCAGAAGCAGGAGAAATTGTATATTTGGTGGATTTTAAGAGGAACTGAGAAGAAATAACTCATGATCTTTTATGGATACGGGAATCTTCCAGTGCTTGCTCTCCCTTGGATTGCCAGCAATCCAAGGGGAAGGTGAAGAAGGTTCTTCTCTCTTCCTCCTACCCCAATGGCAGTGATGACTGCTATCATATGGCAATAACAACATGGTGTTTGCCTATGTAAGCCTGAATCCTTAACTACTTTTTACTTTTTGTTTTTCTCCTGAGCACACAATATATCACTAAACCTGAGATATGGACATTTCTAGCCCTTACTATAAACTCATGAAGTAAAAATGCTGAGAATTATTGAGTTGAGTGATAGCTGACCACTGGGAGGTGATTACCATCACTGTATCTCTGTGAAGAGAAGAAGTACCACTGCCAAGAGGATACTGCTACAGAAACGCATAAGAAAACCCAAGCCATACCCTGGATGGCCAGGAAATTTGTTGTAAGCGGCTCAGACAATGCAGGTTTGATATGCAAACAGAATATGGGTTTCAGCAGTTTCACAAAATTGTCTTTACCTTTGGGAAGAGAGTAATGTAAGAGATAGGATATTATTTTCTGTTTCTCCATTTGTTGATGTGTACTTGTGAGTCTTTTGATGGTAGAAATAAAAAAATCTCAGTAGGTTTCTACAAATTCACAAAATATTCAAAATTTATACTGGTAGAGATCCCATAGTATAGTACTTCCTCTGGTCTGCTCCCTCAAATAGCAATCATGGGCTGAGATCACTGACATTTTAAGGGTCCTCCCTAGTAGCTTTATGCCTTAAGAGCCTCTCCTGAAGTATTTTTCTTATTAGTTAACTAGAGGACACAATTAGCAGATAATAAAGGAATTGCCCCAGATCCCATAGTGAAGTGCAGTAGCAATAAAACATGTCCTCCATAAGCTGGACATACTTTCCCATAAATATATACAGCATCAGTGCATAAACTTTACAAATAGAATGGGACACAAATAGGGAACCCAAGTGACCCATGCAATCAATACTTCTGGTGCTAGATTTCCAGTGTCTTCTCAGAATTTCCTTGAGTTGTCCCTCAAGGAGCATAGTATTACTTTTTGGATGAGTTTCCCTTCTGAGCCCCTTAAGCTTTGGGTGATACTCAATAGTTCAGATATTTTGCTGTAGTCTCCACCTTCTCTGCCTTTGGGCTTAGCTGTAATCATGGAGTAAAGTACAGGTATGTAATTTTGGACAGAACTGGAATTCATACTGTAAGATTCACTGAAATCATCTCCTAAGTAAGATCCCATCTCCAGCTGCCATATAACTCCTATTGTTGATTCCGATGGACCCCATACATACTGACACTGCCAAGTGCTTCTACTCCAAGATGTCACTGCCAATCACGTGGGGTGGGGGCAATTCTTTCCTTTCTTTGTGGCACTCTCCAAGATATACAAGGGAAAATGCAAAGAGTAAAAATCTCAAAAGCTGAGTGCTTTCTCCATAACTAACTCTCTTTCGGACTTGACCCAACTGTTCGCTAGCCAGCAGGGTTGGCTCTTCCACCTCAGGCCTTCCAGTTTGCCCCAATCAAAGAGTAGACTACATAACCTTGGGCAAATCACTTAACTTTTCTCAGCCTCATTTTCCTCGCCTGAAAATTGGGAAAACAACAGCACTTACTTTACAGCGTTGTGAGAATCCAATGACATAACTCCCGTGAAGTGCTTTGTAAACCTAAAAGGACTACACAAATGCTAGCTCTTGTTCTCATGACTATTGTGGTTATGCAGAGAAAAGGTCACCCTTATCTTTCCCAAACTTTAACCTAGTTTCCTGCACCTTCCCTGTACAAACGGGCTATTCAAAGTCTACCAGCAGCCCAGTGTCTGACAAGGCTGTGCCCTTTCACGCCTTCAAAGCCTCGTCAAGTAGATGGGGAGCAGAGGGAGAAGTCAATTGTCCCGGGGCTCCTTCATCAACTCCTTTGCTACGTTCGTATTTTACTTGTAATATAACTACAGATGGAAATCCCGCTGCCTAATATACAACCCTAATTTGCATCCAGCCGTTGACCGATGGTTAGTATTCAGACATGGGGTCCTGGCTCTGGGGATCCAGGTGGGGAAGGGGGATGCGGAGATCCCCGATCTTAATGAATTCAGTTGGGGAGCCTTTTATTAAGCCGGGCTCCGCGCGAGGTAGAGCTCACCCTCAGCTTACGGGACACAAGCAGGGACAAGGCAAACCACAGCCCGGCTCAAGGAGACGTAATTAAGAGGAAGGGAGCGCTGGAACAAGAGGGGTTAGGAGCTTCCGGATCGGCGGTCAGAGCAGGCAGAACACTCCGGAACCCAGGGGCGTCGGGACGCTTCCTGGGCAGGGGAGCTTATTGGGAGGGCGGCGGAGGGGGGAGAAGCTGAACGGATCAATCAGCGTTTATGACGCGGCCGCCCTGTGCCGGGCGCCGCGCTAAGGGAGGGATGGAGGCAGCGGAGAGCGGTGAGTCACCGTCCCCGTGTGCTCCAGGGCTTGAAGGCCGGCAGCCAGCGCTGCGAGCGGCAGGGACAACCGCTCTATCCCAAACCACATCCCCTTCCTCCTCGCCCGGCCTCTCAGGCTTAGCCCCGCCCCCAGGTTGTCCTGGCAACCCCCAGGGCGGGGGAGCGTGACCGAGGAGAGCGTCACCTGACCTGGAGATCGGCGAGGGGTCTGCGCAGGCGGGGGGCGGGGCTTAGGGTGGATGACGTAACTCTCCCGCTGACTGACTGCTCGCTTCCCCGACTTCTCCCTTCCCTGAGGATCTGGAAAACCGTTGCTGGGAAAAGCAGTGGAGGCCCGTTGGAGGAGGCGGCGGACGACGCGCAGGTGGGCAGCAGCCTGTAGGGGGGCGGAACGGCAAGGTGAACCCCAGTCCCGCGAGCGGTGGGTGTAGGGGCGAGGATGGGAAGCCGTAGGACTCACCCCTCGGGGCTGTGAACCCCCGGGGCGGGGCGGATCCCCTCCCCCCCAGGAGCCGCCGCCTGCTGATCCGAATGGGCCCCCGCCCGGGGCTCGGGCCTTGGGGGGGCGCGGAAGCCGCCGCCCCCGGGCCGGACCAGGGTGGGGGGAAGGTCGTGGGTTGCGCCCGGAGACCGGGACTGGACGGGCCGCAGACCGCAGGGCACCTCCTCCGGAGCCCCCGTTACCTGCGAGAGGCTCGGGAACGGGAGAGACACCCCAAGGCAAGCGGGCAGCGGGTTTGCCCCCGCCTCTGGTTGGGGCGTCTCGGGTCTGGAGGGGGTGGGGGGCGCAGCCTTGGCTCGGGAGCCCTCCTCCCCGGACGGGAAGGTTACACAAGCCTGCCCTCGCTGCAGAAGCCTCTGCTTCTGGAGAAGGTGGACCGTGCGGAAAGCAGGGAACCCGGAGATCTGGGGCCCCCAACCTGCTTTTCTGACCGGGGGGAAGGGGCCGCGCTTTACTAACAGCTGAGAGTGTTTACGGAAACTGCCTGGTCCTCAGCAGGCGCCTAATAAGTGTTTAGTGAAGGGACTCTTACAACATAGACTTTTCCTTAAGCCTGAATGACAAAGCTTGGACAGGAAATTCCAAGGTTATTTCAAAAGTCTGTGTTTCTGGAGCATATTTTGTGCCAAATTGTAATTTCTGTTAATTTCTGCGGCTGGCCTCTAGTTGAGGGAAAAGAATCCTAGTGACTTATAAAGGGAAAAATTTTAAATGAATGACCACTCATGATAATTATAGGCACTTAATACAGTGTGAGTTGATTTGACTTGTCTTTTTATAGGTTGCAGTTCTGCCTCGAGTGTATTTTATAAAGATTGTGTAGGGCCCTGGGAGCCCTACTCGCTGGTTTTAGGGTTTCCTTTTACACTGTGTGCAGAAGATGTAGAGAAGATCCTAGTTGTCTAGTTTCATTTTTTTCTCATCCTAGCTTGGGAATAAAAATGTAGAAAGATAAAAATTGTTACTTCATAGTTTGTTGGTGGGTAGCTCTACAAGACATTTAAGCTGAGTATTACAAAGTAAGCAGTATAAAAATTTTAAAAAATTCATCAAACTTGTCATAAAAATTATTCAGTAACCATAAAATTTTAACCTAAACTAAATTTTGGCAGTTAACTTCTTGTTTTTTTTTTTTTTTTCCCAAGGTAACTGCTAGGAATGATAGTATACCATACTCCCAACCTGAATGGGAAGAATCTAGTAATAGTAGATAGTTACTGTAGTTAATAAACCATCTCCTTAGAATTGACTTATCCATTAGATTTTTGACAGAATTAGAGGTAGGTGAAATCTACGTTCTTATCCTTTGGCACTATGTAACTATAAGAAAGTCATTTAAGTCATTTCTCTGGGCCTTAGTTTTCCTTATCTGTAAACACAAATAGCTGCCATTTCTCTTGTGATCTAGAGTTTGCAAAGCTCTTTATATTCTCACTAAGGTTTTACTGTTTTGTCCATCTTAAAGAGTATACTTAAGAAAAACATGAATATCAGTTGTGTGCTAAATTGAAGCAAAAGAAATACCCAAAGGGAATATTAATTGAGACATGAAGATATGAACTTACCTCTTGGAACAACAGTCTGAAATGAACAGGACCAGAGATCTTGATCTTGAACTTTAGAGATCATCCTGATACAACCCCTTCATTTTTCAGATGAAACAGATACAGAGAAGTAGGTTAAGTCTCTTGATTTAAAACCAAGATCACTAGTGAGCTGGATGAGAAAACAGATGAGGAAATGGAGAGGAAGTGATTTGCCCTGATCACAGAGCTAGTAACTGCTAGCACTGCAGAGTCTAGCACTATTTCTGCTATACTATATTGTCTTTTCACAGTCTAGTTCAGATATGTGGAACATGGAATTTGTTTTTTAAAAAATTACCTTTGTGGAGCATTAATTCAATTATATGTATATCATAGTTTTCTATTGCCCTTTAGGAAGTATTTATTTTTTTCAAAGTTATAGACAAATGAATAGGAAAATGTATTTTGAGTATGGGAGGAGAACCTTTGGATTTGGGGTCAGAAGACTGTCACATAGTACCTATGTGACTGGGGGCAAGCCAATTAACCTGCCTGTGATTTACTTTCCCACATTTATAAAAGGAAAGGATTGAACTAGATATTTTCTGAGGCTATTTCCAGCATTATGATCCTGTTCCTTCTCATCACTTGTTCCAAGAAGGAAGGTTATTATTCCCTCCTATCCTCCCCCTTTAGTATATCTTTTGTTCCAAGGTCACACAAAGCTTTCATAATGATGTTTTTATTACATGAACATATGCTGACATTTAAGATTTGTTGGATATTTCTGGAAATATTTTTTCTGATGGTTGCTTTGAGGCCAGTGGATCATTTGTTAGGTGTCAGGAGTAGATCAGTTTAATTGTAGGTAAGTAGAGAGAGAAGATCCCAGGAAAGGAGTGGGTCTGTCTTCTCTGCTTGGCATGTTTGTAAAGGTAAAATCTGGTTTAAATGAATATCAGAGGAATCAAAACCTAGAACATAAATATTAAAAATAGCAGTGAGTCGGATAAATGCAAATAGGAAGACGTTACAAAAGGAAAACTATCTGAGGAAGGTCTCTCGGATTGGTAGGTAGGGAGATTCATTTAATTACTTTTAAAATGTATTGAATTTTTTATTGATTCTTTGTGTTCATTTTACCACAGCTGCTTCCCATGAATTCATCCATATATATAGCTCCCCACATGATCATAACATAGAAGCAGTCAAGTAAAACAAACCAATACAATCCCTATGTAGCAGTACTCACCATGGTCTACTACTTCTTCACCATGATGATGAGAGTATGCTTCATCAGTTTCTTGGAATTAAGATTGGACATTGTTTTTCATTTAATTTCAACATTTTTAATGCCTGTTACATGAAAGATACTCTCAGGTGATGGTAATATAGAAATAAATATGAAAAAGATCCTTTAATTGCTGAGTGGAGAAAAGCACACAAAAAACATACAAAGGAAAACATGCAAAGGCCAGGTTCAAGCAAAGTACAATGAAAAATTCATATAAGTAAGGAGAATGGGGGCTGGGTACCAAAGAAATCTTTATGGAGACTACATCATCAAGTTGGACTTAGAAGGAAAGGGAAGAACTTTAATAGATAAATGGATGGGAGAGTCCATTCAAGACATGAAGGGGTACCATGATCAAATACTAATACACATAGAGGATGTAGTGTTGTACTTTTTGCTGAATCATACCGAATAAGGACAGACTTGAGATGTGAAGTAAGCTGAAAAGCAGGTTGGAACAAGAATCTGGAGCGCTTTGAATGCCAAAATCAATAGTTTATACTTTGTATAGTTAATAGGGAGCAATTGAGTTTTTAGTAAAGGAGTCATGTGATCAGATGTTTCTAAGGAAGATTACTTTGTCCATATGAAGGAAGAAACAGAAGCTAGAGTGGAGGCAGGAAGAAGAGTTGAATACATTTTTACAATAGTGTAGGCCTGGACTAGGGTGATTATGCTGACCCTGGAAAGAAGAGGGCCTATGTGAGATATTGTATAGGAGAATATGTAAGTAGCATAGATAAGTGGAATTTCACTGGAAACAGAAGGGAAAAATAAGGAAGCTCATCTGAAAACTAGTAACATAAAGGGAAAAATTACACCAAGCTGGTTTCCCATCTTTGATTCTGCAGACTTCTAGCTTCCAGGAACAATGACCGGAAGCTCAAAGTAAATTTTAGCTGGGAAGTGCCCTCATAGCATAGTAGAGGAAAGACATCTAAGCCAGAGATTCTTTCCCATTAATCTTTAGTCAGAAGGGAGCAAGAAGTCTGAGCCAGAAATTTTCTTGTTATACTTGTATATTATAATTTTTTTGTATTATGATTGTTTGGGCTTCCTGCTTTACCCTTAAGGGCAGATTCAGTTCAGTTCAATAAACATTAAGTGCCTACCCTGTGCCAGGGGTGTATGGGGTGTTCAGGGAAAACTAACACCTCTCTTGTGAGAGCTGCTCATCCACCTTTGGTGTTCCGCTTCACCCAGCTCTCACCTGTGGCTCCAAGAAGCTGTAGAGTGTGTGCCTCAGCCACACCCTACTAAAAAGGTCTCAGTAGATTGGCTAAACCAGGTTAAGAGTAACTGACAGACCTCAGACTCAGGCCTCAGTGAGTTATGGAAAAACCTACCCCCAAGCATGTGAAGACTGCCCCTGTGGAATGGGCAGATGAGAACAATTTATTCCAAGGCCATGAGAACAATTTATTCCAAGGCCATGAAGGCAGCTGATGCAGGTCAAGTGTGGAGCCCTTAGAGCTTGGTCAGATGCTGAAGACATCAAGGTCGTCCACTGCATCCCTATTGCCGGTAGTCCTGACTTTCATCTTGCCCCTGGTCTTCAGTGACCTGAGGAGAGACTAGCCTGATGACTTTGTTTACATCTAGTTAATGTGCAAGGCCAAACATCACTCCAGGATGTCATTGAACCTCTTTGAAGCATGAACAGCATCACATCAAAAACTGTGTCAGGTACTGTGCTAAGCCCTGGGGATACAAAAAGGGAAAAAGGCAGTGTCTGTGCTCAAGGAACTTACAATTTTACAGTCTAATGGGGGAAAAGACTATAAAAGGAAGCTGAAAAAGGGGTGGGGGTTGGGGGGGTGTTCCCTGCCTGGCTGGGAGCTTGTTACTCTGTGGAGTCAAATTAGAGATGTTGATGGAAAATAAAGAGTTACCTGGATAGTTCAGAGACACTGGATTTTATCTTATTAAAATTTGAATCTGCAACACTTAATGTAACCCTGATCAAGTTGCCTAACCTCTGAGTGTCCTTAGGCAGCTCTGTAAGATTAGTTGAAGCCCAAGTGCTCATTTAGGTTCGTAGTGGAAGTGTCTCACCCAGCCCCTTACATTGGTGAGATCAAGGCTTGAACCAAAAAAACCCAACAGAAACAACCAAAAACACCTCCGTAGAAGACATGTAATGATTGTTCTTTGGTTGAGAGAGAAAATGAATGGAAGGAGTAGAGACCACCACAAATTGTAATACGGGCTTTCATTTGAAGGGCACTTGATAGTATACAAATACTATACTATACAAAAAACCAGGTGTTATAGGTAATATGAGTAGAAATAGCTTCATTTTATATATAAGAAAGCTGAGACCTAAAGATGTAAAAGGTATAGCCAATTTGGAATTAGCACCCCTTTTGGCGAGTTTGCTCGCTGCTTTCTCTAATGAGCTTCTATATGAAGCAGTGTCAGTAAACGTTAAATGCCTAGTATGTCCTAGGTTCTGGGGATAGAAAAAGAGACAAATAGGCTCCTTGTCCAGGAGTTCAGAGGCTAATGGGGGAGAGACAGGCAAACAAACAACTATTACCAGTAAGCTATATACAGGATAAACAGAAGATAATTAAGAGAAGGAAGGAATTAGGATTGAGAGGAGTTGGAAAATTTTGGCTTCCTGTAGGGATCTTAGTTGGGACTTAAAGAAAGCCAGGAAGCCAGTAGGTGGAATTACGGAAGGAGAGCTTTACTGGCATGGGAGACAGCCAGAGAAAATACCCAGAGCCGAGAAGATTGAGTGCTTTGTTCTGGGAGCATTGAGGAGAGCACTGTTGCTGGAAGAGTATTGTTGAGGAGAAAGGTGTAAGAAGATTGGAGGAGCTCTATTATGAAGGGCTTTGAAAACCAAACAGGATTTTGTATTTGATCCTAAGAGAGCAAAGGGAGCCACTGTTTTTTTCAAGGAGGGGGCTTACGTGGTCAAAACCATGCTTTAGGGAAATCACTTTAATGACTGGATGGAGGATGGATTAGAATGGGAAGAGTCTTGAGGCAGGCAGAACAACCAGTTTGCTAATGCATTAGTCTAGGCATGAGTTGATGAGGTCCTGTACCAGAGAGAGGTAGCAGTGTTTATGTGAGAGATGTTGCAAAGGTGAATTCAGCCTGCCTTGCAACAGTTTGACTACAAAGGGTGAGAGATAGTGAGGAATCCAGGATGACTCCTAGGTTGTGAGTTTGAGGGATAGAAAGATGGTGTCCTTTATAGTAATTTTTGTGTTTCAGTCATGTTAGTCGTATCTGACTCTTTGTGACATTTGGGGTTTTCTTGGCAGAGATACTGGAGTGGTTTGCTGTTTCCTTCTCCAGCTCATTTTACAGATGAGGAAACTAAGGCAAACTGGGTTAAAGGACTTGCCCAGGATCACAGGGCTAGTAAATGATTTGAACTCAAGAAGATGAGTCTTTCTGATTTTAGGCCTGGCACTGTGCCACTGGGAAGGTGGTAGTGGGGAGGATCTTAGGAGGAAAGATAATGAATTCCGTTTTGAATATATTGAGTTTAAACTTTCTACTGGATGATTGAAAGGCAGTGGGATAGTGAGATTGGAGGTCAACCAATGTATTGGGGCAGGATAGGTAGACTTGATAGCTGGATGGCTCAGTAGATAGAGTAATGGATCTGGAGTCAGGAAGACCTGAGTTCAGATGTGGCCTCAGATGCTGCATGTCTGTGTGGTCTGTGCAAGTCAGCCTGTGTTTGTTTTAATCCACTGGAGAAGGAAGTAGCAAATGGCTCCATTATCTTTACCAAGAAAACTGCAAGTACAGTGTGGATCATGAAAAGAGAGACACACATAAAGGAACGGGTAGATTTCAGGAAGATTGCAATTAAATCCATATGAGCTGATGAGATCACCACGTGAAGTAGTACGGAGGGAGAAGAGGACCAAGACAGAACCCAAAACGATCTGAAAGTTAGCAATTGGTAAGTGTTTGTTAATGATAGTCATTGTTCTAATTAGCTAGTTTACATTGTAGTAGCTTTGGTTGCTGCAGTTTTGACTGCTCTAAGCTTCAACTTTTTTATCTGCAAAGTGGCAATCACAATGGTACTTCATTCACGAAGTAGTATTGCTTAAATTTATTCCTGATTTGTTTTAAGAGTTTAATTCTGTTTTGGACGAATTTGCAGTTTCTTGGAATCTTTCAATGATCTCTCAGAGTCCACAAGATAGTTTTTTAAAGTAAATGTAGGATGCACAGATTTGGAGAATCCACCCCAGATATTCGCACAGACTGTGCCCAACCTGTGGTAGAGCATTCCGAGCTCGGATTGGTCTGATGAGCCACACTGAAATTTCGCTTTATCATGATCTTGTCATTTTTGTCCTCTTTGAGAGCAAAGGACAACAACCAACCAACCAATATTTAGTCAGTCAATAAGAACTTCTCAGACACCTCTTATGTGCCAGATACTTACTGTGCTTTATGATGGAAATAAGACAAAAATGAAAATCTGCTCCCAAGAGCCTTACATCTTAATGGGGAACAAAGCATGCTTACATAAGTATATGCAAAGTGAATATACAGTGTAGTTAAGGGACTAAGTACTAGCAGTTGTGGATCAAGAAAGATTTCTCCTAGAATATGGTGCTCGTGCTGAGACTTGAATAATTAAGTTTATCTTCTTTTATTATATTTATTGGAGATACTTTGGATTTTTGTTTTGATTTTTTTCTGTTTTCTTTGGTTTATTGGCTTGTATGATAGGTTTTTATGTAGGTTTTCTTGATGAAAATTTTAATTTTGGAGCATTCTCCTAATATTCCTTTCCTTTGCCATTCATTGCTGCACAGATCCTGGCCGAGGCTGGGCTGCTGAGTGGCATTTGTCTCCTGTTGTTGGGGAATATCATCTGGCTGGCTAGGGGAGTGAGCCCAGCCCAAGTTTGTGCTTCTTGCTGCTGCAGTCTTCATGCTTTACTATTCCAGTGGCCTGGAGCTCTGGGTGGGCATAGGTTCTATCCCTCACTCCTTTCCTTTTTCCTTGGCAGAAGTAACGTTTACTTGCTTCTTGCTTTTTTGGGGTGGGCGGTGTGACAGTGTTAGAGTGAAGCTGCATGATGCTTTCCTAGAAGTGGAGGCTAGATACATTCTCTGGTGTTATTTATATATGAATTTTTTACCTTGGGTGGGGATGGTAGTGGTAAATAAGAAAGGGAGTATGTCTGTCTTTTTGTGGATTCAGCTGCGTGTATATCAGATAGCGTAAGTCACACAGCTCCTAAGTGTTTGAAGCCAAATTTGAATTCAGGTCCCTCTGACTCCAGGGTCGGTGTTCTATCCACTGTACCACCTAACTGCCCCAATTATTCTCATTTTTATCATTTTTGATTGGGTTTGGATGGCAAGGTATCTTGCTTATCTTTTGTATTCCGTTGATTCTCACAAGTGGATGAAATAATTCCTTTTTGAAATTGAATAAAAGTATTAGATTATAATGTTATCTTCTATGGATCCACTGAACAGATCTTAGAATTCTTCAGTTTTACACAAGATACAACATGTACCCTACCTACTTAGCTTAACTACATGGTTTTGATTTCTTCCATAGGTCTTTTATGAAATTCAGAAAGAAACAGCCTTAGAACAAGTTGCTATCCTGTTTTCCTGTTTAATGTTTTACATAGTATTGGATAGGTTGGCAAAATAACTTTTTTCAATTAAATATGGATTAAATAAATTTGGATGTGATCTCCGTTTCTTATTTTCCCATTTCATGCTGTGTAACCCCCTTGCACCAGGTTTTTATGTTCTTTAATATATTTCCAGGTAATTTGTATTTATATAGGTAATTGTGGCATTTTGATGAAATTATTTTAGTTATTAGAGCGTTAGTGATGAAAGAAATGGCACAGATCCTCTGTCCACTTCACCCGCTTTATTTTGCAGATAAGGAAACTGGTCAAGATTTTGAAATTTACTTGCCTAAGGTCCCAAGAATATGTTGTTGGTGATGATGAGCCTTAGACACATTCCCTTAATCTTTATGGGTCTTAGTCAGTCTCTAAGGTTCCATGTGCAAGTGGTAATATTGTCTATCATTCTGAATCCAGCACAATATGACATAATTGTATGAGTTTGAGAAGGAGTGCAAAAGTTGATTCTGATCTTTGATTTCGTTGGTGTTGGAAATGCCCTCTATCATGCAAGGTAACAACCATAATGCAATTTATAATATTAGAGAAATGTAAGCACTTCTTCCAGGGTCACATAGCCAGAATGTGCTAGAAGCAGAACTTGAACTCAGGTCTTCCTGATACCAATACTGTCTACTTATTATACCACACTGCCTCTCACATTTAAATAGTAGGCCTGTTACAGTACTCAGGTATTCCATGTACTTAGTTTTAGAGAGCAATAGCAACTTGTATTGTTAATTATATGTTCATATTCTTCCACTGTTTTATCTGCTATTGAATGTAACTGTTGTATTAAATATTTTATTGTGGTAACTTTATGAACATGTGACTTTACTTTGTCTTTGTAAAGCAGGACTTTAAAATAATCATAATTGTATGGTTTTTAAAGGCATTTTCGGGTGGATAGGTGATATTTAACTAGCTTTTTTCTTCTCTTTTTAGTAAAGTCCTGCAAAAATGTCTTTGTATCCATCGCTTGAAGACCTGAAAGTAGATAAAGTGATTCAGGTATATTTAAGTATATTTTTCTTTTGCTTTCTTTCTTATTTTTTTTGGAAGGGTGGGAAGTAGAGGATGAAGGGGGGATTACTATAAATATTCTTGATATAAATAAAGAATAAGAATGAATGCTAGAGGAAAAATCCTCTTTCCTCCCATTACTCTGCAGAGCTGTTTAGTTGATTGCTTGGGATACTAATTAAAACATGGTTTCTCTGAACTGATTGTTCTCAAGCAGCTTTTGAAAGTTTGATTCCTCCATTTATAACATTAACTATGGCATGACTTGCATCTATTGGCTCTCTTTTTAAAGGCCACTTATTTGCTCTAATACAATGAAGCTGTTTTCCACTTTACTCTGGGCAGGGTTTTCTATTTTATTCTAGGACACAAAGGGACCTCAGTGGTCATCTAGTCCAACCCTTGCATCAAAAAATTATTTTCAGGATAACATACCTGACATGTGCTAGTCTTCTAGTCTTTGCTTATAGATACACATTGAGACATCCTGTTTCACTTTGGAATAGTTCTAGTTGATAAGAAGTTTTTCCTGATATGAAGCCCATACTGGTTTGCTTATTGTTTCCCCCATTAGATTGTGAGCTTCTTGAAGGTGGGAAACATCTTGCCACTTTTTGCATCCTCAGTACTTTGTACAGTTCCTGGCACACAGTAGGTGCTTAAATTTATTTTTTGTGAGGTAATGCGTTAAGTGACTTGCTCAGGTTCACACAGCTACATAGTCTGAGACTGGATTTGAACTCAGGTTCTCCAGACTCCAAGGCCTGTGCTCTGTCCATTTCACCACTGAAGTTGCCCCATGGTGCGTAAATTTTTATTGATTTATATCTTCATATGTGAAATGGACCCAAGATCCATTACCATTCTGGTTGTCCTAAAATGTGGTTCCCAGAACTGAACACAAAACAGATGTAGTCTGACCGTAGCAGGGTGGAGTGTGACTGTCATCTTCTATTTTCTGAAAGGTATGCCTCTCAGTGCAACCCAATAGCCTAATCACATTTAAAAAAAAATTGGGCTTCATGAAATCTTAGAGACTTTGCTACTACAGACAATTGAATCATGGCTAAATATTTAGTATATACACATTTACGTTGAAGCAATCTCTTTAAAGCTTTGAGACTTTCAGAAATGTGTAATTAATTATTTTAAAGGATATTTTCTTTTGGCCAAATCAGTCAGTCAAGCATTTATTAAGTGGCTACTGTGTGCTCAGACACTGTGCTAAGCACTGAGGATACAAAGAAAGAATATAAAGACAATTCCTTCTATCAAGGAGCTTGCAGTCTAATGGAGGAAATAAAACTCAAATAAGTTATGTGTAGGACAAATTGGAAATAATCAACAAAGTGAGGTGTTGAAGGAAGCCTTCATCACAAGTCCTTCAGAGTTGTCTTGCTAAGGTAGCTAAGTCATTCACAGCTGATCATCTTACAATATTGCTGTTACTTTGTACATAGTTCATTTCACTTTGCATCAGCCCATTCAGGTCTTTCCAGGTTTTTCTGAGAAGACATACTGCAACTTGTTCAACCATTTACCAATTGATGAGCTTCCCTTGATTTCCACTCTTGGCTCCCAGAAAAGGGCTGCTATAAATATTTTTGTACATATAGGTGCTTTCTATTTTTGTTTTTTTATGTCTTTTGGGATACAGACCTAGTAGTGTTATTGCTTGTTCAAATTGCATGCATGGTCTGCATGGTTTTATAGTCCTTTGAACATAGTTGCAAATGAGACCTGCATTTTAGGGTGATTACTTTAGTAGCTGTGTAGAGGGTGAACTGGAGTGGGGTGAGACCTGTGGTGGAGACGCCAACTGATAGGCTGTTAAAGTATTCCGGCATGAAGTGATAAGGGCTTGGAGGGATGAGAGCATTGGTGAGAAGGGTGATAAAGCTAAATCATCAGGTCTTGGCAGCAAATTGGATATAGGGGCTGAAAGAAGGTGAGGAGTCAAGGATGCCAGCACCTAGGTTGTGATCCTGGAGGAGTAGAAGGATGGTGCTACCTGACATGGAAATAGGGAAGTTAGGAGAGGGGAGAATTTTAGGGAAAAATAGTAAGTTCAGCTTTGGGCATATTGGCTCAAGATGTCTATGAGACACTGAGTTACATGATGTGAAATTAGTTGGAAATGTAAGATGAGACTGTTAGATGGCTCAGTGCATAGAGTGATGTGTCTAGAGTCAGGAAGACCTGAGTTCAAATGTGGCTTCAGACACTCAGTAGCTGTGTGATCTTTGGTAAGTCACCTATTCTCTTCTTAATCCACTGGAGAAGGAAATAGCAAACCCGTCCAATGTCTTTGTCAGATAAACCCCACTGGACAGTAGTGACACACTGTCTCCATGGGTTCATGAAGAGTCAGACACTACTGAACAGCAGCAACGTATTAGAAGTTGAGCAGAGAGGTAAGGGCTGGGCAACAGCAATGATCGGTGAATCCATAACAGTTGATGAGATCACATCACCAATGAATAGTATATAGAGAAAAGAGAATAAGGCCCAGAGCGCAGAGCCCTTTGCGGACAATTACCATTAGCAGGCATGAGCTGGATGAAATTGAGAAGGAGCAATCAGATAGATGCTCACTCAGCGCATATACTAAGTGCTGATCAGGTAATGTTCTGTGATAGACTTTGAGAGATACAGAGGCAGACAAGAATACAAATAATTGTACAGAATATGATGTAAGTGAATAACAGTGTAGAGTGATCTGGCAGTTTAAAAAAAAAGGTTAGGTCATTTCTTACTGGGCTTAATTAGTCAAGGCATGTCCAGTCTTCAGGAGAAGACTACCTTTCATTTTTTGATTAAAGTTCAACTACAGCAGTTTTCAGGTTTTCTGTTCTTCATTGAGGCTTATAGTAAGACTACTAATGAAAAAATGCAGTGCAAGTGTAGTAGCTAAGTTTGAGTACTCCTCCTTTGTTGTAAGAAGAGACCACTTCACTTGCCATCTTCTTAACTGACTCTTAGATGCGTAGTTCCATTGCTGTAGGAAACCAGTGTAGAGCATTCAAGATAGGAATTTGTATCTGGATTTGGTGTCTTACTGACAAATATTTGAGTTTAAGATACTCTGTATTTTAGGATTGGATCTTGTAGCAAAAGGATATCCCTGTTTGTATATGACTTTTTAACCTTATCATGAGTTATACATTCTGAGTTTTTTTTAGATAAAATTATTCTTTATATGATTTAACAAAATACTTTTAAGTCTCCTTTCCCATATTCATCTGTTGTATTATTAATAGTCTGTGGTGAACATGCTGTGTGTCTTTTGTTTTTTTCAAAGCTTAACTTAAAGGTCATTTTTACCAGAGAAACTGGCCTCATTTTGTTGTAAAATGGGCTTTAGGTCTCTGTGATTCACAAGGCACAAAATACCTTAAGTCTAACTTCGACAAAAATCTCAAACTATCATTTTGCCCCTTGGCACCTGAAGTATATCCTTTTTGTGACAATCTTGAGGAGAACAGGAGTACTGACTCTACTTTATTCTTTTAGCATAGGAGTGCAAGGTCTCAGTGCACATACAGAGTAGGAGATAAATATTTTTCCCACGAACATAGGCTCCCTGTCACAGAACTAATAGTAGTTATGAGATCTCAGGCCTGGTGTGTTTTTTAAAATCTACTTTGTTGCTCCATGGACTTTAAAATGGAGTTTAAGGATCTTTCACTAAGTGCTGAATTTATTGCAGCATAAATGGATAAGAAGTGGCATATAATGCTTCTAATTATGTACTCAATCTTTTTTTACACTAGACTAGTCTCTTAAACTTTTTTGTTTAGGACTCCAAAATTTGTTTCATTAAAAGTTGTGACTAAGTTATAAGGTAAGTGTACTTACTTTTTTCATGAATTTAGGCTGAAGGAGATTTTCTTTGAAAGATATGTGATAATGCTACTTATGTGCTTAAAAGAAGGCTTTCCTGAAGTTGCTGTAAGACTTTCTTTACTTTGAAGTAATGATTACTATTTAATAACAATTTGTAATGTGCATTTCAATTTTTACTTCCTTCAGGCTCAGGCAGCCTTTTCTGCAAACCCTGCAAATACAGCAGTTTTGTCAGATGCCTCTGCTTCCACTTCTCAAGATGGAAGTAAGTAGCTATAGTTTTAAGTTTTTCTAGAAGTCATAGTAGAATGAAAATTCAGGTTGGAATCGGAAAACTTGAGTTCAGATCCCTGCTCTGAGATTTACTAGCTTTGTGACCATAGGAAAATCTCTTACTAGTTTCCTCATCTGTTAAAGGGTGATCATAAAACTTGAACTTTCTACTTTTCAGGGATGTTGTATGGAAAGTGCTTTGTGTTCTATAGTTTACAGAACTATTGAAATACAGAAACATAAAAACTTTCAGGTTTTTAATTTCTTAATTTTCAGGAAGTTTATTGAAAATAAAATGTCAGCTCATGAAATATTGGTGATGTTAAGAAGAAATATTGAAATTTCACAAGGAGACAAAGTACTTTTATTTCATTTAATAGTGATGTTTTTTGTTGACTTACGAATATGAATTATGACTTAATGAAAATTGAATCATAGCATTTCATCTTGGTGTCATCTGAGCCCGTGGAAGAATGGATCCCCCAAGTATGCCGTTCCTGACTGTAGTCTGTATACTGTGTCATCTGGTGATGGGAGTCCTGAGTGTATTCTGAGGCAGCATGTCCCATTTTTGCTTAGCTCTAATTGTTAAGAAATTTTTCCTTACAATGAGCCAAAATAGGCAATTCCCATTCATTTGTCATAGTCCTGTCAGTCACTTAATCAATTCACATTTATTTGTTAAACACCTGCTGTGTGCCAGGGACTGTGCTAGGCATACAAAAAGAAGGCAAAAGACAATTCTTGCTCTCAAGGAGTTCTAATGGGGGAAGTCACTTGTAAACCGTTCTGTATAAAACAAAATATATACGTGATAAATTGCAGGTAATCTGGGCTCAGGTAAAACACACTGTAATCCCTCTTCCACATTACATTCATTAATTTTTGAAGACAAATTATGTTACAGAATTTTAGCTACGTAAGAACATCCGTCCTACACTAGGTATAGGTCACCTAGTCCACATACTCCAAAAGGAATCTCCCCACCCTTCTGCTCCCACAACATACTTTGACATGTAGTCTTTCAGTCTTTGCTTGTAGTCCTCCAGTAATGGGGAATGCATTTCCTCCAAAAAAGTCCATTCTTCTTTTGAAAGTTCTGTTTTTAGGGAGTTTTTCCCAATGCCAGGCTTAAATTTGCCTCATTGCAAGTTCTAGTCACTGTTTCTTGTTCTGTCCTCTGGGGCCAGAAAGAACAAGTCTAATCCTTCTTCGTCACGGCAGTTCTAATTCAGATTAAACATTCCCTAGTTCCTTAACTAATCCTCATTTAAAATGGTCTCAAGGCCCTTAACCATTCTGGTTGCTCTTCTCTGTACATGCTCCTTTTAGTTTCCTTTTTTTTTTTTTAATATAATTTATTTTCAGTTTTCAACATTTCACTTCCACAAGATTTTGAATTCCGAATTTTCTTCCCATCTCTCCCTTCCCCCACCCCAGGACAGCGTGCACCCCAACCTCCCCTTTGCCCAATTTGCCCTCCTTTCTCCCATTTCCTTCCCCTCTAGTTTCCTGTAAGGCAAGATAGATTTCTATACCCCAATCCCTATACAACTTATTTCCCAGTTGCATGGTAAAACAATTTTTAACATTCCTTTTTAAAACTTGTGAGTTCCACATTCTCTGCTGCGTTTCCTTCCCAGCCACCCTCATTGAGAAAGCAAGCAATTCGATACAGGTTATACATGTGTCGACATGCAAAACACTTCCATAACAGTCAGGTTGCAAAAGACTAACCGCATTTCCTTAGTCCTGTCCTGCCCTCCGTTTGTTCCATTCTCTCCCTTGCCCTCTTCCCCATAGTAGTATTTGCTTCCGATTACCCCTTCTCCCAATGTGTCATCCCTTCTGTTATCCTCTGTACCCTGTCACCTTTCCTCTTGTCTTCCTGTAGGGTGACACAGATTTCCAATTGAGTATGGATTATTCCCTCCTTAAGGCAAATCTGGTTAGAGAGTGAGGCTCACTTACTCCCTCTCATCTCCCCCCTCTTCCCCTCCATCTTGCCTCTTTCATATGAGATGATTTACTACATTCCACTTCTCCCTTTCTCTTTCTCCCAGTACATTCCTCTCAACACTTAATTTTTTAGGTATCTTCCCTTCAATCTAGGCCACCCTGTGCCCTCTGCCTGTGTACACACACACACACACACACGCATATATACATATACACACATACATATAGATACATATTCTCCCTAATTTCCCTAATACAGAGAAAGGTCTCATGAGTTACAAATATCATCTTTCCTTGTAGAAATGTAAGCAGTTCAACTTTTAATGAGTTCCTTACGCCTTTTCTTTCCTGTTTACCTTTTTATGTTTCTCTTGATTCTTGTATTTGAAAGCCATATTTTCTATTCACCTATAGTGTTTTCAACAAGAATGTTTGGAAATCCTCTCTTTCATTGAAGTTCCATTTTTCTCTCTGAAGTATTATACTTAGTTTTGCTGAGTATGTGATTCTTGGTTTTAATCCTAGCTCCTTTGATCTCTGGAATATCATAGTCCAAGCCCTCCAGTCCTTTAGTGTAGAAGCTGCTAAATCCTGTGTTATCCTGATTTGTGTTTCCACAGTTTCTTTCTGGCTGCTTATAATACTTTCTTCTTGGCCTGGGAACTCTGGAATTCAGCTACAATATTCCTTGGGGTTTTCTTTTGGGATCTGTTTCAGGAGGTAATCTCTGCATTCTTTCCTTTTCTGTTTTACCCTGTGGCTCTAGAACATCAGGGCAATTTTCCTTGATAATTTCTTGAAAGATGATGTCTAGGGTCTTTTTGATCAGGGTTTTCAGGTAGACCAGTAATTTTGAAATTACCTCTCCTAGATCTGTTTTCCAGGTCAGTTGTTTTTCTGATGAGATATTTCTCATTGTCTTCTATTTTTTCATTCTTTTGGTTTTGTTTTATATTTTTCTTGATTTCTTATAAAGTCATTAGCTTCCGTTTGCTCCATTCTAATTTTTAAGAAATTATTTTCTTCAGTGAACTTTTGGAACTCCTTTTCTATTTGTCCAGATTTGCTTTTTATGGCATTCTTCTCCTCATTGGCTTTTTGGACTTCTTTTGCCATTTGGGTTAGTGTACTTTTAAAAATGTTATTTTCTTCAGCATTTTTTGGGGTTTCCTTTAGCAAGCTATTGACTTGTTTTTCATGACTTTTCTTGCATCACTCTTATTTCTTTTCCCAATTTTTTCTCTACTCCTCTTACTTGATTTTCAGAGTCCTTTTGGGACTCTTCCATGGCCTGAGACCATTTCATTTTTCTTGGAGGCTTTGGATGTAGGAGCCTTGACCTTGCTGTTTTCCTCCAGTTGTATGCTTTGATCTTCCTCATTGTAAGAAAATACCACTTCACCAAGAAAGTAGCCTTCTATAGTATTTATTGTTTTCCCCTTTTTGGTCATTTTCCCAGCCAGTTACTTGACTTTCAAGCTCTTTGTTAGTGGAGGGTGTGTTGCCCCAAGTTTCAGGTTTTTTGTGCCATTATTTTCAGAGGTGTCTATAGAGACCTGTAACTTCTCAGTTCCTCCGAAGTAGTATAATCAAAGGAGAGGTATTTATTCCTTTCCTGCCCTGCACTCTGGTCTGTGAGCAGGATTCCTTCTCCACAGCCACCACTGGCTCTGCCATGCCAGCACTCCTCACCTCAGGACTCCCACTGAGGACTGAGACCCAATCAGCTGCTCGATTCCCCCACTATCTATAGGCCAAGGACTCCAGAGGCAACCACCACTGCTGCAGTGGGCTGGGCATGAATATGGGTGTGGGCCGGGGCCAGACTACGTTCCTCTCTCATCCAGGTGAGAGAGCTTTCCCACTGACCTTTGAAATTCTTTGGCATTTGTGGGTTGAGAAGTTTGGAAACAGCTGTCAGTGATTCAGTGCCCTGATGCCTGCTAAGTCCTGCGTGCCTGCGCTGGGCTGCACTCCACTCTGAGCCTGGTGCAATAGACCCTTCCTGTCAGCCTTCCAGATTATCTTGGTCTGGAAATTTGTTTTACTCTGTCATTTTGTGGCTTCTGCTGCTCTAAAATTTGTTTAAAGTAATTTTTTACAGGTATTTTGAGGGGTTTGGGGGAAGAGCTCAGGCAGGACCCTGCATCTACTACTCCTCCATCTTGGCTCCACTCATTAATTGCATTCCTAAAAGGTAGTGCTTATACCTGAACATGAACTCCAGTTTTGATCTGATCATGGCAGAGTAGTATAGTGGAACAAACTTTTTCTTGGAAACTCTCACCTAAATATCACATTGGCTTTTTTTCTGCTCTGTGTGCTGCTGACTCATTGAGTTTAGTCTGTTAAAAAACCCCAAATCTTTTTTAATCTGATACCTAGTCATGCCTCCTCCATTCTCTTATTGTGATCTTGGTTATTTTAACCCATGTATTAAATATCATCTTATTAGATTTAGCCCACTATCCTAACTTGTTATCTTTTTGGATCTTTAGTTTGTCGTACAGCGTTGGCTGTCCCTCCCAGCTTTTGTCATCTGCAAATTTGATGGAATTTTCTCTGCTTTTTGAAATAACACATGACAAAGCTCAAAGCCTTTTAGAATACACCACTGCAAACTTCCTGCCGAACTGACATCAAACTTGTAACTAATTTTTAAGTTCAGCCATTTAACCAGTTCTGAATCTGTCTCATTGTATCTTCTAATCCAGATATATCAAACTCATACCTGTATAACTCCAAGTACATCTGGAACCATATTAAATTGTAATTGGGGAAATGTTTAACAAAAGTAAAAGTACAGTACAGATCTACATTGGTGGAGGGAGTTTCCATAAAGTGAGTTTCTCACAAGAGTGGAAGCATAAATCTTGACCAGCAGATTGATTTAGTAAATACAAAAGCCGTTAATCATAGGAAGTAAGGTTGTGAGATACTTTGGTAAATATCAGGGAGAAACCCTTTCTACTCTTAGCTCTGGAGCAATAGTGCTATTTCTTTCATTTGCTATAGCATACATCTCATCCCCTTATCTTTTGTGTTGGTTTTTTCCCCCAAATGTGAGTTACTCTTATTAAAAACTCCTGTCTCTGACACTATATGCAAGGAAACATAAGGAAGCTGCCTTAACAAATGACTGCTTTGTCTTTCCTGTTTGAAGTTGAACATTATTGAATACAGTAGAAGCTTATAATATTGATTTTATCATAAAGTGTGAGTTCTGTTTCTGTAGTTTTCTACTTTAAGTTTACTTAATTTCTTTTTCTTAGGTCTTTATCCTAAACTCTATCCTGAACTCTCTCAGTACATGGGCCTAAGTTTAAATGAAGAAGAAATACGTACCAACATGGCCTTGGTTCCTGGAGCAACATCTCAGGGGGTATGTAAAGTGGAAGTAGATTAGAATTCAGTAAATTGTACTTAGCATATTGTTAATAAATAATTGTACTGTTATGTAATTAATGTATACACATTATCTCTTTGATAGTTTTAGAATCTATGGTATTATTAGAGCTGAACTGGGAACTCAGGTCCAAAGGAAGTAACAAGATTTAGGATTGAATCTGTCTGTCATTTGATTCATAATTAGTGCACTAATTTCCATATTACTTTCCAATTTTAATTTATTACAATTTAGTGTTTGCATATAATCACTGTAAAATTTCTGTGTTTTATAGTATTTAGAGGAAAAGTCCATTTGAACAATTTTGGAAAATTAACTTTATTTCTATAAAATGCTATGTCTTGTTATATATAACATTGCTTCATTTTGTATAATTCTTTTTACATATTCCCCTAACCCTCTCCACATATTTCAGTGTCTAGGAGACTAATGACCTTATGATCTTGCCTGAGTTGAATTTGTGTAATTCTCTCCTTGTTAGGCTGTCTGTTAGGCAGAAGAGCCCTGCCTAATAAAAATGTCCATGTACATAGGTAGACTAGAATCATTCATTTAACTGTTATAGGTCAGATGTTTGAGAAATTTAATCTCCTAATATCTTATGCAGATTTCTAAGAGGTAAGAAAAATGCAAGATCCTTCCATCAAGCAGACAACAAACTTGCTTTCACCTTAAATCTTTTACTCTTGATCTTGCCATCACTGACAAATATATCTCCTCCCTGTTCAAGAGCTCTGAAATTCCCTTATTTGATCATATTATGTTGGCTTTCCACTTCTCCTGTTTCTCATCCTATACCAAGCCCTACTCTTTATCCACACTGTGACTTCCATTTTCTCTAAGGCCAACTCAGATCATACTTCCTGCATGAAGCCTTCACTGATTACTTGCCAATATGACCTTCTTCTGACTTCACATAGCATTTTTATCATGTCTGTTTTGCATTTGTTATATAACACAATCTTACATAGTATTGCATATTTATGTTTTACTTATCTTCCCAAGAGAATGTAAGTTCCATCAGGGTGGAGATTGTTTCTGGTTTAAATTTTGTGTAACTCTTAATGTCCACCATGGTGTTCTGCACAGAAGTGCTTAATAAATGTTTGTTGAATTGAAAAATGAGTAGCTGAGCTGCTGCTTTCATTATAGAATCAATCATTTTTATAATCAGTTTTTCACGCAGTGATTTTATTACCCTTCTGTAAAAAAAATAGCAAGGAGTGTGGTCTTCTGTAGGTATAACACGTTGTTATTTTGGGATAGACAATGAGCCCACTTTTCTTCTCTTACATATGATTATAGGCTATAGGGATCTAATAACAGAAATATGCAAAGAGGATATTGAAAAAATTGAAGCTTTAGCAGTTTTTCTTGTACACAAGCCTTTATATTTTTTAACTTGTGTATCTGGTTTGCATAACCCATCAGTTTCACCAAGCGATATTGGAGGTAGATTGGCTACATGCGTAAAATAAAAAAAGCACAAAGGAAATAACTACGAGAAAGATAGACACTAAAATGCTAGAGATGGAGGGGATAATTATGGGAACAAGGCCTCACTATGAGAAAGGTTTATTTAGTTTTTATTAAGAGACAAGTTATTTTAGTAGAAAAAGCTGTCTAAGAATGCTGTCTTTAAGAGTGTATGCAAATGACTATAAATTTTTGATTTAAATATGTATAAAAAAGCTTTTCTAAATATAATAACATTATCTATACTTTTAGCAGCAATTGGTGGCCAGGCCTTCTGCTGTGAATTATATGGTGGCTCCTATAACTGGTAATGATGTTGGAATTCGAAGGGCAGAAATTAAACAAGGAATCCGGGAAGTCATTTTGTGTAAAGATCAACAGGGAAAAATTGGCCTTCGACTTAAGTCAGTAGACAATGTGAGTATTTGGGGGTTTTTTTATCTTCTTTAGAGGTATAGATTCTCCCATACTTATTTTTCTGCCTCATTGTGACATGGAGGTTGTCAGTTGAGAGGGTGATGGGAGGTTTGAGGAGGGGTGAAAAGGTTTGGAAGAGTCACAGTAGTAAGTCTGATAGTTAACTAGGAAGGTGTAAAAGGATTGTCTAGCTACGATGAGGGCCCATTTGAGCTTCATGTAATATAAATTGGTAGAGGACCCAGTCCATGTGGTTGAATGATTGTCTCTACTTTTGTTCAGTAGCCTGTATGTAGGAACAAAAGCAGTGGATGTTGGTAGTGATCCAAGTCTGAGGCTTGTCACGTCACAGGCAGTGACACAGAGAACAGAGTAGTGTAGAGCTGAACTGGTTCACCAAGGACTCCATCTGGGGAAAGGAGAATACACCTAGTTCAAGGGAGAGTGTACCTTGTTCAGGGATAATGGCCTAGAAGGGAAATGGCAAATGAGGGCCTGAGGGTGGGAGGTCAGGGAATTGATAAACAGGGTTTGCTATAAGAAGACAGAGGGAAAGGTCAAATGCCAGTAGGTTATGGTCAGAATTTCAGAGTTCATGAACATGGAATATAATCAGTTAGTGGGTGATGGTATGTCCATTTTTGTGGCTGAGTGGAGTAGGTCATGGAACATGAGTAAGTTGAGGAACTGGGAGGGCAGAGTGTTTGAGGGTACCCCTAGTATGACAGCAGAGAGAAGAGACTGTGAGCCCTATACTGAATTTACTGAGGAAGGAAGGGGAGTGTCCTGGAGGTCCATAGACAACTGCTACCCAAATTTTGATTGAGTGGTAGATAGGGATTGAGTGAACTTCAAAGGAAAATAGGTTACGGAGTGATAGATTCGGGGAGAACTTGGAAATGGCAGTGAGGGGAAAGGAGTCTTTGAATCTTCCCCACCTTGACCAGTGAGTGAGGGAAAATGAGTGAAAGAGTAGCCAGTGCTGAAAATAGTGGCCTGGGAGGCTGTATCATCAGGAGGGAGTCAGATCTCCATGACAGCTATAATAAGGAATGAAGGAGTAAGGAAATTGAAATTGAACAAGTTTTGCATGAACAAAATTCATGCAACCTAGAATAATAAGGAAAGCAGCAATGAGTGGGGGAATGGGGCAGGTATCTTTATATCAAATAATTCTGATGAAGGTCTAATTTCTAAGATATGTAGAGATAACTAAAATAAATAGCAAATACTAGAAGCCAATCCCTAAGAGTTGTTATCAAAGAGTATTGAAAATTTTCCTTTCTCTTCCCTTTTCCCATTCCTCTTCCCTTCCCAGGATGGAAGTGCAACAGCCACTCATTGCCCCATCCCAGTATTAATTGATATAGAAAGTGCTCTGGTTTTCCAATTTGGGCCAGTTTACTTCTTCTTAGGCAGTCTGGTGATCCTCTGTTCCTGGAGGCTCATCGTACTGGTGTCAAACTTAGGGTGGACACATAATCTGCTCTACTGTAACTCAGAATTCCTGAATCAAGGAAGCCAGCCAGTCTCAGCTTTCCCAAATGACATGCAAACAATTTATACCTATGTATAAAAATGCTTCAGATAAACAAACAAGTGTTAAATCCCTGAAGTTTTACCTCATACCAAACAAATTGGCAAAGTTTTGGAACAGTTATGGAAAGATGAGCACATTAATGCACTGTTTGGTGGAGCTATGAATTGGTCTAACCATTCTGAAAGCCATGTTAGAATCATGATAAAATTAAAATGTTCATATTCAGACAACACATTTAGCATTATTTGGTGTTGTGTGTTTATTTCTGGCCATGTATCTCAAATTGTGGTTGCAGGCCACAGTAGAGGTAGGTATAGGGAGTGGACCTGTGATTTCAGTTATATAGGGAATCTTGAGGTAAGAAAATGCTATACAAGAGCAGGATGGCACTTTTTCTGCAATTAGAAAGCAAGCTTATGTAAAACAGAGGTGGGATTTGAACCAGACCTTCTAGGGTGGCAAAGCAGTTCTGGAATAGGAGAAAAACTATGGATTTGGGAGTCAGAAACCCTGGATTTGAATCCTGGGTAAGTACCTCAATAGGTAATCTTGGGCAAAGTCCTTAATCCCTTTGAATCTTGGTTTTCTCAGATAGAATGGAGTACTAAAGTACTTGGTACTGTAGGTCTTAAAGGGCTACATAAATGTCAGTTACTGTTCAGTTTTGAGGATCCAGGATTTCATTGGTATTTGTTTTTCTTTTACTGTCCCACAACACCTTAGTAGACAGTCTTCGTGACTTTCTTGCCTGAAAAAAGTCATCACTTAAAACTAAACTCAGGTTCCATACCTCCACTGATTCTTGGAGAATACATATGCACGTGCGCACACACACAGACATATACTTTTGTAGACTTTTATTGTTACTTATTTGATCTTGGTGAGAAAGAATTGGATTACACTCTCTGGGCAGCAACTGGGAAAGCGACTTTAGCTCATTTTTGAATTCTTTGTAACCCTAATCTTACTTGATTAGGTATATTTTGAGAGGGAGATGAATGCATAGCTACATATCTCAGATTTAAGATTCTAAGCCCTAAATTGCAAAGGAAATTGCCAAATTTGAGTTGAATTGTTCTTTTTTCCTTTTTAAATAAAGAAAATGAACACACAGAGGGTTAATACTTGTTCGGTCCACAAAATATATCCTTTCACCCTCAGAAAAACTTGAATTTATATTAACTTCTCTTCCCCCCAGTATTGTTGGAATCTGTAGACAGAAGTTCAGAGCATGATCAAGTCATACTTTGAGAGGAAGGGTCTTATAGCCTAGTTCTCAGAATTCTCCTGCTGGTTTTTTACCCTGGAATTACTTTTAAGTTTTTTTCTTTTCTAAGAATAATTCGCCATATTTGTTTACAAAGTATTTCTAACCTTTCTTTTTCACACATTTAGGGTGTATTTGTTCAGCTAGTCCAGGCCAATTCTCCAGCATCTCTGGTTGGTCTGAGATTTGGGGACCAAGTTCTTCAAATTAATGGTGAAAATTGTGCAGGGTGGAGCTCTGATAAAGCTCATAAAGTTCTCAAACAGGCTTTTGGAGAGAAGATTACCATGACTATTCGGGACAGGTAAGGTAGTAGAAATCAGTGTGTTAAAAATACACATTTAAGTGCTAAATAGGTGCACATTCTTTCCCCTAGCCTCAGGATTTTGTGTGCATAACTTCATTTGAACAATTACTGTCATTATTTGGCTCTAGTTTAGTGAATTTCTTGCAAAATTTCCCACTAGTTTTCCATTTTATTTTACTTTTTCTCTTAATGGTATTGTTCTGCTAAATCTGTGCTGCTGCTAAATAAAAAAATGGTAGGTAGAACAAAATCCATTTTCAATATGTGGCACATAGCAATTTTGTATAATGTAATAATGGAAAAAGAAGGGGAGGTATAAGAAAGAAAGAAATATTTAATGACAGGAACTGTGCCTAGTGCTTCACATCAGTTAACACATTTGATTGTCACAACAACCCTGTGAGAGGTAGGTCTTGTTATTATTCCCATTTAACAGCTGGGGTTACTGAAGCAGAAGGAGGTCACACAGCTACGAAATGTCTGAGGTCGGATCTGAACTTAGGCATTCTGATTTCAGGCCTGGCACTATATCTTAGTGCCTCTTCAGTGCCATTTTCACTTTTGACCTAGACAGAATTTAAAGATGTAACTATAGTAAAACTGTTAATGGGATCTAGTTGGAAGTTATGGTCATTCTGGATTTTTTTTTTTTTTGGAGAATTAGAGTTTTTTACTTTGACATACACATAACTCAAAACTGGATGACTTTTGCATGCAGGGGTCATTATGGCATCTATTTTCAGTCAGCCAGTCAGTAAGCATTTATTACACACCTGCTATGTGCCAGGCACTACACTAAATACAGATACAAGAAGAGACAAAAGACAGCCCCAGCCCTCAGTGAGCTGGGGGAGACAACATACAATCAAATATATGCAAAGCAAGCTATACACAAGATAAAGAGGAGATAATTATAATAAAAGGCACTGGAATTAGGAGGAATTGGGGAAGGTTTCCTGTAGATGGTGGAATTTTAGCTGGAAATTGAAAGAAGCCAGGATGTGGAATGGAGGAGAGAGCATTCTAGGCTTGAGGGGACAGCCAGTGAAAGTGGCTAGAAATTGGGGGAGTGTGAGGAGAATGTAAGGTGTAAGAAAGTTGGAAAGGGGTGTGTGTGTGCGTGTGTGTGTGTGTGTGTCTGTCTGTCTGTCTGTCTGTCTGTAGGGCTCTGAATGCCAAACAGAAGATTTTATATTTGATTCTTGAAGAGAGAGCCACTGGAGTTGGGGGAGGCGCCGGGGGCAGGTGCTGTGACATAGTTGGACCTGTCTTTTAGGAGAATCACTTTGGTTGGTGGCTTAATGGAAGATGGACTGGGAGGAAAAAACTTGTGGCAGGCACATCAGCCAACATGTGAGAAGGTGAAGGCCCATTCCAGGGTAGTGGCAAGGTCAGAAAGAAGGGCTCGTATTTGAGAGATACTGCAAAAATAAAATTAACAGGCCTTGGCAACAGATTGAATATGGATATGGGAAAGGAAGGAGGAGAGACAGTGAAGAATCAGGGTTAACACATCTAGGTTGTGAGCCTGGTGATCAGGTGGATGATGGGACCTTTAGTAATAGTAGGGAAGTTTGGAAAGGGGGGGGAGGGTTTGGTGTGAAATATCCATGTCCAGTTTTGGACATGTTGAGTATGAGTTGCCTATAGGACATCCAGTTCAAGATAGCTGAAAGGCAGTTGGAGATTTGAGATCGGAGGGCAGCAGTGGGGTTGGAGCAGGATAGTACACTTGAAAATCATCAGCATAGAGAGTAATTGAATCCTTGGTAGCTGATGAGATCACCAAGACAAATAATGGAGAAGAGAGTCCAGGAAAGAACCCTGAGAGAGAGCAGAGGAAAGCAGGAAGGAGCAGAAGGAGCAGTCAGAGAGCAGGGACTTTGCCAATATGCTTTTCTCCCTCAGAGTGCATAAAACGTGCTCTGAACAAAAGTACCGACTCTCTTAATAAAGTGATCCTTGTTTAGAACTTTAGTAGTTCTTGAGAAAAATTAGTACTAAAGGTAGTAAAGGGGGAAGACATTAAGTGTCTGCTGTGTGCCAGGCATTGTCCTAAATACTTTACAGATATTTCATTTCATCCTCACAGTAACCCTGGGAGGCAGATGCTGTTCCCATTTTACAGCTGAGAAAACAAGTGACTTGGGCAGGGTCACAGCTACTAAGTTGTCTATGACTGGATTTTAATCGAGCTATTCCAGACTCCAGGCCCAACATCTACCGTGTCAGCTAGCTGCCTCTGTTCTTACAGTGGTGTCCTTTTTAAATGTCTCTGTTAGAGCCAGCATCCTTAGTGAAACTGTCGAAAGTAGCTGTTAAATTGAACGCATTTAGAATATTAAAAGTTGATTGTTCATTTTAGTATTATATTTTTAGATATTTAATAGGCAATGCCACTGTAGCCCAGAAATTTGTCTCAAGATTAAATATATAGTAATTTTTCCCCTGAAAATGTTTTCACAGACCATTTGAACGAACTATTACCATGCATAAGGATAGTACGGGACATGTTGGATTCATTTTTAAAAATGGAAAGATAACCTCTATAGTGAAAGACAGTTCTGCCGCAAGAAATGGCCTTCTTACTGAGCACAACATTTGTGAAATCAATGGTCAGAATGTAATTGGCCTGAAGGTAATGTGATATATACCTTTTCTTTACTAGTTTTTATCTTACAGATTTTAAATTTTATTACTTCTGAATGAATAGCTTTAATACTGGTAAAATTTTGTAGTTTAGATACCATATATTTTTTGGTTTTATTTTCTCAGAAATCCTGTATCAGGCCATTAATTGGTTTTATAATTTTTACTCTTCATGTTATATAGGAAATTTATATAAGCAATGATTGTTGAATGATTGTTAACAGTGATAGTTAACTTTGAAAAGCTAAGTTTAAATTTAGAAACTCTAAAGTTTCTAGTCTTTGGTGTATGTTAAAATGTATAAATGTCTTAGAAGAGGGGCTTTGGTAATAATAATCTTAATAGCTTTGTCAAACGCAACCAAATTGTGATCTTGTTGTTTTTAAAAAAATGAACTCTCAACTCTGTGATTCTGTATAAATCAGTCTACTAAGAATAAAATGTAAAGGATCAGATACTATATTATCAAAATTAATTCACTTTAACAAACATTACTAAGCATATACATATAAGACCCTCTGCCAGGTTCAGGGAATACTGATGAAAATTGACATTGGAGCCTCAGATTTTTAAAGGATATGTCATTCCCATGAAGAGAAGGAAGACAAGTTTGTAGCCAATTGTGATTTCAATTCAATTGAGCCTTAATTCAGTTTATTTCCTTTTGTATTACTTTAATAGGACTCTCAAGTTGCAGACATACTTTCAACATCTGGGACTGTAGTTACCATTACAATCATGCCTGCTTTCATCTTTGAACACATAATCAAAAGGCAAGTAGTATATTCTTCAACTTAAATTTTTTTTATAGTTCTTATAAATTAATTCAAGTAATATGTTGTAATTTCATGCATTTTAAGGGTCAGCATTGATCCTAGTTACAGTAGCTGTTAATCAGATCTCCTCTTATTCTCTTTAAGAAATCAGTTAAGGTGGGGTTATCTAGATAAGAATTGTTTTTGTTGCCTTCCTTTTCCTTTATCATTCTCTTCATCCCAATCCCCCATTAGATATAGCTAGGCTGTGGCCATATTATATATGCTCTTGAAGAGCTAAGCAATTAAAAGCTGAATTTGGTTTGAAGTTTGGCTTGGAGGGAACGGAAATGCTGACTGCCTTGTGGACAGCCATGGAGAAAGAAGGTTGAGCAAAGGAAGGTGTTAAAAGGAGGCTTTGCTTATTTCCGTGGCTCCTGGGCAGTGTGAAATTTGCTCTTGCATCCTGGACGTGGTTGGTGATAAGGGACGCTGGCTCTGATGTAAGGAATAGACCCTTCACTTGTAGCTTTGGGGATGAGTGAAGTGCTAGGAGAGCTGAACTAACTCTCTCAAGAAATTGTGTGCAGTGCCATGGGAAAGGGGGTGGGGGGATGGTCAGGAGTGGGGAGAAACAACGGGGAAATTCTGTGGGATCAGAGCCCATTCAGCATCCAAAAATAGCTTCAAAGTATTGGTTGCCCTGTTTTTCCCCGACAGTTCTGTCTTTGTGACTTCTAACTCTTAATTTTGGGATCACTTTATTTTAAAAAAGTGATGTTATGTTAGGAGTATTAAAAACTGCTTTTGAAGACAAGTTCTATAAAAAAAGTACTTTAGTAAGTTTTACTAACTGCTGTACTGACTGTTGATAGTTAATTGCCAAGATTGGATCTGTTTTTTTCCCTTTTTATAACAAGTATGTACAAACAACAAACAAATTCAGGTCTTGTGGAAGGAAAAACCTTACGTTGTTTTTAGGACTGTGTTGAGTAGGGTCACATTTCTATTATATTTCTTGAAATTGCAGAGAAAAATAGTACTCAGGAGCAGGCAAGGCAGCCAGGTGGCTCAATGGATTATTGAGTGCTGGGTCTGAAATTAGTTCAAATGGGACTTCAGACACTGACAAGCTGTGTCACCCTGGGCTAGTCATTTAACATCTGATTGAATATGACAGACAAATATAAATTTCTTAACAAATTGTTTTTTTCCACTGTAGGGAAGTTTGAGGCTTTCATTTCTTAGCTTCTACAGTAAAAAGTTAGTCTTTACCTTGTGACTTAGGCGTTAGGAATTAAATTACAAGTCTTTGGGTGCTTTGAAATGTATATATAATATGTATCACTCTTACAGGATGGCATCAAGTGTTATGAAAAATCTAATGGATCATGCTATCCCAGAAGTTTAAAATTCAAGCAAGTGTATCTTTCACATAATGGAAACTCTGCTGAACTTGGGCAGTTTACTCAGCATCTTCTGTATTAGACACATAAACCTTTCTGGGAGCCAAGAAGCATATGCTGCATGAGAGCCTTTGTATCGTATTATGGCTGGGAATATTACTGTTTGACACAGTGTTGTGTTCAAACTGTAAATTGTATTTGTAGCCTTATACTGGTTTTACAGATGTGAACCTTTCAAGAGTTTTGACTTTCATGGCATCAAGTTTCCAGTCGTTAAACTACTCTTTCTATAAGCCATTATGGTTAAGATAACTAATACAGATTTTTTAAAATGTTATAATCAGGTACCTGTATTTTAGATATTCTAGAAAGTAATATTGTTCCTCCTACTTTTCCTCTGGTGTAGTATTTTTAATGCTTTGCTATTGTACTGCTAGAATAACTATTCTGCTAGTTCCAATTTTGTTTACAAAAATGCAATTAAGCAATCTTGGTTTCATTCCACATGAGCATTACGAATGGCAAAATGTAGAATTGCACAAAATTGTGATATTATCTTTAATAATGTATAACTAATGCTTCAATTGTCGCCTTAACCATGTTAAAGGAAAGTTCTGAAATAAAAATCAAATAAATTGATTAACTCTTAACATGCCTCATTCACTACTGTCTTAAAATTCATTACATATCTGTGTAGTAGTACTTAGGCCATTTCAGTTTAATTGTGAAATAGTATATTTATTGGGCTATGTCTTAGGTGAATTAGTTTCTCCCTTTCATATACTTTTGCATTTGATGATAGTATTGCAGTGTAGTTAATCTTGGGTGACTAAATTCAGCTACAGAGGGCAATCCCAAATATTTTCAGATTTTACTGGTTTTTATTAAGTGAACTAACTTTTTATACATTCTGGTACAAATAGTACTTTTGTGGCAATGAGTTATTTAGAGAATCAATACTTTTTTAATAGCTTGGCTTCTGGAAATCATTTACTTTCACTTTAACCTTTGAAGTAGTGAACAAAAAGTTCAAAATATTTGAGGGCAGGGAAAAGAACTTCATTCATCTTTTCATATTGTATTCTCAGAATTACACACTGAAGCCACTTCTGAAGCCTAATCACCAAGGAAACTATTAGGAAAGTGTTGAGTTGTGCTCCCCACCCTTAATAAATGAATGAATTTAAGAGAAGAATTTAGTTTGAATATAGCTTCTGAACTTAAGAAAAAAATATTTTCCAGCATTTCCTTGCTCCCATTAAAAAAAAGACAAGTTAGAATCTGTGTACTTTTAACCTTTTAGTAGAAAACTTATATTATCTATTGAAGCAGCATGATGCTTTATAGTTTTTTATTAAAAAAAACACTGGACTTGGAAGCAGCATTCAGGTCTAAGTGTCTTAACTCCTATTGCTACCTGTGGGAACAGGAGCAAAAGCCTCTCTGAGCTTATTTCCTCATCTGCACTGGAGACAGTATTTGTATTGACTGTCTCAAAAGGCTTTTAGGAGCAAAGTGCTTTACAAACTCTAAACAAATACTCAATTTAAGATGGAAACTTAATACTGCCTATGGAAAGCTTTCTAATAGAAAAGTCATTTTAATTGACTTGAACATGTGTACAGGTAATCAAATAGCCATAAGATTGCTGCTGTCAGTTCTCTAGCAATGAACCACAATCTATAATAGCTTATGTTTAACACTTTAAGGTTTGCAAAGCACTTTGATCCTGAAAATGACCCTATCCATTTTATAGAAAAGAAAAGTTGAAAAGTTGTGTGACTTGCCCAGTCACAAAGCATACCTGAGGTTGAGGAATCTGGCACTGTATCTACTATAACATACAAAGTGTAAAAGTTAAAAGACCAAAATTAAGAAAAGTAGAAATTTCAGTTACCAAGCTAGCAGTCTTAAGGGTTGTTTTTCTTTTGAAGGTCCAAAAAAATTATGATATGACTAAGATTCTCAGATCTATCCCTCCTGCCCCAAACTCTCTGCTGACCTCCAATCTCACATCTCCAACTGTCTTTTAGACATCTTGAACTAGATGTTCAGTAGATATCTTAAAATCACTATGTCCAAAATATAATTCTTTTCTCCAAACTCCCCCACCCTCCCACCTTCCCTTTTAGCGTAGAGGGCAACACCAACCTACCAGTTCCCTCAGGCTCTCGATGTAGGAGTTATCCTGAATTCCTCATTATCTCTCACCTCACAAATCCAATCTGTTGCCAGGTCTATTGATTTCACTTTTGCAACATCTCTTGAATGTGCCCCCTTCTCTAATATTGCCACTCCTCCTGTGCAGGCCCTTATAACTTCATGCCTGGACCACCATAATAGTCTGCTGGTGAGTTTGCTTGCCTCAAGTCTTTCTACTTCAACCCATCCTCCATTTTTAGCCACTAAAGTGATTTCCCTAAAATACAAGCCTCATCACATCTCTTCCCCTTCCTGCTCCCCCACATCTTAATAAACTCCAGTGGCTTCCTATTGCTTCCAGAAGCAAATAGAGTATGCTTCTTGGCATTCAAAGCCATTCACAACCTAGCTTCCTTCTACCCTTACAATCTTCTCACATATTCCCCAACATGTACTCTGATTTGAGTGACACTGGTCTCTTTGCTGTTCCACAAATAAGACACTTGACTCCAGGCATTTTCTCTGGCTGTCCCCATGCCTGGAACAACTGGTTTCCTTTAAATTCCAACTAAAATCTTACCTCCAATAGGAAGCATTCCTCAGCCCTTCCTAATTCCAGTACCTTTCCTCTATTACCTTTTATTTACTCTGTACATAGCTTGCTTTGTACATTCACATTTTTTAGTTAACTCCTTTTTTTCCTCATTGGAATTCTCAATTTTATATCTGATGGATTACTAGTCTTTCTGGGATAACTTCCTTTATATAATTTTAGGGATGTTATGACAAGATAGCTAATATTTATACAATACTTTTAAAGGTTGCAAAGCATTTCACATGTATTATTTATTACAACTGAAACAGATGCTATTATTTTTACCATTTTATAGGGAGGAAAAGCTATGTTTGAGAAAGATTAAGTGACTTATACAGTGTCACACAGCTACTAGGCATCTGAGGCAAGATCAGGTGTTCCTGATTCTAAGTCTATCCACTATGTACCTAGCTTCCTTCTATAAGCATAACTAGAGGTCACAATCCAATTTTCTCATTTTTAGAGGTGGAGAACTTGTTCAAAAAGGTTCAGGATTTGCCCAAAGTTCCTTTCTCCCTTTACTCAACCTTCTGGAGTCTAGTTTTACCAAAATCTAAGACACATGTCAAACAGTATCTGACTGTTTACTCCCTGTTTTAATGGCTTTTTTTTTCAGTCAATAAACATTTATTAAGCATGTACTATGTGCCAGGCATTGTACTAAGTGCTGGGGATACAAAAAAAAAGTCAGACAAAGCTTGCTCTTGGAGTTCACCATCTAATTGGAAGGTAAGGGGATGGGGATAACAAACAAACACATACAAAGTATATATAAAGGACAGACAGTAGATAGCAGAAGTCACTAGAATTAAGGAGGACTGGGAAAGACTTCCTGTAGAAGGTGAGATTTTAGTTGGGATTTGAGGGAAACCAGGAGGTGGGGAGGATGGAGAACATTCCAGGCCTGGAGGACAGTCAGAGAAAGTACCCAGAACCAAGAGATGGAGCGTCACATTCATGGAACAGCAAGGTCAGTGTCTTAAGCATCTGTTTTTGTCTCTGCAGTGGGGTGGAGGCCTTTGGATATGCACAACTAGCTCCATTATCTGATGTGTATTGGGCACAGCTGAGGAGCACTTATACTGGGTGTGGCCTGGGGAGCCTGGACACCCAGTTCCCAGTCTGGGTCCCAAAATTGACCACTCTGCGTGTGGGGGCCCAGCCTGGGGGACCTGAGTAGAGGCCTGCTGGACAGTGCTGATAACTGGGAGATGAAGCACTGGGGTCTGGAAAAAGACTTAGGAAAAAAGCTGGTCCACCTTGGGGCAGGCTCAATGGGGACCACGATGCTGGGATTGTAGAAGGTGGCCTGGTTACGTGACTGGAAGACTGTGGTCACCTGAGGGATGGCAAGCAGGAAGTAATTGATGGGTTGGGGAAAGATAAGGTCATTTATGTTGTTGGAGGACAGATATGTTGCATATACTGGTTGGTGAGGGTGGCTGTCCGCTCTTCTTTGCATTGGGCCACAGAGGGGCTTAGTGTTGACAATCCTTACATTCATCTCCATCATGGATTTTGTAGCCTCTTCTGAGGAAGAAAAACACAAAGCCGAACTCCTTGCTGTGGCCATCTTCTGTTATCAGCAACGAAGGACGAGCATAAGATAGAAAATGCTAGTAGATGGATGGCATGTGCTACCAAGCCCTCCTACACCATTCCAGAAGAAGGATAAGGTGGAGGTAGAAGGGAAAGAGAAAGGATAATGGCCCAACTTAGGAAATTAGAGATTATATGATAGCCTGCCCTAACCAGTATACTTACTTGCCCAAGCAAATATTGTCCTTCAACAAGGGGCTAAATGTCACAGGATTACGGTAGGAAGTCATCTATCTCAGTGATACTATATATATATATATATATATATATATATATAGTCATTCAATGACTCTTTATACACAAGAAAACCAGTCAACGTTCCCACACTGTTTCTGACTAAAACTAGCACAATTTAATTTCCTACCTACCTTATTTTTTCCAGACATGACACTGAATGAACTTTTGTTGCTCCAGAAAATTACTTGCATGTTACTTGTTTCAGTCATGTCTGACTCCGCACGACCCCATTTGGGATTTTCTTGGCAGAAATACAAGAGTGGCTTGCCATTTCCTTCTCCAACTCTTTTTACAGATGAGGAAACTGAAGCAAACAGGGTTAAGTGACTTGCCCAAGGTCACATCGCTATTAAGTGTCTGAGGCCGAATTTGAACTTAGATCTTCCAAAACTTTAAGGCTGGTCCTCTATCCACTGAGTCACATAACTGCCCCTCCAGAAAATTATACATCTCCTGAAAGGATGGCTTACTACCACTAAGAGTATTTTTAAAAGGGAAAGAAGTATGGGTCCCAAAGACAGTTCCTAAAGTGTTTTATGCAGTGGTAGTGCTGGAATAAAAATATAGCTTTTTTGTAAAGTCAATAAAACTTCATATAAAAGTCTTTGCATCAAGTTTAAATTTGTATACTAAATGATTGCAAACAGGTTCTTTCTTTACAGGAAAATAACTTTAATGTCATCATAGAAAAGATAAGACAAGCATTTAAGTTGAGAAGATAGGCACGAAAATACAAACCATTCCTATAAATAGTAAACTTACTGTATTTTAATTAAGATTATGTTTATGGGTCTCCAGGTTCTTACTTAAGAGTCTGGGTAGAGCAGGTTTACTTACATGGAATAGCCACTTTAAAACAAAAGTAGCAATGTTGGTAGGATAATGGGACTCGGACGTAGCAGAGAACACATATTTCATAGAAAACTCTAAACTGGGTAGTATTTTCTGGGCACTGTGCGCTAAATCATGTTGTCTCATAGCTACCATCCTGGTCAGCTTTAATGGCTGATGCTTAGTGGAGCTTTTGACCACTGAGAAGATTACCAGTCTTCCCTTTAAATAGTAATTGTAACTTTTTCTCCCTAACAATACCATATGTAAGTTAAACTGTGGCCTTTATCCACCTTAAATGATGGTAATTAATGGCTTTTAATGAAGTCACCATGATTTAGAAAGTTATTTTAAAACTACATAAACTTTCTATTTGGTTGAACTTCCAACTGCTATCATTGCACATTCACCAGTCCATTTAAAAAGTTTCTTTTAAAAATACATCAGCTCTGAAGAGAGTTCAGTTTGAAATTTAAATGAAGAAAAGGCACTTTTAATATTGCAGCTTCCAAAACATGATTTGTCTGTCTTCCCCTCCTGTAATAATACTGCTGCACTGTTCATTCATCCATATACTTGTCACAGCACCTGGGAAGAGAATGAAATTTTTTCTTTTCATCATATAGAAATAGTTAATCCCTAAAATGCTAAGAAAATTGTGCTCAACTAAAGTACAGTGAATAAATTTCATTCCTTGTTAAATATGATTTACACTGTACCTTATTCAATAGGTAAATTCTTTATACAGATTTTAAGAGCTGAGTATCTTTCACTCTAAAGCAGTTTTCGGCTTTCAGAGTTGAAAGAAATAAAATGAGAAATTTTTTTCTACCCCCTTTTCATAGTTAAAAAAAAAAAAAAGGTAGTATGACAACCACAGACATACATATGTCTCTCTCTCTCTCTCTCTCTCTCTCTCTCCCCCTCCTTCCCCCCAAACTGTGATCCATACTGACTCTGAGCCTCTAGCCAAATCTCTTTACCTCTGGTTGCCCTAGGTAACTCTAAAACTGTCAGTTACAAAAAAGGTGTTGATCTGCAGTGGTGAAAGGAGTTTTTCTTATCTGGGAGTCCCATAAGTCTATCTCCTTCGCCCCAAGTCAGTCTAAATGCTGAGTGGACACACCTATATCTTCTGATATTTACCTTATGTTTCCTTCTAATGAATATTAAAGAAATGTAGCTAGTAGCTAGATAATTAATTGATCTATAAGATAAATTACTAACAATTCTATAAGATAATTAAAGGGGCTCTTTGTAGAATCTGACACTGACAACACATAAAACATGTATGGACTGTTAAAACATTATGTATAAATTTAGAACATTTCCTCTGGGCTGGTCTGTTCCTCCAAATTGGGTAAGGGAGGAGGAGTGAAATCCCCTTCTCCCCCACCCACCTGCCCTCTATAAAGCATAGCCTGACTGCTGTGCCTGGGGCTTAAGTAGGGAGAGCAGTGCAAAACTGTCTAACTTTTGCCCATCCAAAGAGGTAGTTCCCTTTAATTCCTTCAGAGAAGAGTTCACACATCATAAAATAATCAAAGTATAGAAACACTTTTGCAGCTAGTTTATATCCCAGGATTAGTTCTAGTGGAGGTAGGGTGCTGATTAAAGGTCAACTTTCTATTCTTTTAATAGCAAGTATAGAATGATAATAATAATGGTTCAGCAGTTGCACAGTGCTTTCGGGTTTGCAAACTGCTTTATGAACATCATTCCATTTCATCCTCACAACAACCGTAGGAGGGAGGTGCTGCTAGCAGCTCCATCTCACAGAGGCAAACACAAGTTAAATGAATTGCCCAGGGTCACACATCTACTGCCAGATCTGAAGTCAGGCCTTCCTGACTATCCAGTATGGCGCTTAGTTGTCTTACCAAGCTCCCTCCCTCTCCCCGCTCCCTCCCTCTCCCCACCCCCCACCCCCAAGAAGGAAACACAAGGTATGTAACTATAAAGATAGTATCCTTTGATAAGACAATAACACCTTTCTCTATGTGAGTTATAAGGAACATAAGGAGTTAAAAGGATTGACTGAGCAAGCAAACCAGCTACACCCCTGAGGCCTTTAAATAACTCCTTTGGGGAATTTCAAGATGATTCATTCATTGTTCATGAGAAACACACTGGTAGGGATCTGTGAGCTATAAATAATGGGAGCATATCCACAGGTTTAGTCCTAGAACAGTCCCAAGAACAGCAGCCACCCTCTGCAGAAGCAGCCCACACATAGGACTACACTCAGATTAGATTTATTCACTTTCAAAATGGGCATTAGTTCAGTGCAAACATTCATAAAGTGACATTTCAAATGATTATGAAAAACAAAGTAGGCTTTTCACCTCTGCCTGAAGAATACATACTCATTTTCTTGAGGCAGGGTGAGATCCAAGTATCTCATGAGGTCAAATACACAGAATATTACAGAGAGGAGTTACCTGTATGGCCCTGGATTCTCTCACTAACTCTTGCTTCAATAAGGTCCCAAACTAGCAGTTCACCAGACTGACTTCCAGCTAATACACAATTTCCATCCCAAAGAAAGCACCTGCAAAAATTAATTTGAAACAATGAATTTCGAAGTAAGGAGCAGAATACACAGTACTCCAAATTAAAAATTTAACAATATAGCTTCATCACAAGACTCTCAAGGAAACATACCTCTGTGGATGCTCTGAAGTCAAAGATGAGATAAGCATTCCTGTCTGTACATCAATCACCTTAAGACAACCATCTTCTCCTGTGCTGAGAACATGGCGACTATCTAAAGTGACATTTTTAGGAGGCAACATCATTAGTTTTTTCTTTAAATCCATTTTAAATTATTCTAAGGAATTTACTGCTAAATCCAACTGCATTTTCTCTACAGAGGATAACACGGCCTGCTTTTTATCCCCTTTAACATTTAATCTCCCCTTGGAGGAATCTTTCGATTCCTAAGTTTCCTTTCTTCTTCCAGAATTACTTATCGGCAGAAAAGCTTAGACTTTTATCTCCGGTTCTCTATCTATGTCAGAAAACTAGCCTGATCTTGTGGCTTCAGCTACTAGTTATACATTAATGACTGCTAATTCATTACCTCTGGTCCCGTTTTCTTGCCCTAGTTCTAGTTTCATCGTTTCAACTGCTTATGGCATTTTCACTTTAAGGTGATAGTGGAATAACTCAGTGTGTACAAGACTGAGCTCATCCCCCAAGACCCTTCTCAGTTTTGGTCAATGGCATCATCATTCCCTTAACATGACCTTTGATTCCTTCTCTTTCATCAGCTCCATCCAGTCAACGCCAAGTGCTTTGAATTTGTTAGAATGTTTCCTATGTCTGCTCTCCTTATGCGCTCATTATCAATCACATCTCACACATTTAGCACTGCAGTTCTCCATACTCCAGCGCAGCCTGCAGAATGTTTTCACACTAAACTTTTAAAGACATCACATTTCCTCTGCACAAAACCCTTCCATATTTGCCCTTTCCCTTCTGTATCTAATCGAAAACCTTTTGCCCAACTTTTGGAAGCCCTTTAGAATGTGGTCCTGCCCTACCTACTTCCCTACTGTTTATCAATACTGCAGTCTCTTCTTTAGTTCCAATGGATCCCCGGCCGGCCTATAAACAATGCCACACTCATGGCCTCCTCCTCGCCTATTCATCAATCAGCCAACCAAATTAACAAGCATTTATTAAGCGCCTACTATGAGGCAGGTATCGTGTTAATTCCTGGGGATGGAAAGACAAACATGATATAGTCCCTGGCCTCACAGAGTTTATGTTCTACTGGAGGAAATGGCATATGCATGTCTAATGCATACACAAAATAAATAGGGTAATTCCCTAAAGAAGCAGGGCAGAGCTACTGGAAGTGGGGGTAGGGAGGTGGTGGCTGAGCTATAAGCATTCTAAGAGGCACAGGTGAGGGAAAGTACATTCTAGATAAAGGGTACAGCTTATGAAAAGCTGTAAAGGGAGGTAGGGGAGGTAATGTTTTGTGTGAGAAAAACGTGTCTGTTCAGACCAAAGAATATGTGATGGAAAGCATCATCTAATGAATCTGAAATATTGCACTGTAGGTAGGAGTCATTTGGGAAGGGTTTTAAATGCCAGTATCTGTTTGATACCTGACATAACAGGAAGCCAGTGAAATTTAATGATCAGAACTGTGTTTTAGGAATTATCATTTTGGCAGATGCTTGGAAAATGGATTAGAGACAGGAAAGACTTGAGGCAGGGAGACATGGAGATATGCATTACTTAAGAAGAAACATGGTGAAGGGCTGAACTATGGTAATGATCACGCAAGTGGACAGAAGAATAAAGATATATGAGAGATGTTGAGGAGATAGAACTCACAAGATTTGGCATTTGTGGGATAAGTGAAAGTATAGAACTGAGAATGACTTCTGGATTGTCAAACTGCTGACTGGAAGCGTAGTGGTGCTCTTGGCAGAAATAGGGAAATCCAAAAGAGGGACTGGTTTTGGGTAAAAGATAAATTCTAACCTGGATATGGAGAGGTTAAGAAGATATGAGACACTGGGTCTGAAATGTCTATGAGGTAGTCAGCGACATGAATCTGAGGCTTCAAAGAAAGAATATGATTGGCTATTCAGTTGAGGAGTTATGTTAGAAATAACATATTAACTTGTAAATTCATGAAGTCACTGACAGACTATGTAGAGAGAAGCCATGCTACTCTGACCTGGATTGTTTTTCTCTCCAGATATCCAGTTTCCTAAATGAAATGTTCCTGACATGGATATTCCTCTCTTGTCAACTCCCATAACCTCTATATGGCAATATACATTATAAACTGTCTTGTCCTGTGCATTAATTACCTATGATATATTGGCTCTCTCTTCTTAATTAGATTCTAAGTTCCTCAGAAGACAGGACTCCTGTTTCAGACACATACTAGCTATGTGACCGTAAACAAGTCTATTAACCCTTTTTGAGCCTCAGTTTCCTCAACTATAAAATGGTATATGAAAATATAGTCAGAGAACTGTTGTGAAGATAATCTAAGATAATCCATGTAAAGTATTCTGCAAACTTTAAGAACTATATAAATGTAAGCTATTATCATTAACCTTATCTATATTCACCCTAGCACTTAGTATTCTGCTGAGTACACAGAAAATGTTTAATAAATACCTGTTGGGAAAGTTTTTTCTCAAGCTTGATAAGGCTAGGAATCTAAACATAGGTACATAAAATATAGTGCTTAGTCTTAAAGATCAAAAAAATTGAATTTACTAAGCTTCTTACTATATGTGCACATATAATACACATATTACTACAAGTAATATGTGTGTTATTATAAGGTAAGACCCTAGGTAGCCAGTGAAGGATTACAAAAGGAAAAAATGGTGGGTGACCATTCAGTATGGATTCATACATAACTTACAAAGTATTCTTTGGGCAATGTGAAAAGCAAGGGGATAATATATCTGACACAGCTTCCCACATAGACTAATACTTTATCTTATTTTGATCCAAGAGTAAGTGGGGTGTGTGATTTGTCAGGGGCCAGTGGGGTGAGAGATGGAGGAAAGGGGTTTCCAAACTGTATAATGGCATCCAAAGACAGCAAAAAGATACATACCAGGACTAAAAGCAGCATTATATACAGTTCCTGAGTGACATGCTATCTGATGTAACATAGTGGCAGTAGAAAGGTCCCAAATATTAACAATGCCTTCTTTGGTACCCGACACTAGGAGTGTACTTGCAGAATTTAAACTGATTGTATCTACCTAGGAAAGGAAGTACACTCATGAGCATCTCACACAGAAACAAATAAGCATAACTATATTTCATTATGGAGCTGATTCAAACATTTAATTCTAATGTTAGTCACTCAACTTTGTGCTACTGTCCATATTTTTTTTCCTCCTTGTATGGTTAGCATAGATGTTTCGTAAGACCATCCTTTCAGAGGAAATTATTATTTCTATTTCTTAAAAATTAGAGATTAAGTTCTTTGTAGGCTGACAGAGAGGAATTGTTGCTGGGATAAATGTGCTATTTTCTCAAAAACAAACTTGAACTCATATTATTCTCAGAAAAATAAATCTGTAGGAAAACCATAGCAGTTGCCAAATTGTCTGAAATACAGCTAACTCCTCATAAAGACAGATTATGCAGAACACTTCTCACTTGACAGAACAGGCAAATTATCAGGAATCAGTTTATAACGTTTTAACAACTGTAACCATTTAGAGTATATACCATTCAGTAGACATTTGTTGACCAAAAAAACCCCAATACAGGTAGATGTAAATAAACATCAAGATACATACATACATATGTATATTTATAATAGAGAGGCAGTATAACACAGTAAAAGGAATACCAGTTTAGAAATGAGGAGATCTGGGTTCTAGACCTGTCTCCTTCCCCTTTCCACACACACACACACACACACACACACTAGCATGTCAATAGGCAAGTAAGTCTCAGTTTCCTCAGAGGCAGCTAGGTGGTACTAATGGATAAAGCATCAGGTCTGGAGTCATGGAAACCTCAGTTCAAATCCAATCTCAGACACATACTGGCTGTGTGACCCTGGACACGTCATTTCACTATTTGCCTCAGTTTCCTCATCTGTAAAATGAGCTCGAGAAAGAAATGGCAAACTCTTTCAGTATCTTTCCAAGAAAACCTCAAATGGGGTGGGTTGCAGCAAGTTGGATACGATTGAAATAACTAAACCACAACTCACTTTCCTCATCTATACAATGAGAGAGGTGGATGAAATGATCTCTGTAGTCTCTTCTAGCGCTAACACTCCATAGGCTATCAAAGGCAGATAAAACATTTGTTCTCTAAGTAGTTCGTTCAAGTGTCCAAAAGCTCTATGCTGACTCAACAATTAACACCTTAAATTTCTTCTCTATCCTCTGCTGGATGAATGATAGAAAGCAGAGAAATACGCAAAAAGTATGCAGAGCAGGAGAGACAAAGAGGTCATGAACCAGGGATATTTTTAAAAGGCAGTTCACTGTCACATGAAATAGCACAAAATCAGAATTTTAAAAGTGTGTGTGTGTGTGTGAGACAGAGAAAGAGAGAGAGAGTGAGAGACAGAAAGAGAATGCCATTCTTGTCCACACTCACACTGACATCATGTTCCAGCTCCGCCAGCAGTTCAAAGTGATGTTTTTTGGTTCCTGTCATCTCCAAAGGAACACAGGACCACACCTAGGATGTAAGCATATTTTTAAGTATTCACTAAAGGCACCATTATTATTTCTAGCTCTAGCTGGACTAGATGATCTCTGAGGTCTTTCCAATTCTAAAAGCATATGCATTCCACAACTTATTGCTGGTGCTAGATGTCTTAATTAAATACAGCAATCATAGTATTTTTTTATGATTGCATACGATAAGAAAATCAAGGAGGCAATACTGTATTAGATGTTCTGAAACATCACTGCATAGTTGGTTAAAAAAAAAAGTCAACAGTAAGTAAACATTTAAAAAATATTAAGACGATAATCAGTAGCATTATAGTAGGCATTATTCATAATGTTCCAAAAGTTTTCATTTATACACACACATGTATTTACCAACCTTCACTGTAGAATCCCAAGATGCAGAATAGAGCCTGTTGTTATGCCAAGAGATTTTACTAACAGCATCATCATGTCCCATTAGCGTGTCCTGCCGTCTTCCAAATGCTATGGAATAAAAATAGCTTAAGAGAAAAGATAATGAGTGTTATTAAAATATCATTTCAGACTGATTTCATGGCTCCTTTAAATACACACTCAAGAAACATTACATTGTTAAATTTGGAATCACTAAGTGATTTACACAGCTGACTAGTTATAGACCACTTACTCCTGACCTGATAGACCCTCTACCTTTAAAATATGAATTAAAAATGTAAAGATCAGGTGGCTATTTCATTTGGACTCAAGCTTCTGTGTAACTAGACAGTATTTAGATTTAATTTTGTGTATTGCTCACTTATTTTCTAATAGCATTATCTCAGTGTTTTTCTATTATGTCCTATTTGTACATTTTAAAAAGAAGGTGACATTGTTGTTTCTCTAAAATGAGGGAGGAAAGAGTCCCCTCAATTTCAATCTGCATCCTTCTAAACCCCCATAATATCTTCAGTGCAGTTGGCAATATTGTGTATTAAAGCAAAATGCAATGAATGATACTCACACGTTATTATCCCATGAAGAACTTATGACAGTGTTATCGCCTGGTAAAACTAAACAAGATGATAAAGCCTGAAATTTGTTTTAAAAAAAGATGTAACTTTAGTGATTTACAGATTATTCATAATGTTTTAAAACATGGAGGTACAATCTCATAATGAGGCTTTGTTTTTCCTTTTGGAAAAAAAAAAGGCTACCCATATTCTGTGTTCCACATTATTTGCAGTGGTTACTTAACTATTAATTATCCTTTGAATTACCTGTCTTCTTGACTAGCTAATCCCATTTCTCTTTACTGATCTCTACTGACCTCCACTGCTCCCCTTCTCACGAGGTTAAGTAAGAAAACACAAACACAACAGATATCTAGGTATCGTATCAACTTCCAAAGGTACCAGCATATGAGAATCTATTTTATAGAGAAGCCATTTGGTCTGACAGTTTCAGAAAAGGATGTACAAATTACAAGAGTTCTAGTTGAGAAGTTATTTCAACAAGAACCAACTTAGGACAGCTGGGCAGCTAGAAGAACCACACAACTAATGGTACCCTGCCTCTCTAGTCAAAGAGCTTCCTTAGATAATAAAGGAATCAACAACTCCAAAATTTCTGATGAGACAGAGGACTACACAGTCTTATCTGCACTGCCATTACCTCCTAAGATTTCTTTACCATCTGTCCTATCTATGTCCCACAATCCCTCAGCACCACCATCAACTACACAAGCAAATATGGACCTCTGGGTCTTCCCATTTATTCTATTGTGATGAATTTATTCTGGGCCTTGCCATCTGCCCTAGAGTTGAACCTTGTTTTTATGTACTGTCTCCCCCAATTAGAGTGTGAGCTCCTTAAGAACAAGTACTTTCTAGCTTTTTCTACTTACACCCTCAAAATATAGTCCAGTGTATGGCACATAGTAAGTACTTAATTGTTGCTTTTTCATTCATTCATTCACTCACTTTTTGGTAGTATTAGAAAGGAAAAAAACTGAAAGAGCTTCAAAATGGACTACTTTAATAACCTAGCCCAACACACAAGATGAATTTCTGCTGGGACATAAGAAGGAGAAATTAAATTAATATCAAATCACCATAGATGATCAAATTACTAACTGTACACTGGTACCCATCAAAACTCAATTAAAATAAAAAAAAATTAACTCACCATATTTGAAAATGATATACTCCTTTGGAGTGTTCTGGATTCTTTTGAAAACATCTTCAAAGTAGAATCTAATGCAATTATTGAGAAATGTATGAGAAATAAATTTCTGAAAAAATTAATTTTAGTTTTTTAAAAAATTACTTGTAAAAACAATTAACAATTTGTTTTTAAAAATTTTGAGTTTCAAATTCTCTTCCTCCTTTCTTCCCTTCCCTTTCCTTTTTCCTCACTGAGAAGGCAAGCAATTTGACTATAAAGTCATGCAAAACATGTTTCTATGTTAATCATGTTGTGAAGGAAGAAAAATAAAAGAAACAGTATGTTTCAATATGTGTTCAGACTCTAACAGTTCTGAGAAAGAACTTTCTGTCAATTAAAGTTACATACTAATGGAACAGGCTACCTCTTAAAGGAATTAAAGTTTCTGTCCGCTGAAATGCTTCTTTGGACAGAGGCAGGGTGACTATCTATCATAGATGTTGTAGGGGATTCTTGTACTGGGTAGGAGGGTGGCCTAAATCAATCTGTAAGGGGTTGCAAATGGAAAAAGTTTAAGAAGAGCTGATCTAAATGAGGTCCTCATCAACTCTACAATTCTATGATTTATCATTCTCTGCCAAGGAAAGCATTTACAGGATCAAACTGAAATAGTCTACTATTTTTCTCATATTTCAACATAATCAAATTAAAAATCTGCAAATAACCTAAGAGAAGTGAGTTTAAAGGCATAAAGTAAGCTTTTAAAATATGTTTAACTTATACTATGTTAAATATTCCACCTGAGACATAAAAAAAAACCTTGAAAAATAGTTTAGCAACATTTATGGACCTTACAATTATGCTTTGGCAATCATGGGAAGGAACCCCAATTAATGGCACCACTAATTTCCTGAAGGAGAATAATTCAGAGGCACATTACTTTAGCTTCTAACTTATTTGCTTATCAGCAACTTTAAAATGTTAGTCACATCAATTAAAATAATTTTTTTTAATACCACCACTTCTCTGACCTTTTGGCACATGTAGTATTTGAGACTTACACGTAAACATGCAACACAATAAAAGCTGTGAAAAAATGGTAGTCTTAACTTTGATTTTTTGTTCTGCATGCTACGACTTAAATGGAACTATAAGGGAAATAACAATACTGAAAATCCTTGAAAGCATTTACCTGCTTTTATAATGTGGGTAGTTGTCTGACACTAACTTAAGAAAACAAAAAAATAAAATGTACTGAAAATACACCAACAGGGAATTCTTTCCAAGAAACTATCGTCAGTCTCTTATTTATCTCCTACCTTGAATCCCTAATTATGGCCTGGAACACACGGCCTTGCCATGCTGCAAAGATGGGTCTGGCAGTGGACCACACAGCTGCTATCTATAGAGAAGTGTACTAATTTCAGAGCAGCTCAGTACCAATGCTTGCCACAGGCTGAGAAATTTTGCACTCACAGGAACTCTCAAAGCCCATATACAAAGTTAAAAAGCAGCTGCAAACTGTCTTGGTGGAGGGAGTATCCATCCACATCAATGAAATTATAGATCATGGAGAGACTGAAGAAAATAGAAACCCTTACTGTGCTTTACAACCACTTTGGAGTGGCTGAGAGTTAAGGAAATGGACTATAAGTCCTCCACCACTGGGTCCAGATCCCATTTAAGAGGCACTCCAACCATGCTTTCAACATGGTTAATTTTAGAATTCAAACCACAGTCCTTTGGTCCTTTTTAGGAATATGCCATGTTATATTTATTAATTAATGAAATGTAACAAAGTAAACAGAGAGGGACTAGGGCAAATGAAACTATAATTTTCTTTCTATAACTACCCATCCAGAAGGTAATATTCTTAGGATCAAAAATTTCTACTGTGTAATAGAGGTGATAATGCAAAAGATGAATATAGGAGTTAACCTAATATGTGATTTTTCCTGGGCTTTCCCCTGTGGCAAGATTTATCTATCAGGGCTCCCCATTACATGGGCCTGGCCAGCTTTTCTTCAAGTCCTATCCCACACAGGCTAAGCTAATTTAAAGGGTACTGAAAATGACCTTAAGACTCTTTGCTCCCTGAGGTTTCTGAACAAAATTCCAGCAGTATACCAATACTAGCACAGGATGACTATGTTTTTTAAATATCCTGCTGCTGTCATGACTAAATGAATGTTCTTTTGGTCATTGTTAGATGGATAAGTACATTATTTTTGTTTCGGTCTTGAATCTGAGCTTACCAGATAGACCCGTGACCAATGCTAGACTGCTATACCTCCCCATATTCAAACACATTCAACAATGAAAATAATAACTGAATGTTCAGGTTGTATTAGGAATGTGGATTCTTTAAAAGAAATGAATATACAGTAGAAATAAAAATTTTCAAATTTTTGTATATCTGAAAAATCAAAAAGCACCATCATACTCAGTTAATTCAAGAGTCTGGAGCAAGGAATGTCAAGATTTACAAGATCATACAAAGATTAAAGAAGAATCTTAAACCAACTGTGTCAGACTAGCCCTGCAAAAGATACAATGCCCTATTTAAAGACGCTTTTAACAGTATAAAGACTGGGATCATAGCAAAACACAAATGAACATCCTGGCAAAATATCATTGCTTCCTTCTCTCATAAGAACAGCCTTTGTATAACTTGGGAGACTAAAGCAGCCTAGTGAAGAATCAGAGTGATAACTTCTTTTGACTGGCTTTATAACTACATCTGTCCTCTCTGAGAATTTGCTTTTGAACAGCTTTTTTGTACATAAAAGGGATGAAAAATCGTGAATGATAAAATACTGTGCTAAAAAAATATCTAGTGCAGTATACTGGCTTACTTGATGATGTTTGATAGAAAAGTATAAGTTTTTGGATTAATGGAAAAGAAATAAAGCTTAACAGGACAGAAGGCCAAACAATAGGTTGCTTAATTAAAAGCATCCCTTTTAAAATGAACTTTTCAGAAACCTAAAAAAGGAACAGATAAAATACTAAAAATCAAGTAAGATACCAGGGGAAATAGAGGTATTCACATGTACATATTTTCTTATTTCAGTCCATCTTAGAGATGGTAAAATTATTATGTAATCTTTTTAAAAAAATGTACCAATCAACTAGCTATTTCAGAGTATTTTAGTAATCTTTTAAGGTATGACAGTATGAATGATAATGATGATAGATGGACAGCAATCTCTTTAGACAATTTCCAATTTCATTCCTGAAAGCCTTCCATTCCTCCTGGATTGACTCTGATTCTGGTAGAGAGGGAATGCTCCAGAAGATATCCCAATAAATTAAGAAATTAAATGGGACAGATGAAAAGGCATTAGTACTGGGGTTGGAGAATCTGGATTCAACTTTCACCTTGACTTGTTCCCTGGGTTATCTTGGGCAATTCATTTTCTCTGGGTCTCAGTATCCTGGACTTCTGAGGCCTGAGGTCCCTTCTGCTTCTAGCTCTATGAATCTATAACTGTTTCAAGTTAACTTTTTCTATATTGTAAACTGCCCAAAGAAACTAAAAAAAAAAAAGAAATCTAAGTTAATTAGAAAGACAAAGAATATGTAGGAATTTCTTCTTGTCAGTTGAACTCATGTCTATGGCAAAGCAGCACAGAATATAGTCCTCTGAGACTTATGACCTCTGCTCTCTGGTTTCTTCCCTGTGTAAAGGAGTCTGAGTTAGGAAAACTGAATTTCAGGTTTGGTCATGTTGTTGGGATTCCCCTCTCAGTTTTTACATCATGAAACGAACCTTGAGATGTTGTGAAGACTGAAGACCCATTAAGAGAGACTGCTATTCCAGTAATTGCCCTGTTTAAAAACAATTTTATAGATCAGTTATTATCCACATTTGTAAGGGATTTACCCTGTCCTCTGAGTCCCACTCCCCTGTGTCCTTTTGGTGCCTCCCTACCCTTCCTCTCCTTTCTGCGTTCCCAACTCTTCTGTCCTAGGCAAATTTACCAACTGTTGCTCAATTTTCCTATGTCAGCTTACAGCCTTTTGCTCTACAAGTATGTGAAGGCTAGAAAACATTTCTCTTCCAAGTCACCTAGCTGGCTTCATTCAAACAATCATTCACACAATTTCTACTTTCTCCATATTTTTCCGAAGTGGGAAGTGGCAGATTTCTTCTACCCCACTGACGTGAAAACAGTAAGCATGTGAATTTGACACTAGACTTGCCCCACTCCGGCAGAACATTCTGTGCTTAAGATAACATTGTTTAAGCATGGCCATTCTCCTCAGAATCAATTCTCTACTAATGGCAGTGCTTGTGCACTCAAATGAACAGTAGCCATTTGAGATAAGGGAAGAAGGCCATAGGATTACAATTTATGGCCAAGAGACACATGGTCCATGAATACCTATATCTACAATCTTAGTAAAATCTATGCTCTAGCTCACTGGTTATAAGCACATTCAATAAAGTTCTAATGAAACATATCTGACAAGCTAAAGTTCTCATTCCCTAAATACACCCTCATCTTCCCCTCCCCTGCCCTGCCAACTTCCCGTCCACACTAACTTTTAATACAAAATGAACCTTAAAGCATCCCTGATGGGACTTATGAACAGAATAATGGCTCAAAGGCATAAAATCTGCCACCCACGATCACTATTCAGCACAGGACAGCACTGCAGCTTCCTTCTCCTATAGTCTTCCTCTCACCTGTCCAAAGGGACTGAGGAGGTTTCTGAAAACCTTAAAATTATTTATGGAGAGAAGAAACTGCTGGTAAGAGTACATAGGGAAGAAGGATAGTGAAGTGGAAAAAGATTTTAACCCAGAAAATCCGAGTTAAAATTCTGGACATGCCACCTGTATAACCTTGGGCAAGTCATTTAACTCCTATATTTCAGTTTCCTTGTCTGTAAAATGAGGGAGCTTCATCTGCTTATTTCTAAGAACCTTTTCAACTCTAAATCTATGATGATCATAGTAATACACAAATACCCCATATGGGTCAAGGCAGAAGCCTTTACATCTAGGAGCGAGGTCTAACATACTTTAATTCCCTTTTCCACACCTTTTACTGAGAGCAAGAAAGTACCTGGGAACCGAAACATCAAGTACATTAAAGCTGGAAGGGTACTGAAAGAGAATGTCATTTAAGCTATTTCTCAGAAAGGTAAGGACACAGAGGCCGTGGGGTTTAAATGACTCGCTCCGAGTCACACAGCTTGGCAGGGACAAGCAGAAGATAGTCTCCTGATGGTGTTCAACTTCTCTTCTAAGAATCCTAGCTTCTAATACTTAATCTTCCACTTCTTTACCAACACAAGTAAGTCACTTAACCTCTCTGGGATAAAATGAGGAGCTGGAACTAAGTTCTAAAATCCAGTTATCATTCAGCATGGAAATCCAAAACAAATGGACTCGGGCCACATTTCAAAGACCTTTACCCTGGATCACCACACATACCTTTTGGGATGGAATAATCACTTTCCTTAATTCAGATGAACATGTGAATAGGTTAACAACACAGGTTTCAAAACCTTAACTTTTGCAAAGTTTACTAGCTGGCCAATATTCAAGTTAAGACTCTTACTCTTTGTGGATTTTATAGCTCTCATGCAGTTTCAGTTTGGTGATGTTATTCCAGGCAAGTGTTCTGCTTTCCTCAGTCAGGTCTTCAAATGACTCCTCCCCTGGAGAGACTAAATCATTGCCAAATTAATTAAACTAAAAAAAACAGCTACTCCTCCCTCTCCCTGCTAAATCCTTAACAGCTCTAAATATACTTGTATCTCACAATGCCTTATTGTTGTAATACCCTGGGAAAAATATTAGCAACAATGTGCTTAAGTTCTGAATTCCAGGCGCATATCCTGTGAAGATTGAATTTTTTCAACCTTTATCCCTGGGTTGTTGTCTCTTAGACCTGCTAACCTTCAAATGCAAAGGTTTGGTTTTGTTTTCAACTCTCATGCTCCTTGACCCGTCTGAAGCATCCGACACTACTGGCCCATCTCACTCCTACAACTCTAGGTTTTCTTCTTCTCTAATTTCTGTGTGTCCTCCTCCTAACCTCTTAAGATGGCTGTTCACTAAGATTCTGTCCTCAGGAGCTCTCTATCTCTCCCTTGGCAATCTCCTTCATTTCTTCAACTATCACCTGTACATGGAAGATTTAAAAGTCTTTATCTGCAGCCCTGACCTCTCTAAGAGACAAACCTGCATCAGAAGCTGCTTAAAAGGATACCTATGAGGTGCCAATGTGACAACTGAAAACTCAATGTGTGCCAAAAGAAGCTTATTATGTTTTCTCCAAAATCTGTTTTCTGACTTCTCTATGTCTATCGAGGTGACACTTCTCACACTCCAACAGTGGGTGTCTCTGACTCTTGTCTCTCCTCACATATCCTATTAGTCACCAATTCTCTTCAATCATATGTTCACAGTGTCTCTCACAAGCATCACGTCCCTTCCCTTCTGTTTCAGCTGCTATCATCCAGGTGCAGACCCTCAACACCATGCACCTGAATTACTGCCTTGTAATTGCCTCCCAAAAGACCTACACCCCCTCCCCTCCATACTCTTCCTCTTTCAATTCCTCACACTTCCGCCAGACTAATCTTCTTTATTTTGTTTGGTTGGTCATGCTTTGTTCAAAACCCTTAAGTGGCTCCTAATTCCCTACTTGGTAAAATTTGACCTCTTTGTCTTGGCATTCAAGTCTAACTACAATCAAACCGCCTTATCTCATGCAGCTTCCATGTAGGTATATTCTAGCGAAACTTTACTCATCATTCCGTAAGTACCCATTTACTACTGATTCGATGCCTTTGTCTATGCTGTCCCTTGAAGAAAAAAATGGGCTCTTCTGGCCCTTTATCTAATTTTTGCCCAGTCTTTAAAGTCTATCTCAAATTGATCACTTTTTCCATGACAGCTTTTCTGATTTTTCCATTCTATAATGACCTTTTCACACTCTTTAGACTTTACATAGCACTTTTACATTCCTCTAATGCCCTTACACAAATAACTATAATAGAGAAAAAATCTGTCATATCCCTCTATTAATCTGTAAATTTCATGATGATAGGGCCAGCTTCCTCTAAATGTTGTATCTTCTCCAATAACTAACACAGAGCATCAACAACCACACATACTTGAAAATCTTTGAACAAAAATGAAAAAACATGAGGAAAATTTCTCAAGAATCCATTTCCTAGACAACATGATTTCCCTGCACATAATCCTTGCCTGTTGAATTTCAAGGCAGCATGGTTTATTGGATAATATACTGGATTTGAAGTCAAGGAGATCTGCGTTCAATTTCCACCTCAGAGAATGAGAAACTATGTAACTGGAAAAATGACAACTTTCCTCAATTTCTTCATCTAAGTAAAGTAAAGAAGTTGGATTCAATGACTCAAGTTCCTTTCAGCTCTAACCTGATGATGCTATGAACTGATTAAAGAACTTTTAAGTTTTTTGGTTACCAGTTGCCTTTGTTTATTTATTCACTTTTCCTCTGGATTCTGTTATTTTAAGTTGACAGTCCTTTTATTTTTGCTTTCCTGATGGGTGGGTGGCACTCAACTTGCTAAAATAATCAGCAGTTTTAGGCAGCATGATCACATGACTAATTACAGAGAATATGGCTAAGCATCAACATGTAAATATCACCAATGAGTAATCCTATGTATAACCGTATAACCTAACATTTTCAGAGCTCATGAACAGCAACAAGATTCACTGGATATTACTGAAAAAATATAGGAGAAATCTATGAAAGGGCACAGCATGGTATTTGCAATCTGCCTATCCCAAATGTGCCTGAAAAATATTTTAAGAAATGAGAAAGAAGGAACATAAGGTTACTTATATAACTCCTACCACAGTGCCGGGCACACTTAATAATTATTTGTTGAATGAAGATTTTGTCTCTTGGCCCACAAGAAGGAATGGAATTTAACTGGTGCTGGCTTCATTTCTGGGTAGGACTGTTAAGGCCACACAGTGAGTGGGGAGTGGGGGATAAGGGCGGGGTGCTATCAGCAAAAAAACTATCGCAACCAGGGTTTGTAAACATGGGGACGGGAGGAACCAGGAAACAAAACGAGGATTGCTGGACAAAAGAGCCAAACAAAAAAGAAGGAACTACACATTCATGAAGCACTAACCAATTTTAGCTAAGCTAAAAGAATAATGTCCCAAATGAAAGTAACTGGATTTCTTTATGTTCACTGACTTAAACCAACAGCTGTTCATGATTTATAAGAACTGTATTAAGTTACAGACAAAAACCTATAAACAAAATACAGTCTTATTCAATCTCAAGGAAGCACATGAGTCCTCTATAAAATTTACCTGGAGAGTCTGCTAAGGAAGCACTCTGACTGGAGGGCTGTGACAAGCTTTTAACCTTTGGGGTAATTCTTCGAGGATGAGGTTTCACAAATAGTTGTTTTGGTGTCTGCCCGAATTCCAAGATTTGGGTCAGCATGGCTACCTTCTCATCAGGATCCTCTATACTTTTAGGTAAAACACAAAACAATTTTGGGAGCTCTTATGTTACCAGTTTCTTAAAAACATCCAACTTAGATAATACATAGAGGTTAGTTATGTATCTCCTACCTGCTAGTGATTTCTCTGTCATCTGACATTACAGCAGCACATTATACTTATAACATTTTGTATTCTATTTATTTTTGTCTTATCATTCCTACTGTACACTGAAATAAGCACAGTGAAGGCAGAGACTCAGCCATATTTATTTTGGATCTGCTGCAGTATCTCAAAGAGAACACTGTACATAAGAGGTAATTAATCAACATTGTACATAATGAGTCACCAAATATGACTCATTAAAATTGTTTTAACTTTAGTGAATAGTACATTTAAAAGATTAACATGTAAGAGCATTGCAACCTTCCTGCCAGTAAAGAGACATTTAAAAAAAAACCCTTAAGCCATTTCAGTACCTGTTCAAGTCGACGCCTCCTTCATAGGTGAGGGGATGAAATACTAAAAGAAGAGATGTAATGTTTAACTGAAAATATATAAATCCCCATCATGTACACCTACTACACATGCTCAAAATTTAAGAGTTCAAGAGGTTGAAGACTTTAAAACCTAATTATCAGAGAACCAAGATTTATTTTTATTTTAGTATACTACCTTCATAGTAGACCCCAATAAATACCTTTAAAATAAGAATTAAATTGACAGACTGGATGACCTGTTTTAAGGATATTTTTTCAGTCGTCAAGAATGTATTATTTTCTCATTAAGGGAGCTGACTCAATAGCCTGAATAGCCTGAATGGTAATGGCATAGTAGTGTATAGTCATGTCAGCAATCTGGACTGAATGACCCTCATTTCTTATATCTTCCCCACCCCTCTATTCTCTCCCACCCTCCAACTCTTACCCTTAACCCCTGGAAGTTTTGAGGGGAGAAAAAATAAATCTAATAGAATATAAATGGGCCACTTTTAAATCAATAAAAAGCAGATGCTAATGAGTTTCTTGAGGAATCTAAGTTCTTTGTTACCATATTTGCTTGGATTATAATTGGAGTTGTTGAATGGCTGGGGAGAAGTGAATACAAACAAGATGAAATGCTATTAAAAATTGTATGAAGCCTCTTAGGGTTACAAAGTTATATTCAAATTTCATTGAATTTTGAGTTCTCTCATTTTTAATTAGCATCTAATTTAGTTCCGCTGATTTTTCCCTTGAAGAAATAAAATTATTTATAGAGATCTCTGATTCTTTTCAATCTACATTTTTAGTCCCTTTCTCTAAGAACTTCAGTGACTAGGCCCTGTTATCTCTAAGACAAACTAGACTTCACACTGGCATTTAGGGGCCTCTACAATCTGGCTCTAATCTACCTTTCCACTCATCTCACATGATTTTCTCTCATGCATTTTACACTACAGTCAAACTGGACTAGCTATTCCATGAACTTGACATCCATCCCCATCCGTATACACTTGCGCAAACTACCTTCCGTGCTTGAAATGCACTCTTTCCTCACATCTCCCTCTCGTAATCTTATGCTTCCTTCAGGTACTGCTCTGACCTCTCCCTCTCTACACACTGTCCGCTTCTTAACTGTGAATTCACTTGTTTTGTGCTCATTTTGTATCCCTAAGGTAGAATGGAAGCTCCTTAAGGGCAGAGACTGTTCGGCTTTTGTTTCTGTATCCTTAGCACCTAACACCTGATTCCATAAAAAGGAGATGTTTAATCAATATTGTAGTATTTTCACCAAATGACACGAAAGACACTTCAATGGATTTGTTACGTACTATTATGGGCTCCGATGGCTTCATTTCCTTTTTGCTTATAACCAAATATTAGATCAATCCATTCATGAAGATGCTCTGACACATAATTGCTTTCTAATGCTTCTTTACTTTTCTGAAGAAAGTCTTTAGGACCTATTAGAACAAAATGAATAAATAGCTGATCCTGGAGTCTCCATTCTTCTTTTCTCTCACTTCACTTCTTTCTCATCCAATCAGATCTATGTTCTCTTATATGTAGAGACAGGGCATACAAACCTCTAACAAGATTCTATTTTCGTTCATTTATTATATTAAAACCACATAAATGATGGGCAAGGATTACTTCACAAAATTCAGTCTCCTCAAAATATAAAACCCCCTTTATTCATCCTAAAAACATGAAAGACTTTAGGTCCTGAATAGTATTCTTCTCTCCTCCAATGCCCCCCTTAAAGACTGTTTTATTTTCATTCAAGAATGCTACAAGCAATAAAAAGATACTTATGGAAATACTTGCAATTATTCTGAACAACAAAGCTTCCTAGACCTCTGCTGATCCCATTTACCTGACGCCCATGGTGGGAGCTGTACATCGTCAACCATTCTGCCTCCTTGTCTCTTCCCCAAATCCAACTTCAGACTATTGACTAAGAAGCTGAAATCATCACCATAGAATTCTGGGATCAGCTGAAAGTTTCATGGGCAAAAAACATAGCACACATTTAGGGCCAATTAGTCAGAAACCATGCAGGAGGTGAATCATCAGTTTCTTACATACTGACCTCTTTAAAATCAGTTGCACCATCCAGGCAGTTTTTCCAAGTTTCTGCAATACTAAATATAATAAAATAATACAATTCAATTGAGGCTCACCAAGAAAGATTCAGAATTTTGGTCTCTTAAGTTTCACATATTCAATACTGAAAAATAAAGTCTGTTTTAATATCATACTACAAAAATATATAAAAGGAGTATTTATGACAAACCTATTGAACATTCTGTCTGCATGATCAAATCTTCCATTCTGAAGGCAAAGCATATGTTCTGGGGCTGGAAAGAAAAGTCAAAGAACCAAGTTTGATCATTCAGTCATTTGACAGCCAAGTGCATCAAAACTTAATAGGAGGTGACAAAACTGAATCTTACCAATCCTAACAAGATAAAAGAGCACGTAGCCTGGGGAAGAGTAATGGCTTCCATACATAAATTTTGGCTCAGGCATTTCCTGGTAGCGTATCTATAGAATATGAAAGAAAACACTGTTCTCCATCAGTAGTGGAAAAAAAGAGCAGCTCCTGTAGAAAATGAAATCATAGAAAATGTGCCTAAAAGATATTTGATATGCTAGAGGGGACTGAGGGTACAATGGAGATAAAAGGCAGGAAGGAAAACATTTTTTCCTGATTTATTTCTCAAAATATGAACGGAGGAAATATTCAAAGACAAATGTGCAAATACTACTAACAAATACTGCTGGAAGCCATTAGTTTTGTGTTTTCTTATCTATAGGGACATTTAGTTTACTTTATGTAGAATGCAACTGCTGCAACACCAAAGATTTGTAGTTATTAAAATCAGGTTGAACTTATCACACTGAAAGGGCACATGGACCTGGCTGTGACTTAGTCCACTAGGAACTCGTCACTGAAAATTTGTAGGACCAAAAGAAAAGATGCGTTAGTCACATGGCAAGTGAGGGATGGCAGGCAGATACCAAGAGTGCTCTCTACTGGTACCCTTGCAAGGTTGGAAGAGCTCTAGGATGGCCTCCAGCATTCTGGATGAACTCTCTGTAACAAACTTTTGGAAGATGTATGAAATTTACCAACAGATTACAATCTGCATCTCTGGAAAGTTTCTAAATCAGATGAGATCACAGATTGATCTAAGCATCTGAGTAAGATTATTTCTGTCAGATTGGACTGGGCAGCTAGGTGGCACAGTGGATAGAGTGCTGGGCCTGGAATCAGTAAGACTCATCTTCAAATCTGGCCTCAGACGCTTACTAGCTGTGTGACAACAGGTGAGTCACTTAACCCAGTTTGCCTCAGTTTCTTCACCTTTAAAATGAGCTGGAGAAGGAAATGGCAAACCACTCCAGTATCTCTGCCAAGAAAACCCCAAATGGGTCACACAGTCAGACATGAATGAAAAAATGACTCAACAAGAAAACTGAACTATTGACTCAGTGTCCATCTGGTAGTAAAATGAGCAGGAATGCTGGAGTGAGGTTAAAGAGGACTGAGGGGAAATGACTTCATGGTACTTACTCTTCCTGTTCTTTCTCATATTTCTTGCTCATTATTTGAGAACTAATATGCCCTGGTAATTAGAGGAAAGGATGGAAATATCTCAAGGAATCTCTGTCTGAATAAAGACATCAAGGTTCAACTTACCAATAATCTTTCTAGCCTTTCCTTATTCAGTGCACCTACTGGTTTACTAAGATCCCGGAAGGTTTCAGGATTTGACAAATCTAAAAAACACAACACACAAATTCTTCTGCTATTTGTGTAATACAACTACTAAAGAAACCAAATCAATCTCCCCTTCCCATACCCAGACTTTCTTAGGCTCTAGAGAAAAAGATAATATCCTAATTTTAAGTCAACATAATGTTAAATCTCTGAAATAAATATATTTTCACTGGTCACTGAAATGGCACAGAGGAAAGTTATCATAATTTCTGATACAATTATTAACATTCATCAAAAGTGTGGGGCCTTTGGATATTAATGACAATGGGGACTGAGAAAAACTGTCCAGCAAAAAAAAGGTAATGGTCTAATTGAAACAAAAAATGAATTTCAACTGAAACAAGAAAACGGATTTTCTAACCATAAGTTGCTTTGTCTTGTTTTACAACTTCAGTATAAACTGGGAGAGAAGTATGGGGTAATGACTTTATCATTGAGAAATAAGTCCTTGTACACTTTTAGGTTAACATTAACTATGCTTCTCAAAATGAACAACTGAAGTGATGAGTCAATATTTAGCACTTAAAAGTAGAGTATGATGGCCATGTATCATTTGTGTGTACATGTTTTGAAGAATGTGCGTGAGAACTATTTTTAATTTATTTTTTAAAAAAAGTACATTTATTCAACATGAGTACTCATTCCAGTGGCATAGGCTGCAGCTTCTCCACATCCTAGCAAATAGTTTTGAAGAGATGTGGTAATGTAAATTCTGCCAACTCTACCAAAAAAAATACTCCTTAAAGGCCTACCTTTTGATGATAAGCTCCTCTAAATATAACCAGGCTATTACTATGATAGATAAGTTCAGTGACAGCCAATCTTTGAAGTTTTTCTAGGTTTGTAGGGCCTATCAGAGTTTGTACTTAAGTCCCCAAAGTGACTTCTATGCCACGATGAGATATCAAAGCAATGCTTTGGTAACATGTCTTTATTTTTTTTTAAAGTAATACATAAATAGATATCAAAAGCCTCTAAATAACTAACATATACTGAATTATGGACTTAGAATTGGCATGGACCTTAGAGGTCATCCAGCCATTTCATTTTACAGATAAAGAAATCCTCAGCTCTTTCTACTGCATCACAATGATGTGCAAAGAAATCTATCATCATCTTGCCAGTACTGAGACCCTGAAACTGAGAATCTAGCAACTATCTCCATCTTTGGAAAAATGAATGAATGAAGCATTTATTAAATGTTCATTATGTGCAAAGCACTGTGCTAAATGCTGGGGATACAAACAGAAAAGTAAGACAATCACTGTTCTCCAGAAGCTCACACAGGGGAAGTGTCTTGTAATTGTGTTCATATAGTCCCTGGGTTTGTTCTGTGATGCCTCTTTTTAAATGTTATTTCCACTGATAAAATCCCATCAGTTTCTTGGCTTAAACCATTTGCCATGGGGCTAGAAGCACAGATGAATTAAAGGTCTTGGGCTATCTCCACCAGTATCTGAGGGCAAATAAAGGTCATGGTGGTGGCAGCAGTTTGACTTGCCTAGCACACAAGGACCTCTGTGTCTGCCTCAGGTGCCCTACTGTTTCACCTGGCCAGCCCTGCGAGAGGCAGTTGTTGGCAGTGGGCCCCCTGTTCCCCACAAAGGCTGGTTTCCCAGAGGTTGAACCAGGACTAAAATTTAGCACTTAGCCAAGTGCCTAGCATAATAAAGGCACTTAATAAATGTTCACTGACTAATTAAAATATACCTCTAAAGTAATGTGGGGTTGGACTAGATGACCACAAAGCTCCCCTCCAGCTCTTAATCTAGGATCTCTATGGTCATGAGTGTTCATTTCTTAATACAGCAATCAAAAGCTGAAAAATAAAGACAATGTATCACCAATGTAATTCCCCAAAAGAATCAATTTTTCTTCTTTAAAAGATAAAGACAGCCACGTCCTTATTAGTATCTGTAAAGAACTTTGCAAATCTTTTATCACTTTTTCTTGTGGGGGAGAGGCTGTAGATACCAGACATGATATTTCATCTATAGGAAACTCCCAGTATTGAAATTATCCTCACAGATGCTGAGGAGGAACTTATCTATAACTGTGTACCCAAGGTTACATAGCTAGTATGTGTTAGAAGCATCACTTGAAGCCAGGCCTTCCTGACTTTAAGGATGACCAATTAGCATTTCAGTCTATCATCCTCCTTTTCAGAAACTTTCAAGTGTTATACTAGCGTCAGTTACTATTATCTGAATATACATAAGCTACTTACCTAATTCCGCACTGAAATAATCATTTATTATCCATGGAAACACAGGATACTGGGAGAGGTCATTACAGCTCCGATCAGCTAGGTTGTTGAGGTGCAGAAGATACTGATAATTAGAGATATGCCCTCGCTGCCACTGCAACATGTAACTTTCTGCAGTATGCTCTGTAACATGGTTTTCTAAAGAGAAAAAAAAAACAAACCATTGGGAGATAAAGCATTTGTTTCCAGATAACTGACCAATTAGGATAACCAATATAGGAATTTTAACGGTAGGCTAATCCATTTATTTTCAACATTTTTGCCTTCTGCTTAGATTATAAAGTGCTCCAAGGCTGCCTCTCTTAAATGTTAGTGAAATTTATAACATGCAAAACACTTCAGTATCTCCACAACAGAGATCAACTCTCACCACTTAAGACATTAAGCCAACACGTAACTGGCAAAGGGATCCTACCCAACTAGTCTCTGAGGAAGTGTCACATCACTTCTGGCACTGGATAACAAACAAGCTTCTCTTAATATAAAAACATGGGTGGAAAAGCCTTCTTTCCGTATTTTCTTTCAAACTTGGAAGAAAAAAACTGTTGATTATTTGCCAATGACTACATCTTGCTAGTACAAGAAGCAAAAGGAAGAAAACAAGGCCGTTCATATGCTGGACGGTTGAAAATGATCTTTCACTAAAAAGCAGTGTTTTTCATACTGGGGCATAAAGATGATGGAAAGCCAATATAAAAAAAACCACCCAAAAACACAACAACAAAAACTGCATTACACCAAATAACCAGTCAGACCCTGAATCTGGGGTAAACGCATTGGATTTTCCATCTTCTTTAGCAAATTTACTTTTGAGATATTTTATTTATCTACTGGGGGATTAGTTCTCCCTATCTCCCCCAGGCTTGAACTATAGCAGCCAAATATGGGCCCTAACATCACTGCTGATCAGAACAGAAGTTTCTGACCTACTCTGTCCATGGCCTCCTTACACAATCTGGTGGGCTCTCAATCTGGGACTCATCATTTGGGTATCTAACTTAGTGAGGGCTCGATTAGCTTTAGCTCTACTGAAGCCCAGGACTCAAGTTCAAGCAAACTAGCAGCCTAAGCCTCCCCGGTAGCAGAGACTAAACCACCACACCTTTCAAGTTACTGTTGACACTATCCCATGCTCTGTTTTATGTGGCACACAGCCTAGCAATTTCAAAGTTTATTCTCTAACTTTCTCAAATAGCTACAAGGAAAGGTTTCTTAAAACAATATCTGAACAATGAAAGCTTAGAAAAAAAAGGAGGGTAGTCCACATTTTGAGGGGAAGGGGAGAGGAAGTCCTAATTTAGTGTCTAAAAAAACACTAGGACTCATGACAGTTGTAGTTTTTACACTTTGAATATGTTAACAGAAAATAAATCAAGAAGTACAACTGAATAAATTTAGAAAGCAAGAAGTGTAAGTAAATTTATACCATTAGTTAAATCAATGCATTCAGAGTTAAGCTGAAGAGTTTACACATGAGAACAAAAAGAGATGGGTTGCATTTTTAGGAATAAGTTGCTTGAGGGGAATCTTTACTTCTAAAGAAGCATACACTTAACTCTTATCTTACAAAATAGCCACTATATACAAAGATATAGTAAACTCAATTAGGACTATTATCAGTAAAAGTCCTAGTCTGCTCAATGAAAACTACAATTTGACCAGGGCATGGGGATTCAATATTCACAGTAATCAAGACTTGGCTATTGTTTATCCTCTGGTAATTTTATTATATAAAAATAATTTACCAAACCCCTACAAATAATTAAGACTACCTTTTAAAGACTGAGCTAAGAGGGATTCTTGTTCTGGTTTTCATAAATTCAGAACTGAAGTGAGAAGTCCAAATTTCAATGAATGCCTTCTTATTTGGCAGGGAGAAGAAGAAGTCATTAATCTAAAAAAAATTAAACTGTAGTTCAGGGGAAGTTCAGTGGTTTGCTGGAGAGTGCTGGGTCTGGAGAGAACAAACCTAAGGTCAAATTCTACCTCCGACACTTACTAGCTATGTGACCGTGGTGAGTCACTTGACCTCTGTCTGCCTCCGTTTCCTCATCTGCAAAATGGAGATAATAAAAGTACCTACTTCTCAGGATTATAGTCAGGATCAATTGAGATAATATTTGTAAGGCATTCTGTAAACCTTAAAATGCTACACAGATGCTATTATTTAGAAGGAACATTTTGTTAGTACTAAATAATTCTTAAGTTTCCTTTTCTTTTTAGCTATGCAATGGTCACCATAATCAATAATCAAAACATGATTTATTAATGCACTTTAATCATACTATGAAGCAAAATTTGAATTATCTAATATAGCAAGAGGGAAATTTCTTTGATGTAGCTTCTTAATAACTTACTTCCAAAATAAAAGCCAACTTATCAAGAATTATATAAACACTCTCTACTAAAGAAAAGCAACACATGAAAGTTGTGAAGAAAAAAATTAATACATCTTTGCTTTCATGTTGCTAAATTTTGTTATCCTAGATAAGAGGTAAATCAACTATGGTTATTATTCAGAACATGAATTTTTGATCTTTTTTATGTCATGGACTCTTTTCGCAGCCTATGGACCTCTTCTAAGGAAAATGTTTTTTTACATGGATATAGTAAAATACACAGGATTATAAAGGAAACTAATCATATTTGAATAGTTATCAAAATACTAAAAATATTTCATAGCTCTAAGGTAAAAACTCTCGATTTAGGGAAAATAAATGAAACTACAGAGATATAATTTTAAAGGTTTTGTTAAATTCCTCTTACTCACTGACACAGCTACTGAAGTAGAAAGGCTAAAACCATTCAGCCTAGTAAGAACACAGTAAGAAGTTAACATCAAACCTAAATACGTTGCAATATAGAAATAGAGTTCATCTCTATCTTGAGAGTCATAGAACTTTAAGTAAATGTCAGAACACAAGTCATCTTCTGTGCAAAACACTTCCAGACCCTATAAAGTTAGAGAGAAAAATTAAAACCAATGACATTATATTCATTTCATAACCACATTCAAAATACATTACAAAAATTTCAATTTTTTAATTTAATTTTTTATTTTTTTGGCATTTTTGTACCCACAAATCTAGGGGTAAGTATTTTGGAGATATTTGTAAGAGTGATGCTAAGATCACTACATTAAGTGTTGTAAATATTCCTCATGTGGAGGATATAGCATCATGTATACAATGGGTACCAAAATTGGTCTATTTGTCTTAAAATTTAAATGATATAATATGCATCTGCTCCTTTTATGTAAGCACTGTGGTACTTTACATTTCATTTTTTATAAGCTACATGGTAATTTAATACAGTATCAAAAAAATTATTTTAAATCAACCATGTAAATAACCACAATTGCATTTCAATTATATTCAAGTAGATTATCTGCTGCCTCATTCTCCCTATTGCTAGTTGGGTTCTCTGCCTCCAGTTGGGATAAGACAGGAAAGTTTAGGATTCTGGAAAAGAAAAGGTAAATGTATACAAACTGCATCTCAGTAGTATGATTTGGGGATTCTATTATGTTTGGGGTTATTATATTTACTCTATTAGTAGTGTTAACAGAAAGTAGTATAAGGCATGTCCAAATAAGACATACAGTAACTCAGCTTTATCTCCCTAATTTTACTTTTACACCTAGCTATACAGCAAAAGATAATGGTACGATGGGGTCACACATGTTACTGAGTAAAAAGCTAGAGGTTTAATTTAATTATATTCTATTCAAGGTCACCATGTATGTGCCTAGACCTATAAGACAAGCCCATCTTCCTCACTGCTAGAGAGTGGCCCTTTTGGAAGGAAGGAATCAGCTGGACTTCAGGCTTCAACGGAGGCCAGCAGCCCAGCTCCCACAAACCAACAAAAGATCTAAAAACTGCACCAGAATGAACAGCGATCAAGAGATTCACTTGTAGGGGAACTACAGCAAGTGACTTCATCAATGTCCAAACTACCTTAAAAGTCAGCCAGAGGTCCATGGCCAATAGGAAAGGAAACCTACTAGAAAATTCAATGTCAGTGCAAACAAGATAAATGCTTCTTAACCCAACTACAGGTACCTACAAGTCTTCAAGATGCTGTATGTAGAGGTACCCCACAAAAGACCCAGAGTTAACTGGTAATCCATAGTACTGACACTGCTGGGAGAAGGAGCAACTAGAACACCCTGGTCCAGGGGCTCTGAGCACTCTGTCCTAAGACACTATCAAAGGTCCTAAAGATGAAACAATCTGAAGCTGAGGGTGTTGAAGCCTACAAATGCTCTTAGCCTACACACCACTGAAGAAGTGGAGATAATCTCAGGAATGCAGGTCAAAAATCAAGCATAGCAGATTACCCACCCAAGAATGGAGCAAGGAGCCACAAAGTCCCAATTCAGGAACTAAGACAAGAAATACTAGTAAACAAAAGAAGACACAGATCACTATCCAAAATTACCAGAGAAATATCGAAAAAGTAAACCTAGAAGAGTAGAACAATTCTTGCTCTATTAGCAATAGCTGTTAGAAGACTCTCAAAGAAAAAAAATGGATTTTTCACAAGGACTACATCAACACCTAGCAGAAATGAAGTCAGATATTTTTTAAAATAAAATTTAAAATTCGGAAGAAAGAATTAGAAATAAACAGCCTAGAACAGAAAGCAGCAATGGACTCTGAAAATCAAACTTTCATACACAGAAATTAGTGGCTCTGTGAGACAATATTCTAATAAGTGGAGAAGAAACAAGCATGCCTTTGAAACAATATTTTCAAAGGACATCAAGGGAATTAAATAAGACTAATACAATAAGACAAAGTAAGACCTAGGGCATTGGCTGGTTCTGATCTGATGGTTTAAAGAGAGGAAAGAAAAAAGAGATAAAAGGAAGACATGAATGTAAAAAGTGGAAGAATGGGATGGAACTTACTATTCAGCTGAATGAGAAGAAAAGTGTTCAAATATGGAAGGGTGGGAAGAGAAGGCATCAGATGAAATTTACCTTTACCTGAACCAGCCAACGTACCCCACAGAGCTTTGTGTAAAAACACAAACAAATCCATAGGGAAGTGAGCAAGAATGGGGGAGAGGGGAATTAAGAGGGAAGATGACACAGAGGGAATACACACAAGCAAAAAATCCTTAAAATTCAAAGAATGGAAACTGAAGTAGAATTAAAAGGGGGAAAAAAGCAAAGAACTGGAAACTAAGGGGGTGCTCATGAATTGGGGAACGGTAAAATAAATTTTGGTATAAAAGCATAATGGAATATTACTACACTGAAAGAAATTATAATTATAAATTATGTAAGAGACCATTTCGGAAAATCTTGGGAAGACTTGTACAAACTGATGCAGAGCAAAGTGAAGAAAATGAGAACAATTTATATAACAACAACAATATTGTAAAGAAAAACAACTTTAAAGGGCTTAGAATTCTGCTCAAAGCAATGACCAACTATGACTCGAGGATTTGCAATAAAGCACCTTATTCATTCATTGACAGAAAGATGATGGACTCAAGGTGAAGAGACACCCAGTTTCAGACATGACCTCATGCTTGTTTAACTATGCTTTCTTATTCTTTTTTCAACTGAGGGAAGGGAAGATAGGGATTAGTGGTGTTGATATCAAAACACATTTTTTTTAAAGGGTCATTGGTGGGTGTGTGTGTGTGTGTGTGTGTGTGTGTGTGTGTGTGTGTGTGTGTGTGAACACAAATACACCAAAAAGAACAGAACTGGAGTACAGAAGGAAGCACAGATAAGGAGGGCAGCTCTGAAAATAACATGCTGAATTTATTATATATATATTTTAAAAATAAGTGATATGGTTCAGAGAGTCAAAGCTTCATCTACAATCCTCCTTTTATGTTTGGATATAGAAGTATTCATTTTGGCGAGTATTTGTTAAGTTTAGAGAAAAAATAGCTTAAAAAGAGGAAGTCACTTTATCACACAGTATATCAATTAGTACACCTCATCTAAAAGGAATGGAAGCTAGATTATGAATCCATTTATTATATGCCAAGGAAGAGCATGGTCATATTTTTCAGAAATCAGTATGAATTTACAGATTTAGTAAACTCAAGATGTGTCACTCCATCAATGAGCAGGGATTTAATTTCATCAGTGTGAGAACTACCACTATTGACAGTTTGTAATCTAACCAAAAATTATGCCAGAAGTGGTTTTGAACCCATGTCTCCCTAATTATAAATCTATCACTCTAGCCTCTGTTCTGCTCTTTTTTTCATTAGTTCAGGAAATGTAAACTCTTAATCTAGAAGAATCAATGATGTGCTTTTTTTTACTCACCAGAGGCATGAGGCCATGTCTCCTTTTGTAAATCCGGCGCACATCTTGAAGTGTTATTTGGACTACAGGTTTCTTTAAGAGAAAGAACCCCAAGTATCAAAATGCTGGCATATTTAAGCAAGAAACTAAATATTTCTTAGCTGCTCCCATTCTTTAAGACAGTAAACTCATAACTTTAAACAATAATAAGCAGAGTTATAATTTCTGAGAAATTAGACTAAATTCTACTACAACTGTGAGGAAGTTCTTTTTACCTTTATGGAGTTTTCTCCCCTTACAGCCTAATTACCTGTAGCAAAGATCAAATTAAACTTAATTTTTTTTTAATAAGGAGGAGCTACTTTTTGTTTTCTTGAAGGCTTGAATCAGATGTAGATCAACAGTAGAGTCCCTGATGGCTATGATAAGATAAAGCATGCTTTGTTTGCCGTAAGATGGAGGAAAGTACATCGTTGTGCTCTCTGCGGACCACAGAACTTAAGATCTAGAAAGGGCCTTAGCAGTTCTCTAGTCTAACTAGTCCAAAGAGGATAGTTAACCAACGTCAGACAAGAAGTAATGAACACAGCCTGGATTCAAACCCAGGTCCTTTGGCTCCAAACTATACTACCTATCCCTTGGTAAATCACAGAAAGAAGACATCACAGAGATGGGGTTCATGGTAGCAGCAAAACACTGAGACCTACACCAGGCAAAACTTAGTACTGAACAGTAAATCTAAAGCTACTGGATAGGAATCACTAAAGTGGAGGTTCATATAAGGAATATTAGGAGTTGTCAATACTTTACTGCTTAAATCAAAGTAATATAAATAAGCTTTCAAGAGCTTCCAGCCCAGGCTATCATAACTACTTTATGGAAAGATTCTGCCTTAATGCTCTGAGCTGCAATTACCAAAAGACAATTTGTTAAAACGTTAAAGAAAGCCCAAAGCTGTATGATCAAGAGGAGGCTTGGCTAGAAGTCTTGGCCAGCTTGTCCTACCACCTAGTGGACATAATTTTAATAGCACTACGTTCCAAGTGGAAAAATCCTAGGCGGTTCATTGGAATTTGAAGAGATAACGGAAAATTTCCCGTTTTCCAAGACTAAAGGTGCTATTAACTGCTTCAGCTTCCTTTGCCAGATCAACTCAATCGTATTATCAGACCATTTTAGAAGTCTTGTTCTTTAGTGTGCTTTAAAAAGGGCCAGATATTGATATGCTAAACATCTTAACAAGTTTCAATTTAGAACATGAATTTCTCTTGCCAATTCCATTTCTGGCCTAGCAGGAACTAGAACCAGTAGCCAAACACTATTAGTAAATCTGAGAAGGAAGAAATTGTTTTAGCTCTGTAACAGTAACTCCACCTGTTAGCTTCGAGAATCCTTTTTTGCATGTCCTTAGAGGATGAAATGGATAAAGAACTTCTTTTGAAAGAGAATTAAATCTAGTGATTTTTATGTAATAAAGTAGGGAGGAAAGAAAAAAATGATACCTATATATACCTACTATATACAAATATTCAGCAAATATTCATTTCCACTCTTAAGCAAAAAGACAAAGTAAGTGCTATTACTCAAGAAAATCTAGTGGGTCCTCCCAGTTAGAATGTAAGCTCCTTGAGGGCAGAGACTGTTTCATTAAAAAAAAAAAAATGTTATCTTTAGTGCCTAACTTACAGTCTCTGGAAGATAGCAAGAACTTAACAAATGACTGTTACAGAATAAACCCATCAAATATTTTCTTTGGAGGTGGATTTTTTCTGTCTCCCTTACCTACTCTTCCTCTGTCCTTCATAATACATCTTGTACTCTCCACGCTCTTCCCTCCTTCCTGGAATACAGAGCTACGGCATGCCTGTAGAGAACTTTCTACATTCTTACCTTTGCTCCTGGGGCTTTCCCATCCTTCTTTCATACTGGCTCCCTTCTCCCATCAGTGAGCTTGCAGGGGCCTTCAATGTGAGGAAGGCCCCAAGTCAGCCAGGCTTCATTCTCCCAGCTGAGTTTCAACTCTGTGGACTTTATCCACATGTCCCAGTAGGGTATTTTTCCCACCTCCCCATAAGCTCCTTTTTATGTGCTGACTTCCCCCATTAGAATATAAACTCTTTGAGAGTAGAATCTGTCTTTTTTTGCTTGTATTTATATCACTAGCACTTTAGCATAGAGTCTGACACATGGTAAGTTCTTAATAAATGCTTGTTGCCTGCCTTAAGTAATTAAGAGTTAAATTCAAAATGACTGAATGGCAAAGAATTAAAGCTATACTATTTAAGGATCACTGAATAAGAATTCCACTAATGTGATACTCATTTTTACTTACAGGATACCCATTAAGAGGCTGGAAATACAGGTTTGTGTCAGTGATACACACGTGTCCAGGATTAGTCACTAGTGGCGTCACCATTTCTGCTTTACATTCCATCTTGAAAATTTCGGAAAGACTTTGGAATCTAAGAAATTTTTTTTAAAGGCAAGAAGTTCTTTCTTTTAAAATAAAAAATGAAACATCTTGAAACTGAGACACAATTTCCAATTTAGATTAATCTAAGCTGAAAACTAGATTTAAGTATGTTCTTATTTTCTAAGTACTAAATTCAGGAGAAGAGTGCTAATTTAGATAAGCTTTATATTCTTTTTAATAGCATGACCTTCCAAATAAAACATGAGATACCATCTACAATAAAGGATGATTCAGAAGTCTTTGCTTTGTAGAGAATAGTACCGTTGGGATTCTATTCTACTGAAAGTGTGCCATGAAAAAACTCAGATCTTAAAATCATTTTCATATTGAAATTCATTAATATAATTATCTACAACATTATTTTTAAACACAAGTGCACAGAGACCTTTGTTTAACATTGCATTTACAAGCAAATGTTCATTCAATTGAGTAAGATGAATCCAAAAAAATGACTTTTTTTCCTTTGATCTACTGGAACTATTTCAATTACCTCAAATATCTCCTTTTCCTCACCAAAATTATACAGATAATAACTGGATCCTTCACCTTCAGATTTATACTATATCTACCTGGCCTAGTAGCAATACCTTTTTAATTTTACCTTTTTCCCAAATTTGTTTTCCTTTACAAAAATCAACCCCAACATATTTCTAAAAAGGGATTAATAACTAAACCTGTGAGAATGCAAACACAAAAGTTTCGGCTGAAGCCTACCCTAAAACCTAGTTAAGCCTTTCAGTTTTCTTATCTGCATGCCTATTTGGCATAGGATGAACTGCTTCCTTAAAAAAAAAAAAATCCCTAGCATCTATCTCAATGTCTGCATGGTACAAGACAGAAATTTAATACATGCTTGTTGATGCTACCAAATGGAAAATTTTGATTACATTAAATTAAAAAGGTTTTGCACAAATAAAACCAATGTAGCCAAACTGAGAAGAAAACTGGGAAACAAATTTTGTAGCCAGTTTTTCAGATAAAGGCTTCATATCTCAAACATATAGAGAAATGAGTCAGATTTATAAGAATGAGTTATTCCCCAATTGATAAATGGCCAAAGGATATAAACAGGCAGTTTTTGGAAGAGGAAATCAAAACTAAATATAGTCAGATAAAAAATGTTCTAAATCATTATTGCTTAGAGAAATGCAAATCAAAACAAATCTGAGATGCCATCTCTCACCTAGCAGATTGGCTAAAATGACTGAAGGGGTAAATGACAAAAAATTAAAGGCGATGTGGAAAAACTGGGACACTAAAACACTGCTGATGGAACTGTGAACTGATCCATACATTTTGGAGAACAATCTGCAATTATGGCCACACAGTTATAAAACTGTGTATGCCCTCTGACCTAGAAATATCATTATTAGATCTGTTTCCCAAGGTGATCAGGGAAAAAGGAAAAGAACTTATGTGTTCTAAAACATTTATAAAACTTCTCTTTGTAGTGGCAAAAAATTAGAAATTGAGGGGATGGCCATCAGTTGGGAAATGGCTGAATAAGATGCAGTATGTGCTGTAAGAAATGATGAGCAGGCTGTTTTTGGAAAAACATGGAAAGAGTTCTACGAAATAATGCAGAGTGAAATAGCAACGTTGTTCAAGGAGTAACTGCTATCTACCTCCAGAGAAAGAAGCAACATATCAAGTATGCATTACATGGTTCCATTTATATATCTATATCAAATGCTGACTTTCTCTAATAGGGTTGGAAGGGAGAGAGGGAGAGCGCTTGGAGCTCAAAATGTAACCAAAACAAAACAAAAAGTTTAAAAGAACAGAACGCTAAAAACAAATAATAAAAATTTTTTAAAAGCTTGATATTTGAATGATTTTATGACAACATACTACATACAACACAATGCAATATGTCCACAGCGATCATTTATTGTCTACGTTAATTTCTAAGCCTACAACCGAGTCATTAGCAAATGGACGTAAATTTACCTTCTTCATTGTCGACATTCGTTCTTTTGATTTCTTTGTCATGCCTTACTGCTACTGATAAGAGTTCTAAAACTACCGAACAGAAATGGCCAAAGTGAGCTTAACTAATGCTTATTTTTAAAAAAATGTTTATTTGTCTTTGCCTTGAAGTCATTTCCAGGTGTGTGGAAGGGGAAAAACTTTCTTCGGTCCTCTCTTTCTCAGAATAAACCTTTCCCTTATATCAATGAAAACAAAAAACCAAGGTAAATAACCTCACCTGATAATGTATATTACACTCCACTGTACTAGTTCCAGGCAGGCTTCATTATTGGTTCTCTGGGACCACTACTCATTTTTAAATTACTTGCTATTCAGGTTGATTTGATTTCTTAAAAATTTATGTTGTTGTAATTATGTGTGTATCATTCTTTTGATTCTGTTTATTTTCATTTATAGAAATCTTATGTTTTTCTAAATAACTCATATTTGTAGTTTCTGTGTTAATAACATTCCACACTATATATGTACACATATATTGTAATGGAATATTACTGCTTATGAAAATGTGTACACACACACACACACACACACACACACACATATACTCTGTCACAGTTTTTTCTGCCATTCTCCAATTAAGGGAACTCATTTTTGGTTTTATTTCTTTGTTAAACAAGGGAGTTTAATATTTGTTCTTAATGGGAAAGTGCTTGTGATACTGATACATATACATACACACACACACACACATACAGGTTTCAGACTTTTAAAATCTTTATGAAAATATTCTTTTTTATGTTTTTAACTTAAAATGAATTTTGGATTTTATCAAAAGCTTTCTCTGCATCTAGTCTAAATGCATATTCTTTATTTTTTCTTGCTGATGTCACATTGTTTTTCTGAGATTGTTTTAAAACAGCACTGAATCTTATTTATAAATCCTACTTGAGTGTGATGAATATATTTTTGTTTTCCTCTATTCTGTTTATAAGTATTTTTAAAGTATTTCCCCACTAATAATATTTAATGATATTGTTCTATAGTTTTCTTTCTCAATTTTGTCTTTTTTTTTTTTAGTTTATCAAACAACACTGTATTTATGTATGTATCACAGAAGGAGGTAACTTAGTTATTAGCCTACTGTACTTCTCTATGTTTTGTTTCTTAAAGTTTGGTAGAATTCATTTGTCAAAATCTCTGGACTCTCTTCATTGAGACTCAGACCAGAAAGGTATGCCATTTGGGGTTGCAACCACATCAAAAACACAACAGGTTGAGGCAACCTGAAAATTAAAACGGAAAAGCAAACACCTCTAGCCATCAATTAATTCCTCATCCAGGTATATATTTTTTAAACATTTTGGATCCGTCATTTCTCCTTAGAAATATTCATATACTAATAGCTAGCATTTTTACAACTGCTTTTATTTCAAAGGACTTAACATTATCTTATTTTTTACTTTGAGACTGAAAAGGCAAATAACATTCCCATTTTACAGACAGAAACACAGGTAGCTTGTGTTCCCTACTCCTGACAATGAGACCACTAACTACTTCATGATGTTTCATCTCCAACTTTTTCTATTGCCTCAAAAATGAGGCAGCCTTAGGTGACTTTTATGACTAACTTGTTATCATGTTCTCTTAAGACTGTCTCCCATCATTAGTTTTGTCTTTTCTGATGTTCTTCAACTAACCATTATCAAAAACTTTTTAAGGAAAACACAAGGCCAACTGAATGTGGAAAGGAAAGATAGGTCACAATTAGGTTGGTACAATACTAGCTGTTCTGTATTAATCAGCTGCATTTAGTTACTGCTTTGTTGATGCAATGCAGAAGGATATCCAGGGGAATTAAAAATGAAGCAAGCTTTCTGGAAACAACAACATAAAAATAGTTTTGTGTAGATTAGCTAAACCAGTAAGAAGATATGCACATAAAGGAGGCAGCATGGGCAAAATTTTACAAATATGTCCTCTTGATCCATGTTTTCTTCTGGTTAAGTGTAATGTAAAATGTAATGACATAACAGCACAAATCTCCATTTATTTAGCATTTGAGAGATGATGGAAAAATTAAGGTACAAGTAAATTATGCTACTTCATCTTCCTTCCTCCATAAGCCCAAACCTTCTGATATCTTTCTCTTTTGCAGAGGAAGAAATGGGACTTTTTGCTGACACTTACTTGTAGCCTCGATCCCACCCCCTACTCACTCTTCCAGAAGCTTGTATCAGTTATTTTTCTCCATCTTTCTCACCTTCAATGTGTCTATTGGCCTCTTCTTGGCCAGTCTGCATTAGTGGAGGGAATTTCCTCACCTTATACCAATGAAGCCACAGGTGTAGTACGTAGTCCTATCCATATCAGACTGAAAAGACTACATGGCTTATTAGACACTTGGCCGACTGTGAAGTTAGGAAGGCTTAAGTTAAAGTTCGGCCTTTGATGGCCACAAAGGCATTTAACCTTTTATGTATTGCAACTCTACAGCTATCAATGAGACAAGCTGTTTCAATGGGAGAGCTTCTGAACTGGGACAAAGTTGGAGAGAGATGGTCAGAATATAATACAATTAAGTGTAATGAAAACTAGTTAAAGGGCCAGATACAAAGAATAGTTAACTTGGAAGATCTCCAATGAAATGCCCCATGAATCAATGCTTAGCCCTATATTGTTTAATGCTACTATGAATGACTTGGATAAAAGCATAGATGGCATGCTTATCACAAAAAGTTGAAGAGGATAGCTAAATATACTTTAGAGTCAGAATCCAAAAAGGTCTTCAGAAGCTAGAACAATGCACCAGTCAACCTACTGAAATTTAACAGGGATAAATTCATTAAATAAAATATCATATGCTCTTCTTATGGAAAAGATGAGAAATCCGGGCTAGACAACAGTACAATTTAATAAGATTCGAACTGGTGAAACTGTTGAACTCAAAGAGCTGTTTTTAATGATTCAAAATCATCTTGGTAGAATGTGAACTGACCCAACATTTCTGGAAAATAACTGGGAAATACGTTCAAAACGTGACTAAGTTGCCCATAGACTTTCACGCAGAGACTGTATTCCTAAGTACATGACTCGAGAATGTCAAAGAAAGATGTCCAAAAAACCAAAATACACTACTACAAGCAAAAACAAAGTAGATGCCTATCAACTGAGAAATGCCTAACCAAGTTGCAGTATAGAAATGTAAATGCAGTATCACTGTGCTGTAAAAGATGATGAATTTTTAAAATTCAGAAGCATGAGAAGACATAAGAATTGATGCAGAAGAAAGTTAAGTAGAATCTTGAAAATATCACAATGATGAAAACAGCATAAATGGAAAAGGCAAAAAACCCCAAACTGAACATTAAGTAATTATATTGATGAAGTGAGGAGAGTTGAGAAAAATATCTTCCTCCTTTCTTGACAGAAGTGAGAGACTACAGGTATGGAAAATTGTATACAATGACAGATATGACTGATGTGCTGTTTGGTTTTGCTGAACTGCTTTTCCCTCTCATTTTATTATTATTATCGTTGTTGTTTTGGGGAAGATTTGCCAGTGAGAAAAAGAAGGGACACATTCAGAAATGAAGATGATATCAAAGCAAAACATATCAATGAAAGTAAGATAATCAATAAAGATTTCAATAACAATGTGTTCCTTAAATTTAGATGTAGATTTTTTTTTCTTTTCAGAAACCTGTGTTCATTTCACACTAAATAAATTTTCAAAGAAATTTATCAAGATAGCATTTTGGTGATTGGATATGCTAAGACTTTTATAATTAAACTCTTTAGTGTCATACTTAAGCCAAAAATGCAAGTCTAAATCACTGTGTAGAAAAAGAATGCATTCTAAGTAGGCCAAAAGAAGCTAATCTTCTTAAATTATTTCTTTTCCCTTCTAAAATGGAATCTATTCTTTTCAAAGCAATCTGCCTACCTAAATATACTTTAAATATTTGCAAAAACTCTGAAATATTCAAGTAATGTGAATACATGAAAACTATCAGCTCATTAAATAAAAACAAGCAAAATTTAAAGAAAAGTAAGCCTACCTGTTTTTGTCAAATGATGTTCTAGCCAAACGTGATTGCAAAATAGCTGTTATCTGTTAAGAATATAAACCATTTAAAATACAAGCTTTAAAATAAAAGAAGTACAATTACATTCAACTACTAAAATAATGATGATTATAGTTATTATAATTAAAATCTTAGGAAAATCTTACCATGGCAGTTTGATCTCCCAACTTATCAAGGCAAGATGCTCTGTGAAGCTAAAATATTATAGAATAAGCAATTGGTTTTATAAATGTTTTTATTTTCCTTAGAAAACACATGTTTCTTAAAAAGCTTACCTGAAGGAGAGTTTCTACAACATCATCTACTTTTCCTGCTATATCCAATTCAAAGACATACTCCATTTTGCCCTTATAAAAATGGGGATAAAAAAAGCATCAGAAAAAATGCAAGACTGTATTACTAGGACAACCCTGAACACAGTAGGTATTTAATAAATTCATCTATTAAAGAAAATTACGATATGAAGTAAAACAATGAAAAATAATAGTATCCAAATGGCAAGAGAGAAATCATAGAGGACACTTGTGAATCTAACAAATTCTAGGTGCTCCTTCAAGTTTAAATAATTCTGATTTAGAGTAAAAGCAGTATCAAGTTCATGCCAGCTAAGTTTTACTTTCCATGTAGTCTAGCTTTGTGATTGATACTGTTTTAAGACTCTGAAAATTTGTAGTAAACATGAAGCGTTATACCTTTCCTCAAATTATCTCTTCATCTCAGCTTCTGCTTTCCCTCCTGATTTTATAATGGCCCTCTTTATTTACTGCCTTCAATAGAACTTATACAGTGTTTCACTTCAGGGCACAAATTGAGAACTGGGTACAAAGTGGTTCTTGGGCAAGCAGAAGAATGGGGGGAGGATTACCTGGGGCAACATGAATTGAATGGGTTTGTGAAATTTCTGACTAATGAGAACTCTGCATTTCCCCATTATGATGGGAAGTAAGGCTTTTGCTGCATATACTGCCCTCAGAAACCTTTACCTTACAGTTTTGTATTCTCCCTTTTAATTCTGCCAAGCTAAAGCAGAGAGCTGAGTGAAACACAGACTAAATAAGTACTATGTCTACAATTAACTGATGAGTCTTTCTTTGAGAGGCCCTAAGAATAGAGCTCACAGCCAGTGCAGAATTCTGAAAAGGATGAAAAAGGAATAAATATGCCTTTGTATTTTCTGACAATAGTGCTATATATATAAGTAGGATTTAGTATGTTTTACATTAAGTTCTCAGAAACAGAAGGGAAAACAAGTAAATATTTATGTGTTCATTTGTCTACTCTTGTCATTCAAGCTGTTAACCTTTTTTAAAAAAAGATAAACATGATTCTATTTCACTGATGCAGACTTTCTCCCCTTCTGTAGTCTTGTTATAAATAACTAGCAAGTAAGTTTTTATAGCTATTCCAGTATTACATTTTACTGAAGACTTAAACATAGTTATTACATTTTATTCCTTAAAGACCACTCTAAAGAGCTGAAAATAAAAGTTCACTTACCCTTTCGATTTTATATGGTGCTACAATGTTATGTTCTTTAATGAAATACACCTAAGGGGGACAAATAAATAGTTGGAAAATATCTTACCTCAACTTTTTCAATGTAAGAAACTTCTACAATTAGGACATGAGTAACTAGATTTTAAAATCACTTCTGACATACAGCTAGGTCCCAATCAGTGCGATTAATAAATCCCCTTAAGTGGCTGCATTCTTCAAATTTGCACTGCATTATTTCTATTGGGCTGGAAACAATTGCCATATTTTACATATTTACTCTGACTGGGATGAACATGAATACATACAACCACTTCAGGAGCTTTTTTATTTGTACTAACAAAACATGATGATAGCTACTGTTTCTAAAATTAATATGTATTAATATAAGAATAGGTTTAAAGTGTGCTAATTGTTAAGACATGCATTTTTCAAAAACAGTTTTCTACAAAACAATATAGACTACTAAACAAAGAAACTCCAGATGACTAAAATATTCAGATACTCTAATTGCATATAATCATATATAAAAGTAACCAAAAAAATCTTGGGGTAATATAATATTAGAGCTGAAAAGGATCTTAGAAATCATATAATCTAGTCTCCTCATTAGTTGCTAGAGCATTGGACTTAAGAGTCAGAAAGATGTTGGTTCAAAAGACACCTCTGACACTTGCTAGCTGCTTGACCCTGGGCAAATAATTTAACTTCTTTCTGTCTCACTTTCCTCATTTGTAAGAGGAAAGAGATGGACCAGATAAGCCCTAAGGTCCTCTCTAGTTCTGAGTCTATGAGTCTATAAATGAAAGTCCCAGGAGAGGAAGTTATCTCCTCTTTATGTAAGTAGGAAAAAAAAAAAGACTAACCTAAGTTTCAGTTCCTTACAAAACAGGAGGAAGTCACCCAACAAATGAAACAGAAACACAAATCATAATAACCGCTCAGGTTTATATAGTAATTCATAGGTTACCAAACTCTTTCTTTTAAAAGAAAATTCTATTACAGGCCTGAATGGAAATAGTGCTATGCTGTTTTTTTTTTTAACTGTGTGGTGATTTTTTCTTTACTTTGTGTATTTTAATAAATTAAGGCTGAGAAGAAGTCATGACAAAATAAGTACAGAGGTGTGTCAAGAGTCAGAAAGATCTGCATTCAAGTCTCCCCTCTGACACACTGGTTGTGTGACCCTGGAAGGGTCATTTAACATTAAGCTCTTGTGATGTTAGGAGAAAGCAAGGAAGGCCCTAAGTGGAGAAACTGAAACTTATGGGAGGATAAAGATGAAAAGTTTCATAGGATAGGAAGTCATGGATGGGGTTCCCACTATAACTCTAACCTTAACCTTAATTTTGTTTCTAAACCTAATTCTGTTTCTAACCCTAACCCATAGAGATGAGATCACAGATTCATTTGAATCTCTCAAAACTGTCAGTAGCAGTGCTGTATAAAATTATCACAGTCACTCATTTTTCAAATATTTATTAAATGCATATTAGTCTTTCAAAAACATTGATTTCATCTCCTAGATAAAAAAGTTGTAGAGAATGGGGAGGTAAAACTATGATAGGTATCAGAAAGAAATTTGCAATTTATCCTATCTCACCCAGATACCTCAAAATAGCATTTTGAGGGGTAGTTTGGGGTCTGGAGGCTGACTTTAGTGCTAGCCTAACTTTGTAGAGTTCTAGAGTAAAATCTCACTAAAATCATTAAGGTGGGTAACATTTTTATTTCTAAGCTTTTCCTCTTCCCCCTCACTGAAGTCCTACTATGATGTTTCAAGATGGTGTAGAAGTAAATTTGGATTCTTAAGGGCTAGTCCTGTTAAAGTATAAAATACTACAGGTCTTATATCAAACTGAAAAAGGCTTGAAATACAGGATCTGACATGGACCACACATCTGTCATACAAGGACCATCTAAGTTGGGAAAGGCTCATCACTAAAAGTCTAGCCATCATATGATGACTATTTTTGGCCATGGAAGCTCATAAAGTCTGTACATGGGACATATGTATAGCACTGTGAATTGTTTCAGTAACGAAAATGACCACTGATGAAATCAGAGATTCTTAAAGTGCTGAACTACTATGAAAAAAAGATTTCCATCTAGTAAATGATTTATATAGATTACGCTTCTTAAAAAACCTCTTACCTTCTGAATGAACTAAAATTTTAAATTAAGTAATTACCAGAACCTTCAAGGTAAGGCCACCTTAACTTATTAGAGAAAATCACAAGGTGAGAGCTTTCTTTTTAAAAGTAACAAGACAATTCACATGTATTTCCTCAGAGGCCAATTTAGAACAATGAAATATCTGAATGACCCTGTGAACTTCTGCCTAATTTAAAATTCCTCTAACTTTGAATTTCAAGTATGAACAACATAATTACCCTCAGGAGAATGGCTGACTGAAATCAGTGGAATCCCCAGTCTACTAAATAGAGTAATAACGGGGACTGGAGGAATAGTATTTCATCTGTGGAGATATTGTTATATGCATGGGTCCATACATTAACGTAGGGAACTAAACAATTGAAATGGATGAATTTATCTTGGAGAAGATGATTATAATTAGGTTAAAAAAAGCTAGATAAATCAGAAAGCAGTTAAAATCTATAGGTGGAATTTATGACAAAAGGATACAACATATATGTAAATATCCTTTTAAGGTCACACATGCTGAGGAGTACCCTTAATGGATGTGACCCCAAAACTGACTCAGGTTATATTACATCTGGCTCAAGCCTTCCAGGGACTGAGGGCTGAGAGGGCTAGGTGAAAAACCATCGGCCCCCTAACTCAAGTAACTAGGAAAAAGTGTCCTACGGGAAAGTTAAGCTCTCAATCCTCTCACCAGAAACTCCAAGGCCATAAAATCTAGTATACACTAAAGCATCACATAATTATTGAGTTGGACAGTTACTTGTCAGGGATGTGGCAGACATGCCCTAGACACAGACTGGATGAGATGAGTTCTTTTAAATCTGAGTGTCTGTGACTGATTGTTATTTCTCATCACTGGTCCTACAGCCTTCTCAAATGTAAACTGAAAAGATAGGTACATTTTTTGCATAATGATAAAATTGCTATCCACATAGGACTTTAAGATATCCTAAGCACTTAGAATAAATTAATGTCATTTGGGTTTCACAACAGCCTTGTGGGATTATGTTATTATCCCCATTTTACAGATGAGGAAACTGAGTTTATAGATAACTGAGGTGGGACTGAAATCTCAGTTTTCCTGATTCCAAGTTCAGAACTCTAACCATTAGGCAATGCTGTCTCTCAATGGTATTACAATGGTATTCCCCTACAGCCTTTAGGTTAGGGATTAAAATAAAATTTAAAATACATTTCTTACCTGGCTGAAAACGAGACAAATCCTTCCCTGTTGAGCCCTAAAACAGAGATAAGAGATACTCAGCACACTCAGTATTTTAATTAAAGAATGCTGAATCAAACATCTAGTGATCCATGATCCAACAGTAACATACTTTGCAAAGAGGCTGTTCACGCCATTGTCTCCTTGCTTTTCTATTTTTATACAGTCTCTCAAAGGAATCTACAGAAAATAGGAAAAATGTTATAAGAAAGAAATACAGAAAAGTTATTCACAAAAAAATAAATTTAATACAGTAATTGTAAAGTTTTTAAAAGTATCTTTACCTTAATGATGGGTTGAAACGTCTCATCAGGTTCAAAAATCACTGATTTTGAACAGATTTTTAATGATCCCCGGGTTTTCCTAGGGATTGAAACAGAACTGTTTGAACATTACTTGTTATAAACTATTATATGTCTTAGTACTAGTCATTTTTCATTTGTGTCCAATTCTTCATGACTCCACTTGGGGTTTTCCTGGCAAAAGTACTGAAATGGTTTGCTATTTCCTTCTTCAGTCATTTTACAGAGGAGGAAACTGAGGCAAACAGGGTTAAGTGACTTGTCCAGGGTCACACAAGTAATAAGTGCCTGAGGTCAAATTTGAACTCAGGAAGATGAGTCTTCCTGACTCCTGACTCTACACTGCGCCACCTAGCTGCCTTACATCCAAAACATCTTCAATGTATTATTAATGAAAAGAAATTACACACAAAGTTTCAATTAAAAGATTTTAAAATTAATTTTTCTTCCTCAGGTTCTAGAATTTCCTTTTTTTACAATCTCATTATCTTTACTAAATTCAGCTGGTTTTTCATTTCTTCACATTTAAAATATCCAAAAGTAATTATGTTAAAGAGCTCTCAGTTCTTCATTCCTAATATACATGCTACATTTTAAAAAATACCTTACAAAGAAAACTAAATGAAAGCAGGTGGTGAGCCATTTCAAATTAGAATATACCAAAACTTACTTCTGTACAGATGTAACATTTTGGTGTGGAGGGATTCAAGGGACATTTTAAGATCTTCATATTCAAAAGGAACTCAAGAAGAATATGGTTCCTATTTTTATATATAATTTGCAACTACCTTCTCCTGGTGATGGATGATACATGGTTACAAATCTTGGAACCCCATAAAAAAGAAATGTAGTAGGTACAAATGGGCTGCCACATATTTCTAACAAACACCTGAAAAATATATGATAGGAAAAGGAATGAAAGTGAAAGATAAAGATTGTCAAAGTGTTGCCCAGGTACCCATAACATGTAAAAAGACATCTAGGTCTTTATCTTAGAAGTGGTCCAGCATGCTGAATGGATACAATTCTCTGTGGAGCCTTTGGAGCATCTAAGACAACATGTAATAGAAAAGCAAAGATGAGAAGGCCTGGATTGGCCCAGATCTGCCCTAATGGAGGGGATAATTATGCCACTAAGACTATAGATCACAAATATACTTAGATAATTAGATACAATTATTGTAAGTGTTTAGGACAAGGAATGTGGCTACTGTTATCCACAGATTCATCAATTTTGTAATCACTTTCATCCTCTCCTGAATTGGTTTCGCCTACTGTTGCTCAAAATTTTATACCTGATCCTTGATGAAAAACTGTAAAGAAATTTGGTCTGAACTATTACAGCAATGTGAATTTATAGTATCCCTTTCATTCCTGGAATCAAACAAAGTTTCAGCTCAGGTTCTCTGAACTCCATCTTTCATTTCTTGGCATCCTTACCTGATCACCGGACGGTCTGAAAACATCCTAACAGAGGACAATAAAAGCACATGCAAATCAGAACACTTAACATGCACAGGCCGAATTTCAATTTACGGTAGTGTGCTTTAAGACACAGTCTCCACAAATATATCAAATCCCAAAATGGGCCAGCTTCAAAGAAATGCTTAAACTTCTTCATAAGTCTATTCACTGTCAGTGAATGTCTGGTATGTATCTCTCACACAGCTGAAGCTGGTCTGAAACTGGGTATGGTGGGAAACCCATCACTGTCAGAAGCTAAGGGATTCTAAATACTCAGGGACATCTCTGAAGGTTCAATATGACTTGACCAGATACAGCAAACTGACAATCAGCTAGGTCATTTTTACTCTAGCATTTATTAAAACAAAAAAAACTACCTTTTTTGTTAGCTCTTGGGGCTGAGAAATGAAATGCTTATGAAAATGACTATTTCACCACATTCAAGTTATCATCCATGTCCTAAGGTGATCTGCCCAAAAGAAACTTTAGACATCTTTGTCAAAAAAAACATTTACCACAGCTAAATCCAAGTTGATGCTTTATTGTTTTATTTCATCACATACTTAAAAAACTATGATAAGGGTATACATCAAAGGAATTATAGCTATTGTAGCTGTTTCTACTCTTGTATAGAGGGGCAGTTAGGTAGTGCAGTGGAGAGAGCACCAGTGCAGGAGTCAGGAGGACTTGAGTTAAAATCTCACCTCAGATACTTGACACAAGGCTGTGTGACCTTGGGCAAATCACTTAACCCTAATTGCCTCATCCTGGGTCATCTCCAGTCATCCTGATGCATATCTGGTCACTGGATTCAGATAGCTCTGGAGAAGTGAGGCTGGTGACTTGCACAGTCCTCCCTCACTCAGAACAAAGTCAAGTACAAGTTGTCATTTCTCTGATGGCATGGTCTTCTTCGGCAATGAAGGACGAACACACACACACATACACACACTTTCTCTCTCTCTGTCTCTCTCTCTGTCTCCCTGTCTCTCTCTCTCTCGTATAGAGTACTTAGGGACTGTTATTTTAAACAGTACTGTTGTCCAAATCACTGAGCTGAATAAGTTCAACTGCAAGAGACACAGAGGAGAACATGAAAGATGCATTTCTAACCAAAGTCCTACCCAGGTGATTTACTCGACCTATTGCAAGGCAAAAATACTTAGGACTGAATAGTAAGTAGTATTTAAGGCACACCAAGTATCCTTAGGCCTCTAACAATGATGTACCAACCTTTCTCATTTTTTTCTAAATAAGAGGAAAGAAAGAAAACTCCAGGGCACCACAACTTTGAATTGGGGTAAGTACAAACTTTATTTTCACTAAATCATCTGTCAAGGCAGAAATATTTGTTAAGCATATTTATATGTAAAACTATTCCCCTACCTTTCATTTTGGAGGCCCTGGCAGAGAATATGATTAGCTGTGTGCTGTTCAAAGTAATACTCCTCCAAGTTAAGCAGCAACAAGGAAAACCTAAAAAAAAAGAAGGTAAAATGGTAGATAAAGCTTGGGGCTTTAAAGAGTAGAAGAAAATTGGAAAGAATACCCTGAAATGTTCACATTCCTCATTTTTTCCACTAGGTTGGAAACAATTGCCATATTTTACATCATGATTATGAATAGTGTGAATATGAATATATGTAAACCACTTCAGGAACTTCCTAAATTAATCAAGATTTGGCTGTAGTTATGAATTCTAAAAGTAATATGCACTAATATTAGGATAAATTTAAAATGTGCTATTTGTTAAGACAACAAAATTTTAAAATACGTTTTCTACATAATATAGTAAAGGAAAGGAACTCCCTATTACTAAAATATTCAGAAGAAAACATTATGTAATACATCTGGTCTTTAAAATCTGCCCTCTCAAAGGTGAGAGGTTGAGGACAGAATTTAGACTCTCCCCCACAGGTCCAACATTTTCTTGACTTCTCTTCTTAACCACAACAGGTACAATCTACCTGGGCGAGGCTGGTGATTTCTTTGGTCCCCTTCAAAGACCACTGGAAACTTCCATGTTCATTACTCCTTTCATGCCTTTAAATCAAGTACAGTAGTACTTTTCCTGGGGGAAAAGGTTACAATAGGGAAAAGGAATACAATATACGGACAATCATTTATCACCAATTCTCTTCAGAGCATTGGGATAGTTTCTAGGGAGCTATAAAGTTTGGATACATTGTAATGCTCAGGTCTTCCTTACCAGAATTTTTTGGAATCATATTTAAGTCAACTACAACTTCACGATGTAATTCAGGCATATCTCCCAGGCCAGTTTCCCTTTCATTAAGGCATACCAAGAAGGCTGTATCTACCAAGTCGAGGGGTCCCAATGTAACTTATCTACACCCAACTAGAAGCAGGTCTACTGTACCCCCAATCCCCTCCCAATCCAAGTAGCAACAGCAATTTACTAATTGTAAGCTTTACAAGGGTTGCCACAGCACATGCAGATCACCTGCAGCAAATTTTAAATTCTAAACCTGCTTTTTCTAGCATGTAATCTGTGTACTTGGGCAAAGCAAATTTTGTCGTCAGTTTTTATGCGGCATAATGGGTAGAGTAATCGTTAGCATCCACAACATCTAAGTTCTATTGTACCAGAATTTGGATACTTCCTAAGAATGGGTATTCCATTAGCTGGGTTTCAGAAATCTTTTTTATAAAAAGAAATATTCCTTCTACTGATCATAAATATGCAATTTGTTCCAAAATTAAATTTTTAAAAAAGACAGGTTACTCATTGTTTTCTATTTTTTATTACAAGTTGACTTCAATGAGTTAAAATTTAAGCAACAGGTTACATTGATAGATTTGGAGTAAGGAAGAACTGCCATCATATTCATCTCTGACAACAGCTGTGAATACAAGGCAAATCTCTCAGAGTCTCAGTTTCCTCATCTGTAAAAAGGATGGATAATAATACCTGTAATACCTACTTAAAACAGGACTGTGAAGCTTGAATGAGATAACGTATATAAAGCACTTTGCATCCTTTAAAACAATATATAATTATCTGGCATTACTATTAAAATTAATATCTATGCATAACTACTCCAGTCTAAAGTTAGGGAAAGGTACTGCATCAGTGACATCTTGGATGTAGGGAACTCTGGGTAAGGAAGTTCTACCAAGGCAAGCTTCCCTCAGAAACTATTCCAAACATCTTCCTGACTAAAACCTGCAATGCCTCCCTTAACCTCTCTTTGTAAGGACCTTATCTCATACTTACTAAGAAAACTGAGGCCACTAGACAAGATCCCTTTATCTCAAAAATCCTTGAAGTTATTTCCCATTCTCTTCTCCTTCTGTGCACTTGGACAAAGCCCCTTTACATGATACTAGATCTCACCTACTCCTTGTCTTCTTCTCCAGATTTCATCCTCAATCATCACCCCTCCTCACCTTCAACCTCTTCCTATCAACTGGTTCCTTCCTTACTTCCCTCAAAACTATTCACATTTTCCCTACCCTTACAAAACCTTATTTATTATCTCTCCTCCAACTCCCTGAAAAAGCCATCTATACTCACTACCTCCACTTCCTCTCCTCATTAACTCTGGATTCTGACTTCATCACTCAATTGAAAATATTCTCTCCCAAATTACCAATGACCCTTCAATTCATAAATCTGATGGTCTTTTCTCAGTCCTAGTCTTGTCTGTTCCTTCTGACACCTGACATGCTGACTAGCCTTCCTCCTAGACACTTTCTCCTCCCTGGAGGTTCATGGCACCGCTTGTTCCTAGTTTGCCTTCTATCTGTCTGACAGCTCCTTCTCAGTCCCCTAACAATGGATATTCCCACGCATTTGTATCAAGCCCTTACTCTTCTTTTAATCTCTCAGTAACCTCAACAGTCCACATGGGTTTAACTATAACTTCCATGATTCCTAGATCTAGTCTCAGTCCTTTCCCTGAGTTCCAGTCTCACATCACCAATTGCCTACGGGATATTTCAGACTGGATATTGAGCAGACGTATCAAATTCAACATGTGTGAAGCATAACACATTTTCTCCTCAACCTTTCCCTCATCCAAACTTCCCTCTTTCTGCCAAAGACCATCACTGTCAGTTTCCTTTATCCTTTACTTTCTGCCAAATTCATCTTGTCCCCCTTAATTCTTTCTCACCTTGAAACTCCCCTATTTTAATTAAGGGGATTAATATTTTCCCAGTCTATTAGGTATTCATTTGAAGCAATCATTGACACTCTCTTCTCCTTTAACTACTCTATCTCCAATCAGTTGCCAAACCCTTGGAATTCTACCTCCATAGAGTCTCCTGACCCTTTCACTCCGTTTACTCTGCCACCACCCTAGTTCATCCTTCACTGACACTCACCTGGATTATTGTAATGAGCATACTAATTCTTGGCCTTCCACACAGTCTCTCCCCTCTCTACTTCATCTCCAAAAATCATCCTGTTTACCATCACACACATCAGATTGGCTGACATGACAAAACAGGAAGATGCTAAATGTTGGAGAAGATGTGGGAGAGTTGGAACACTAATTCATTGGCGGAGCAGTGAGCTGATTCAGCCATTCTGGAAAGCAATATGGAACTATGCCCAAAGGGCTACAAAAATGTGCATACCCTTTGACCCAGCAATATCACTTCTAGGACTGTATCCCAAAGAGATCATAAAAATGGGAAAGGGTCCCAGATGTACCAAAATATTTACAGCAGCTCTCTTTGTGGTGGCCAAGAGCTGGAAATCGAAAGGATGCCTATCAATTGGGGAATAGCTTAACAAATTGTGGTATATGAATGTAATGAAATACTATTGTGCTATAAGAAATGATGAACAGGAGGACTTCAGAGAGGCCTGGAAGGACTTATGTGAAAGAAGAAGAAGAACTAGGAGAAAACATCGTACACAATAACAGCCACAGTGTCCAAGGACTGTTTCTCATAGACTTAGCCCTTCACAGCAATGCAAGTACCTAAAACATTCCCAAAGGACTTGAGGCAAAATGCCATCCACATCCAGAGAAAGAACTATGGAATCAGAACACAGAATGAAGCAGAATATTTTGTCATGTATAATTTTTTTTTTGTGGGAGCTTGGTTTTTCTCATGTTTTTTTCCATTCATTTTAATTCTTCTATGCAACATGACTAATGTGAAAATGTGTTTAATAAGAATGTATGTGTGGAACCCATACAAGATTGCATGCTGTCACAGGGAGGGAGGGGGAGGAAATTTAAAACTTATGGAAGTGATAGCTGAAAACAAATTAATAAAAAAAAGAAAAAACCTATTGCCTTTAGAATAAAACATAAGCTGCTGCAACTCTATAACCTTACTCCAATCTATCGTTTAGCTGTTATTTCACATCAGTCTCCATTCAGCACTACACATAATAGCCAAACTGGATCGTCAGGTCTTGAAATCAACATGATTATTTTCCACCACTGTATATTTGTACAGACATTTATTAGCTGTGGGATCATGAGCAAATCATTTAATTTCTCAAAGTGTCAGTTTCTCAAGACTTTCTAAAAGGGAAAGATCATACTTTTAGTACCTCCATCCCAGGCCTTTCAAGAGGCTCAGATGAGATGTATTCAACTTTGGTTATTATAATTAAAGTATTCTCTGCACCTGGAATATACTCTTTCCTCATCTTCACCTTTCAGAACCTTTCTCTTCTTCTCTGCTACCTATTCTACCCTTCCCTGATCAGCCCAATGGAAAGCGCCATTTCCTTCCTTAAATGTACCCAGAGTCCTTTGTCTAGATCTCTATTTGCTGCCTCCCTCCAATTTCCTACCTACAATCATATTTATTTCTATATGTTACATCTTTTCCAATTCTGCCCAGTAGAATCTAAGTTACTTAAGGACAGGGGCCTATTTTTTTCTGTTATTATTCCTAGCACCTGGCTCAGTGACTTGCACAAAGTAACCATTCAATAAATGTCTGCTAGATTAAACTGTATTTTGAAAAGCAGACTGCTCAACTTCAGGAAACATTTTGTTGCTAATAGCAGCAGTATGGTTCATTCACTCAACAATTCATCTAGCAAGTGAGTTATCTCTTAGAAAAAAGTGACTTTTAATCAAACTTCCAACTTCAAACAAGTTTAAATCAAGTTTCAAATAGCTACCAAGCCCAACAATCCTATCCCTGAAATATCTCTTGCATCCTCTTCCCCTGCTTTCTAAAAAGATAACACTGAAGCTAAGAATATGAGTGACTTGAACAATTCAAAGGAAAACATCTAAGTCAAGCCCCATTTTCTTTCATAAACTCCAGGCTCACATTTCCACCTACCTAGCATGCAGTTCTACCACAACCACAAACAGCATGTTCCAAACTGAACTCTTCACTTCCCAACTATAACCTGTTTCTCTTCCTGACTTCCCAGTTTCTGTACCACTACCTTCCCTCTTATACCCTTCTTACTAACATCACATATTCCCTTGTGCTATAATTATTTATGTATTTTTCTGCCCCTTACTCAACTATATTAGGACAGGAGTCACATTTTATTTTAGCATCTCTTTCAATGAATGTCTAAATCTTACACAAAGTCAGTGCCCAAGAAATATTTCTTGAATGAGGGAATGAATACTGAACGTAGAGATCAAAAGTTCAACCAACATGTAGATGACAGAAAACTCCACATGAATACAACCAAGGCTATTACACACAAATTCATGTTATGAACAAAGTACTTCTAAGACTGAGAAATTATTATAAAACAAATGATTCACCATATAAAATGCTCTAATATGCAGCTGCCTCATATATAATTTAGGATCACTGATGTTTCAGCTTGGAATATGACAGCATTAAGTTCAAAGTAACAACCAAACAATCAGACACATAACATTACAAAGATAATAATACCTTACATTTACGTAGCATTTTATGTTTCCATAGCATTTTACATACATTGTCTCATTTCTTCCTTACAAGGGCTTCTGGAGTAGGGAAAACAGTACATATCAGCTTTACAGATCAGGAAACTGAGGTTCAGAGTGGTTAAGAAAGTTAACAAGTTACACAACTATAAGTGGCAAAACTGGAACAAATCTGGGTCTTCTAAGCCCAATGCTCTTCTTTCCCAACAAGTCTGTCCTTGTGTAAATTTTCATGGTTCTGCTCACTTCATTCTCCATCGGTTCACACTATACTGGATTCTCTGAAATCGTCTTTTTGTCATTTTTTATAGCCCAATTATATTCCATTACAATGAAATACTACATTTTAATCAACCGTTTTCAGAATTATGCTCAATTCCTTAGATTCCAATTCCTTTTTCTTCTGCCACACCTCTCCCCCTCCTTGGAGTACTCTGTTCCACCCCCATCTCCATTCCCTGCCTGTTTCACTGCTGAGTTTGATGACCTTCTCCACTGAGCTCTGTATCATGTGCATGTGTGCGTGTATTCAACCTTTCTTTATCCATTTCAGATAATAGTAAGGTTCACCCATTGCCCAACCACTCCCTTTGTGTCTGTATACCCTCCATAACCCCAGTTATGAGAAACATATCCCATCTTTTTCTTCTTCTTTTCTGCACTAGTCTACTGCTTTTACTCTCCCTTTTCTTTCCTTTCTCAAAGCACTCAGAACAGGATCAATCCACCTCAAAGTCCTGTTTTTCTTATTTAACTCCTTTAATATCCTTTGAAGACACTAAGGTTCTGAAACCTTCGAAAACACTAAGGTTTTTTTTCCCTCCTCTTATTTGATAGCACTACATCTAATTGCTCAAATGAATATACGTTTCTATGGACTTCCAGACTCTTGTAAGTATATTTCAAAGTTCCTAGCTCTCTGGTCTTTTCATCAGAAATGCTCAAAGGTTCTTTTCCAAAAGTTTCTTCGTTTTCCCTGTAAGAATATATTCCACTTTGCAAAGTTAAATTATTCTGGGTTGTAAGACTCTCTTTTGCTTTCTGGAGTACTAAATCTCAATTATGGTATAAGGTGCTAGCTCTTATGCGATCTTGATGGGGATTCCTTGGCACATGAACTGTTTTTTCTCCCTGGATGATTGCCATAGTGCTTTTCTTTAACATGGGAGCTCTGGATTTTGGCTGTGGGGTCTGTCAGGAGGTGATAGGTGAATTTTTTTCTATGTATACTTTTTTCTCTTGGTCCATTAAACTTTCATTTATGATTTCTTGAAATGTAATTCACTCAGGGATTAAAAACAAAACAAAACATGACTTTCAAGGAGTCCAATGATTCTTAATCTCTGACTTACACAGATCAGTTTTTTTTTATGTCAAATATCTTACATTTTCTATTTTTTCAATCTTTTTGATTGTGCTCTTACTCTTTTTTTTGCTGCTTCATGGAGTAATTGATTTCTGCTTGATCTATGTTAGTTTTCAAAGACTTGTTAACTTGAATAATGTTTACTATTTCTTTTTCAAACTCTTTATTCTCCTTCCAATTTTCTTTCCTCCACAGTTTTTATTTCATTTCTATCTCTTACTTCTAGATATTTATATGGTCTCTGTGGAAAATCTATTTTTTTCCTCTTTGATTCTATGTTTGTGGTCAATTCAGAGTAACCAGCTCCTTCTTTTGGAGGATCTCTTGATCTATGATAATTTTTATGAAGATTGTGGGGTTTTTTTGACATGTTTATTATCTCTACAACTTTAGTTCCTAATTTAGAGTTTTGTGCCAGGGCGAGGCTTTTACTCTTTACAGTCACTTTGGATGGGGTAGTTGACCCTCCTTATTTCTGACCTTGGCTGCTATGATGACCTCTTAAGAGTTAGGTTCTCCTGAATCTTCAAAGTTCAAAGCACTGGATGTTCAGGGCTTCCTAAGGCATATCAAGACAAACAACGAGACATACCAGAGTCCCTGGGATTAAGCTGCCCAGTGAAAGAGCTGCCACACTGTTCTCAGCACTACTACTCCAGTTTCCAAAGTGCCCAATCTAGAGCTTTCTTACCTCCCTATGACATTCTCAGGGTGCTTTTTCTTGCTACTTACAGATACAGAGTCTTGATTATACATATTTTGGTTCTTCTTCAATCTCTTTGAAAGGCTGTAAACTTATTTGCCTAAACTGGTGCTGGATTTGCAACCAGTCCCCTTTCCAGTTGCCTGTGATCTTCTGGCTGAATTTTTGTGCAGTTTTGAGGAGGGGGAAAAAAATCACTCATTGTAGTTTCCTATTAGATTTCTTGATCATTTTTCTGTCTGGTGCAAATTTCAGATTTCTGCTGTAGTACGGAGGAAAAAAAAACTGGGTGTTCTGTCTTATCCCCTGGCTACAAGTAAAACTGCCATCTCTTTCTTCCATCCCCTTCCTTACTTCCTCTAGCCCCCAAAATTGAGAGGGAACAAGCATTATGTATATGAACAGTCTACATTTAAGTCAACATCTAGAGAATTATGGTAGAGATACTAATATTATAATATATATTTGCATCAGAAATGCTGAAAAGTTTTCCTTCTTTTCCCCTGTAGGAATATACCCCATTTTGCAGAGTTAAGTTGTTCTTGATTCTTAAATTGTCTTTTTTTGCCCTTTGGGACATTGCATTTCATGATCTCCTCAAATATACTGTATTATTGTAGAGGTAGAAACCAAGTCTTACGTGTAATATCCTTATCATTAACTCTCAGAAAAACAAGAACAACAACCTTGTTTTTCTCTAACCAAAAGACTGAAAAAACAACATTCTTAAGAGTAGGTAATAACTGCGAAGGGATAGAATGCTGGACTTGAGAGTCAGGCTGCCTGGGTTCATATCTTAGCGGACATTATTTGCCATGTGGTCACTGACACTCTGAACCTCTGGTTCCTCACCTGTAAAATGAAGAATACTACCTTCACTAGCTATCTTAAGGGGAAGGTTGGGCTAGGAGAAAAGCACTTAAAATGCTACATAAATGTAATTCTTTCTTGCCAGCTTTTCTAAAATCATAATATTTTACTACAGCATTGTTAAAAAGAAATGAAACAAAGAGAAAGTACTTATCATTTAAATTTTATCAAGCATACTATTAATAGAATTTTGAATAGTTGCAATTTACTGTCTTGAAAAAACTCAACATTAAGGGACAAAATTTAAGAAAAAAAATTCTGAATGGATTCCTCTATTTTCCCATGGTAATATGTATGGAAAGAAAAAGGGGTGAACTGGGATATGGATAAGCTTTTATTTTATAGGGAATAAAGAAAATAAAAGCAGATGGGCATCTTTATCATGTACAAAGCAAGACAGAACAGAGTTTTCCTAAAATTTAGCCCTTGGTAAACAAAAACAAAGGTATCCAAATACTTTCATGCAAGAATTGGAATCAGGAGACTTATCATTCCCAGGTCACAGGAATGTGATAAGGGAAGACAGACAATAATGCAATTCCAACTCTATTCTGTATGTATCTCTGCACTACATCCATGTATTATCTACAATGGCTTAATTTTTCCATTTTGATCAGGCTATAGAAGCCTATCTTTACACTTTCCCTCAAACACTCTCATGAAAATCTACTAGAAAGAATTTATTCTGGAGTCATGTCCTGATTTCTCTTAAATCCAGAATTTTATCTTTTGACTTCACCAAACTAAACTGCATCCTCCGGGAGATGCTCACATCCTGAGAGCTGCACACATCCATGGCTATGGCTTATCTACATATCACTTTAAGTTTACAATACCTGGCATTTATATAGCCAAAGATTTGCTAAGTGTCATATATACATTATCACTGGACAAGCCAGTGAGGTAAGAACTGTTATTATCATCCCCATTTAATAGGAAACTGAGACTAAGGAGTTAACTAACATCATTATTATTAAGTGACTTGCCCAGGGTCAAGTGGTAAAGAATTTTCTGAGGCAAGATTTGAACTCAAGTCTAAATCCAACTCCAACATTCTTTTTGCTATGGCCACCTTGCTACTTAATTTCACAATTTAAGTGTTGTTTTTCCAAAGCCTAAACACACAAAACCCTGAAGAATATTTTTAAAAAATTCTTCAGTTCACCAATCATCCAACAGCAAATATCAACTCTCCTGGGATGATTTCAGATTTAAGATAGAGAGATGGAAAGGGGAATGAGCTCAAGCAACTGGTCCTTCCCAAGCTAACAATGTTTTCCTAACTTTTAACTCCTTCCAAACCTATGAGCACAAAGCCTAATATTTTCTATCCCATTTTCCCCTTCTTTGCCATTTGATTTTGGAAATCCTTTTTTAAAAACAGGAATACATGAGCAAAATCAAAAATTTCCAACTAGAAACATCAATGAGAATTAAGAGTACAAATAAATGAGGCATGATTCTCACAGCCAGGACCCTTGGGGCAGGCAGGCTCCTACACTCTTGGCCAGATGACACTTTGGTGGCATTCAAAGGGCCTCACATGTGTTATCACATCTGCAAGCTACTGCTGTTATGAGCGTAAAGATGAATCTGTGTTCTGAATCACAGACACAAGGCTGCATTTATAGAGTCAGCATTTGAATGTTGTCAGAAGGTCTTTGGTAACAACATTAAAAGATTTGAAGATCATCATGAATTTCTGGTAAGGGGTGGCAATAGCTCTAACTACAGAAGTATAAACTTAATCTTGTAAGAAACAAAATGCCAGAGTAGGGCTCTCTTAGCTTTTCAAATCAGTTATTTAGCACTTCAAGGTTTACAAGTGTTTCATTCACATCCTCCTAACAACCAAGTGAGGTAAGAAATGTAAATGCTATCATCCCCATTGTACAAAGGAGAAGGGAATAAGCATTTATACAGCACCTGTTGTCAAGTATTGTACTAAATGCTTTACAAATATCTTATCTGATCCTCATAACAACTCTTCCTGATAGGTCCATTTATTATACCCACTTACAGTTGAGGAAATCAAGGTGAAGTGTCTTGCCCAAGGTCTCTTAGCTAGTAAGAGTCTGAGCCCACATTTGAACTCAGGTCTTCTTGACTATAGGCCCAGCTCTATCCACTGCACAACTGAGCTGCCTCAGAGAGGTGATGTAATTCCTGTAAGTCATGAGAGCTGTAAAAGCTTTGCTGGAGCTCAATCACCGCACATAAATATCAGAAAAACTAGTTAAAATATTTGTAGCTTGACTCACCTTCACACATGGGATTATGTATAACAAACTAGGTGGACACTGTGATGGTACACAAAGGTAACCAAGCTATTCTCACATCTAAACTGGTGGTGAATCTAAGGAAAGCAAACTACTGGCTATCAAAGAACTCAATTCAATAAGCATACAGCTTATACATTCTGCTAGGTGTGAGAGTAAAAAGATACTCTCTGCCCTAACTCAAGAAGCTCAATTCCTTCTGGGGAGAAACATAGATAAGTAAATATCAAATATATTAGGGGCCCCTAGGTGGTGCAGTGAATAGAACACCAGTGCAGGAGTCAGGAGGACCTGAGTTCAAATGTCACCTCAGACACTTGGCACTCGCTAGCTGTGTGACCTTGGGCAAATCACTTAACCCCAACTGCCTCATCCTGGGTCATCTCCAGTCATCCTGATGAATATCTAGTCACAGGATTCAGATGGATCTGGAGGAGAAGTGAGGTTGGTGACCTGCACAGCCCTTCCTCACTCAAAACAAAGTCAAGTGCAAGTCATGTCATCGTGTCTCTGATGGCATGGTCTTCTTCGGCAGTGAAGGACGAACACACACTAAATGTATACTAAGCAAATATAAATAGAGGCAAATATAAAATAATTGTGGGCAGGAGGGAAGCTCTAACTACTGGAAGCAAATTCAAGCGGTACCTGAGCTAAGTCTGGATGATGCCAGGAACTATATGAGGGGAAGTGAGGGAGCACAGTCCAGGCATGGGAGGTATGTGCAAAGGCATGGAAATAGGAGATAAAGAGAAGATGCATGGGAAGTGTATAGGAAACAGTAAGTAGGCCCATTTGAATGGAAAGTAGTGAACATAAGGGGTAGTAATGTGAAATCAGTCTGGCTGGAGCCAGATGGCAAAAGGCTTTAGATGCCAGAGAGCTTCTATTTTTCCTGGTAGCAACAGGGAGCCAATGAAGTTTTCTTAGCAAGTGAGTTCCATGTGTTTTAGGAATATCAATTTGGCAGCTCTGTGGATGATGGAATAGAACATGAAGAGATCATGAGAAGGGAACCAATCAGGATACTACTGAAATAGCCCAGGTAAGACGTTAAGAGGGTCTACCTTTGGTAAATGGCCACATAAGTATGTGAAACTGTAGTAGATGTGATGATAAAGATAACTTTGTTCAGTGAGGCAGGTGAAGAACTTGGTAGAGAAGTGTAAAACATGAAGATAAACATTCCCCTAAAGCATTTATCAGTGTCATGGAAGATGTCATGTTTATATTCCCATTTGCAAATGGCCCTCAATTAACTGAGCCCCAGAACATCACATAACTTCCACAGAAGTACCACAGAGGTTAGGCTCACTGTCCATAACAGAATAATAAAGTGAACTTTTAAAAAAATCATATATTGCCTGGATTACATCATGGCGTTAGATAGGGTCCCCAGTAGAGTTGGTTCATCAACAAGTATTCCTCAGATGGGCAATAAAAATGAACAATAAGCTTGATCCAGAATTGAGTAATCAGACTAGAACACATCCAGGAAACCACAGATTACTTGTAAATACTTCAAAGGGCTCATTGCCACAAAAGCCCACTAACACCAATCTTCTCCTGGATATGGCTGGCAATCATAGCATGAAGGATCTCCAGACAACTAACATCATAACTAACCCAAAAAATAATAAAAAGAAAGGCACATGGTGAACCTAATTAGTATGCTACCAAAAATTATTTCATGTTTAAATAAAGTAACTAAAATTTTTAAATGATTTTAAGATCTGGTATTACAGACATACATAACTACATAACATAACATAACAATCACAGAGCAGGAATGAAACACTGGAGCAGCCCTGGCTCTAACACTGTGGGACCTTGGGCAATCACTTCAATGTTAAAATATCATGTGAATGTTTTATTATTTCTATTGTGGCAACAATGGAAGGAATGATCTGCATATTAAAAGTTTTATGAACTATGAAGTGCCATGTAAATGTGCTATTATTATTTTCAAAGTAGTAAGAGAACCACCAAAATACTAAATTAGTTAAAAATTATAGCAAACCACTTTAAAGTACTACAGGGCAAATTTTGATATTCACTTCTTTGACATTGAATGTCAGCTACTCAACAAGGAATATATAACTTCTAGCCATGCCCTTTTCTTTCCTAAGAGGAAGCAATCAATTCCAAGAGAAATCAGGAAACTCCCCAGAAGAAAGAATACTTATGATCTAATCTTTTTCTTCTCCTTCCCCCAACACTTTGAGACAACAGTACATTTAAAGAGCGGGAACCATTTTATGAGGAATGGTAAACTAATTAACCTAAAGTAAAAAAAAAACAAAAACTTTCTTGGATATGTTTTTTTAAAAAACTATATTTGATCTTTTAAAATATTTTAAAATTAAACTTTAATTTTAATATTGCTAATACTCACATCAGGATGAGTGTCATTTATATATCTCATCAGAGAGAGAGGAAATTCCTTATAATATGGGAGGTGAAATTCTAGTGCTTAATCTCCTAAAGCCAAAAAGACACTTAATAGTGCCTAGGGAGAGAAATAGGAAAAAGAAGAGTTTAAGCTTCAAGAACTCTGCAATCAGCACAGATATCACACTGTATTCTGAAAACTTGTATAATTATTCTTTTATAATGGAGCTTTGTTGGCCTCTCTTGATCAAAGAAAAGCATGTGATTAGCCAGTAGCAGGCAAGAGACTAATGTGGGACTCACAGAAGGGCATCATCTTGTAAAATGATCTCTCTCATGTTTCCTGTTACCTTTCCCAAGACTGATGTGATGACACTGATTCTTAAAATTAATAAAAAAAAAAAAACTTGTACAGGTTTTTCCCACCACAGAAATACACACACACACACACACACACACACACACACACAAAATATCCCTACTTGGACAAAAAGCTATTTTTTTTTCGCAGTAACAAGACTTTTCTCATTGAGAATTGAATGAATCATTAGATAAAACATATAGACTAGGGTAAAAAACTAGACACAAAACTCAGTCTATTTCTACATGCTGTATGACTTGGATGGGTCACTAGGACTCGCACTAAAGTGAGAAGAACAATGATGACACCTGACAATGATGTCAGGTTTCAGTGAAAATTAATGGGTGCACAGCTGCACAACACCTTAATGTATCAAATGCTCTGAAAAAGCATTAATAATGACAGGGATAAGAATGGACTTGGAGTTAAGTACACTTTGAACCCTAACTAGCTATATGACCATGGGCAAAATATTTACTGTCTCTGAGTCTCAGTTTCCTCATCGATAGAGATAATGCAACTTGTTCTACACTCCAGGGGGAAAAAACTTCACACACAATGATCTCATTTGATGTGAACATCAGTTATTATTAGGTTTCCAAAAGAGAATTCACAGGGTTCAGAGAAAGGACAGGTAAAAGGATGCCACGGACTAGACTTCTCCAAGGTAAGCAAACCCAGCAAGAAAGTGCTCACAAGTGAAGCTCTGAAGACACAAGAGTGCAGAACATCTATAATTTAAGGGCAAAGGCTATTTATTTACTCTTTTCCTTTCCTTTGTATTCCCAGTACCTGGCACATTAACCTATTCATAAATACTTTGCTGGGTTGGTCAATTTAATTTTGACCTAAACTGACACTGCTGGAGAAAGGGATTGCCAGACATTTGTGATCCTAGGCTCCAATAAAATACTTGAGTTAGAGTCCACATAATCTGTAATTCTACTCTCTTCTGTAAGGAACTTTCTGCCTTCTTTCAAACTTCCCAAACACAAAAAGAAAAGAGATCCTTAGCTTTGCATTTTACCTTGGAAGAATGAGAAAACAGATGAATAAAAACTCAGGCCCAGGGTCATAAATATAATCTAATGTTACTTAACCTCGCCTGAGGGTCTCAGTGATGCTCAGTAATTCTCACCTTTCATCAACTCCTAATAAGATTTTTCTCCTACTAATTAAGAATAGAGCTATTCTTCTAAATCTTTTCCACTCCCTTTAAAAATTTCCAACCCCCAACCTTACTGACGCGACCACTTCATTGGGTGTTTGTTTTTCTGAGGTCATATGGCATTTGGTCCCCCAAATCCCCTCCTCCATCCCTCAAAAGTTCTCTATATTAATAATTTTTCCTCTCATTCTTAAAGGGATGTAAAATATATAAAATGCTTTTCTCTCAATAACCCTGTGAGCTACATACAGTACTATTATATTCATTCTACACATGAGGAAATTAAGACTTATCCAAGGTAACAGATCATTAATTCTTAGGATTCAAACCCGAGTCCAGTGCCCTTTCTATGCTTTACTACTGCTCATCTTCCCTTTGGTTTCAAAATAAACATTTTCTTCCTTTCCAGGGCCAATATCTCCTCCTGGGCCCTCAATTCATCATTGCTCCCTTTTCCTCTCTTCCCTTTCTGGTCTCTCTACCTCTATTTCAGGGGGTTCTTAACCTGGAGCATGCTTAATATTTTCATAATATTTTAAACACCTGAGAAGGGCTTTACCAGACTGCCTGGGGTGGGGGGTGGGGGTCCATGATACAGGCACGAAGTTAAAAACCCCTGCTCTACTGATCCTGTGCCTGGGTTTCTGCAATATGGGGCTGGGGGTGCCTGTGAGGAATCTGACCTTGACCCTGATGCCTCATTTGTCTGTCAAGACATCATACACTTTTGGTTATTTTCCTTCTTCCTTGATTTCTCCTGGTTTTTTCCTTTCGCTCCTCTTCCTGACTCCTTAATACAGGGCTGTTCCACAAGGCTCCCCGAAGTCTCTATCTTCAACCTCTTTCTGTTCTCAAATACAGTAATATGCATAAAGAACACTGCAAACTTTCAAACTCTCTGTAAATGCCAGTTGTTATTACTGTTCTTTATTGTCTACTATCTTCCTTGGGGATTTCATCCTCTACAGCTTCAGTTACCTTCTAGGCAGATGCTGCCCAAATTCAACCTTGCCCCCAAACTACCCTCCTGGACTCCCTACAGATCCAAGCTGAAATTATTATCTTCTCCCTTCTATATTGCCTGGTGATCTCATCAGCTCCTATGGATCCAAGTACCATCTCCATACAGCTGATTCTCTGCTCTACTTACTCAACTCCAAGCTTTCTCCCCACCTTCAGTCTAGCTTCTTTCTTCTGCCATCTTTGTAGCTGCCAATTCTCCATCTTCACCCTCCCCTCTTCCTGCGCGGGGCATCCTCCTCCTCCCAGCCACAATCCTGGATACCCCTCTCACCCCATCCTCTATCCCACGTCCAATCAGCACTCACGTCCTGTGGATTCTCCATTCACAAGGTTTCCCATAGACTTCTGTGTCCTCCTCTGACGCTGCTACAGCCCCTCATCACCACACTAGAAGCCTGTTTCACTCCAAGTCTTAACCCACTCCTGGCCGTTCTCCACCCAGTTATCAACTGGGATCTAACCGCGTCACCCTGCAGTTCAGTCTCTGGGGCTCCTCATTATCTCCAGAACCACATGAAAAGTGCCCTTCACAATCTGGACCCTTCCTACAGCGACCTCCTCCCTGCTTCTCGAACCCTGAAGCCCTCATCTCCCGACTCCAGACTGTAGCCCAAGCCTAGAATTTCACTTTCTTCCTTCCAACCTCCGGCGAGAGGCCCATCTCGGTCCCTCCTGGACTTGGTGCCTTCCCTGTGGGATCATCTCCAGGGTACCCATCCTGTTTGGAAGAAGCGGTTCCCCTGTTATCTCCCCACTGCACAGAGTAAAGTGAGGAGACTTTCCCCCTTTCGTGCTGTCCCTCACTTAGGACGCTGCCTGACACGTCCCAGGCAGTAATAAAGGCTCGCTGCCTCCACCTGCACGAGCTAGGTTGGGGGGTTCCAACCGCACTGACTGCTCTCCGACCCCGGGGCAGGATGAGAACTTCCAAGGCCCCCCCGAGCACCTCCCTCGGGCATTTAAAGGGTCTGCGGCGTGTCGGGAGGAGGCCTCGGAGCTGCGCCCCGACCCCCTGCTGGGCACCCCGCAGGCGGCCCTCCCCCGGGGCTGGCGCTGACGGGCACTGCCCCCACCTCAAGGGACCGCTCGGGGGCACACACTTCTCATCCGTGCGGGCTCCGGACCATTCACTGCAGAGAGTGGGGCGGGGGCAGGTGCGCAGAGGCTCCACTCCCACCCCTGGGGGAAGGTCTCCCGTCCCTGCCCTGCCCCCCCCCCCGCCCCCGCCTTGGCGCCCCCTCCCCCACGACGAGGCCTGCCGGGTTCCGGGGATGGGGGGTAAGGAGGGCGGTCCTGGGGGAGGGGGCACGAGGGAGCGAGTTCCCCCACCCCCGCCTCTCTTCCGGGTTCCGGGGCCGCGTGCCGGCCGCCGGGCGGATAGGTCACGCCGGGCCCTCCTCGGCCCCCAGCCCCGGCCTCCGGCCCGGACCCCCTCCCTCCGCCTCCGGCCCCCGCACCCTCGGCCCGGAAGGCCACTCACCGCTCCTTGGAGTAGAGCTGTAGCTGCTGCTCCCGCTGCTTCTTGCGAATGAAAGCCATGGTCCTCCGGCCTGGGGGCCCTCTGGAAGACCCGGGGGGCGGCGGAAGCGCAGAGGAGGAAGATGCCGCAAGCCGCCCTCCCGCGGCGGGCGTGCGGACCCGGGGAGGGAGAAGGTGGCGCTTCTAACTCCTTCCCTCCTCCCGTCTCCCTCCTCCCTCTCCGGAGGGCTGCGCCCCGCCCTCGTAGCCCGAGGCGCGCAGGCGCACCAGCTCCAGCCCCCTTTCTCTTCTCGGCGGTCAGGGCGGCTGCTCGAGCGCCCCCTAGTGCGCGTGTGTGAGGCCGCGAGGTCGCGAGAGTGTCGCGGCTTCCCTGGGGAGGAATGAGGGCTGAGGGGGAGGGTCATCCGGGGGTCCCTGCCGGGAGGGGCTCCTTGCCGGGAGGGGCTCCCCGGTTTTCAGGAGACTCGTGGCCTTCCTATTAAAGCTCGGAGCTTTCGGAGAAAGATGCTACGGATTAAAAAAATTTGTTCCTAGTCACAGCTGAGGCCTTGCCGCATTTTTATTCATATTTATATCATACTTTCCCTACGGTGACGTTCTCCCTCCGTAACTTTTTCTTTTTTAATATCTTGGACCCCCTCCTCGGGACACTTTTTAAATGCATACGATAAAAGCATAACATTATAAAAGAAACCGATTTATATTGAAATAAACTTTTCAAAATAATTTTTTAAAAAGTGAAGGGGCCCCAGGTTAGGAGCTCATTCTAGAAGGCGGATAGTGCCCTACAGGGCAAGCGTGGAGCCCCCTTAAAATCAAAACGACCTTCGGGAGATCGCTCCTTCTAGCCTGTAAACATAGGAGTCCCATACAAATAAACGGGCCACCTTCGTTAAGGACCCCTGCTGGGTTCCCGGGAAATAAAACCAGCGATTATTGCGTGCAGTTGCATGGAGCGCCTCCAGAGGGCGGCGCTGAGCACGTGTATCTGCAGCCCAGAGGACACATGGTCAGCTTGGACTCAGAACTGAACTGGAAAGCAGGGTGGGTTACTGACACCTTTGGGAAACTGGTGGGCTCCCCAAACTTCCCCTAGAAACAAACTCGACTCTTTTTTAAGTGATCTACACTTACTATTTATTTTTAATTTACAGAACAAAACAGAAACTCTTTAAAAAACATTTTTATTAAGGTTTTTCTATCAGTTTTTAAAATTGTTTTCCATATCATAGTTTCCCTCAGTAACTTCCTCTCCCAGAAAGCCATCCCATAAAATAGTAATTTTTCAAAGAGTGAATGGAAAAAATGTGGAAATCTGTGCAAAGGGCAATGTGTGTGGACCTCTCACCTCTGCAAAAGGGTGAGGTGGGAGTCTTTTCCTATCCATCTTTGCATAATTTTGCAACATTCATTTTTAATTTTAGTATGTGGCGGTTCTTTCCATTTAGATTTTTTGCATTCATTGTCTTTATTGTTTCCTTGAGTCTGTTAGCTGTGATATACATAGTTCTTTCCCTACGTCTCTTTATCACATTCATCGGTTTCTTGCAGCGCTGTAATATTTAATTACATTCATGTACTACAATTTGTTTAGCCATTCCCCAATCGATGGGTATCTATTCCCCCCCCCATTTCTTTGCTATCACAAATTGCTTTTTCAAGTATTTTGATATGCATTTTAATCAATGGCCTCACTTAGATATAAACCCAGTAATGGAATCTCTGAGTCCAAAGGTAGGGACACTAAAATGTGCTTTGTTAGCATAATTCCAAATTCCTTTTAAAAACAGTTGTTCTGCTTCTCAGCTGCACCAATATGCCATTCTTCCCAGAGTCCCTACACAGTGACTATTTCCATGTTTTTCCTGTTTGCCAATTTGCACAATTATTGAGATGCAACATCAGGGTTGTTTTGATTTGCATTTCTCTTAGTGATCTGTAGTATTCTTTCATGTAGTTGTTAATAGTCTGTAATTCTTTGGGAAGCCCCGTGTTCATATTCATTTATCTATCTACATACATATATAGATACATATGTATCTATATACATATATGTTATATATGTTATATACATATATCTTTTAAATGTTTGCGTATCTTGGATACCCTTATCAGAAAAAACATGACAAAAAATGTTTCCCCTATTTGTTTTCTTTCTTATCTCATATGCATTAATTTTGTCTGTACCAGAGCTTTAGTTTCATTTAATCAAAGTGATGTATTTTATCTTTTGTAATTACTTCTATCTCCTCTTTGTTTAAAAATACTCATGCTGTTTTGAAGTACAAAATGGATAATTTTGGTTACCTTAAACTGAAAAGTTTTGCACAACCAAACCAAGATTAGGAGGGATGCAGAAATTGGGAAAGAATTTTTGCAACTAGTGTCTGTGATAAAGGCCTCATTTCTGAAATATATAGAGACCTGAGTCAAATGTACAAGAACACAAGTCATTCCCCAATTGATAAGTGGTCAAAGGATATGAACAGGCAGTTTTCAGAGGAAGAAATTAAAGGTATCTATAGTCATATGAAAAAATGCTCTAAATTACTATTGACCAGAGAGATGCAAATCAAAACAACTCTGAGATACCACATCACACCTATCAGATTGGCTAACATGACAGAACAAGAAGATGACAAATGTTGGAGAGGATGTGGGAGAGTTGGAACACTAGTTCATTGTTGGTGGAGCTGTGAGCTGATCCAGCCATTCTGGAGAGCAATTTGGAACTATGCCCAAAGGGCTACAAAAATGTGCATGTACGCTTTGACCCAGCAATACTACTTCTAGGACTGTATCTTCAAGAGATCATAAAAATGGGAAAGGGTCCCACATGTACAGAAATATTTATAGCAGCTCTCTTTGTGGTGGTCAAGAACTGGAAATCGGAGGGATGCCCATCAGTTGGGAATGGCTGAATAAACTGTGGTATATGATTGTAATGGAATACTATTTTGCTATAAGAAATAATGAACAGGAAGACTTCAGAGAGGCTTGGAAAGACTTATATGATCTGATGCTGAGCGAAAGGAGCAGAACCAGGAGAACTTTGTACACAGCAACAACCACAGTGTGTGAGGATTTTTTCTAGTAGATTTAGAACTTCATTGTAATGCAAGAATTTAAAAAATTTCCCAATGGTCTTTTAAGGCAAAATGCCTTCCACAGCTAGAGAAAGAACTATGGAATTCAATCGCAGATTGTAGCAGATCATTTTATTTTATATTGTGTTTTGGTTTGTTATATGATTTCTCATATTCATTTTAATTCTTCTATACAACATCAGTATGGTGAAAATGTATTTAATAGGAATGTATGTGTAGAACCTATATAAAATTGTATGTCATCTCGAGGAGGGAGGGGGATGGAGGGAAAGAAAAAATGTCAATTATATGGTAGTGATTGTGGAACACTGAAAATAAAAAAAATACACATGCTACTTACAGAACTGAGACATATATGATCTGCTTCTCTTCTAATTTTTCTAAAGTATGATTAATATTTTAAAATTTTATTTATTTCTAGTTTTCAACATTCACTTTTATAAGATTTTGAGGTCCTAATTTCTCCCCCTCCTTCCTCTCCCCCTTCCCCAAGACAGGCATGCAATCTGATATAGGCTATACATGTATATTAAACACATTTCTACATTCATCATGTTGTGAAAGAAAAATCAGAACAAAGGAGGAAAACCACGAGAAAGAAAAAACAAACAAAAAAGAGAGTAAATAATGACTTCAGTCTACTTAGACGCCATAGTTCTTTCTCTGGATGTGGGCAGCATTTTCCATCATGAGTCTTTTGGAATCGTCTTAGATCATGGTGTTGCTGAGAAGAGCTAAGCCTATCAAAGCTGGTCATCACACAGTGTTGCTCTTACTGTGTACAAGGTTCTGGTTCTGCTCACTTCACTCAGTATCAGTTCATTCAAGTCTTTCCAGGTTTTGCTGAAATCCACCTGCTTATCATTTCTTATAGAATGATAGTATTTCATTACATTCATATACCACAGTTTGTTCAATCATTCCCCAGTTGATGGACATTCCCTCAATTTCCAATTCTTTGCCACCACAAAAAGAGCTACTGTAAATATTTTTGTACATGTGGGTTCCTTTCCCTTTTTTATGATTTCTTTGGGATGCAGACCTAGTAGTGATGCTGGATCAAAGGGTATGCACAGTTGTATAGTCCTTTGGGTATAGTTCCAAATTGCTCTCCAGAATGGCTGAAATCAGTTCACAACTCCATCAACAATTTATTAGTGTCCCAGTTTTCCCATATCTTCAACATTTATGTGATTGTTAAAATTAAAGTTGCATATCCATTTAGAATGTATTATAGAATATGACATAAGGTGTTGGCATAAGCCTAATTTCTGCCAAAATTCTTTCCAGTTTTCCCAATAGTCTTCATGAAATAAGGAGTTCTTTTCCAAATAATTTATATTTTTCAGGTTTATTGACTAATGGGTTATTGAATTCCATTGTTTCTGATTATCTACTCTGTTCCATTGATTTACCTCTCTGTTTTTTAACCAGTACCAGATACTTTTGATGACTGCTGCTTTGTATTATTTTGAGGTCTGGAAGTGTAATTCCCCCTTTCTTATCTACTTCTTTTCATAATTTCTGTTGATATTCTAGATCTTTTATTTTTTCCAAGTGAATTTTGTTATTAATCAAGCTCTATGAATTATCCTTTTAATTGTGTAGTATTAAAAATATAAATTAATTTTGGTAGTATTGTCATTTTTACTTTATTGACATAGTTCAACCATGAGAACTGTATATTCCTTCAGTAATCTAAATTGTTTTTTATTTCTTTAAGAAGCTCTTTGTAATTGGATCTATACAAATATTTTGTGTGACTTTGTAGATTGATTCTCGTATATTTATGCACTTAGTCATTACTTTCAATGAGAGTTTCTTTTCTATTACTGCTTCTTAGATTTTGTCATATAGAAGCGTAATTGATTTTTGAGGATTTAGTTTTATAGCTGCAACTTTGAGGAAAGTATTAAATATCTAGATTAGTATCTTTGCCTATCCTCTAGGATTTTCAAGTAAGCCAACATCAACAAATAGGTCATTTTTATCTATCTTTGTGCCTTTAATTTCTTTCTCTTTTCCAATTGCTATTACTAATATTTTTAGAACTTTACCAAATAAAAGTGGAAAGAGTGGGTATCCTTTACTATCATATATTTTGAAAAAGTTCTAGTGATTCCCATTTCATATACTTGCTTTTTTTAATTTAATTTTTCAGTTCTGAATTCACTCCCTCTCCCTGCTCCTCTAATCAAAGCTACTAAGTCTTTCAAAGTTAATTATCTTTACAATATGGATTTTATTGTGTAAATTACTCTTCCAGTTTTCACTTCATTTTCCATCAGTTCATACCAATGTTCCCAGGTTTTTCTGAAACTGATCATTTCTTACATCTCTGTAGTTTTACATCATACGCATAACTTCACTCATTCTCTAGTTAATGGACGTCTCCTCCATTTCCAGTTCTTTCTCTACAAAATGAACTACTAGAAATATTTCTGTATGTAGAAAGGCTTTTCCTTCTTTCTTGATCTTTTTGAGATATAGACCAATAGCAGTGTTGCTGGGTCAAAGAGTATGTATAATTTAATAACTTTTGGGGCACAGTTCCAGATTGAAAACCACAATGGTTCAATGAATTCATAGCTCCACCACCAAGGCATTATTGTACCTATTTTCACTCAGCCCTTTCAGCGTTTGTCATTTTCCTTTTTTTGTCATCTTACCCAATCAGAGGTGGTACCTCAGAATTTTTTTAAAAAATTTACATTTCTCTAATTATTAGTGATTTAAACATTTTTTTTAATATACTCACAGATGCCCAGGAGGCCTTTCTCTGAAAACTTTCTCTTCATATCTTTGTACCATTATCAACTGAAAAAAAGGCTCTTATTCTTACAAATTGATTCACTTCTTTAAATTTCTCAGAATGACATCTTTATCAGAGAAATTTGCTACAAAATTTACCCCCACCCTCCATCTTTCCTGCTGTTCTTATAATTTTATGTGTCTTGGTATTGTTTTTACAAAAATCTTTTAATTTTATATAATCAGAATTTTTCTGTTTACTTTCTGTGGACTTTTCTATCCCATATTTGTTCAGGAGTCCTTCCCATCCACAGATCTGACAGGTAATTTCTTCCTTGCTATGCTAATTTGTTTATGATGTTGTCCATTCTTTTTAAATAATGTACAAAGTTGGAGTTTGCCCTGAAATATAGTGAAAGATTTTTATTGGCATCTAATTTTGATCCCACTGTTTTCTGGTTTTCCCAGTAGTTTTTGTCAAATAGTGAGTTCTTATCCAAATACCTAGGATCTTTGGGTTTCTCAAATACTACACTACCTTATTAATCTATTCCACTAATACACCTCTCTGATTTTTATCCAGACAAAATTTTTAGAAAATTAAAGCTTTGTAGTATAGTTTGAGATCAGTTACTGCAAGGGTTCTTTTTTCCTCATTTTTCTTCCTTGATGTTATTGACCTTTTATTTCTCAGATAAATTTTTTTTGTAGCTCTCTAAAGTATTCCTTTGGTAGGTTGATTGGTATGGCATGAAATGCTTTTATTTTTAAATAGATAATTTTTATGTTATTAAAAATGGTCCTCCTGTGCCTGTGTAGAATTTTTAGCATAAATGACTATTGTAATTTGTTAAAGGCTTTTTCTTCAACTCTTGAGATAATCATGTGGGTTTGGATATTTTTGTTTTTAATGTGATCAGTTATGTTGATTGTTTTGCCAATGTTGAACCATCCTTGTAGCCTTGACATAAGTCTAAATTGGATGTAATGAATGATTTCCTAGGTCAATTGCTGTAGTCTGATAAGATTTTATTAAAAAATTATGCCAATCTTTTTAATATCATTATGCAATCACTATTCTCCTATGGCTTCAAGACATGACTAGCCACTTTTTTGATTCTTGTTACAAGCATACTTTATTGAGTAGGGGTGAGTAGGTAGATATATTCTAAAATGCAGGTAATATAAAAATGAAAATGTCAATAAAAAGAATTTTAAGACATTGAACTTAATTTCTGAAGAAATGAAAATTAGTATCACAGATGGGACAATGAAGAGGGAAAGGAGGCTGCGACAACATTTAACAAAAATTGAACTTCAAAGAATAGGGGTAAAATATCTCATCATGGCAATGAATGATGATGATGGCAAGGGATAAAAGGTAAACAGCATGTGTCTTCCACTGGTATCTCCAACTGTAATATCAAGAGAAAGTGAGGAAGGCCCCAGCACATTCACTGACCCTTTGGAACAAACTTGTGGGAGAATTTGGACAAGAATCATGCAGGATGGGCAGGAATGAATAGGTCGTAAACTGTAGTGTTAGAGGGATCAGCCAAATTGCTAAGACCACAGATACTTTTGAGTAGTTTTTAAATTCTAGAGATATAGGCTAATACCTCTAATGTCTGGCAATCCAGGTATAAGAATGATTGGTTTACTTTTTCAAAGACTTCTAATTGACTATGGCATGGATCCACACCTGAACCTGAACCCTGAGCTGGGCCAAAATGACTAAAAGGGTAGAACCCATGTCTTGGACTGCGTTGTATCTCCTGTATCTTGCAGAGTAGGACGGAGGATCAGGAAGAGCTATATCCCAAAAGTGTTCAGTGGGCAGCAGCATATGTCATAGTTTTTGGATGACAGCACATGTATTGTGTGCCTACTACATGTAGGGCAGTGTGACAGGAATTATGGGGTATATGAAAAAGGGCTAAACAAGTTCATGTGCAAAATCAATTTACCAACACTTGTGTTATCTAGTATAAAAGAAACGCTATTTAGACAATCTCAGTGCTATCAAACAAACTCATGGTTGTTGTCCTTCATTCTCGAAGAGGACCAAAATGACATCACCATGATGAAGTGAAGTTTCAATGTGTCCGACTGTGGCTGATCAGACCAATATAAGCTCGGAATGCTCTATCACAGGTTGGGCACGGACAGTCCGTGTGAATATTTGGAGTGAATACTCCAAATTTGTGCATCCTACCTTTACTTTGTGCTGTCTCAATTCTGCTTTGCTCATAGAACACAGCGCCCTTTCTGATGTGGGCATGCCATGCTGAGCGGTCCTGTGCCAGTGTCTCCCATGTTGCACAGTTAAATCCAAAGTTCTTGAGAGTGTCCTTGTATTGCTTTGTATGACCTCCATGTGATTGCCAGCCCCATGTGAGTTCCCCATAAAATAGTCTTTTTGGCAAGCATACATTTTGCATTCGAACAATGTGGCCAGCCCATCAGAGTTGCGCTCTCTGAAGCATAGTTTGAATACTTGTCAGTTCAGCTCAAGCAAGGACTTCAATGTCTGGTACCTTATCCTGCCAGGTGATCCTCAGACTCTTCCTAAGACAGTTCAAATGGAAGTGATTCAGTTTCCTGGCATGGTGCTGGTAGACTGCCTATGTTTCACAGGCATACAACAATGAGGTCAGCACGATGACTCCATGGACCTTCAGTTTGGTAGTCAGTCTAATACCTCTTCTCTCCCAAACTCTTCTTCGGAGCCTCCCAAACACTGAGCTAGTTATGGCAATACTTGCATCAACCTCATAGTCAATGTGTACATCCCTGGAAAGTACACTGCCAAGGTAAGTAAGCACTATTAAACAAACGAATGCAAACATTACTCTATTATCTATTAGACAATAAATCAGCCCCACTAGAAACAGACTACCAGATTTCCTAGGCCTTCCTAGGAAATCTGTAAAATGGGCGATGGATAGAGTTACAAAAGTAGGAGTACAAGTCACTAGAATAGAATGAATACCCAAGTAACCTGAAGTAACCTGAATCACAAGAGTAGAATTGTGATCCAAGTGACCTGAGGTTACCTTGAGTAAACGTGCAGGGGCAAGAACACTGAGGGGGAATATTAAATCTAGCTGACTAAGTCGTAATGAAATAGAATTGAAAACCAATGTTCAATTTCATATTTTCAGAGTCGTATAAACAAGAGAATGACATATGTGTATGATCATCATCCCAAAACACTGCTCTCGTAGTCAGAGCCATATGGCTCTGTACGGTAGTAAGCAAACAAGCAAGATTCTGCTGTCTCTGCCTAGAAGTATGTGCTAGGATACCCTTATATCTCTTTTAAGGTTGTAATTTGGACTGGTTTAGAATGTCCCTCTTCCTTTGAACTGAACTGAACCACAGTAAAAAACAGCCACACTTCATGGAGCCATGATGTAAAGGATTCTCTAGTATGTAAATCCATGTCTTATATGTCATTATCTTGGATCTAAAGGATGGAATGCAGTCTCGGAAAATACTTAACTTGGCTATATTTAGTCATAGAAAGTCATGTTTGCTTTCTAGCTTCTTCCATATTCCATCATGTATTGAGTCTCTTCAATATTGCCTTTCTCTCCCTTTTCTTTTATCCCCTTCTGACTCCCCAGTCAATTTGAGATTTCTTCTGGGCTTTCAGGTTTCAGAATTAGTCAATCAGAAACCAAACAGAGTGGCAGAATTTATACTGTCAGTCAGACCAGGACTGTCACTAACTTGGGAATGGACAGAGGCACATGTGTCAGGAATTAAACAAAAGTTTAACCACTTTCAGACTGAGAAAAACACTTGCATGCGGAAGGCCCCCTTCCTGAGAAGCAGGGCAAGGCAGGTCTTGTACACATTAAAAAACCACAAAGTGGCTAGACCAGGGCACAATCATTCTTGTCAGTTCCCACAGCAGGCTCATGCCTGGACATTGTAGTAGTTATGAGTCCTGTGGGAACAGTTCTGAAGTTAATTGCCTTAAGTCTTAAGGGTTGGTGAGCTTTGTGATTACTCAGCGGGGTACAAAACTAGAGTTAGTGTAGCAGGAACAGGAGTGCAGTACCTAGTTTGGTACACTTGGCTGTTATGAGAAACAGGGATTGTGAACATGTCAAGAGATGTGATGGAAAGCTTTAGGCATAAATCCTTCAGTGAACACCTGGTGTTTGGCAAAAGCAATACACTTTGCCAGAGGGTGAGATCGCCCAGAGCACAAAGGATTGTTATTATGCCATGCTCAGGGCACAGCCTGCTTGCTGGACCTTAGCTCTGGGAAAACAGAATGTCTCCAAATATTCTGACAATACAGTTAGGCTTGGAGTCAGGAAGGCCTGGGTTCAAGTCCTACTTCTGAAACACACAAACTAGTACTTGGTCATACAAAAATTAATTAATAGGTATGTAACTGTGCTCACCTGCATTAACAAAGAAATTTCCTCATACCAGTGAAATCAGGCCCAATCCTCACTCTATCCCTGTATCCATAAACTGTTGTACTAGGTGATGAGGACACAGTGTCAAAAAAAAAAAATTTCCTAGAAATCACTAATAACTTGTATTCCCACACTTCTTAATATATAGTAATTATGCCAATAATATGATCCTGAAACACTACAAGGTAATACAAATAATTATAATTTCAGGAAAGAGAACACTCCGTCTCGGGTTATGCTTATCAAAAGATATCCCTTTCAGGTTAAGCTCATCACCTCTAATCTCATCACTTTGTGTGTGTATTCATCCTTCATTGCCACAGAAGACTATGCCATCAGAGAAATGAAGACATGACTTGCACTTGACTTTGTTTTGAGTGAGGGAGGGCTGTACAGGGAACCAGCCTCATTTCTCCTCCAGAGTCATCTGAATCCAGTGACCAGCTATTCATCAGGATGACTGGAGATGACCCAGGAGGAGGCAATTGGGGTTAAGAGATTTGTCCAAAGTCACACAGCTAATGAGTGTCAAGTGTCTGAGGTGAGATTTGAACTCAGGTCCTCCTGACTCCTGCACTGGTGCTCTATCCACTGCACCACTTAGCTGCCCCAATCTCATCACTGTGGGTTAATTAAAACTTGCCTGACTTCACCTCCCTCAGCCTCCTCTTTTTTTTGCCTTCCTTTGCAGAGGGCAGAAACTGAACTTTTGTGTCAGCTCCCCTTTGCTTTTGCTGCTCTGCCTGATTTCAGCTCAGTGGAGCAAGATGCCCCCATGTTGGGTACTCCTTGGTGTATCCTCCATTCCCACTTTCTTGCCTCCTGTTGTGTTATCTCCCCACATAAAGCAGTAAGCTCCTTGAGGGTAGGGACTACCTTTCTTTATACTGATTGTATCCCCAGTATTTAGCACATAGCAGGTGCTTAACAAATGTTATTGATTTGACTTTTTGCATTGTAATAGTTTAAGATCTGAATGAACTAAATGCTAACTCTCAGTTAATCATGATATTGAATTAGACAGAATTTCTGCCACCATTATAAGCAGATAATTTACTATATATACACCAGTCTTTCAAGTGAGACTATTGTCTCACTTATCATTTAAAGAGCACAGATAAAAGACAGGAATGAAAAGAATTTTTCCTTAGTTTCCTTCTCTAATGGAGCAAATAATTTGGTTGAAGTGGGTAAGAAAAAGCATCTGAGGATTATCATTGTTCTTGGCTCAAGAAGTACAGTGGACTTGAGAGAAAAAAAATATCTTTCTACTCAACTAATTGGATTGCAAAATTGAGCCAGATCTCCCTGGCCAGAAAATTGTCTAATTGACAATATGTAGGGCAGTCATCCTTAAAAACAGTCTTAAAATCAAATCCTTGACTGAATATGATTGCTTTTCCTAACCACTACAATATAAATTACATGGGGTTTAGATTTCTAGCCCTGCCGGATCTAAAATCTGAATATTTTAGTTGTAGTTCCAATAACTAATATGTTATTTAGGTTGAAAAATAAGGCTGAATTTAATGTCTATGCATGTTTAATTTGTTTGGGCAATGGTTTTTACAATCTTTCAATATTTTGAAACAAATACCAAAGTTTTTTTAAAGAGGAAAAAGTTTCTTATGAAGTCAAAATTTTCTTAATAGAAATCTAAATTGAGATGACACACACAAGTAGCTTCAGTAAAACCCAGATATGAGGTTGATTCCTAGCACCTCCTGAGTTTTCTGGTCTCTACCAAAGTCAGATTCCCACATACTATCAAATGTGAAATAACTGATGTTTCCAGGGTTGCCCCAGTAATGCCTCCACCAAAGGAGAAGTATATCATTCAACATTAAATGGGTTCAACAAGTATATCAATTAAAGACATTTTCTCATCTTCCCCAAAACCAGAGAGCAGTAGATAGTGTGGCATGTTGGCTTCCCAGTATGATTCCACTGGTTCATTCTGGACACTGCCAGGGGCAACAATACTGGGGCATGTGGTTGTGACACTTTTCTTCCACATTCTGGCTTCATTTGAAATCATCAGATGAGGTGCTCTTACTTCCTCACAATAGGCTGAGTGGGATTTGTCCTGGTTATTTTGGATTAAAGCTGTAAAGCCTTCCTTGCTACAGCTCTTTTAGCATAGTCTATGGATGAATTTCAGGAAGTTATGAGGTCCTTGAACTTAGATGGGGATAAAATTGGATATTTATTTCAATGAAATTAGTTTTCCTTATAATCTTATGTAATTTATTTCATCTATTTAAAAAACAATATGAAAAGGAGTCCATGACTCACTCAAAAAAGGTTAAGAATTTAAGAATAAAGGGCAGAAACTCTAACATACTCCTGAATCGTAGTCCAACTCTTTATCTGTCTATTTGCTCAAAAGGAGATTCTTTGCCTCAGGCATCAAGCTCTTTTCAAGACAGCAGATTACTAGTTAATTAGTGTCCTCAGCCTTAATTCTGCATATTAAACTGTATTTCCTGTTCAGTGTGGCTTTCTACCACATCAAACCTCTCTCATTAGCTTATGGCCAGAAAGTCTATGTGACTACCAATCTAATTTCCAGTAGCTAAACTACACTTAGTCATTATTCATAATGCTACATAAAAGCTACTCTTCTAGTAGACTACCCAGTCCTCTGAGGTCCACCAGGTTGCCATTTCCCAAATGAATCAGAGAGGGGGAAGGAAAGGAATGAAATGAAACTAAGTCCAGAGGATAAAGATAGGATCTTCCTCTGCCAAACAGGGCCTTACTTTTATTATGTATATATGACTCAGAAACTTCTCAGGCTTTGAGCTCACTCACTCTGTATTATTAAATGATAATAGTTTTTTCTACCTAAATCAGAGATAGTCTGTGAACTTGTCTTTCATTTTTCCTTTTTTTTGATAACTACTTAGGTATAATTGGTTTCATTCATTAATCCTATGTATTTTATTTTATGCATTTAAAAATATTATCCTCAGAGAGGGTTCACCATATTATATTGGCTTCATCAGATTAAAAAGGGAGTCCAGGACACTAAAAAAGCTTAAGAATTCTTGACTTAGATGGAAGCTTGAGGATCTTTAGCATGTTTTAAAAATGTTGTTAATCTTAGAAATACAAAGCAATCATGTGACATGGAGCTGGAAAAGACATGTGCCAACAAAATAGATTCTGTAGGAAGGAATTCATGTTGATGAAAAGAAATGGCATCAGGAATTCTTGTGACTTCATGATGTACCATACATTCATCATTCTAAATTATACATTTCCAAAAAGCAGAACTACATTTATTGAATGTAAACATTCTGCATTCAGCATCTGCATTTAGACTGTTCAGCCTTTCTTTTACTTCTTTCCTACTTTTTAAAGCACAAAGAATTGTGGGATTTCTATGAACCAAACTGACTCCATTTTAAGGCCTAAATTTCATTTTCCTGTAAACTCTACCTGCTTCTTAATCTTGGGAATTGAGTGACATTCTGTTTCACATCCAGAAAAGTTCACTTGTTCACTCTCCCCACTCCCTTCCCACCTGTACCCTCCCACACCCCCAGCTCTTGAAACTCATTCATTCCTGTCTTGTACCTTGAAAAGTCCCTAATCTTTCCTCCAGTTAGAAATCAGATTACCTAATGTTGTACTCTGGTTTATAGCCTGTTAATTGTTTGCTTTTAATGCATAAAAATTTGTCTCTTCCTGTATTCAGGGTCCAATACCAAGTTGAAGAGGCCTATTCCCAATTTGTTATCCAGTTGCCATGTATGGCTTAATAAACTGTTATGCTCAGAAGCCCAAACCTTTGTTTCCTCTATTGTTTCAGATTTTACCTGTCATAACGCATCTGTTACGCTGAAATGCTACAAAAGTACAATAATTCTATTCTGTAGGACAGAAAAAAGTATAAAAGCTCCTTTCCCATTTATTATAATAAACAATCTTGTTCTATGCTTATGGCTAGAGTCAAGAGTTAGCAAATACCTACTTGTTTGCATGTATGGGAATTTTTTAGGTCTTTGCACTGCAGTGAAGTTCTAAATCTACCAGAAAAAATCTTCACATACTGTGGTTGCTGCTGTGTGCAAAGTTCTCCTGGTTCTGCTCCTTTCACTCAGCATTAGATCATATAAATCTTTCCAGGTCTCTCTGAAGTCTTCCTGTTCATCATTTCTTATAGTACAATAGTATTCCATTACATTCATATACCACAATTTATTTAGCCATTCCCCTGTTGATGGGCATCCCCTTAATTTCCAGTTTTTGGCCAACACAAAGAGTGTTTTTTATGATCTCTTGGGGATAGAGTCCTAGAAGCGATATTGCTGGGTCAAAGGGTATGCACATTTTTGCAACCCTTTGTGCATAGTTCCAAAATGTTCTCCAGAATGGTTGGATCAGTTCACAGCTCCACCACCAATGAATTAGTGTTCCAACTCTCCCACATCTTCGCCAACATTTATCATTTTCCTGTTTGTCATGTTAACCAATCTGATAAGTGTGATGTGGTATCTCAGAGTTGTTTTGATTTACATCTCTCTAACCAATAGGGATTTAGAGCATTTTTTTCATATGACCATAGATATCTTTAATTTCTTCTTCAGAAAATTGCCTGTTCATGACTTTTGACCATTTATCAATTGGGGAATGACTTGTATTCTTGCATATTTGACTCAGGTCTCTATATATTTCAGAAATGAGGCCTTTGTCACAGACACTAGTTGCAAAAATTCTTTCCTAGTTCTCTACATCCCTCCTAATCTTGGTTGCATTGGGTTTGATTGTGCAAAAACTTTTCAGTTTAAGGTAATCAAAATTATCCATCTTGCACTTCATAACGCTTTCTATCTCTTCTTTAGTCAAAAAATTCTTCTCTTCTCCATAAATCTGATAAATATACTATACCTTGATCCACTAATTTGTTTATAGTATCAATCTTTATACCTAGATCATTTACTCATGTGGACTTTATTCTTGTGTATGGTGTCAGGCATTGGTCTATGCCTAGTTTCTACCACACTGTTATCCAGTTTTCCCAACAGTTTTTGTTGAAAAGTTAGTTCTTATCCCAGAAGCTGGGGGCCTCGGGTTTATCAAACAATAGATTGCTATAGTCATTGACGACTGTGTCTTGAGTACCTAGCATATTCCACTGGTCTACCCTTCTATTTCTTAACCACTACCAAGTGGTTTTGATAATTGCTGTTTTATAATACAATTTGAAATCTGGTAGAGCTAGGCCACTTTCCCTAGCATTTCTTTTCATTAATTCCCTTGCTATTCTGGACCTTTTGTTCTTCCAGATGAATTTTGTTATTGTTTTTTCCAGCTCTAGAAAATAATTATCAGATAGTTTGATTGGGATGGCACTAAATAAGTAAATCAATTTAGGTAAATTGTCATTTTTATTGTATTGGCCCAGCCTACCCACGAACAACTGATGTTTTTCCCCTTACTTAGATCTAACTTTATTTGTGCGAAAAGAGTCTTGTAATTGTGTTCATATAGTCCCTGGACTTGTTTTGGCAGGTAGAGTCCCAAATATTTTCTAGTGTTTACACTAGTTTTAAATGGGATTTCTCTTTCTATCTCTTGCTATTGGGCTTTGTTACTAATATATAGAAATACAGAAGATTTTTGTAGGTTTATTTTGTAACCTGCAACTTTGACAAAGTTGTTTATTATTTCAAGTAATTTTTTACTTGAACCTCTGGGATTCTCTAAGTATATCATCATGTCATCTTCAAAGAGCAATAACTTAGTTTCTTCTTTGCCTACTCTAATTCCTTCAATTTCTTTTTCTTCTCTTATTGCTACAGCTAACATTTCTAGTACCAAATTGAATAATAGTGGTGATAATGGACATCCTTGTTTCACCTCTGATCTTATTGGAAATGCATCTAGCTTCTCTCCATTGCATATAATGCTTGCTGAAGGTAGATGCTGCTTATTAATTTATGGAAAGTTCCATTTATTCCTATGCTCTCCAGTATAGTAGGTCAATTTCTAAGGGGGATAGGAGGCTTGTGGTTTGTATACTACTGATTTCAATAGATTACGAATCTTTTGGTTCCTAATAAGCCTTGTAAAAAGATGATTGTAAAAGAGACATCTGAAGTTGTTTCTGTTGCCAGGGAGCTTGCAGCATGTGAGTGGCAAGCTACAAAGGTAGAGAAGGGAACTGAAGTTACAGGGTTATGAGAGTTCAAACTCATATAATGAGGGGGCCAAATACAAAGTGGATTGATCATTAATACATAATAAATTGACAATATAAAGTGGGATATCAATTTTCATTTCCACAATCTGAGGAGAAGATACTGCCACGTTGGCTATAGAGACATTCATTGGCATTTGGTTATCAGGTTTTGGTGCTATGTTCCTGGGAAGAATAGGGTATACAGTAGTTACTTGAGGCCTCATTCTTGGCTGCTGGTGAGAGTGGGAACTTGGGGAGAAGGCTGAATGAGCTTGGGTAGATCCATGGAACACTGACTTTTTACATTTAATCTGCTGAGGAGGCTGGGATGTTTTAACATCAACAGATTCACTGTAACTCTGTGGAGAAAGCAGACAAAAATAGTATTTAAGATCAACAAACACACGGGTTAATTTCTATATTCAAGAGTATCTGTTCTTATATGCAGGAATACCCATACTATTTAATATCCTTGTACACTGTAGACACTTAATTACGCTTATTGGATTGGACTACATTTTTGACTCCTTGACCTAAATAAGAGAATTACTTTATGTCACCTGACTAACAAGTTGTTACTCAAATAACACTCTCTGTATACTTGATCTTGTTTTATTTTATACAGTACTTTACAATCTTGTGTTAACACTGTGAGTTAGGTAGCACAAATATCTTCCAGATGAAGAAACTGAGAAAGGTGAAGGGATTTGTCTGAGGTTATGTGGCCAATCCAATCAGAGCTATCTCAAACTCATGTCTCCTTACACAGGCCCATCTTTCTGTCATTTTTCCATCTTGACTTTCTTATTCCAGCTGTCATATTACCTCTAAAATAATCCAGTCTAGATTTTTTCTCTCTAAATTCTAATATAGATGTTTTCAGATTATTTGACTTTTCAGATTATTTGAAAATAAGAGAGTATCACTATTGTTCCACTCTGAATCAGAACTGTAGTGTGCTTTAAGAAGGTTCATATTTAGGCTTTTCTAAAGGATGTTTTTGGAATATATTTTTCTTCCCAATGGGATAAAGAAATTGACCACAACATCTGTAATGAGTGAATAGGAACTGCTGGAAATGGGTTCTGAGGAATAGACTGTTGAAATAAATTATTTAAATTACAGAGAACCATATTAATATATCTTTAAAGTAACTCAATGCAGAGCTCACTTTGACTTCTTTAAGTAGATAGTGATGAACTGTTCTCCATAATGATTTGGATAAAAATAACCTCTTTCCTAATTTGGAGACTCCATCATAAATTACTGTAATTTTGCCTTAAAAATTTTCCATAGTCATATACTAATTTCCTAATGATCTTTTAATTGACTTATAAACTAAATACATTCTACTGAAAGTCAGAAAACTGGAATTGACTCATTGTAACAATAAGCACTCCAACATACACAGGGGGGCATGCTATCACAGGTTCTTAGATCTGCATTCATAAAATGAAAGATAACTTTTGAGGGTTTAACAATCACTTCAATCAAGCACATATATCATTCCTATAACCAAGCACATATATCATTCACCTAGTTCAGGGGAGTCAGCACCCTGAACTTCAAAGAAAATAAAGAGAAATAAAAAAGTCAACAGACATGTCTTCCTCTGCCTGACCAGAATTCAGCAGACATAATCCAGCTGTCTGACCATGGTGACCAGAGAAGGAAGTACGACATCTGGGTTCTCTAAGTCTGGGTGGGGAGGTTCCTTAGCAGCTTCCCAGAGTCCTCCTCTGGCCAAACAAAAGACTTCCAGTCAATAAGCCCCCAAATAAAACCCAAATCTCAGAATCTTTCTACACTTTTTAGAGCCAGAGGGCATTACATCCCTTGAGAACCAGTGCCTCATTAACAAAAGGTATGGACCTATCTACAAATCTTCCCAGGCTGACAATGGGTGGGAAAGATTGTCCTTAATCACATTCAAATAGAGGCATTATGCTTCTTGATTATACTAAAACAAAAACAAAAGATTCTATTTTACTAGCCATTACACTCCTAGGTGTTTATGTTTAGTACAGTGGATGAAAGTCAGGCCCTGAAATCAGGAAAACCTGGGTTCAAATCCTCCCCCTAGCTACATGATTATAGGCAAGTCATTTAACCTCAAAATGCCCCAAACAATTCTGTAATATAATAAATTTTGGAAGAGTTTCTCATTTGAATGGTGGACAAAAGTGTGTGTGGGTGGAGTTTGTATCTCAGAATTAGGGAAGAAAAACAAACAAGAATTCCCATAATCATGACCCTATCTACTAATTATGTCAGGAGAGGAGAGATTAACTAAATAACTGATGAAATGTGAAACCAGCTGAAGAAAAATGCCAAAATGGCCCCCTACAGAAATAAGTCACTTTGTCAAAATGAGGCCTTGAAGATGCAAATGTGCTCTCATGTTGTGACCTCCACGTCTCATTTATTCAGTATACAACTCAAAATAAGTTTCTTGTTACTTTCAGCAGTGCAAGATGAGCTGAGCCTGGAAGGGTCTGGTTTGCATTCTTTCTGATCTATGCACTATTACCAACAACCAAACAATACTCACATTACAAAAATTACTTTATGATATAGGACTACAAAAAAATGGTAACTTCATTTTCATAAGTCAAGCTGCAACCCTAGTAGCAATTTTTAAAATACCTGTTTAGGCCAATAAAGTGAGAAAATTAAATGAAAATGATACTGAGAACGAAGCTGCATAGATATGCTAACTCTTGGAGAAAACTGCAAATTATATGCTAAAGCACTGGCAGCTGGTGGAATAGAAGAGTGCTGGAATCAGGAAGATCTGAGTTCAAATTTGATCATGAGCACTTATCAGCTATGTGACCCTGGACAAACCATTTAACCTTTGCTGGCCTCAGTTTCCAAAACTAGAGAAAATAGAGACAGTAATAGGACCTACTTCCAGAGTTGTTGTGAGGATAAAAAGACATAACATTTGTAAAATATTTAGTTAGCACAGTGACCAGCACATGGAAGCTTCTCTATAAATGCTTATTCCCTTCCTTTTAACTTGAGATATGAAAGACTATATCTGAGAATGGTTTTAAAAAATTAGACATATTTTTTGCTAAGTTATATCACAAAATTTCATGTCTTGGATGAATATTCTAATTGTTTTTCTTTTAATTAAGTCTTTATTTATTTATTTAACTTTTTACATTCATTTTCACAAAATTTTGGGTTCCAAATTTTCTCCCCTTTTATCCCCACCCCCCACCCCAATACCCCCAAGCAATCTAATTTTCCCTATCTCCAATCTGCCCTCTCTTCTGTCATCCCTCCCTTCTCTTGTCCCCATCTTCTCTTTTCTCCTGTAGGGCCAGATGACTTTCTATTCCTCATTAACTGTATGTCTTCTTTCCTAGTAACAACAACAATACTAAACAGTTCTTCCTAAAACTTTGAGTTCCAAATTCTCCCCATCCCTCCCTCCCCACCCATTCCCTTTGGGACGGCAGGCAATTAAATATAGGTCCTATCTGTGTAGTTTTGCAAATGACTTCCCTGATAGTCGTGTTGTGTAAGACTAACTGGATTACCATCCCTCCTAACCTGCCCCTCATCGTTTCTCTTCTGTCTCTTGATCCTGTCCCTCCCCAAGTGTTGACTTCAAATTGCTCCCTCCTCCCTTTGCCCTCCCTTCCATCATCCCCCCCCTTGCAATATCTCCTTCTCCCCCACTTTCCTATTCTGTAAGATAGGTTTTCATACCAAAATGAGTGTGCATTTTATTCCTTCCTTTAGTCAAATGTGATGAGGGTAAACTTCTTGTTTTTTGTTTTTTTTTTTCTCAGCTCTCCTCTTTTTCCCTCCACTAAAAAGTCTCCTACTTGCCTCTTATATGACATATAATTACCCTATTCCATTTCACCCTCTTTTCCTCCCACTACATTTCTCCTCACCATTTACCTTAATTTCTTTTAAGATATGGTCCCATCCTATTCAATTCAATCTGTGCTCTCTGTCTCTGTATGTGTGTGCATGTGTGTATGTGTGTGTGCGTGCATGCGTGTACATGTGTGTGTATGGACCCACCAACCACCCAGATACTGAAAAGTTTTAAGAGTTACAAATATTGTCTTTCCATGTAGGAATGTAAACAGTTCACTTATGGTAAGTCCCTTAAGACTTCTCTTTGCTGTTTACTTTTTCATGCTTCTTCTCCTCATTCTTGTGTTTGAAAGTCAAATTTTCTTTTCAGCTCTGGTCTTTTCATCAAGAATGCTTGAAAGTCCTCTGTTTCATTGAAAGACCATATTTTCCCCTGAAGTATTATACTCAGTTTAGCTGGGTAGGTGATTCTTGGTTTAAGTCCTAGTTCCTTTAACTTCTGGAATATCCTATTCCACGCCCTTCGATCCCTTAATGTAGAAGCTGCTAGATCTTGAGTTATCCTGATTTTATTTCCACAATACTGGAATTGTTTCTTTCTAGCTGCTTGTAAGATTTTCTCCTTGACCTGGGAGTTCTGGAATTTGGCCACAATGTTCCTAGGAGTTTCTCTTTTTGGATCTCTTTCAGGTGGTGATCAATGGATTCTTTCAACACTTATTTTGCCCTCTGGTTGTAGAATGTCAGGGCAGTTTTCCTCGATAATTTCATGGAAGATGATATCTAGGCTCTTTTTTTGATCATGACTTTCAGGTAGTCCCATAATTTTTAAATTGTCTCTCCTGGATCTATTTTCCAGGTCAGTTGTTTTTTCCCATGAGATATTTCACATTCTCTTCCATTTTTTCATTCTTTTGGTTTTGTTTGGTGATATCTTGGTTTCTTGTAAAGTCATTAGACCCCATCTGTTCCATTCTAATTTTGAGAGAACTATTATGTTCAGTGAGCTTTTGAACCTCTTTTTCCATTTGGCTAATTCTGCTTTTGAAAGCATTCTTCTCCTCATTGGCTTTTTGAACCTCTTTTGCCAATTGAGTGAGCCTATTTTTCAAGGTGTTATTTTCTTCAGCATTTTTTGGGGTCTCCTTTACCAAAGTATTGACCCGTTTTTCATACTTTTCTTGCATCTCTCTCATTTCTCTTCCCAGTTTTGCCTCCACCTGTCTAACTTGCTTTTCAAAATCCTTTTTGAGCTCTTCCAAGCCCTGAGCCCACCCGACATCCCCCTGGGATGTCTGGGGTACTGAGGTCCCGCCCTCCACGTCTTTCCCTGATGGCAAGAATATGTCCTCGTCATCAGATCCGAAAGTCGGGATCATTTGCATCTGTTCGAAAAAACTCTCTATAGTCTTATTTTTCTTCCCTTTTCTAGGCATTTTCCCAGCCAGTTACTTGACTTCTGAGATTCCTGTCCACCCCCCCCCCCGATCCACCCAGCTAGTGCTTGGGCTCTGAGATTCAAATGGGCTTTCCCCGGCAAGCGGCTGCTAATCAAGGTGAGCTTTAGTTCTGGTGCTGGGGTGGGGGCAGGGCTGCCTCCCAGGCTCAGCTCCCTCAGGGGCTTTATGCAGAGACCTTCAGTAATGGAGCGGGTCGGGCAGGGCCATCTCCCAGGCTCAGCTCCCTCAGGGGGTTTATGGAGAGACTCTCAGTAATGAAGATCCTGCCTGCTGCTGGGGGAGTCCCGGGCTGCTGCCGCAGCTGCTGCCTCCGCCGCCGCCCACGCCTCTGCCGCTTCCTGCCCCCGCCTCTGCCCCCGCCGCTTCCTCCCGAGGGGGCCTGAGTCACGGAGACACTCCACTCCCCTCCTCCAGCCCAGCCTTCTCTCTCACTGACCTGTAGCTTCTGTGGGCGGAGGGACCTTCCAGGCCGCCGGAGCTTCCATCCCTGAAGCCTGCTCGGATCAGCTTCTCTGGGGCCATGGCCAGGGCAGTGCTGGGGTGGGGGTCCACTTTCCGGGGCGCAACGGACCCTGGGGACGACTCTCCAGGGCTCTCTGGAACGGAAATCTCTTCCACTCTGTTTCTGCACACCCTGCAGTGATCCAGAACTTGTGAGGTGCTCTTCTTACATTAATTCTATGGGCTGTGGGTTTGGAGCTCGTAAATGTGCGTCTTTCTACTCTGCCATCTTGACTCCGCCCCCTGAATATTCTAATTGTGACATGTTTCTATGTGTCTTACCAATGCTAAAACAACTTCTCTAAATGACAAATAATTTTTAAAAACCAGCTGAATTATCAAAATGAAAGCTATATTTGTGTATTTTTTAATCACACAAAGACCTTGAGATCAGTCATTTTAGGAAATATAATTTTAATAAGATCTTTTTCTAAATGCTTTAAATTTTTTTCCTACCTATTTTTATTATTAGTAGAAAAGTTAAAACTACAGCCACTTCATGAGTATTGTCAGCTTTTTTTTTATGTATTTGTGGCTCACAAATTTCAGCTTAAGTTTGTACTTTTTTAAAAAGTTAAATTTTGTTTTCCCCCACTTACATGTAGAAATAATTTTTACATTCATTTTTATAATTTTAAGTTCCAAATTCTCTCCTGTCCTTCCTTCCCACCCCATTTGTTGAGAATGTATGCAACTTTATATAGGTTATACATGTGTGGTCATACAAAACATTTTTCCATATTAGTCATATTGTAAAAGAAATCATAGACAAAAAAACTCAAGAAAAAGATGTAGTCAGACACCATCAGCTCTTTAAGTCCTTCAGTGTTGCCTTGGATCGCTCTATTGCTGAGAATAGCTAAGTCATTCACAGTTGATGGCCTTATAATACTGCTTTTACTGTCAACATTCTCCTGGTTTTTCTCATTTTATTTTGCATCAGTTCACATAATGTCTTCAAAGTTTTTCTGAGAGCATCCTGTTCATTATTCTTTTAACATAATAGCTTCCATCATGATCATTTACCATGACTTGTTCAGTCATTCCCCAATTGATGGGTATCCCCTCAATTTCCAATTCCACCAGAAAAGAGCTGTTATACATATTTTTGTATACATAGGCCCTTTTCCTTTTTGTTTTTTTTTTTTTAATCTCTTGGGATATAGACCTAGTAGTGGTATTACTAGGTCAAAGAGTATGCATGGTTTTATAGCCTTTGGGCATAGTTTCAAATTGCTCTATAGAAGAGAGCACACAGAATGCACCACTAGCAGTGCATTGATATCTCAGTTTTCCAACATCCCCTCCAACATTTGTCATTTTCCTTTTCTGTCCTGTAGTTCATTCTAATGACTGTGAGGTAGTACCTCAGAATTGCTTAACTTGCATTTCTCCAATCAATAGTGATTTAAGCATTTTTTCACATGGCTGTAGATAGCTTTGATTACTTCATCTGAAAACTGTTCATATTTTTTGATCATTTATCAGTTGGAGAATGGCTCTTACTTTTGTAAATTTGGCTTAGTTCTCTATATACTTGAGAATGATTTTATCAGAGAAATTTGCTTCAAATATATTTTCACAGTTATGTTTGCTAACTGTATTTTCCTCCATTCTATTCACCACCCCTCCCAGTTTATTCTACATATGCTCTATCTCCTTTCACCTTGTGTTTGCGTCTACCACTTTCCCCAAACTCACTTCTCTTGTGTCATCACTCTTCCTTCTCTTATTCCCTTTCCCCCTACTTTCCAGTGGGGTGAAACTGATTTCTATGTGCAACTGAATGTTTCTGTTATTCCCTCTTTGAGCTATTTCCTATGAGCATAAGGTTCAAGCATCTTTTGTCATCTCCTCATCTTCTCCTTTACCATAAAAACTTTTCCTTGCCTTTTTTATGGAAGAGAATACACCCCACTCTACTTCTCCCTTTTCCTTTCTCCCAGTACATTTCTTTCTCACCCCTTAATTTTATTATTTTAGATAGCATCCCTTCATATTCAACTCATCTCTGTGCCTTCTATGTATACTTCTACTGACAGCCATAATAAGGAGAAAGAGCTTATGAATTACAGTTGTCATCTTTTCATGTAGGAATGTAGTAAACACCTTAACCCTATCAAGCCCCTTGTGATTCCTATTTACTTTTTTATGCTTCCTGAATCCTGTATTTAAAAGTCAAATTTTCTATTCAGCTCTGATTTTTTTTCATCAAGAATACTTGAAAGTCCTCTATTTGATTACTATCCATTTTTTCCCCCTGAAGGATTATCCTCAGTTTTTCTGAGAGGAGATTCTTGGTTGTATACCCTTCAGAAAATAATATTCCAAGTCCTCTAATCCTTTAATGTAGAAGCTCCTAAATCTTGTGTTATCCTGATTGTGGCTCCATGATATTTGAATTATTTTTTGGCTGCATGCAATATTTTCTCCTTGACCTGGAAACTCTAGAATTTGTCTATAATATTCCTGGGAGTTTTTCTTTTGAGATCTTTTTGAGAAGATGATTAGTGGACTCTCTTGATTTCTATTTTACCCTCTGGTTCCAGAATATCAGGGTATTTTTTCTTGATAATTTCTTGAACGATAATGTCAAGACTCCTTTTTTTTTTTTTTTTTTTTTTTATCATGGCTTACAGGTGCTCCAATAATTTTTAAATTAGCTCTCCTGAGCTAATTTCTCTATTTTCCAGGTTAGTTATTTTTTCCAATGATAGTACACATTTTATTCTATTTTTTCCCATCTTTTGGTTTTATTTTATTGTTTTTTGATTTCTCAAGAAGTCATCAGCTTCTATTTGCTTATTTCTAATTTTTAAGGAATTATTTCCTTCATTAAATTTTGTACCTCCTTTTGCATTTGGCTAATTGTACTTTTTATGGAGATTTTTCCTTTAGTGAATTTTTGTGTCTCTTTTTCCATTTGTCTAATTCTGCTTTTTTAAGGAGTTCTCTCCAGCAAACTTTTGTATATCTTTTCCCATCTGGCAAATTCTGATTTTCTTCTTCTTATTAGATTTTTGTACCTCTTTTACTATTTGACCTGTTATGGTTTTTTTTAAGGTATTTTCTTCAGTACTTTTGTTGATTTCTTTACCAAGCTGTTGACTCTTTTTTCATGATTTCTTTTTGCATAGCTCTCATTTCTCTCCTCAATTCTTCCTCTACCTCTCTGACTTGAGTTTCAAAATTCTTTTTGAGCTCTTCCATGGTCTGAGACCCATTCATATTTTTCTCAGAGGCTTTGGATGGAGGAGTTTTGACTTGTTGTCTTCATCTGAGTGTATGCTTTTATATTCCATGTCATCACAGTAACTTTCCATGGTCAGAATGTTTTTCTGTCTGCTCATTTTTCCAGCCTATTTCTTGACATTTAACTCTTTGCTAAAGCAGGGGTCTGCTTCCAGGGTTGAGGGTACCCTGTCCCAAGCTTCAGGGGTCTTGTACAATTGTTTTTAGAGATAGTTCTAGGGACCTGTAGGTTTTCAGTTCTTCCAAGGTAGTAGTAAGGAGAGGTGTGTTTACTACTCTCCTGGCCTGTGATCTGGTCTGTGAGCAACCAAAGGCACTCTCTGCTGCCATGAAACTGTGACAAGTGCCCCTGTGGCCACAAGCTCTGGCGTGACAGTGCTCCTATTTATCTTGGGACTGCCTCCTAGGACTGTAACCCAGATGTGAGTATGGGCAAAACAACAGAAGCCTGCCCCCAGTTACAGCAAAGAGACCCTTATAGTCTCCTTTACCATCTGTGGGCTGAGAGCTCCAGAAGCACCTGCTGTTGCCTGTTCCTGGTTTGCTGGGCCCTGGTCTGCACTGGCATAGTCTGCACTGTTCTGGGCTCTACTCCCACCCTATTACGACAGACCTTTCTTGCTGATCTTCTAAATTGCCTTTGGCTGGAAAATTATTTCACCACATTCTTTTGTGGGTTCTGCTGCTCCAGAATTTGTTTTACAGTATTATTTAAAGGTTTTCAGAGGGGTTTTGGGGAGCACTCAGGCTACACCTCTCTCTAGTTATTTCTAATATTAACTAGGATTTATATAGTAATAATAATAATGAATAAAATTTACAACTAGCATGCATGTGTGTGTGTACGTGTGTGTGTGTATGTGCTTTAAAGTTTACAAAATGCTTAATAAATATTATTTTATTCTTATAAGAGTCATGGAAAATAAGTGCTATTATTATCATACCCATTTTATAAATAAGAAAACCAATGTAGACAAAGGTTAAGTGACTTGCCCAGGGTCACATGGCTATTAAATGTCTGAGTCTAAATTTGAACTCAGGTCTTTCTGTCTACAGGCCTGGCATGCTATCAACTGCACCACTCATAAATATTTCCTGACTAACCACTGAACTCTATTTCACATATAGAAGAGAGGATTATAATGTTAATGATAACTTAGAAGCAGGTTATATTTTTCTACTAAAAAATTTAATTTATATAATGCTTTCCAATTGTCTTTTATTCTGAATAAGAGAGGATATTTATACTTTTTCTATGGTGAATATAAGTGGGGTGAATGTAATTGAAAATGTTTCCATTATACTTCTCTGCAGCATAAAGCACCTCATTATAGAGGTGTCTTTGACCAATTAACAAAATACAATATACATATGTATATATGCACGTGACATAAGCATTTATATTGTGCCTTCTTTGTGACAGGCTCTGTGCTAAGTGCTCTTTACAAATATTATCTCCTTTGATTCTCACAACTTTGTAAGATAAGTGCTATTAATATCACACTTTTGCAAGTGAGGAAATTGAGGCAAACAGAGATTAAGTTACTTGCCCAGGATCATATAGCTAGGAAGTATCTGAGGTCAGATTTTTAACTCAGCACATATGTGCATGTCTGTGTGTAATCTTATATATGTAAACCTTGTTATTCAGATGTACTCACATAATTGTCCCAGGAATTGGAATTTAGTGTATAATGGCTATTACTTCAACATAGTTGTCATAAGTAGATTTACGTAAATAAATGTGACTTAAAGGACAACTCATGATACATTTATAATACCAACAACTAATTGAGGAGAGCCCAAATGCATTACCTTATGAACTTGCTCTTTTCTTTTTTGGGTTCAGAGGATGCACTTAATTCCACACATTTTTTTTTGTTCCCCCCAAATAGAAAATATAAATGAAGTTTCTATTTAAAGAATTGTATTTCTTCCCTTGAGGAAGTTAGGTGGCACAGTAGATGGAGTTCAGGATATGGAATCAGAAAGACTCATCTTCTAGAGTTCAAATATGGCCTTAGACACTTATTGGTTGTGTGACCCTGAGTAAGGCATTTAATCCTGTTTATCTCCATTTCATCATCTGTAAAATGAGCTGAAGAAGGAAATAGCAAATCACTCCAATATTTCTGCCAAGAAAACTCCAAATGGGGTCATGAAGAATTTGGACTGAAATGACCAAAATATAACAACAAAATTTGTCTAAAACAAAATCTATGTATATCAACCAAAAGTGTTTTCTCTTTATTAAATTTATTGTGCTTTCCTGGTTATTCTGGAGATATGTAGCAGATGGCCTGCGTTCCTACACGGCTCGGTGATGTGGTGAAGAAGAAAGACATGAGAGGCAGAAGAAGAAAGACCAACTCCATTTATTGATCTAACGGTCAGGGTATTTATAGACAGAAACTGCAAACCTATGTGACATTCTGCTTGTCTCCTGCCCTAGTGATTTAATCAGTCTTATCTTAAAGACTGTGAGCCTAGAGGGCATCTATTTTACATATCCCTTGTTTTCTGTAATTCTCTTGTTGGTCTCATGGAGCCAGCAACATCTGGGGGGCATGGAGAGACATTCTGGATGATAATTAGCACAGTCTCAAAGAACAGTTTCACCGAAGGTCTATCCTGATCTTGTCAACCGCGCTCCACCCTGGCCCTCAACAGAGATATATGTATATAGCTATACATACATACATACATACATACATACAAATACACACATATATACACACACACACATATACATATATATGGGAAAAAAGAGTTCTCCCATGCCTACCAAGACAAACATATCCATCCATCCATCCATCCATCGACCTATAGGGAATTTTATTGACTTTCAGGAGGACTATTTAGTTGCCCTGAATTTAAACCAAATGTTCTTTAAAAAAAATTAAGCAAACTTAGTCCCCAGATCCAAATAGTTCTTAACAAATTGGACTCCTTATTTTAATGAAGAGTCATGCAAATGTGTTTCAAAAATCCATTTTTTTCAGTATTAAAAGAAAAAACTACTAGTCATTTGAAATCTGTTTGGAATCTGAATTTGCATCCTTACATCCTCAAGACCTTTAGGTCTTCTCTCTTCAAGAGAAAAATATTTTATTTTATCTTAAGTTTGGATGTTTACAAATACATCCTCTTAGAGACGAATGTATTGAGATATATGTATGTATGAATACACACACACACACACACACACACACACACACATAGAGTGAATGTAATTGAAAATGCTTCCATTATGCTTCCAGGTACTTCTCCTAACTCTCTATTACTTATCATTCTTTGGATGACTCTTCTTCCTGATCCCTAAAAAGGGATCCTTCTTAGTCTTCTGTCCTTAGCTTTCTTCTTTTCTTTTTGCTATTCTTTCTTTTGACAATTCATAGAGTCATAAAATCTCAGAGTTGGAAGAGACATGAGGAATTATCTAGTCCATTCCATATTGGGACAGGGATCACTTTAGAACCATCCTTGACAAGTGGCCATCCTGGTTCCATCTTAAGATCTCCAATGAAGAGAAGCCTATGATCTTTCAAGGCAGCTCATCCCACTTAGAGCAACCTCTCCATAATTTCTACCTGTTATTTCTAGTTTGGTACTCTTGGGTCAAGTTAAAATGAGACTAAAATCATTTCCACAAGCCTGCTCTTTAAATATCAGATTATAGCTTCAATGATTACCTGTTATACAGTTGACTATCAAATCTTCATTTTCAGCCCTAACCTCTCCGCTGAGCTCTGAATCAGCATTTCTAAATGACTAATTATACCTCCAAGTGGATGCTTCAGCAGTGCCTCAAACTCAGTATAACTCAAGCTGAACTCCTTCAGTCCCTAAACATGACTTTCTTGCTGAATTCCCAGTGTCTGTCTATGGCACCATGATCTTTCTAATCATACAGGTTTCTTCTGCTTTGGTTCCTATAAAAATTCCAAGAATTTCCCTGTTACTGAATAAACTAAACTCCAGCTGTCATTCAAGATCCTCTGTGACTTGACCTTAGTCTCATTTTTCAGTTTTTCTCCCCAATTCTCCTTAATGAACATAACAGGACAGCTATGCTGGTCTACTGTTTCTTGACCATACCACTCTCTTATGAAATTTTATTCTTTAAGGTTCAGCTTGATAACTCCTTGATAAAGACTTCACTGATTTTCCCACCTAAATATAATGTTTCTTCTGACTCAACAAAGTTCTATTAATTTCTTATTCTACTTTCACATTTAGTTTTCATTATAGCTATTTGTGTGTATGCGTTATCTCCTTAAGGAGAGTAGTTGTTTTTTAAATACATAAATATATTCATATACGTGTGTGTATACACAGACATACACCCATATATCTACATATACATATTAGACAAATATTGATTGAACATGCAACATGTGCAAGGCACTGTGGATTAAAAAATATACGATTATATTTACATATAAAGTACTAGTTGTATACTACTAAAATAAATACCAATAGTAGTATACTACTTTGGTAAACACTACTAAAATGGTATTTTACATATATATATATATATGTATGTGTGCATGTATGTACTTATATATATTTGTGTGTATATATGGATGGACTATATATATATATAATCTACAGTGACTTGCACATACTGAATTTTCAATTACTATTTGTGAAATATATATTTTGAATTTTCTCAAACATAATATTATGGAAAAAGTGATAGTTAATGATCATTAACCCACTGTTATTTATGGATTCTGACATAACTTACCTTACAAAATATTTCCTAAGGATAGTATATAAGAATTAAAATTGGTATACTTTTTGGCATAGAGTAAACCCTTAATAATTTTTTCTATTCATTCATTTATAAAAAAAAAAGTTAATCTATTTTCACTTCCATTCCTTTGTGCTAGCTTGAAGTATCATTTCCCTCATTTTATAGATGTAGGAGTTTAGGTCATAATGTATTAAATATCACCCAAACCTGAATTAATAAAGATGAATTTAAATTTGATGGTTTATTTTTCAAGTCTGTGATCATGGCCTATCAAAGTTCACACTGTAAACATTATGACAATATTTTTATTAACATTGTACACATTGTAAACACTATTTTTTACAAGGAGTTTCTCTTTAAAAGTTCTTTTGTTTAGCCATCTATACTGGCCATCTATTTGTTTTGGAGATCATGCCAGTACTTAACCATACAACAGAGCATGGATTTCTGCTACTTGTGCTAATTTTGACCTGATAATTAACACCAAGAAATAGAGATGTTCCCCCAGTTAGTCCCTCCATACACGGAGGGATTGGTTACAGCAAATGGAAAAATAACAAATGCTGTGGATAAATTCACTTACCTTGGCGGTATACTTTTCCAGGATGTACACACGGATGATGAGGTTGGTGTACACATTGCCAGAGGTAGCTCCATATATGAAGGCTCCAAAAAAATATAGAGGAGATAAGAGACTACCTACCAAACTGAAGATCAACAAAGCCATTGTGCTGACCTTATTGTTGTATGCCTGTGAAATCTAGAAAATCTACTGAGGCCATGCCAGAAAACTGAACCACTCCCATTTGAATTATCTTAGGAAGATTCTGAAGATCATCTGGCAAGTAGTACTAAGTATTCAAATTCTGCTGCTGATAGGCTGACCACAATATTTGAATGCCAAACACACATTTCCTTAAAAGATTATTTTACAGAGAACACACACAAGGCAAGTGTTCACAAGAAGGTGAGAGGAAGGGGCACAAGGACAGTCTCAAGGTCCTTCGGAAGAACTTTGGAACTGATTGTGAGATATAGGAGACATTGGCATAGAACTGCCCAGCATAGTATGCCCACATCAAAGAAGACTCTGTGTTCTATGAACAAGGCAGAATTGTGGTAGTGTGGCAAGCAAAGTAGGATCTTTTGCTGTTTTTGTTTTAGTATAATCAAGTGCCTCTGATTGAATCCTGCCTTTATCAACCTAGAGGCTTTACTAGGAGTAAGGTATGGAAATAAGAGTTTCAACTAGAAACAACATATGTATTTGTATTGTTAATTATTTTAATGTGATTAAAGATCATCCCCACAGTTAATGGACCTGCCCATTAAGGGGAGTTGATTAGGGAAGATTTGTAGGAAGGCCCACACCTTTTGTTAAGTTTCTTATGAGGCACTGGTTCTCAAGGGTTGTGATGCCCTCTGACTTTAAAAAATGTATAAGTACTTTTGAGGGTAATGTTTTACTTTGAGGCTTATTGACTAGAAATGTTTTGTTTGGCCAGATGAGACTCTGGGAAGCTGCTAAGGAGCCCCCTGGCTTTGAAGACCCAGATGTTGGTGCTTTCCTCTCTGATAACTATAGACAGACAGTTGGACCTGTCAGTTGATCTGTGATATATATGTTGCTTATGGTCAAACAGTTGGAAGTCTGTCTGTTGGTCTTTATTTGTCTTCTTGTATTTTTCTCTGTTGGTGAATGATATATGTGCTTGATTAAAGGAGATTGTTAACCCCTCAAAAGCTGCCTTTCCTTTTAGAAAAGCAGATAAAAGAACTTGTGATAGCAGGCCCCCTTGTGTATATCAGGGTGCTTACTGACACAGGTAACAAAAAAGAAAGATGAGAAGTAAAATTTAGAGACATCTCCACTCCAAATGTTCATACTGACTACTTGGAGTCGACACACACGCGTGTATATACACACATGTATATACATATATGTACACATACACATGTACATATATGTATATACACATATACATTATACTACATGTATGTATGTGTATCTATAACCTTCTTAGCTTGTACTTGTCTGAGTAACCACAGTCTGACACACTGTACCTCGACACCAACATAGTGATGTCTCTTCAAGCACAAAACATGACAATCAACCAAGCCTGATGTACTCTTTGATCCAGTGACACTGGCCTCCTGGCTGTTCCTTGAGTAAAACACTCCATCTGTAAACACTGAGTATTTCTTCTGGTTGTCCCTTTTGCGTGGAATGCTCTCTCTCCTCCACTTTGACTGTTGACCCTTCCTGGATTCCGTTAAGTCCCAACGAAAATCCCATCTTCTACAGGAAGCCTTCCCCAACCCCTCTTGATTTTAGTGGCTCCTTCTGTTAATGATGCCCTCTTTATCCTGATATGGTTTGCACTGTATATATTTGTTTGCATATTGTCAACCCCCCCCCCCCCCCCCCCGGCTTAAACTACAAGCCCGTTGAGTGCAGGGACTGTCTTTGGCGTTTTTTATGTGCCCAGCACTCAGAACAGGGATTAGTACATAGTAGGTGCTTAAAATATGTCTATTGACGGATTGATATGATGGTGAGCTGGCAAGTTTTTGCAGTCACTTTCAATATTATGCTGCAAGTCTATCCACCCATAACATCACAGCATTCTTTTCTAGCTGGGAGTGGATGTTTATGCCTCTTCTTCAATGTGTATATGTGCAATAGATAACTAACTATACATAAACAGACACATAACAGCTCCTGCACAATCACTACTGCAAAAGTATAGAAAGATGTCAGAGTAAGTAGTAAAAAAAGTGCTTAGTGTTTTAAACGCCGAAATGGTGATTTCAATATTTATGCAAATCACTATGTACGGCAGGTTGCATTTCTGAGATAGAATAATACCCAAAGTTGCAACTGAGAACAAATCAAAGGACAGTTGTTTTGAAAGTAAAGGCTTATTCAGTGTTATGGCATACTGACAATCTGTATAGTGTTAATGTTTTTTCCTGGAATTTTTACTCTATGTATTGATTTTCCTATATTAGAAATAGTCTGAACAAATTCAGTGTATTTTATGTCTTTAAAAAGAAACTAAACTGAAATGAGAAATGTAGCAAATGAATTGTTTCATAATTTGGGCAGATTAATCTTTCATCAAATATCAGAGTCCTGGAATCTGAAGACCTGTGTGAGCTGATGAAATCTACATGGTGAACTTTAACTTTTTATCACTGAAAAACTATTAAATTTACATAATTTTTTAAAAATAATTTATTTGTTTTCAGTTTTGTACAATCACTTCCATAAGTCTTAGATTTTCTCCCCCTCTCTCTCCCCTTCCTCCCTTCCTGAGATGGCATGAAATCTTATATGGGTTCCACACATGCATTATTATTAAACACATTTTTACATTAGTCATGTTGCATGAAAGAAATGAAAATGGATAGGAGAAACAATGAGAAAAACCCAAACAAAACAAAACATAACCCAAGAGAAAATATTCTGCTTTCCAATTCCATAGTTCTTTCCCTGGATGTGGATGGCATTTTGCCTCAAGAGTGAATGTTTTAGGTCCTTACGTTGCTGTGAAGGGCTAAGTCTACCAGAAAAATTCCTCACAAGCGAGGGTAGTTACTGTGTACAATGATCTCCTGGCTCCGCTCCTTTCACTCAATATCAGTTCATATAAGTCCTTTCAGGCCTCTCTGAGTCTTCCTGTTTGTCATTATTTTCATCAGGTTGTTCAGTCATTCCCTAGTTGATGGGCATCCCCTTGATTTCCAGTTCTTGGTCACCACAAAGAGAGCTGCTATAAATATATTTGTACATGTGGGACCGTTTCCCATTTTTATGATTTCTTTGGGATATGGTCTTAGAAGTGATATTGCTGGGTCAATTTTTGTTCCAAATTGCTCTCCAGAATGGTTGGATTAGCTCGCAGCTACACCAACAATGAATTAGTGTTCTAACTCTCCTACATCTTCTCCAACATTTATCATCTTCCTGTTTTGTCATGTTAGCCAATCTGATAGGTGTGATATGGTACCTCAGAGTTGTTTTGATTTGTATCTCTCTAGTTAATAGTGATCTAGAGCATTTTTTCATATGACTATAGATAGCTTTAATTTCTTCCTCTGAAAGCTCTCTGTTCATATCCTTTGATCATTTATCAATTGGGGAATGACTTGTATTCTTGTAAATTTGACTCAGTTCTTTATATACTTTAGAAATGAGGCCTTTATCACAGACACTAATTGCAAAAATTCTTTCCCAGTAATTTTACAACATTTTTATATGCTTCATACATAATTGATCCTTCATAACAGAGGGCAGCAAATGTAAATGTAAAAATAGACTCTGATGAATGACTAGATTAAGAAATAAATCATAGGCTGATAAAGGGGAAGTTAAGGTTCTTTAGATAAACTAACATTTCTGGCCCAAAGATGTATTAAGAAAAAAGAACTAGACCAGGTGTCAGGATACACAGTGAAATTAGGTGTACCTTAATGGGCTCAGTTTCCTTGTCATCTGGAGGACAACTTACATTCTGACTCCTAGAGTGAGGAGATTCTTCTTTTCTACTGTCAGGGATTGGACAGGAGACTACTTAACTCAACACAGGTTATCTTATCTTCTAAGATCTTAGTCCTAATACCTCAATATTTCTTTCTTTTTGTTTTTAAGTCTGTAAGTCCTTAGTCTATTTTGACTTAAGTTTTGCTTTTAAAAAATGCATCTAGTCAGACACTCAAAAATAAGTATTTAAGACTTTTTCAGAATAGAGAGTTAAATCTTAAAGAAGATACATTACACATACATCTTTTGGTAATAATATTCAAGTTTGAATTATGATATATCTAATAGCTTCTCTGAGATCCCGGAGGAGAACATATATAGAACCAAAGTCCAACATTAAGCTTAGGTAATTTAAGTGGGTTAGTTAACTTTACTTTAAGGTGTTGCTGTAAAGGAAACTATAAAGGTGTCTGAGGTGAGAAGTCACCTCAGACACTTGACACTCACTAGCTGTGTGACCTTGGGCAAGTTACTTAACCCCAATTGCTTCATCCTGCCTTATCTCCAGTCAAAAGATGTATGTGTAATGTATCTTCTTTAAGATTTAACTCTCTATTCTGAAAAAGTCTTAAATACTTATTTTTGAGTGTCTGACTAGATGCATTTTTTAAAAGCAAAACTTAAGTCAAAATAGACTAAGGACTTACAGACTTAAAAACAAAAAGAAAGAAATATTAAGGTATTGGTCACTGGATTCAGATAGCTCTGGAAGAAAAGTGAGGCTGGTGACCTGCACAGCCCTCCCTCACTCAAAACAAAGTCAAGTGTAAGTCATGTCATCATTTCTCTGATGGCATGGTCTTCTTTGGCAATGAAGGACGAACACACATAACAAAGGTGTAGTCCCTGCTTTTTGTAATGCAACTCAACTTGGAGTCATAAGACCTAGGTTCAAATTTTGGCCCAGACACAAGCTACGTCCATGTCACAATTCTGAGAAGATAGTTTCTTATCAGTAAAACAGAGATGAATACATTTGAATGATACTGTGAAGGTGTTATCTGGTACAGTGTAAAGTACTGTACCAAAGTGACCTGTTATTCTGCAATAATTTGAGACCACAGAGGCAACCCTTGAGATTCTGAGACAACAATAAACTGCAGGGAGAGAAGTTTTGGAGTCAAAAATTGCTTTGGCCCCAAGTCATATAGGTGGTCAGTTAGTCACAGAGCCAGAGCTCATGCGCAAACCATGAGACTACCAAACCATCATTCATTTTTAGTATTCCACTATATTCAATGATTCCTGGATCCTGTCTTACAAGATACCTTTCCCAAACCCTCTTAATTCTAGTGCCTTCTTCCTATTAATGACTTTTCATTTATCCCGTATATAGCTTGCTTTGTATATACTTATTTATGTGTTTCCCCCCATTAGACTGTAAGCTCCTTGAGGAGGACTGCCTTTTGCCTCTCTTTAAATTCCCACTATTTAGCACAGTGCCTGGCACATAGTAGGCACTTAATTAATGCTTACTGATGGATTGAGTGGCTGACCTAGAACTTCAATTTAAAATATTCTACTGTGCTTTGGAAAGTAAGCTATATCTATATATAGATATAGATTTTTTTTCTTCTTCCCCACTGCCTTCAGTCTCTGATTCTAAGGAATTTCCTAAGAGCAGAGGTGTCAAACTCCAGGGACCTGCAGACTCCAAGATTGGAGCCAGCTTAAAAAAGTAATTTGGAAATGTTTGACAACAACAAAAAGTACAATATAACAAAGATAATGTTAATTTGTAGTTTTCTAAGTCAACAGGCAGTTGACACTGATAAGTTTCTTTCTATGTGAGTTTGATATCCTTACCCTAAAGCACAGAGAGGTTAAGTCACTTACTCAGGGTTACACAACTAGTAAGATGAAGTGGCATCCTAGAACTTGTATCTGGATTACCATCGCTCCAAGCCCAGCTTCTAGTCACCAAGACTGCGTCTATATTTGCTACCTGTATGTTATTGCTAGATTAGTAAGGTTCATTATTTTCTTGAACATTCACCAAGATCGTGGAAAAAAGAAGGCTAGGAGTATGTCATAAATTGAGAGAGTTTATCTGGTACAAAAAAAATGACTATGGGGAACCCCACAGAACTGACAACCCCTAAACAGATATAATCCTTCATTTGGACAAATTCTTGATTCTACTCTGCTTAGGTTTGTGAAACATGAATATCTATTTAGAAAAAGGTAGGGTTTAGTTCAGGATTTAGTTTTCAGCTGAGGCAGGTGATTGTAGCGAAAACCAAAGTAATCCTTTTATGTTTTTTAAATCGCTATCAGAGTCTTTACCTAGATGGCTACGATCTGTCACAATACCAGAAAATTACGTAGTTCCTTGGATATGAGGCTTGCTCTATATGCAACTCGTTGCTTCAGGTATTCTGTCTTTGCTGCTTTGTTTTATCTTTTGTAGGCCTGTAAGAGTGAAAGACAGTCCTACATTAGAGAATTCACCAGCTCTTCTTTTCAGAAAAGCATAATTTATATTTATAACCTCTTTCATACTGCCAAAAATATTCTTTTCCTAATAGTTCACTTAGAAACACCTATTTTATTGAAAGATTTTTTTTTGAAGAGTATGACTATGGATTATTACAGGGAACAGACTAGAGATAGTAAAATTTCACTTAAGTCATACTGAAGGATTTATTTAAGTTACACTGAGCTCTGAGCTCCTGGTAAGGGAAAGATATCACTATGAACACTGGCCAGGAAACATGCACACAAACAAAGTATTTTCCATTTATACAGCTGTGAGATTATTTGAACAAAACAGTAAAATACAACATATGCATTTTAGAAGCCTGTAAGAAATGTTTTCCAAAAGTCTTAATAACTTTTCCAGGTTCACTAACTTTATTGCTTTCTTCTGTTGGTTCCCCTTTCTCCCCTCCAAGTCTATAGTCAGGTTCACAGAAGTTGAATTTTAATCTTTTTCTTTTGGATTGATTTTAAGAACATTTTCAATCTCAGTTTTCCTTCCCAGGATAATCTTATACAGGATGATGAAAATTTGGGAGTACAGAACTAGAACAGCAAACGACTGTGAGGATTGTACATGAGCCACTCTGCTGTGATCCTCTACTAATACTAGAGGCAGATAGGTGGTACAGTGGACAGAGCACTGGGCCTGAGGTCGGGAAGACCGGAGTTCAAATTTTATGTTACACATTTATTACATGTGTGACCCTGGGAAAGTCATTTAACCTCGTTCTGTTTCAAGTGTCTTAGCTATAAATTGGGATCATAAGAGCAACTACTACCTCGGGAAGTTATGGGGATCAAATGAGATGATGTTTGTAAAAGTGCTTAGCATAGTTCTGGTATGGAGTAAGCACTATATAAATGGTTATTCCTTACTGAATTTTTGAAGAGCACTGATTGTTAAAGACCTATTCCTTTTATTTTATTTTTTTAAAATAAACATGGTCTGAAAAAATAAGATTTTGCTAGGTATAAGGCAAAGATCACACTGCTAAGCTGAACAAAGACAGTTTCAGAATGAAAGAAAAGATTGGTGACATGAAAACAGGTGGGCATCTGTAGATTCAATCAATACTTTTGCTATTTTAGATGATGTTTTTTGCCCATCTGCTGTTGCTAGTACTTAGAACTCCCCAAATCTTCCAAATACTAGCTACCGTATACAAGGTAAAATTTTAGGTTTAGCACAACTAGGTCTGATGTTTTCACATACTGAAGTTCACATCAGGGAGCCAGAGTTTTCCACCTTTTTCCAATTCATGAGTAAAGAAATAGCAATTTGGACATGTTATCTTTGACTTTGGCCAGAATAACAAAACATTTATAATGGGTAAACACTGAACATAGGTCTGCAACACTGAAACATCATTTCATTATTTCCAGGTCAGACAATTGTGGCATTGAATATGTGAGAAATATTATTTATTCCTGAGTATTAATGGTTCTAATTAAGATGAACTATCTTATGGTAAACAAATGATCAGTCTTGACAAAGGAATTAGAAATAGGACCCTAATTAATACAATTACTAATTGTTCATTCCTTTCTTGGCCCTGTTCCTCACTTTCTCTAGACTAAAATCATGCCTCTACTGCAGTCTTATCCTCGGGCTTCCTCTCTCTGGAACATCTGGGACAAGACCAAGAGTATGCACTCTGGAGTATCCTTCCACAAGGCGATCCTCCCTTCTATTGATAAGTTTCTCTTGGAGCCTCCACTCTGTGAAGGGGCCCAGGCTGGACTGTCTTCAGACCCCTCCTGGTCCCATTCCTGACTTTCTCTGGACTTTATAATTATGCATTCATGCCATGAACGTTCCACCCTCCTCTTCAGCTCCCCTTTTGTGTGTGGTCTTCTCCAATTTGAATGTAAGCTCCTTGAGGGAAGGGACTGTATTTGTTTATACTTCTATTTTGTACCCTTCAGTGCTTAGTACAGTGTTATAAGTGCTTAGTTAGAAGGCCCCCAGAACACTGGACAGTCCTCTTGAATTTATGGGAGGAAACAGACAAAGAGCTGCATCATCAGTTTTCTCGTTTGTAAAATGACAGTTTGGCCTAGGTTAGACTGAAATCCCTTCTAGTTCTAAGCGTAGGTGCTACAGCCAAAGGCATCAAAGCAGAGGAGACAATACCAAACCTTACAAACAGCAGGCAGGTCAGTCCAGCTAGAATATAGATGGCATGACGAACAAGGAGAAATTCAATCAGTACTATAGACTGGGGCCAGACTGTGCAGGACTTGAAGTGATGCCACTTTGAGTCTTTCTATTTTACTAGAAGTAGTAGGGAGTCACAAAAATTTTTGAGCAGAGAAATGATATGGGCTGTAGGAATACTAATCTGGCAGCTATATGAAGGATAGATTAGAGATAGGACAGACTAAAGCAGGGAGAACAATTAGGAGATGTATAGAAGCTGGTTGAGAAGTGATGAGGACTTGTGGTGGTTGTCATAGGGATGGAGAGAAGGGGTTGGATAATTGAGTTTGTAGAGACAGAATTGACAAGACTTGGTAACTGATTGGAATACAAAGTGTAAGAGAGAGGGACAAATCAAGGATGGCTCTCAGATTGCAATCCTGGAAGAATGGTTATGTCTTCAGTAAAAATAGAGTAGTTTGGAGGAGGGAAACTATGAGAAAAAATAAAATTCTACTTAGAAATATATATCCTTAAATTCTTTATTTCTAGTAGTCTAGTTGTATACATCTAATCATTTGGGTAAAAAATAGTATTTATTTTTAAAGATAAATGTCTGCAAACTGAAAAAGAAATGAAACCAGTAAAACACTAACATTGTATGTATTTTGTTAAATGGGATATGCTATTTATACAACCAATTTGGTGATTCAGCCATTGAGAAACACACGGTTTTACAATTATTTACAGATTTCCTTTTCCTTAGGAGAGACAGATTTCATATATTGTTTCTTTAAAGCCCATATTCAAGACATAAATTGTAATCTAATGGCATTAAAGTGGCTGGGTTTACATCTATTCTGAATACCACAGAAATCTTCTGAGAGGTTATTTCCCATGAAGAGGGTTCCTATTTAGTTTCAAAGCAAATATTTTAGTAAAGACATCTTTAAAAGTAACACATATTTATATAACCTAAGCATTTCCATTTTATTTTCATTAACAGGACACTCACAGTGACCCTTGTTCAGGTAACTAGGGTCCATTTAGTTTCCAAAGGTTGTTCTGTCCATGCCACAACTTCTTCTGTACTGTTCCTTAGAAGGATAATCATTGAAGAATCAGACCAAGACAAAGTCTTCCATTCACATGCAGGTTTGCCTGATTACAGTTTTTACACTCCTTTATCATTCATTATCTACTAAAACAGTCATACCATCACTGGACTCTTTGTTTACATTAATTAACACTAGATCGAACAAAAGGCATATTACAATTCCTTTTTTGAACTTCATGCTCCTAAAATTATAGGAAAAGATTAGTTTCTTTTGCTAACTGTCCTTTACCATTAATGGAAAAAATAGGATATGGGGGAAGGCTTTCTCCATGTATTTCATGCTGAATATCTGCCTCTAAGTTTTGCTTGGGGATCAATGTTTTTATGAGATACCTGACCAGCATTCATTATTCCCATATTTTTAAAAACTGGCTACCCATTGACTATTGATGATTGGCTGTGTGGAACCATTCATATAAGTGATTAAGTACCACTTTAGAAAGAAGGAAACTCATCATGAAACGCTGCATGGATAGATGAATCCACCCTTTCTTGTTAGCTGTGAATGTTTAGAAGAAGGATGTAAATGAATGATTATGAATCATATTTCTGTAGTAATGTTCAGGGGGCAATGGGACAGATCAGAATGGAAATCTAATGTGGATTCTATCCAGTTATTTGGAATAGACTTAAAAACAAGCTAAAATTTATGATACTTCACATCTTATGGCTCTTTGATTTTAAATATTAAAACATTCAAATGAAGGAGAGTTAACCTTGTTTGGCTTCTTAAAACCACCGCCTTGTCTTATCTGGCACACGAACCTTCTTCCAAAAAATAAACCCCAAAGCAAAACCTTACTCCAGAGTACATATACTCTTTTCAGGGCTGAAGGGCATGAACCAGTGCCTCATTAGAAATTAACAAAAGCTGTCTGAGGCCTATTAATAGGCAGGGAAGATCTTTAACTCTTTCCCCCCACCAACCATTAACCTTACAAATCTAGGAAAGTAACCCAGATAACCAGACTTTCCAAAACTATCCTTCTCTGTTCTCTAGAATTCACCCCTGGATCATCTACTTTTCTTCTTATGTACATACTCAGCTCTACAGTCACATTTAGGGACAGTTTGGAAGGGCTTTAGTTCTCCTACTTTTACATATTTCCTACCAGCAGCCTCAGAATGGAACAGACTAATGTTCTTTTTGAGCTGATAGCAGCAGTTGTTGCCTGATGTCTTGCCTCCAATATCAACTACATCATTTCTATGAGAACACTTTGTAGAAGATTTACATATTTTCTTTGAAAATTGATTCTTTGATTATTTCCCAATTGATAAATGTTCAAAGGATATATTAAACAGGTAATTTTTAGAAGAAGAAATGAAAACCATCTCTACTTATATGAAAAAATGCTCTATATCGTTACTGATCACAGAGATGTAAATTAAAATAACTCTGAGGTACCACCTCACACCTATCTGATTGGCTAATTGATAGAATTAAAAAATGACAAATGTTGGAGGAGATGTAGAAAAACTGGGACATTTAATGCATTATGGGGGAGTTCTGAACTGATCCAACCAACTGGAAAGCAATTATGAAATATGTCTTAAAGGACATACTGTGCATTCCCTTTGATCCACTAGAGGGTCTGTATCCCAAAGAGATCAAAGAAAAAGATAAAGGTCTTGTATGTACAAAAACAAAAGAGCATCTTTTTCGTGCTGGCAAAAATTTGGATATTGAACAGATGCACATCAATTGGGAAATTATTGAACAAGTTGTGGCATATGATTGTGATGGAATACTATTGTGCTATAAAAAATGAAGAGCAGGATGCTTTCAGAAAAACCCGGATACCATTATATGAACTGATGCAAAGTAGCAATAATATTATGGGAGGATCAAATGTGAATGACAACTATTCTCAGCAATACAGTGATCCAAGACAATTCTGAAGGACTTAAGATGAAAGATGCTATTTACTAGAACTAATGAAGTCTGCACACAGATCAATGTATACTTTTAAAACTTTATTTTTCTAAGGTTTTTTTGGGGGGGAAATGGGGGTCTGTGTTCTCTTTTGCAACATGGCTCATATGGAAATACGTTTTGCATGACTGCATATGTATCACCTATATGAAAGGGTTTGTCTTTTCAAATAAGGGGGAGGGAAGAGAAAGAGAGAATTTGGAACTCATAAATCACAAAAAACTCCCAAATATTAAAAACTGTTTTTACACGTAATTGAGAAAAATAAAAACATCTTTAAAAAATAAAAATGTTCAAGAAAGAAAGAAAATCAGTTCTTTGGACATATATGATTATTTACCACTTTTACCATGGCATATTCATATCAAAAGCAACAATCACACTCATAGGTGGAAATTGCAGAGTGGATAAATTAATTCGAAATGAATTATTACTTATCAGTTATCATCGTCATCACAGTGTATAAAAAAGGTGCTTAACAAGTCTGCCGAAAACCATGTGTGTATTTCTGCAGGATAATACTTCAGAAAAGTGCTATTCAGTGTCCCTCTATCATATCCAACTTTCTCCCTCTGGTACTTGGTTCTTTTATTCCTTATACATAGAAAACTCTTTTCTCTCAGCTCTGTCTATTAACATGTACTTGTCCTTTGGTTGATTGGTTGTGTCCTTCATTCTCAAATAGGACCAAAATGACATCACTATGTCGGAGCTAAGTTACCATGCATCCAGCTGTGGCTGAGCAGACCAATAAGCAGAGTTCAAAATACTCTACCACAGGTCAGGTACAGATAGTTCATGTGAACATTTGGGGTGGATTCTCTAAATTTGTGTGTCTCTAGTTTCTTTTAAGCTACTTCGCTTCTGTTTTGCTCACAGAGTATATAGCACCTTCTCTGATGAGGGCATGCCATACTGGGCATCCTATGCCAGTGTCTCCCATGTCACAATCAATTTCAAAGTTATTTTTTATTTTAATTATTTTTAGTTTTCAATACTCACTTCCACAAGATTTTGAGTTACAAAATTTCTCCCCATCTGTCCCCTATCCCCAGTCCCCATCTCTTCTCCTCCCCCTCCCCCAATTCCAAAGTTCTTGAAAGAGAACTTGAGAGTATTCTTGTATCGCTTCTGACCACATGTGAATGCTTGCCTTATATGAGTTCTCCATAAAATAGTGTTTTAGGCAAGCATATATTTGACATTTGAACAACATGGCCAGTCCATCAGACCTGCGCTCTCGGTAGTAGAGTTTTAATGCTTGGCAGTTTAGTTCAAGAAAAGACCTCAGTGTTTTGTATTCTATCCTGTTAGGTGATCTTCAGAATCTTTCATTTGTATGGAAGTGATTCAGTTTCCTGACATGGTGTTGGTACACTGTCTAGGTTTCACAGGTATACAATGAGACCAACAGGACAGCTCTGTAGACCTTCAGTTTGGTAATCAGTCTGACACCCCTACTCTATCACACTTTTCCTTTGGAGTCTCCCAAACAACGAGGTAGCTCTGGCAATGTGTGCGTCAACCTCATTATTAATGTGTACATTCCTAGAAAGTATACTGCCAAGGTAAGTGAACTTATCCATAGCATTCAAAACTTCTCCCTATGTTGTAACCAATGGTTCCATGTATGGGTGAGTTGGTGCTGGCTGATGGAATGCCTGTATTTTCTAGGTGCTAATTGTTAGGCCAAAATTAGCACAAGCAGCAGAGAATTGATTCATACTTTGTTGCATCTCAGCTTCAGAGGCTGCATTGAATGAACAACCATCTTGAACAAACAATCATGCACCAATACTCCCTTCACTTTGGTTTTGGCTTGTAGCCTTTTCAAGTTGAAGAATTTGCCATCTGTGCACTAGCTGAACTTGATGCTGTGTTCATCCTCATTGAAGGTGTTTAACAACATGGATGAAAACATCATGCTATAAAGCATGGGAGCAAGCACATAGCTTTATTTCACTCTCTTGGTGACTGAGAAGACTCTAAGAGTGTAATCCATTATCCAGAGTCTGAGCAATCATGCCATCATGAAACTGACAAACAATACTGATCGACTTCTCTGGGCAATCAAATTTTGACATAATTTTCCATAGGCCCTTGTGACTATGAAAGGCCTTGCTCAGATCTAAAAATGTTGCATACACACCTCTGTTCTCCTCTTGTCATTTCTCCTGGAGTTGTCAGGCAGTAAACACCATATCAATCATTCCTCAGTACTTCCTAAAAATCACACTGGCCCTCAGGTAAATGACCATCCTCCAGGTGAACGATGAGCCCATTATAGAGGACTCTGACAAGAATCTTGTGAGCGGTGACTAAGAGAGAGACCTCCCTGTGATTGTCACAGGACAACCTATTTCCTTTACCTTTATAGAGATGGACAATGGAGGTGTCCTTGAACACCTGGGGGATAACCTCATCATGGCTATAAACCAGAAAATTTCAGTCAGCTTTTCTATGAGCAATGGGCTCCCCACCTTGTAAATCTCAGCTTAAATAGAATCAGCACCAGGTACTTTGCCACACAAAAGGAGCTTAACGGCATTCAAAAATCCTTCTTCAGTTGGAACTTCAGCTAGGGAAGGACTGACTTCAACCTGAGGTAAAGTCAGTGGTTTTAGCATTAATTGATGATGGTCTGTTGAGAAGTGTTCAACTCATCTCTCTAGGATCATGCCCTTATCACTATTCAATGTGGCTCCATCAACACTGAGTAGTTGAGATACACCATAGGTTTTTGGACCATAAATAGCCTTCAGGGCATCATAAAAATGCTTTGGATTTTTCTTATCAGCATAAAACTGAATTTCAGCTGCCTTCTTACTGAGCCAAGAATCCTATGTCTCCCTAAGCTTTGCTTGTACTTTACATCTCATGAAACTGAATGCAACCTTCTCAGACATGGATGAATTACATGTAAACCATGTGGAGTTTTTATTTTTCATTTAGCAGTTTCTGAATTTCCCCATTATTTTTGTCTAACCAGTCTTGATGTTTGTGAGTGTTCTGAACCTCTGAAAGCTTCCTACTCCTTTTCTGCTCCACTGTTGCCAACTGGTTCAGTTTTTCCTCCAAGTTAGCAACCACCTATTCCTGCTCAGAGAAGCACTCTGATCTGTTGGCATTAATTCTTCTGGTAGTCATTTTGACTTAGAGTTACTGCATTTGTTGAATCCAAATATTTAATTTGAAGAGAATAAATCTATGATCAGTCCAGCACTGCATCACACATTGCCTTCATTACTCTGACATCCTGTCTACCTCTTCTCCTTACAATCCCACAGTCTATTAAATGCCAATATTTGCTGTGAGGGTACATCCATGAAGTTTTATTGTGTTTAGGTAAATGGAAGATAGCATTGGTGATGAGAAGGTCATGAGGTGCACAAGTCTTTAGTAATAAGGGACCACTGCTGTTGCTGTTTCCAACTCTATTCCTCCCAAGGATTCCCTTCCATGTCTGATAAAATTCTTTTTGACCTCATGATGGTTCCTCATGGTGGGAACATAGGCACTGATGATGGCGTCATGGAATTTTCCCCTAAGTGACAATTGCATTGTCATGAGCTTGTTATTCACTGTTTTTGATAGGCAAATAAGTTTGTTGACTATATTAGTTTTGATTGTAAAACCTAAATCAGCTTCATGGAGCTCCTTATTATGCCAACCACTCCAAAAAAACATGTATCCAGCTCTGACTTCAGTAAGTTGGCCTTCATTTGCCAGTCAAGTTTCACTGAGGGTTGCTATTTGAATGTGATACCTGCTGAGATCTCTTGCAACAAAAGCTGTTCATCTTTCAGATCAACTAGATTTTGTGTCATCCATAAGTGTGTCCATTAATTATTGCTAAAAACACTCTTAAAAGTGAAAATACTCTCTCCACCAAAAGAAAAGAAAACTGGTCCTTTGGGTATAGATGATTATTTACTACTTTTACAATGGCATGGTCATGTCAAAAGCAACAATCAGTGTCAGAAATTGCAGAATTGTTCAATCAAGATGAAAGGAATTATTATTTACCAATTATTATCATCTAATAGATGCATAAAATATTTTAAAAGTCTGCTAAAAATCATGTCTTTTCACAGGACAAAAAGTGCTCGACAGTGCCCCTCTATTGTATTTGACTTTCTCCCTCCAGAAGTTTGCTCATTTTGTTCCTTATACATGGAAAACTCTCTTTTCTCCCATTTCTGCTTATTGACATCTCCTTGTCTTTTAAGGCCAAGTTCACATGCTACTATTTCCAGTAAATCTTCTCTTTCTCTACTGCTGGACACCTTCTCATATGTACTTACCATATTCTAATTTTTATTTAGCTATGCATGTCTAATCACTCTGGCTCAACTGCAAACTGCCATCTTATCACTGAATTTTTCCCAAGCTTGCCTTAATGCACTACACATATTAGATATAATTGTTGAAAGTTGCATGGATGAATGAAAAATATGTCAACGAAAAAAATAAATGTGTGCCTTTAAAACCATGCTTAGTTTAGATCTTTGTTTGCATTTAGAACTAAGGATATTTTGAAAAGAAGATCATTCTAGGGCCAATGTATTATTAACAACATGATGACTGCATATATCTCATTTCCAGTATACTTCATGAAAATTCCCATTTCCAAGTTTGATAAAGTGCAGGAGTTATGTAATATGAGTGTCTGATTTCTCACTTTGAGCACACTTAGTGGGAGGCCCGCTCCTGTCTGCCATCCTGCTGAGCTGTAGAAGATGCCTGCTGGTTCATCTAGTACTACAAATGGTCTTCTCAGCAACAAGGCCTATTAGACCCTCTTAGTTATCAATTAGTCACAGTATGGCAATTACAATTAAGCCATAGAAGCAACATTACCTTTAAGTGGAAATGAGAGATGCTACACATTATCTTTGCTACCTTTAAATATATTCCTACTTAACTCTTCTAGGAAGAGGTTTTTGCTAAATACCTGAAGTAAAGACATTGCCTGTGTGGCTGATAAGACATTTAAACTACATGGAGTAATAAAAGTGTCCTGCAAATGAAGAATGAATCATGTATGATACGTTTTTTTCTTAACATTTTTTTGAATAAAAATTTATTTATTTAACTTTTTACATTCATTTTCACAAAATTTTGGGTTCCAAATTTTCTCCCCTTTATCCCCTCCCCCCACCCCAATACACCAAGCATTCTAATTTTCAGTATCACCAATCTGCCCTCTCTTCTATCATCCCTCCCTTCTCTTGTCCCCATCTTCTCTTTTGTCCTGTAGGGCCAGATGACTTTCTATTCCCCATTAACTGTATTTCTTATTTCCTAGTAGCAAGAACAACACTCAACAGTTATTCCTAAAACTTTGAGTTCCAAATTCTCCCCATCCCTCCCTCCCCACCCATTCCCTTTGGGAAGGCAGGCAATTCAATACAGGCCCTGTCTGTGTAGTTTTGCAAATGACTTCGATAATAGTCGTGTTGTGTAAGACTAACTGTATTTCCCTCCATCCTATCCTGCCCCCCATTGTTTCTATTCTGTCTTTTGATCCTGTCCCTCCTTGAGTATTGACTTCAAATTTCTCCCTCCTCCCATTACCCTCCCTACCATCATGGCCCCCCCTTGCTTATCTCCTTCTCCCCCACTTTCCTGTATTGTAAGATAGGTTTTCATACTAAAATGAGTGTGCATTTTATTCCTTCCTTTAGTCGAATGTGATGAGGGTAAACTTCTTGTTTTTTTTTTTTTTTCTCAGCTCTCCTCTTTTCCCCTCCACTAGAAAGTCTCCTGCTTGCCTCTTGAATGAGATATAATTTACCCCATTCTATTTCACCCTCTTTCCTCCCACTACATTTCTCTCTCACCATTTACCTTAATTTCTTTTGAGATATGGTCCCATCCTATTCAATTCACTCTGTGCTCTCTGTATGTGTGTGCATGTGTGTATGTGTGTGTGCGTGCATGTGTGTACATGTGTGTGTGTATGTGTGTGTGTGGTCCCACCAACTACCCAGATACTGAAAAGTTTCAAGAGTTACAAATATTGTCTTTCCATGTAGGAATGTAAACAGTTCACCTTTGGTAAGTCCCTTATGACTTCTCTTTGCTGTTTACTTTTTCATGCTTCTTCTCATTCTTGTGTTTGAAAGTCAAATTTTCTTTTCAGCTCTGGTCTTTTCATCAAGAATGCTTGAAAGTCCTCTGTTTCATTGAAAGACCATATTTTCCCCTGAAGTATTCTACTCAGTTTTGCTGGGTAGGTGATTCTTGGTTTGAGTCCTAGTTCCTTTGACTTCTGGAATATCCTATTCCATGCCCTTCGATCCCTTAACGTAGAAGCTGCTAGATCTTGAGTTATCCTGATTGTATTTCCACAGTACTGGAATTGTTTCTTTCTAGCTGCTTGCAAGATTTTTTCCTTGAGCTGGGAATTCTGGAATTTGGCCACAATGTTCCTAGGAGTCTCTCTTTTTGGATCTCTTTCAGGTGGTGATCGATGGATTCTTTCAATACTTATTTTGCCCTCTGGTTGTAGAATGTCAGGGCAGTTTTCCTCGATAATTTCATGGAAGATGATGTCTAGGCTCTTTTGTTGATCATGACTTTCAGGTAGTCCCATAATTTTTAAATTGTCTCTCCTGGATCTATTTTCCAGGTCAGTTGTTTTTCCCATGAGATATTTCACATTCTCTTCCATTTTTTCATTCTTTTGGTTTTGTTTTGTGATTTCTTGGTTTCTCAGAAAGTCATTAGACTCCATCTGTTCCATTCTAATTTTGAGAGAACTATTTTTCTTCAGTGAGCTTTTGAACCTCTTTTTCCATTTGGCTAATTCTGCTTTTGAAAGCATTCTTCTCCTCATTGGCTTTTTGAACCTCTTTTGCCAATTGAGTGAGCCTATTTTTCAAGGTGTTATTTTCTTCAGCCTTTTTTGGGGTCTCCTTTAGCAAGATATTGACCCATTTTTCATGCTTTTCTTGCATCTCTCTCATTTCTCTTCCCAGTTTTTCCTCCACCTGTCTAACTTGACTTTCAAAATCCTTTTTGAGCTCTTCCATGGCCTGAGCCCACCGGACATCCCCCTGGGATGTCTGGGATACAGAGGCGCCGACTTCCACATCTTTCCCTGATGGTAAGAATCCTTCCTCGTCATCAGAATTGAAAAGCAGGAACATTTGTACCCCCTCAAAGTAGCTCCCTATAGTCTTATTTTTCTTCCCTTTTCTGGGCATTTTCCCAGCCAGTTCCTTGACTTCTGAGATTCCTGTCCACTCCCGCCTAGATCCGCCCAGCTAGTGCTTGGGGTCTGAGATTCAAATGGACTTTCCGTGGGGGGTGTGGCTGCTATTCAATGTTAGGTTAAGTTCTGGTGCTCGGGTCAGGGCAGAGCCGCCTCCCAGGCTCATTTCCCTCAGGGACTTTATGCAGAGACCTTCAGTAATGGGGTGGTTGGGGGCAGGGCCGCCTCCCAGGCTCAGTTTCCTCAGGGGGTTTATGCAGAAATCTTCGGTAATGGCCCTGAACTTCTGCCTGCTGCTCTGGGAGTCATGGGGGCCGCTGCCTCTGCCACTGCCTCTGCCGCTGCCTCCCGAGGGGGCCCGAGCCACGGAGACACCCCGCTCCTCTCTCGGCCAGCCCAGGCGTCTCTCTCTCATTGACCTGTAGCATCTGTGGGTGGAAGGACCTTCCCGGCCACTAGAGGTTCTGTCCCTGAAGCCTGCTCGGATGTGCTCCTCTGCGACTGCCTGACCAGGGCAGCTCAGGGGTGGGCTCCACTTTCCCAGGCGCGACGGACCCCTGGGGACAGCTCTCCAGGGCTCTCTGGAATGGAAATCTTTTCCACTGTGTTTCTGTGCACCTTGCAGTGCTCCAGAATTTGTGGGGAGTTCTTTTTGCAGGAAATATATGGGCTGTGGGTTTGGAGCTAGCATACGTGAGTCTTTCTACTCCGTCATCTTGGCTCCACCCCTTTTCTTAACATTTTTCAAGTTTTGAGTTTCAAATTCCCTTCCCCACCCCCCACCCCCAAGAAAGTAAGCAATCAGATGTAGGTTATACATGTGCAGTTATGTAAAACATTTCCATATTAATCAAGGTGTACAAAAAGCCTCAAAGAAAAAAATGAAAGAAAGTCGGTATTCAAATAATATAAGTTCTTCCTCTGGGGATAGATAGTGTGCTTCATCATTAGTCCTTTGTCATTGGCACTGTCTACTGTAGTGCTGAGAATAGCTAAGTCATTCACAACTCTTCATTGAACAATATTGCTATTACTGTTCTGCTTCTATTTTCTTCACTATGTATAAATTCATGTAAGTCTTTCCAGATTTTTCTGAAATTATCCTGCTTGTCATTACTTATAGCACAATAATATTCCATTATAATAATATATCACAGCTTGTTTAGGCATTTTCCAATTGATGGGCATCCCTTTCTAAGGGATTCTAATTTCCAATTTCTTTGGAGAGCTGTCCCCAGGGGTCCGTCATGCCTGGGAAAGTGGAGCCCACCCCTGAGCTGCCCTGGTCAGGCAGTCGCAGAGGAGCACATCCGAGCAGGCTTCAGGGACAGAACCTCTAGTGGCCGGGAAGGTCCTTCCACCCACAGATGCTACAGGTCAATGAGAGAGAGACGCCTGGGCTGGCCGAGAGAGGAGCGGGGTGTCTCCGTGGCTCGGGCCCCCTCGGGAGGCAGCGGCAGAGGCAGTGGCAGAGGCAGCGGTCCCATGACTCCCGGATTCTAGAATTCCAAATTTCTAATTTCCAAATTCTAATTTCCAATTCTTAGCTACAACAAAAAGAGCCGCTATATTTTGTACAACTAGGTCCTTTCCCCCTTTTTTGGATGTCTTTGGAATACTGACCTAGTAGAGGTATTGCTGGATTAAAGAGCATGCAGGTTTATTTGGGGCATAATTCCAAATTGCTCTCCAGAATGGTTGGATCAGTTCACAACTCCACCAACAGTGCATTAGTGTCCCAATTTTCTCACATCCCCTCCAACATCCAACATTTCCCTTTTATTTTTATCACATTAGCCAATCAGATAAGTGTGATGTGGTACCTCAGAGTTGTTTTAATTTACATTTCTTTAATCAACAGTGATTTAGAATATTTTTTTTTATGACTATAGATAGCTTTGATAGAAATCAAAGCCTGAAAACTACCAGTTAATATCCATGGTTCATTTATCATTTGGGGAATGACTTGTATTTTTATAAATTTGACTCATTTCTCTACATATTTGAGAAAAGAGGCCTTTATCAGAGAAATGTTGCAAATTTTTTCCCTGGTTTTCTGCTTTCCTTATAATTTAGTTTTGTTCGTGCAAAAACATTTTAATTTTTATAATCAAAATTATCTTTTTTACATTTTGTAAAACTCTCCAGATATCTTTTTTGGTCCTAAATTCTTCTCTCATGCATAAATCTGGCAGATAAGCTATCCTAGGTTTTCTTAGTTATGGTATTACTCTTTATGTGTAAATCACATATCTATTTTGACCTTCCTTTACAGGGTGAGATATTGGTCTATACCCAGTTTCTGCACATTGTTATTCACTTTTCCAAGCAGATTTGTTAAATAATGAGTTGTTGTTCCAAAAGCTTGGATCTTTGAGTTTATCATATACTAGATTAATATAGTCATTTCCTACAATGCAATTTGTACCTAATCTGCCACTCTCTTTCTTAGTCAGTACCAAATTGTTTTGACAATTACTACTTTATTATACAATTTGAAACCTGTTATGGCTAGACCACCTCTTTCACATCCTTTTCCATTAATTCTCTTGATATCCTTGACATTTTTGTTCTTCCAGATGAATTTTATTAGTGCTTTTTCTAGCTCTATAAAATATTTTTTGATAGTCTGAATGATATGATACTGAATAAATAGATTAATTTATGTAGAATTGTCATTTTTATCATATTGGCTTGGCCCACCCATGAGCAGTTAAAATTTTTCCAATTGTTTACATCTGACTTTATTTGTGAAAAGTGTTTTATAGTTGTTTTCATACAATTCCTGAGTCTGTCTTGGCAAGGAGACTTCCAAGTATTTTATACAATCAGCAGTTATTTTGAATGGAATTTCTCTTTCTATCTCTTGCTGCTGGTCTTTGTTGATAATATGTAGAAATACCAATGACTTATGTGGGTTTATTTTGTATCCTGCAAATTTACTGAAATTATAAATAATTTCAAGTAGTTTCTTAGTTGATTCTCTAGGGTTTTCTAAGTATAACATCATATCATCTGCAAAGAGTGATAGTTTTGTTTCCTTATTGCCTATTCTAATTCCTTTAATTCCTTTTTCTTATTGCAATAGCTAACATTTCTAGTGCAATATTTAATAATAGAGGTCAAAATGTGCATCCTTGCTTCACCTCTGATTGTATTGGGAAGACTTCTAGCTTATCACCAATTACAGATAATGCTTGGAGATGGTTTTAGATAAATATTACTTATCATTTTAAGGTAAGCTCCATTTATCCCTACGTTCTCTAGTGTTTTTAATAGGAATGGGTGCTGTATTTTGTCAAAGGCTTTTTCTGCATCTATTGAGAAAATCAGATGATTTCTGTTGGTTTTGTTCTTGATATAGTCAATTATGCTGACAGTTTTCCTAATATTGAACCACTCTGACATTCCTGGTATAAATCCCACCTGCTCATAGTATATGATTCTTGTGATATTTTATAATCTCTTTGCCAGCATTTTCTTTAGCATCAACATTTGTTAGGGAAACTGGTCTACAATTTTCTCTCTGTTGTGGCTCTTCTTGATTTCGGTATCAACACCATATTTGTGGTGTAAAAGAAATTTGGTAAGACTCCTTTGCCTATTTTTCCATCTAATCTATATAGTATTGGGATTAATTATTCTTTAAATGTTTGGTAGAATTTGCTTGTGAATCTATCTGGTCCTGAGGATTTTTTCTTAGGAAGTGCATTGATGGCTTGTTCAATTTTTTTTTCTAAGATTAGGTTTATTTTTTTATTTCTTCTGTAAATTTGGGTAACTTATATTTTTATAGATATTCATACATTTCATTTAGATTGTCAAATTTATTGCATGTAATTGTGAAAAATAGCACCTAACAGTTGTCTTAATTTCCTCTTCATTGGTAGTGAATTCACCCCTTTCATTTTTGATACTAGTAATTTGGTTTATTTCTTTCCTTTTTAAATCAAATTAACCAATGGTTTATCTCTTTTAATGATTTTTCTCATAAAACTAGATGCTAACTTTATCTATTAGTTCAATGATTTTCTTACTTTCAATTTTAATATTCTGTCCTTTGATTTTCAGGATATCCAATTTGGTGTTTAATTGGGGATTTTTAATTTGCTCTTTTTCTATTTTTTTAGTTGCATGGCCAATTCACTGATCTGCTTTTTTTTCTCTTTTATTGATATAAGAAATTAGAGATATAAATTTCCCCCTAAGTACCGTTTTGGTGACATCCCATAAATTTTAGTATGTTGGTTTATTGTTGGCATTTTCTTTAATAAAACTGTTATTGCTATTTTTTGCTCTTTAATACACTTACTTTTAAAGATTAGATTATTTAATTTCCAATTAATTTTATTCTTTTTCCTTTCCCCATTATTGAATGTAATTTTTGTTGCATTATTATCTGAAAAGTATGCATTTACTATTTCTGCTTTTCTGCATTTGGTTGTGAGGTTTTTATGTCCTAATATATGGTCAATTTTTGCATAAGTGCCATGTACTACTGAGAAAAAGGTATTTGTCTTCTACTCCCATTCAATTTTCTCCAGAGATCTATCATATCTAACTTTTCCAAAAATTTATTCACCTCCTTAACTTTTTTCTTGTTTATTTTTTGGTTAGATTCATCTAGTTCTGAGAGGGGAAAATTGAGGTCCCTCAGTAGTATAGCTTTATTATCTATTTCCTCCTGCAACACATTCAACTTCTTAAAAAATGTAGATGCTGTAACATTTTTTGTATATTGATATGACTTCAATGTCTATGATACAGCAAAATATAGTTCCTTTCTCTCTCTCTGTCTCTGTCTGTCTGTCTGTCTTTCTCTCTTAAACAATAATTTCTAAAGCCTGGAAAATCCCCTAAGGACAATCCCCTGAGGTAATTTTTTTTCCTCAGGGATGACCCTTGATTAAGATAGGGGTTGATCAGGGAGAGAGTATGCCAACCAACAGTCTTCAGCGTCTATGAAAAGCTGGGGAACCCTTATCTTCCTAGTCAGAGAGGAGGATAACTGAAACAAAAAATTAGCTTAAATCCTAATACTGGCCTAAAGAAGGGATTTTTAACGTGTGCACACTGATTCTCTTCAGTGTTCCACTACTAGTGTTTAATATCATCGTGTCAGTTTATTTGTGTAAATAAAGCTGTTTTCTTCACAGGACCAAGTCAGCATAGGGAATGTTATCCATGTGAAAGGTAAATAAACATGATAGTCTGGTCTCTGGAGACATCTTGTGGTGATGCTGGGAATAGCATTACACTTGTCTTTTGATACTTATGTTTCATCCTTAGTGTTTTATGAAGAGACACAGTTTCCAGGTTTGGCTCTGATACTGTCCTTCATTAGTTCATAAACTGGGTCACTTGTCAAAAGGATTGTACATATTGACAGCCACTTAAGTCAGGGAACTATGGTACTGTGAATCCAGACGCAGAATGCAAAGGTTAGTAGGTGAAATCTGAGTCCTCCCAGGAAGGATACATTTATAACAAAAAGTATCACTTAGTCTTTTCCTTAGCCATTATCTGACTACCCATTCTGGCACTAAATCTGATTACCATTTTGGACACTCTGAACTATTAGAGGGAGGGACTTGTGCTAGGAATTTCCGAACCCTTATCAAGATCTATGAACAAAATACCTGGCCTGTGACTAGACTATTTGACTAAAACATGTGGCCCCTTGGGGTGAATTCCCAAAAAATGATAAAAACCCTAGAAAGGGACTCTCAGAAACCATTTCTCTATTAGACACCTAAATATCTTAAATGAAAATTTGTCTGGTTAAAGATCTTTTTAACTTCTCCATACTGAAAAGTCACCTTTCCTGACAAGGGAAAGTAAAATTCAACCCATAAGAGAGAAGCAGAGACTTCTACTGAAGCCTTAGCGAATTCCTCATACCAGTGAGAAATCCTCATATATATTGTCTTAGTGAGGATTTGTGGGAGATGCTTCACAAAAGTCCATCAGTACTGTGTGTGTGTGTGTGTGCGCGCGCGTGTGTGTGTGAGAGAGAGAGACAGAGAGAGAGATAGATAGAGAGAGAGAGAGAGACAGACAGACAGACAGAGACAGAGAGATAGAGACAAGGAGTGAAATTTTTCTTTGACTCAGATCAAAGCCAAGAGGTTTTCTAAATCTTCAGAGTGATAGTCTCTCTGCCTCTTGATTTTGAACAAGTTAGAAGACAGACAAGAAACACAGATAAGAAATAGGGAATTTATGGCATCATAAGCCAATTAGAAACTAATCAGAGACTCAAATGTAATCTCTCTACTTTTAATACTTTTAGAAATGATAAAATATCTAAGCAAGTTTCAGGGTAACATTGTGAAGAAATTTGTTTTAAGGAAATGTACGAAGTAGGAGTAGATAAATAGATTTGAGATAAGCAATAGATGTCTTTCTCTAGGTGCTTCCCTTCCCTCACTTAAATTAAAAAGATAACAGAAGTACTGGGCAGGATTTAGGGTTAGATTCACTCAAATCAGGAGCAGAAATTATCAATTTTACTTTTGTAAATCAGTCTCTGCCAGATATCAAATGGTATTTGTATGTCTTCTGCCTTAACTAGCACAAGAAGGACATAAAGGGACCATACCCATCAAGGAAGACAATGAGTCTCCTCATTTATTTTATGCTATATCTTACAAACAGTGCTAAGAAGTATTTTTACAAGCACTGCCTAGGGTAGCATGAGAAATGCTTTTTATGTTGTCACCCAATATTTGACACCAGGAAAGTACATTTTAGAAATTTTAGGAATTACATCATTAGACTTCTACATAAGATATAACTGAATCAAGAATGTGTTATACTGGTCTTATATGTGATCACTAAAGAATATAAAAATTAATGGCTGAAATGATTTAACAATTTAATATCTAACTGGTAATAAGTTATGTTTTAGTTTTCTTACGTTAAAAGGGTATTGTATCTGGGGAGCTAATAGACTATGAACAGAGAAGTTAAAGACTGTGACAAGTCTGTTTAAGCCCTGTTGACAATTTAATAGGGTCTAAGAGGGTGATGCTACTATATTAATGCTGATTCTAAATCAAATATTATAAAATTATTTGTTATTCAGAATGCAATAAGGCTATCAGATATTTAATTAGATGTATTTTAAAATAGATAATCAGTTCAGTCAGGAAAAATCTCATTGTTAATTAACAAGCCAGGTATGATGGCTCTGACTTGACTGTATTGGGGGGTAACTGGGCAGAAAGCTTTAATTGTTATCAGCATTTTTTTGATCACTACTTCTCAAAATTACTAAAGAATTGTTAACAAATTACAATGAGTAAGCGAAAAAATTAAAAGTTTGCCATAGCCAGCATTTTTTTGTAGTTTTGAGTCACCCACCAAGTATTTGTTGTATATGTAAAAACCCCAGCATTTAAAAAATTCCCAATTGGGAGGATATACCAAAACTTGATTCAGAGTTCTATCTTTAACTTAGTCTGAATTTAAAAGAGGTACCTGATATATTTTAGAATAAGATTTCTTTAGAGAAGTTATACATACTTAGCTATAATATAATATACTAAACACTTCTTTAGTACACTGAAACACAATGATTATTTTATAGGAATTTGTAATATGAGCAGTGTATGAAAATAATATTAAAGTAGTTAAGAAAAATTCAGTATCTAATTTTTATTACTATTATTTATTAATTTTAATTTTTATTACTATTTTATCATTATTTATTTATTACTATATTATATTATTTAACTTTAGGTATCTGAAAGGTAGGTAAAAATTAAAGTAGTATAGGTCTTACTTTGACATTTTAATAATTTGATAGCATTTATAAATTATGTAATCTGATCTATAGGAAGATGTATTTGCCCCTATATCTGTGTTCTGATCTGTGAAAGAGATGAGATAATGGTTCTAAGGAATGAGTATATAAAACGTTTTGAAAACCTTCTAGGTTTTACATTAATGAAAACTGCTACTGCTGTTTTTCAGATTGCTACATAAATGTCAGCAAAAATCACAAATCAAGTTGTGTTTATCTTAGTTTCTCCAATTTTACAAGTTTTACAGTTTGCTTGACTCCTGATTTTCTAAGATAAATTCACTTAGGACTAAAACTTATATCATTTTGGACAAAAATTTGATATTTAACCAGGTATCATATAATTTGGTGAAATTTTTATTTTAATGCTGTAGTACATTTTATACTTTGCTGAACTGTAACAATGTGAAGGTTAGAAACAGATGCTTGTTTAAAATACTGTAAGTAAGCTAGCTAAGGGTTGGAAACAATCACATGAGGGAACTTGGTATTGAGCATTACGTGGGGTACTATAATTCACATAAAATAGGAATAACTACCCTGTGAAATTTTGAACATGAGCTAATCAAAAGGAGTGGGCTCTAAATTTTGAGGTACTAATAAGTAATGACCCTTAGGGGATTTCTTTTTTTTTTTTTTTACATTTCAAATGTTGCTACTAGTGATTAAAAATCCAGATTTAATTCGGGTGAAATCTTGTTCTGAAACTAAGTAAAATAATTGCAGTAAATCAGAACTTATTACAAACTAGAATTATTATTTGACTTTAAGAAATTTATTAGCCATGTGTCCTTAAGTAAATTACCTTACCTTTATTTATGTCAGTTAGATAATCTGTAAAGGTGATAAAAATAGCACCCATCTCCGAGGTTTGTTACAAGATGTACATGATTATAAAGTGCTTAACATAAGACCTGACATACTGTAAGCACTATATGAATATAAATTATTATTTCTTTAACTGAATGCTGCACTGGATTTTTTTTGTGACTAGTATAAAATGCCAAAGGTGATAAGATGAATGGTTTCCTATGTAAGATAATTGGGAAATGCATTTGAATGATTTGATGCAACTGACTAGTAATAAGTTGTGTTTCATGCTTTAAATTCATGATAATGTGAATGTTATTATTATGTTTTTATATTTTTTTGTGCTGTAAATTCTGGAAAACTAGTGTATAAGAAATGCTATTAAGAGGATAATAGGATTTTATTATTGGAGAACTTAACTCCCTTTGATGTGAATACTATGAAATTATTAATTAACTTATCAGAGAATATTGTCATGATGTTAAAACCTATGAAGCATTTAATTGGGTATTTTTTTTAAAAGAATGATAATTACTTACTTTGTGAAAAAGGAAAAGAGATAGGAAAGAGACCTTATAAAAATTCCTTATTTATAAGCTTGCCAGGTTTCTTGAGACCATATGCTTGAGCAAGATCACAAAATTTTATCTGCCATATTAAAGAACTTGTGAATTGGTTTACTGAGAAAATAGTCCCTTCTTGCATTACAAATATTTCTTGAAAAAGAGGAGAGGATTTATAAGGTTGTTTATAATATAGCAGTGATTGATGTAATTACTTGTGATTATAAAAATTATGAAGTTAGATCTGGAATAGTATATGCTGAAGTTGCATCTTGAAATTAATCTTACAGACATCAATCTTAGATATTTGATTTTGCTTAAGGGGTTACTATGCAATACCTTAAGAAATAGCTATCAGACATTTACAGTAGTTAGCCAGTGTTTTACTTTCTTTTCCTCAATGAATGATTATATATTCACTGTCTATGTAAGGTAATTCCAGAAGGTAATGATTTTCATTTCTAATAATTAATTTTGATACCAGAATGAGTTTGAAATTGGGAATAAGAAAAAGAAGAAAAGGATGCTGAGTGAAATATTTTAGGTGGTTGTAAAATCTGGTAATGTTAATTGCTAACTAATTTATTAGTTAGCAAAAATATAAGAGTATGTATCTAAGGTATGATTATTGAAATTTTGCTATTTGAGGTAAAAGCTCATGGGACTGTAATCTGATTTGTTCTGAGTTTTGAATTAAGGTATAAATTCTGCATAATCATTAAGTCAGTAATCTACCATTCAAAGGAAATGCCACTAGCCGTTCAAAGGGAGTACAGTCTGAGAACAACTACAGGTAGATGTCCGTGCCTGGGGAAGGTTGAGAAGACCAAGGTAGTTACAAGATTCTTGACTTGGTTTTCCCCATTGTGTTATTTATGATTGAACAGGAATGTTTCCCACCTGATTAATCTTAAAATTATCTATTATACCCTGTAATGAGGTGAAACTTTGCTGTAAGACTGGCTGTTTCAAAGAGTAATATCCAACTCTTATCTGAAATCAAACAAAACTAAGGATGTATATATTAGGATAACTATTATACCTATGCCCTTAGGCTTACACCTGGGGGACCAGTTTTGATGAAGTTAGAATCATGTCTTTGCTTATTTCATTCACAACAAATCTCTTTAGCCAGTTCAGGTGAAGCTGTATTTTTTAAAATATAGTAAGTCTTCTTGTACCAATACCCCTCTGAGTTAATATAATGGGATGCAATTATGAAAGATCCCATTGTTTTTACACTAAATTTGTAGAAACATTTCATGTAAAAATAAGTAAATTAGTTTTTGTGCCTGTCATCTACCTGTTATTAGTTATACTTTGTTATATTGTATTATATTATATTATTATATGAGGTATCCAAGGATGGCCCGTAACTCTGATATGAGGGCTGCCAAGCCATTTTTAGGGTTGCCAAGCCACCTGTGGTGTCCACCTGCCACAGAGATCTCACCTGTGGCTCCAAGAAGCTGTAGCATGCACAACAGTAATACCCCAGTAAAACCATCTCAGCAAATGGGCTAAACCAGTTTGAGGGTAACTGACAGGCCTCAAACCTGTCAGTGAGTTAGGGATGTCTACCCCAAGCAAATGTAAACTTCTCTGGTAGAAGAGGTGGATGTGAATATTTCAACAATTTGGTTTTTTTTGCCAATGTTGTCAGACACCTTCAACAAGGATAAAAACAGCATCAAAGTAAGCTACTGTACAGACAGTGAATTATTCAACTTGAAAAGAATACAAGCCAAAACTAAAGTGAAGGGAGAATTGATGTATAACTTTTTGTTCACCAATGATCGTCTCTGAGGCTGAGATGTACTGAGGATAGACCAGTTGTTGGCTACTTTTACTAATAATGGCCTGACAAATACCATCAAGAAAATTAGAGGTTCTGCACCAGTCAGCACTGCACCATCCATACATACAACAATTGGTTACAGCAAGTAGAGAAATACTGAATGCTTTGGATAAGTTCATTTATCTTGACATTGTACTTTCTTGGGATGTAAATAATATAAATTTATTTATTTAACTTTTTACATTCATTTTCACAAAATTTTGGGTTCCAAATTTTCTCCCCATTTGTCCCCTCCCCCACCCCAATACACCGAGCATTCTAATTTCCCCTATCAGCAATCTGCCCTCTCTTCTATCCTCCCTCCCTTCTCTTGTCCCCATCTTCTCTTTTGTCCTGTAGGGCCAGATGACTTTCTATTCCCCCTTAACTCTATTTTTTATTTCTTAATAGCAACAACAATACTCGACAATTGTTCCTAAAACTTTGAGTTCCAAATTCTCCCCATCCCTCACTCCCCACCCATTCCCTTTGGGAAGGCAGGCAATTCAATATAGGCCATATCTGTGTAGTTTTGCAAATGACTTCCATAATAGTCATGTTGTGTAAGACTAATTATATTTCTCTCCATCCTATCCTGCCTCCCATTGTTTCTATTCTGTGTTTTGATCCTGTCCCTCCCCGAGTGTTGACTTCAAATTGCTCCCTCCTCCCATTGCCCTCCCTTCCATCATCCCCCCCACCCTGCTTATCTCCTTCTCCCCTACTTCCCTGTATTGTAAGATAGGTTTTCATACCAAAATAAGTGTGCATTTTATTCCTTCCTTTAGTTGAATGTGATAGGAGTAAACTTCATGTTTTTTTCTCAGCTCTCCTCTTTTTCCCTCCACTAAAAAGTCTCCTGCTTGCCTCTTGAATGAGAGATAATTTACCCCATTCCATGTCACCCTCTCTCCTCCCACTACATTTCTGTCTCACCATTTACCTTAATTTCTTTTAAGATATGGTCCCATCCTATTCAATTCACTCTGTGCTCTCTGTCTCTGTGTGTGTGTGCATGTGTGTATGTGTGTGTGCATGCACACATGTACATGTGTGTATGCGTGTGCATGTGTATGTGTAGTCCCACCAACTACCCAGATACTGAAAAGTTTTAAGAGTTACAAATATTGTCTTTCCATGTAGGAATGTAAACAGTTCACCTTTGGGAAGTCCCTTATGACTCCTCTTTGCTGTTTGCTTTTTCATGCTTCTTCTCATTCTTGTGCTTGAAGGTCAAATTTTCTTTTCAGCTCTGGTCTTTTCATCAAGAATGCTTGAAAGTCCTCTGTGTCATTGAAAGACCATTTTTTCCCCTGAAGTATTATACTCAGTTTTGCTGGGTAGGTGATTCTTGGTTTGAGTCCTAGTTCCTTTGATTTCTGGAATATCCTATTCCATGCCCTTTGATCCCTTAATGTAGAAGCTGCTAGATCTTGTGTTATCCTGATTGTATTTCCACAATACTGGAATTGTTTCTTTCTAGCTGCTTGCAATATTTTCTCCTTGACCTGGGAACTCTGGAATTTGGGCACAATGTTCCTAGGAGTTTCTCTTTTTGGATCTCTTTCAGGCGGTAATCGATGGATTCCTTGAATAATTATTTTGCCCTCTGGTTCTAGAATATCAGGGTAGTTTTCCTTGGTAATTTCATGAAAGATGATGTCTAGGCTCTTTTTTTGATCATGGCTTTCAGGTAGTCCCATAATTTTTAAATTGTCTCTCCTGGATCTATTTTCCAGGTCAGTTGTTTTTCCAATGAGATATTTCACATTCTCCACCATTTTTTCATTCTTTTGGTTTTGTTTTGTGATTTCTTGATTTCTCAGAAAGTCATTAGCCTCCATTTGTTCCACTCTAATTTTGAGAGAACTATTTTCTTCAGTGAGCTTTTGAACCTCCTTTTCCATTTGGCTAATTCTGCTTTTGAAAGCATTCTTCTCCTCATTGGCTTTTTGAACCTCTTTTGCCAATTGAGTGAGCCTATTTTTCAAGGTGTTATTTTCTTCAGCCTTTTTTGGGGTCTCCTTTAGCAAGATATTGACCCATTTTTCATGCTTTTCTTGCATCTCTCTCATTTCTCTTCCCAGTTTTTCCTCCACCTGTCTAACTTGACTTTCAAAATCCTTTTTGAGCTCTTCCATGGCCTGAGTCCATTGGATATCTATTTCGGATGTTTGGGATACAGAGGCCTTGGCTTCTATGTCTTTCCCTGATAGTAAGCATTGTACTTCCTCATCAGAAAGGAAAGGTGGAAACATCTGTTCACCAAGAAAGTAACCTTCTATGGTCTTATTTTTTTTCCCTTTTCTGGGCATTTTCCCTGCCAATTACTTGACTTCTGAGATTCCTCTGCACCCCCGCCTAGATCTGCCCAGCTAGTGCTTGGGGTCTGAGATTCAAATGCTGCTCCCCAGCCTCAGGGCTTTCTGCGGCAGGCATGGCTGCTATTCAATGTGAGCTTAAGTTCTGGTGCTCAGGTGGGGGCAGGGCCACCTCCCAGACTCAGTTCCCTCAGGGGGTTTATGGGGAGACCTTCAGTAATGACCCTGAGCTCCTGTCTGCTCCAGGAGCTTCTGGCCACAGCTGCCTCTGCTGCTGCCTCTGCCGCTGCCTCCCGAGGGGGCCCGAGTCACGGAGATACCCCGCTCCCTTCTCAGCCAGCCCAGAAGTCTCTCTCACTGACCTGTAGCGCCTGTGGGTGGAGGGACCCTCACGGCCACCGGAGATTCCGTCCCTGAAGCCTGCTCAGATCTGCTCCTCTTGGGGCCGCATGGCCAGGGCAGGGCAGAGCTGGGCTCTGCTGTGCGGTGCGCAATGGACCTTTGGGGGTTTTTCAGCGCTCTCTGGAACAGAAATCTCCTCCACTGCATTGCTGTCTCGATTGCACTGCTCCAGAATTTGTGGGGAGTTCTTTTTACAGGAAATTTATGGGCTGTGCATTCGGAGCTAGCATACATGAGTCTTTCCACTCTGCCATCTTCGCTCCTCCCCCTTGGGATGTAAATATAACTGATAAGGATGATGTACACAATGCCAGAGCTGGCTCCATATTTAGAGGCTCTAAAAAGAAGTGTGTGAGAGAAAAGACTGCCTACCAAACTGAAGGTCTATATAGCTATTGTGCTAATCTCACTGTTGTGTGCCTGTGAAGCCTAGAAAATCTACCAAGGCCGTGCCAGAAAATTAAACCACTTCCATTTGAATTGTCTTAGTGAGATTCTAAAGACCACCTGACAGGATAAGTTACACGACACTGAAATCCTTTCTTGAGGTCTTGAAGTGACAAGCATTCAAACACTACTTGAGAGAGCCCAACTATGATGAGCAGGGTACATTTTTTGAAATCTAAATATACATTTGCGTAAAAGAATATTTTATGGACAACTCACATAAGGCAGCACTCACATGGTCATCAGAAGAAGTGATAAAAAGATACCTTCAGGATCTCTCTGAAGAATTGTGGAAGCAGTTGTGAGACATGGAAGACAATGGCACAGGATCATCCAACATGACAGTCTTACATCAAAGAAGGTTCTGTGCTAGCAGAGCAGAATTGCAGTAGCTCAAAACTAACATGAGATGTGCAAACTGAACGACATCTCCTCCCAAATGGTCATATGGACTATTTGTGGCTTCCAAGTTCATATTAATATGATTACTCACAGTCAGACACACTGTAGGTTGATGTCAACATCATGATGCCTTTTTGTTCCTCTTTGAGCATGAAGAACATGTATATTCTATTAATTTATAAGGTAAGGTCCTTGAAATATCTCAGAATGATATGGGAATAATTGAAAAAGATGAAGGATGTGGGTCAAAGATATAAGCCTATTAATTAGTAAGGTCAAAGTCAGAAACATGTATTTGGTGATAAGGAAAATAATTTTAGTGCAATTAGTTATCTTTCAGGAGAGTAACTTAAAGACTGTGTTACAAGAAAGGGAAATCTAATTTTACTTAGGTTTATTATTTAGTTTGGGATTAATATGTGGAGCATGTCCTGAAGTGCAAGCAATTTATATGCAGACTGCTAGTTTGAGATGTACACGGTTCTCTGTATACAATCTGAGATTAAGAACTTAGTATATTCACACAGCCCATCCCAAGTATCTTGCTGTCTGTTACGACTAAAGTTAAAGACGTAAGTCAGTACTTACCTTTAAAGAGTACTGACAGCTATATATTCATGTTTAGGATTAGATTCCTAGTGTTTCTCATCCTCCTGAGAGGGGAATTAGCTGGTTAGCTGGAGTGGAAAATTTTGAAAAAGAAATAAGAAAGAAATAAGAGTAAATGATTATATATGTCAAATGTAAATGAGTTCAATGGAATATAAAAGTTTTGAGGATGTTCTAATAATGAGTCCTAAAAAACTGGGTGTGTGTGTGTGTGTGTGTGTGTGTGTGTGTGTGTGTGTGTATATATATATATATATATATAGAGAGAGAGAGAGAGAGAGAGATGATACATATATACAAATATGTGTGTATGTATAAGTATGTATACACATATGCATGTAGGTATGTATTGTTCACCCTCTAAACAAAACAGATATTTTCAGTTTTTGTTTTGTTTTGTTGGTTTAAAAATCCCCCACTAAATTTGAAAGTTTTTCAAAGTTCTAACTTATGCTGTCATATTTTAAAATGTTCAGCCTTTGATTTCTCAGTTCTTTGAATTTTTTAAATATATCAACATAACAATTTGCTAACTTGTATAACAGGACATTTATAAGTAATAAAACTGATGTTTTCCATTTCTGAGGCTCTAATCTGAAATAAAAAATAAAATAAATGAACTCTAGTCTTAAAAAGTTAAATGTGAATAAAGTCAGTGCCAATTTAGAAAAGCTAATTTAACCTTAGTTTACATGTCTACTTTGGTAAACATTAAATCTTTAACAAGAAAGGCTCATTTTATAAGTGAGGTCCTTGCATATTCTTTCTAAGATTCTTCCTTCAACCTGTTGTTGGCAACATCTATGTCAGGTACAGAGTTTAGATAAAGATAGAAATAGCAAGTAAAAACTTAAATTCTCTAAAAATTTCAAATCAACTAACTATAGGTTCCTAATTTGATGTTGTTCTTAAAATTTTGTTGTTAATAGGATTGGAATCATAAGATTTGAGCTGGTTTTCATGACATGAACTAGGCTTTGGAAAAGTAAAATTTAAAAGGCTGTACTAAATTGTATTGGGTCAAGTTACTGGGCAATGTTCATCGAATAATCTCTATAGGGAACCTGAACCAGAGTAACCAATCTTCTACAAGTCCCACCCTTCAGAGCTGCTATGAGAATAGACCCATTCCAGAAGATTTTCAGAAACCAAACGGCTGCATATGTTTTACTAGGAAAGAAACTGAATGTTCACCCTTCCCTCTAGTTGCTTCAACCACAAGCCACTGTCTCTCCAAGGTGTAGTTACAAAACAGAACTGCTCCCAATGTAGTCTGCAAATGTGTCAAGTCACAAGTGGCCTCAAAAACCCAGGGGTAAATTGTTACAAGATTAAGTGTTGGTTTGGTGGACATTCCCTCTCAAATTAATCCCATTAAGGTAGAATGTTGGGGATAAAATTTCTTTAGCCCCTACTCCTAAAAATTAGCATTACAGCCTTAGAACAAGGAGGTAGAATTTTAACAGAGATACTGATCCACACATTTTTGCTTTAAAAATCATTTCTTTATTAAATACTACTATCTTTTAATTTGTAACTTTAATCAGACTAAATGATTTATGGGAGGTGTGACCTCCCAAGAATCAAACAAGTGATTGAAAAATTCAAAATATTTTTACTATGTATTTGATCCCATATTGTTTCCATTTCATATTGTAATTGAGTCTATGTCTGCTTAAGTCCCCTTTTTATGGTTTTGAGTTGACCTTAGGAATTAGGCTTACCCTCTCATAATTAAAAGAAAAGTTGTTATCTTTCATATCAAGAGGCTCTGGAATACTTTCAGGACATCTGTTTGCTATGTTTATGCACAACTTGGTACCATCTCCAAAGGATATATCACAATCCTTTCCTGTCCATGTAAACTTAGGGGAGTTTTTATTTCTTCCATGGAGACAGGAAGTCTGGTAAGTCTGGTAATTTTGATCCCCTAGCAAAGACTGTAAGATGCAAATGGGTCCAAAAAAAATTAACATTACTTAATTGTCAGAAAAGTGACGATTAGCCTCATCTAAATGCCAGTCCATCTCTTTTAGTATAGCCAATTGTAATGTTCCTGCCCTAACCCTACAAAGTTGGATTTTTTTTCTTCAACATCTACCATATCTCCAGACCCTTTCTTTGTAGTATGTCAATAGAGGATCCCTTCTCACTGGGATTCAGTGGCTTAACTGAGGTTGCCAGTTTGACCTGCTGTGTGAACAGTTATATACATCATTATTAACAAACTGATTTTGCTTGAAGCCATGTATCTCAGTTTACCTTTATTAATTTTATTTGCCACAGAAGTAAATGATTAGATTTTGTCAGCTCAGAGGATATCAGCTGCCTAATAAGTATAATTCTGGTTCTTCATATCTGTTCTGCTTCTAATTTAACAGAACAGGCTCATAACTGCAGCAAATTATCTATTTACACTTGCCACTTCTATCATAGGAAGAAGACACATCAACGGGAAAGAATGGGTTAGAAATGTAATTCTTCCCATTTGCTTCAGATTGGCTCTCATATAAACAAATTAACAGGAATTTCATGAGGCATCAAACATAAAAATAAATACTGAGAGAAAATAATGAGGTGTTGCTAGCGAGCTGAACCTCTATGGCTAACATTGCTAGATATGAATTATGCAGCCTGAAAAAAGGCATATGTTACAGTACTCAGAAACTCGGCTTTCAAGTGCTTGGAGTCCAACAGCCCAAGGTTATTCTGTCTTTCTTTTCCACCACAAGGAAAAATCTCTCTCTCTCTCTCTCTCTCTCTCTCTCTCTCTCTCTCTCTCTCTCTCTCTCTCTCTCTGTCTCTCTGTCTCTCTGTCTCTCTGTCTCTCTCTCTCTCTCTTTCTCTCTCTCTTCCCCCCTCTCTTTTTCCCTCTCTTTCTCTCTCCCTCTCTCTCTCTTTCTCCCTCTCTCTCCTCCTCTCTCCCTCTCTTTCTCTCTCTCTCCTTTCCCCTCTCCCTCTCTCTGTCTCCCTTCCTTCCTCCCTCCATCTCTCTTTCTCGCTCTGTCTCTCTCTGTCTCTGTCTCTGTCTCTCTCTCTCACACACAAAGATTATTGTTTTCCCTTTTGAATATAACAAACCTTGAATAGGCATTCCATTCCATTTTTAGCACAATAACAAGTTTATTTAGCTCTTTGACTGAAACTATAAAGCCATTTAATATAATATAAACAAGAACTTTTTTTTTAGTAATTTGCTTAAATGCATTACAGCCTTACTGTGTCTCCAATTAGGAACTTAAGGTTCATTTAGTACATTTACATCTGGTTCTGATTTAAAGCGACTTTCCTTTTCCATTTAAGAGCTGCTTTGACTTGGCTGAAAATGCCCCGAGTACTTTTATAGCTATTTGGACCATTCCTGTCTTCTTTAAAGCCAGAGAGACTCTTATTTAATAGGCTTAATTTGAACTTCACAGTAGCCAGTGCACATGAGATTTATATTGAGATGAATAGTAGAAAAAGATTCAAGAATACTTAGAAAATTTAGCTGGAATTTTATTTTTTTAAAAAAGAGTGCTAAGGATTGCTGGAAAATCCAATGAGACCAATACAGAAGATGGGGCATAGTTAAGTTTCTCTTTTTCCCTCTATAGTTTCGAGTCAGTGAAAAATAAGTGGCAAAGAACAACATCACATTGATAACTTGTTTTATTTTACTTTCTCCATTTAGTGACTTCTTTAAAAAGAAGACAATATACTAGCTTAGCGAAATGAGCTATTGAATTACAATTCATTGGCATTTAAAACCTCTAGCTGGACTCCCCAACATGATTCTGTTCCCACTCCAGAGTTAGCACCATTTTCTAAAGTATTAGAATGAAGATATTTCTAATAGGTGCATTTTTTTCAGGTGGGTTTGGGAAGAATTGTATATGTGCATGTGTGCATGAGTATGTGTAAGTTTTGTGTCCCTTGTATTTCTGCTTTCCTTTGAATTCCTTCTTTGTATAGAACTTCACAGTGACGGTGACCCAAGTCAATATATATAGATATGTGTAGATATATATAATACATATATAAATATATGTATATATCTGTGTAAATAATACATGTGTATATGCATACACACATGTACATATATATACACATACACACACACACACACATACAGACACAGAGAGATAGAGTCACCTTTACTCAACATGGATCCTGAAAAAAAAATCCTGCCATTCTTCATGGCTTCTTTTTCCTCCCACATTCCCCAATGAGGGGACATGTGATAGAAACAGATGGTAACTCTGTTAGCTATGCTCTCATATACAGTCAGGAAAACATTCAACTGTAATTTCCGTAACAGCTAGTTTTTCTTAAATTCTGTAATTTTCTAAGTCCCCAATAAATTATCAATAATTTTGTCCATTTTCCCCAGTTTGTGTTAACATTTGTAACTCTTCACAATTGTGGGCTTTAGGACAATAGGAGTTGTGCACAATTGCGGTCCATGGAATCCTAGCCTTCCATTTGAACCAGCCACCTGCTCTGTTTTCTAACATTCATGTTTGTCTTAAGTTTGGGGGCTTCACAGCCTGCTTCTAAAATCTCCAGTGCAATTCCTTTAAAAATAAAAAACAGTATATATGTTCTCCAATTTAAACATTAAATGAGGGCAAAGTAGAATTAGTTTAGTTTGGAAAACAGATATTACATCATGCTGGCACAGTGAGTCAACATAAAGGGAATGAACAGGTGGTAATACACCAATGAAAACACTTCTGGATATTTTGTTGAAATTCTCATGATGCTGAAATGCAAAAACTAGGCAAATACCTTTACTCTGTTGGGACTTCTTTCAAGCTCCAGGAGGGTTCTCTTGTGAAGAAAGCCCTAGTCCTCCACATGCAGGACATTGCTTCTAGGACTTACGAACTGGTTTCATCTCCCTGACCTCATTCTGCTCCTGAGATGGGCTGGGCCTATTTGAAGTGTATTCTATCATTGTGGAAAAGAGAGTTACTGTCCCTTTCAACTTCCCCTTAGGCAAATCTCACCATCCATGCTCAAGCATGCCCCTCTAGGAGGAAAAGGGAACATTCGGCCATTTTAATGAAGTTAAATAAAAACAATGTGAAGGTGCTTCTCAATCGAGTTTTTGTTTCTCTGGTGCTTTAAAGTTTAAAGCACTTTCCTCCCCCTAACAATGCTGGGAAGCAGGAAGTAACATAGAAACAGTCTCCTATTTGGAGATAGGGATTGGAGTTTCTGCTAATCCCTTATCTTAGTATTCATGTCTTAGGATGCTTTTCTAAAAGCATAAGAAATCCCATTTCTCATCTGTTTCCTTCCCCTATGCAACACTTGACACCCAGTTACCAACTGGATTCTGGCAAAGGCTTTTGTTTCACAACACCTAATGTGTTGTGCTAAGTAACACAACAGTTTAATTTTTATTTCTGAGCTGGATGCTCCAAAGCAAGCTCTACTAAGATAGAGACAAAAGGCAGTCTAATTATATGTAACTTATAAATGAATCAGAAAGTAAGTGCAAGAAAGACTGTGGAACAAGGGATGTAATCATACACGTATGAAAACAATACAGAGACTTTCCAGCTCTCTATCTAGAATCCTGGGATGATTTTATAAAGAGGCTTTTAACAATGCTCTATGTCTTTATTCAATGGAAGTCTACACTGGGAAAGCTTACCTTCCCTCTGAAAGGGAAGAATAAACTGTGGTTTATTCTGAATATAAAAGAGTTAGAACAAGAGAATGGAAAACCTTTTGGTTTATGAACCTCTTAGGGAAAAAAGGACCTCCTGCAAGCCACTTGGCATCCCTTTTCCTCCTCTTCCCACTCCAAAAAAAAGTAAAGAAAAAAAAGCCCTGCCAAAATTGAAAATGGCACTCCTATTAGAAAGAGGAAAATAAGCTAGAGTTCAAGGTTTTTAGTTCGTGTTTTAAATTGCAAACTGACAGAAACATAAGATCACACATTTAAGATTGGAAGAAACCTTAGAAGCCATCTCAAGTCCAACCTCTTAATTTTACAGCAGAGGAAACTGAGACTTAGAGGGGCTAAATATCTTGCCCATGATGATAGTGTCAGATGGGATTTGAAATGAAGACTCCCTGTCTCAAAGTCTGGAATCCTATTTACTACATCATTATTTTTATTATATTATCAATACCACAGGAGAACAGCCTAAGGAAGCACTTTGAAGGCACAGTACATTATTGGTCTATTGCCCTCCTGATTTTTTAATATTGCCAGTAAGTTAGAAATTTAGTCAGAAATCAAAGCTGTATTTTGGAGAATGTAGGAAGACACATGTAATTAGCTTGTTCAATTAATTATTTCTTTTTTAAGCAATGTCTGCCTTGTCTCTGAACTTGGCTTAAGTAATGTGCTTGTTAGGTTTGTCTTATGTGGTATTTTCCTCTTCTTTAACAGAACTTTATAGTAGCTTATGACTTAGTGGCACAACTCTCTTCCTTTGCCAACAAAGGGATCCATGAAAAGGATCCCCTTTGGGCTGAATATCTCTCAGGCAGGCTAAATCGACATTTGCTGCTCCTACATCTCTAAAACACAAAAGAGGGCTGGTAGGGGAGACTCTCTGTGTGACCTCAGCAACTGTTTCTACTTTAGGGAAACTCCCAGCTGAGTTAATTTTCACAAAACACAGGAATTTTTAGACTCTAACAGATTCTCTATTTCTCCTGACATGATTCCAAAAAAACTGATGAAAAAAGATTTAGTGGTTTATATAAATCAACTAAGAGGAAAGGCATCAAATATAAAAGTAACTCTTCATTAAGGAGATGTTCATATTTCCAAAATTATCAAGCTATAGATTTTTAAGCATTTCAATAGCCAATTTGTTCCCCCTCGTTGTAAATAAATCTCCTGCTAGCTGCTGCTTTGTTTAAATATGAATGCCAATTTGTCTGGTCATTGAAGGACCATAGTAAACATGTTCAAGGTTTAGAAAAATGGGCAAAACTGGGTCACAGTCAAAGGATGGGAGAAAGTTTGAGGACCACCTCACTGATTCCTCACTATCCACTAAGGACTCCTGAAACACCTCAGGACATGGCTGAGAAGCACGCTCCCACTTGATCTTAATCAGTATAATCTTCAGTGATACCATGGGGATGCATTAAATGAGGAAACAAACTGCACATATATTCCTATTTAACCCAGTGTGGACTATGTTCTAGAAGGGTTTGAGTAACTTGCCAGGGTGGTTTTCAGAGAGTGATGATGGTAGGAGAGCTTTAGCCTAAGATTAATGAACAAATAGCAAAACTGAGTTTTGATAACAAGCAAACGCTAAGGGCTGAAGAGAGGTGAGGACAGTTTTCAAAACACCCTGAAAATTTTAGTCTTTATGAGCATACCTGCAACTCTAGGGAGTGATGTAATCCTGGCCAAGGCATGTAAAGTCCCTTTCTATAGTTTTATTTTTTTTCCCCCTTTTCTGGGCATTTTCCCAACCAGTTACTTGACTTTTGGATCCTTTGTCAAGAGTAGGGTATACTCTGGGAATCTGTAAGATCTCAATTCCTCCAAGGTAGCACCATCAAATATGTATACTGGTCTGGGAGGGGGAAGAGATTTTTGTGCCCAGAATCCTAGCAGAGTTTTCTCTCCATAGCCACCTGGCCTCCAGTTCCGCCAAACCAGCACTAGGGTCTGAGATTCAGATAAGCTATGGGAGCAGGTCTGCCATTCAATGTGAGATAAAGATCAGCTCCCTCCGGGCCTCTATACAGGGCTGAGGTAATAATCAGCTCCTCAGTGCCCTCAGGGTTTTTACAATCCAACAATGGATGATGGGTGCTGTAGGGACTGCTGTGAAAATTGCTGATGCCTGCCCCATGTGGCCTCTGCCTGAGGCTGCAGCTATGGGAAGGCCCTTCTCCCTTCCCAGACAGCTGAAAAAACCCTGTCACTGACCTTTGGCACCTTTGGGTTGAGGGATCTGCAAACCACTGATACTGGGACTGGAGATTCTGCCTCTGAGGGCTGTTCGCAAGCCTCTCACTTTGCGGCCAAGGCTGGGCTGGGTTCCGCTCTGCATCTGGTGCAACAGATGTTTCCCATGGGCCTTTCGGGTCACTCTGGGCTGGAAATCTCCTCCACTCTGTTGTTCTCCACTTCTGCTGCTCCAGAATTTGTTGAGAGTCCCTCTCTACAAGTATTTTATGGGCTGTGTCTAAAGTCCCTTTCAAAAGTAATTGTATAATATATACCTTGAAACAAAGAAATTAACATATAGCAGAGCCATAAAGTGTCATAAAATTGTATGAAAGTCTTCTAAAGTGCAAGTCTGATGTAGCCCATTTTCTCTCATTCATTCCAGCCACTGAAGAAGCCATTCAAAGCATTTAGAAGCTATTTCTTTGCAGCTTACCCAATTTCTACAATCAAGTTAACACCCACCCCCTTTTGTAACATTTCTTACCTGTTTCTGTTCCTCTCCTAAACCTTCCCACATTGAGGCCACAATTTTAAAGACTTCACCAAAAGTAGCACTTTGATTTTGGTCTCTGATGGCTGCCTGGGTATCTCGGAAGAAATCTGATTCTCACCCTCACTCTAACCCTAAACGCATAGGATGATATAGGCTTCTGAGGCTCGTTCAGGTCCTTCTTCTTTTTGTGACTTTTTGGTTTGTTTCCCATATCAGAAGCAGGCCATTTCTCTCCCCCATTTATCTGGAAGAAGATCACAGGAGAATTACAGGGGGGCCCCCTAAAGCATATGCCAAACCAAATTGCTTTTTCTCATTTAGACTAATAGACACACATGCACAATCCTAAGTAGCACTTTTATTTGCAGCTCTGGGATCATAAAATCTTAATATCTCATGTAAATTATAACTGTGTTCCTCACAACTTACATAACAAGTCTTTAAGAATAATTTTTGATTATCTTTATAGAGTTATTGCATTCCTGTATTGACTCTGCTATCCTTCTTTTCTCTTTTTATGTGTTTTATAGTCATAGTGAGAGTTGCTTAGGGATTGAGTCAAACATATTTTAATGGCACTGATATACAAAGACTCTCACATGTACTGTTTCAATTAAATGAACTTACTTTCTTCTTTAGTTGGAGCTTATCCTAGCTTTTCTGAAATATAGATACTCTCTCAGATCCCGTTAATCTCTAACATTCTAGATGTGTATCTTCTAGTGAAAAAATACATGGGAATCAATAATTGGGTCATCACAATAACAAAATCATCTAAAAATACAAAGTTGAATGGATATTTGACTTAAACTTTGTAGTATAGATAAAGCAAGCAAAAAAAATCAGTAAATTTATCCAGATAAAATCCTAAAGTAGAAGCTTTCTGAACAGTCTTTAACAATTTCTAAATCTTCAGAAAGTACTGTCATATATTAAAAGTTTGTCCTTCCATTGCCATGCCTCCCAATTCTTCAGCAGGATGTAGACAGAACTCTGCATCTTTGAAGGTTATGCTAAGAGTGAGAAGTTTGTCAATTTCTTTGTTTTTGGTTTGTATCTGTGATTTCATTTGTATACAGAGAATTCCTGATGAGGAAACTGCCTCAACTATTCCAGGCTGGCAACTGTCCAATACTGTATCATTTGAGAAATAGCTAGCTGGGACACTGAGAGGTTAAATAGCTAATATCTAGTATGTGTTAGAGTCAGGTCTTGGAAGATGATCTTCCTGTTTCTGAGACGAGCTCTGTCTCTCCACTATTCTATGTTGCCTTGCTATATACACATAGTTTAGAAAATAGAGTTTTCTGTCTTCTGTATCTCCCTTGCACAAGTTCCTTTGTATAAGTGGTAAGGCTCTATTAAAGAACAAAGGAACATGGATTTTAAAGATCCTTAGCTTTGTAATTGATAAAAGGCAAGGCATTGCCAAGTAAGCAGACTTCCAATGCCAGCAACTTTCAGTTTCCTAAAGCATCAGCTACCTTATGAACACTGAATTATATGATTTAAAAATAAGCATTTACTGCACAGGCTTACTTTTGTTCAATCCATATGCTTTTCGGTAATGATGCTTATTACCTAATGGTACAGAGATGTTTCATAGCAATCAGAAAGGTATGCTAGGTACTATTTTGGAAGGTGATCTTTATTTTACTTACTCTGTGTCCATTTGGTCACAGTTATTTCTTTTCTCCTTAAAGACAGACTTATTGTACATAATTATCCATCTAGGTCAACTGAGGTCAGTGGTCCTTTCAAATGAAATAATTTACTTAAACCATATAACTTCTCAAAAAGACAAAGTATCATGGGGCAAGGCATGATTTGCAGCATTGGTGGGGGGGGTCTTTCTTTAATGCACTTCTTCTAATGCCAAATTCTATCTGGCAATTTAAATTACATCTAGAACTAAAATGACTATAATAGAGTAACATATATCAATCCTAGTTACCAATTAAGGGAAGAATTCTGGTTTGATCAGCAGAATACCTACATGTTTTCTGCAGAGACTTGGGCTGGTAAATTCTAAACAAGGAAAGAAAGTGAAAAATCTAATCTACAACTAGGATGGAAGCATGAATGTAACTGAGACTAGAAATGAGATAGAAAACTACATAAACTTGATCAGCCTAAAGGTAATGTCTTAGAGAAAAAGAATATTCAAATGCATGCTTATGCTAGTAGAGGAGAATGGATAAATATACTAAAGAAAGAATAATGATTTTCTGATTTTGAGTTATTTAAATGTGCATAGTTTCAATAAAGTTAAGCGTAAAGATTAAAAGTCTAACAGAAATGCATAAATTGATATTTAAGGAAGTAACTGTTACATCACAATATGATATTTGTTTTTTTCTTTGGGAATGTTTTATTTATGCTTTTTGTGGGGGAGTCTCCTCCTAACTTTCACTTCCAATTTAACAGTTTTCTATTTTCTTTTCATCCCTGGGCACCCAACAGCACTGTTCCTTATGCTAATTATGCACAGACAAGCAAAAAATATCACTGCTATGTCTGCAAAGGTGAAGCTGTTTTGGAAAGGGGTATGAATTATCCATGGGAAATCAGCTCTTTGACATCATGGCAGGGTGGGGGAAGGATACTTTTGAGTTTCATTTTGGTTCAAATACACATTTGTTGGAGAAATGTCATCAGAATTTTCCACATTATTGAATAATCCTATTTAAGATACTAAATCCATAATTTGGATGGTCAATATCTCCAAGTATCAGATTATCTGGTTTATAGATTATACATGATGACCTGCACTCTTCCATTCTGACCTACATACTATCTTATTGACAACATGGAAAAAATAAGGAAATATAAAGGGGACAGTTTTCTTCTTTATATTGTAAATTAAAGGTTACATCCTAACGTTTATACTTATACTCTTCTTAATTTTCTCTCTTTTTCAACAGAAAACAATTGGAGAACTGACTATCAAAGAAAATATATCATAGATATCAAAATCCTATTTCAAAAAGAATTTATTAAGTACGCTCCACTAGAAAAGCTAGAAATCTCTATAAACATATAGGTCTACTATCACTGAATGTCATTAAATGGATTCATGAAAACACAGTATCAAGTAGAATTTGGAAACTTTGTGATAGGTTTTGTTAATAGACTATTGGTGAAGGTATTGACAAATGAGACTGGCTGGGGCAGATTTTATAGGGTATTTTCTGCAGTATAAAATAAAGCAGCATAGCATAATGTTGACTATGCTACTATATTATTTTTCATTTTCTGGAAGAAATCTGATGAAAGTGGAAATGTTCTTTTTTTAAAAAAGAAAAAAGTAGAAATTTCAAATTACAAGACTATGGCTTGACCTCAATTTCTGGAAAATTCTAGAACATCAAGAAATAACCAACAAGAGATCATGAATATTTAGGAAAAGAAGCTGTGAAATAGAAGGTGCTAGCATGGCATTATCAAAAACCCTATTTCCTTTATAAACAGGGTAACGAGAAGAGTAAATAAGAGGATTTAAAGAATTCAGTTACATTCCTATCAATTAAACAAGTATTTATCAATCCAACCTAGGAATGGGGGACAGAAATAGAACAAGGAAATAGTCCTTGTGCTCAACAAATTTGCATTTTACTGAAGGAAACAATAAACATGCAAATATGGAAACATGCAAAGGAAATTCAAAATAATTGCAGAGGGACAGAAAAAGCACTAATAACTGGAGGCATCAAGGAAGGCCTCCTACAGAGTCAGTGGAGCTGAACTTGTGATGCCAGAAGCAGAGGTGAGTGAGGTGGGAGAACACTTCTGACAGAGGGGGCTTGCCTGTACAAAGCCATGGAGCCAGAAAGTGGAGTATGGTCCGTGGGGAAGAGCAAGTAGACCTCTTTGTCTGCAACATGAAATGCATGAGGAAAAATGATGCAAAATCAGTATACAAAGATAGGTTGGAGAGACAATGTAAAGAGCTTAAGATATAACAAGAAGATTTTTGCGAAGCATTTGATAAAGTCCTTCATGTGGTTCTTGTTGGAGACATATGGGATGGATCAGGGCTTCTTAAACTCTTTTCACTTGCAACCCCTGTAGTGCTTTTTACACCGTGGGTTGTAACTCCACATTTTAAAATGCATTGGAGATGACAGTGTATCCAGATTGGTTGAACAAAGACTGGTCATCCACGACAATGTTAATTTGCAAGAAGGTCCTACTTGAACGTCCTTTGAATCTGTTTTTGTTACCATGTTTTTTTATTTTATTATTGACTAAAAGCAAAAATGTATAGTGAACACACTGAATGATGAAGTCAGGAACCCACCTCTCCCAAAAACATTTGTAACAGGTAGAACATGACCAAAAATAACAACAGGAAATTGTCTTATACTTAAAAAAAATCAACTTCAAAATCACAAGATAATTTGCCTGAAAAAGATCTAGAGCTTTTAGAGAAATACAAGTGAAAGATGACTCAGCAGATGAGTCAATATGGCAATCCAAAAAACTAATGTGATTTTAGATTGCATTAAGAGAAGCATAGGAAGTGAGAATCCTGCTATGTTCTGCTGTAGTCATACTATAACTTGAATATTATGTCAAATTCTGGGAATCCTGTTTTAGAAAGGAACTTGATAATCTGGAATTTCCCAAAGAGAGCATCTAGGATGGTAAAGGGCTGCAAGATCATGCTCCATGAGAATTGTCTGAAGGAACGGACAGTATTTAGCCTTAAGAAGTGAGATCTTGGGATGAAAACATCCCCCTTCACTCACTTCTGCCACTTGGAATCCCAACTTCAGCTCCACTGACCCTTTCTGAAGGAGGTCTTCCTTGATCCCTCAGTCATTAGTGCTCTTCCTGTCCCTCTGCAGTTATTTTAGATTTATTTTGTGCACAAGTAGCTTATATATTTGCATATTTATTGTTCCCTTCAATGAAATGCAAATTTGTTGAGTACAAGGACTATTTCCTTGTTATGTTTCTGTCCCCCATTCCTATGTTGGATTAATAAATACTTGTTTAATTGATAGGAATGTAACTGAATTCTTTAATTCCTCTAATCTTCAAGTATTTAAAGGGTTATCATGTGGAGTAGGGATTATTCTGCTCCATGTTCTACTCCAAAGCAGGAAGTAGAAACTTCAGGAGGTATTTTGGACTTTGTCAAGAAAAGCTTCTGAACAAGGAGAGTTCTCTCTAAAGGTGGAAATAGCTGCCTCCTAAGATAGATTCTGGATGGCCCTTTGTTAGGTATACCTTGGATGGAAATACCTTGGATGGAATTTCTAATTCAGCTAGGGGTTGGATTTGATGATCTCTGAAGTCTCTTTTGAATTTGATATTTTGTGATTCCTGCTATAAAATTTTATAGTCATTTTGTAAGCATTCTTATATTTTTTTAAAAAGCAACATTTAAAAAAACAAGTTGGTTCTTAGAAAGGTGACTTTCCATTATTCTTTCTGCAAATCTTAAGATTCTTTATCTGTGGAACTTATTTTAAAGTTAAAACTTCTTTGTTTTTCACAAGATTAACTAGAGACTACAAAGTAGTTTGGAGAAGCAAATTGTGTAGTCATTTCAGTATGTGTTCTCTTACGCCACTTGCTGTGGCTCCCCCTTACACTCACGACTTCTGCCTACAACTGGGGCAGGAAAACACTAAAATTAAACTTGTAAATGACTAACTTATTCAGTAGCTTCTAAGAAAGTCTTAACATACCTTAATGGTATCCTCCCCTTCATCTTCATGGACTGAGCTGGATGGCAACAGAATTGCGGACTTACTTCCAGGTGGTGACTGTGAGTCATGGGAAACATTGTTTCTCACCACATTCACACCAAGATGTACGCTGAGCTGTGATTGGTCAGTGGTAGTCTGTTGACCATGCTGTATCACTTCTGGTTGCCTACTACCTGAAGGCTGAAGCTTTGGTCTCATGGCTGCCATCTGAGGTTGGGGACTATATTGAATTCCTTCTATACTCTTTATATTTTGCATCTACAAAAGGAAAATTGGAAAGGAATAATTTTCCACAAACATGTTGCTAGCAAAAAGTAATTTGCTTTCTTTAGACTGAAATGTGCGTTGTTGATCTAAACATTATTCCAGGTTTGAAACAATCCTGAGAGGTTAGGTCAGCAAAAAGATTTTGTTAAATAGCAACCAAAAAAAAGGCATTTCATAAATGAACATTTACATTTAGTTTCTCATGATCTGATTAATTAGATTATATATATTCTTTCCATGTTAAGTAAATGTAAACACAAATTGCTAAGAGTTTTGCGTGGTGTATGTTTCAAAATATTGATGATTATGAGATAACTTGAGAAAATTAAACAATTATTAGTGATTACACCAGACATATCAATTCATTAAACCCTGTTTCTCATTTCTAGCTTATTTCAGAAAGGATTTAGAGGACTACTGAATATAGTGTGGTCCTTGGTTGAATACTATATAGGACAGAACTAGCTCATATGATGTAACTTCCAGATTCATAACACTCATAGCTTCAGGTTGACTAATTAATATTTTTTCAAGTTTTTAATTTAATATTTAATGTTTTTACCCCACTACATGTGAAAGCAATTTTACCATTCTTATTTTTCCAATTAAGTTCCAAATTCCCTCTCATCTTCTCTCCCCTTCTGCTCCGCCCCCATTGAGAAGGCAAGCAATTTGACATACATAGGTTATATATATGTAGTAATGCAAAACACATTTCCATGTAAATCATGCTGTGAAAGAAAACAAAGACAAGCAAACCTGCCAAAGTAAAGAAAGTATAGAAAAAGTGTTATTAATCTGCATTGACTCCACCAGTTCTTTCTCTGGAGATAGACAACACCTTTCATCATAAGTCCTTCAGAATCATGTTGGATCATTTTATTGCTGAGAATAGCTAAGTTATTCACAATAGAGCACCGTATAATATTGCTGTTACTGTGTAAAAATGTTTTTCTGATGCTGCTCATTTCATTTTGCATCAGTTCAGGTAAGTCTTTCCAGGTTTTTCTGAGAGCATTCTGCTTGTCATTTCTTATAGCACAATAGTATTCCTTCCCAATTAATTGACATCCTCTCAATTTCCAATTCTTTGCCTCTGCTAAAAGAGCTGCTATAAATATTTTTCTACACATTTTTCTTTCTCTTTGGGATACAGGCCTAGCAGTGGTATTGCTAGGTCAAAGAGTTTTATAGCTTTTTTATAGTTTTATAGTATGGAGTTTTTTGGGCATAGTTCTAAATTGCTCTCCAGAATGGTTAAATCAGCATACAGCTTCAGCAATAGTTCATTAGCCTTCCAATTTTTCCACACCCTCTACAATATTTTTTTTCCTCTTTCTGTCAAATAAGTCAATCTGATTTGTATGTCATGGTAGCTCAGGGTTGTTTTAATTTGCATTTTTCTAATCAATAGTAATTTAGAGCATTTTTTCATATCACTATAGATAGCTTTGATTACTTCATCTGAAAACTGACTGCTCATATTCTCTGACCATTAATCATTTGAGGAAAAGTTCTTATTTCTACAAATTTGACTCAGTTTTCTATCTATTAAAAAATGAGGTCTTTATCAGAGAAATTTGCTGTAAAAGTTTTTTTCACAGTAATGATTACTATGTATTTCCCTCCATCCTATTTTTCTCTATTTATCCTACCCTCTCTCTCCTTTTAGCCTATACATTCTCAAAAGTGTTTTGCTTCTGACCTTTACCTCCTCCAATCTGCCCTCTCTTCTATGACTTCCCCCTACCCTCCTACTTTCCCGTACAAGAGAGATTTCTACACCTGTGTTCTCTTCTTTCTTTGTACCATTTCCAATGACACTAAAGTTCACATTGCTCCTAACTCCCTCACTTCCCCCACTTTCCCTCCACTGTAAAATCCTTTTTAGATCTTTTGCATCAGATCCCTTTGCATCCCCCTTCTCCCAGTGAATTCTTCTTTCTCACCTTTAATTTTTTTTTTAGATAATCATCCCATCATATTCAACTTATGCCCATGCTCTCTGTCTATGTATGCTTATTCTAACTGTCCTAACAAGGAGAAAGTTTTTAGGAGTTACAAGTGTCCTTTTCCCATGTAGGTATGTAAACTGTTCAACTTAATTGAATACTTTGTGATTTATCTTTCCTGTTTAACCTTTATAACCTTTTAAGTATTGTATCTGAAAGTCATATTTTCTATTTAGTTCAGTTCTTTTGATCAGGAATGCATAAAAGTCCTCTATTTTGTTGAATATGCATTTCCCCTCCCATTCCACCCCCTAAGACTCCTGAAGGATTATACTCAGTTTAGCTGGGTGATTCTGGGTTATAATCCTAGTTCTTTTGCCCTCCAGAATATCATAATCCAAGTCCTTTAAGGTGGAAACTGCTAAATCTTGTGTTACCCTGACTGTGGCTCCATAATATCCTGACTGTGGCTTCATGATATCTGAATTCTTTTTGGCTGCTCGTAACATTTTCTCCTTCACCTGGGAGCTCTAGAATTTAGCTACAATATCTCTGAGAGTTTTCATTTTGGGACCTCCTTCAGGAATCAATTCTTTCAATTTCTTATTTGACCCTTTGGTTCTAGAATATCAGGGCAGTTTTCCTTGATAATTTCTTGAAAGATCATGTCTAGGCTCTTTTTTTGATCATGGCTTTCAGGTAGTCCAATTAATCCTTAAATTATTTCTTCTGACTCTATTTTCCAGGTTACTTTTTTCCAATGAGGTATTTCTTCTATTTTTTTCATTCTTTTGCATTTCTGTTATTGTTTCTTGCTATCCCATAAATTCATTAGCTTCCACTTGCCCAATTATAATTTTTAAGGAATTATTTTTCTCAGAGATCACCATATCAGTACCTCCTATCCCATTGTCTAATTATGCTTTTCAAGGCATTCTTCCCTTTCTTGGATTTTTGTGCCTCTTTTGTCATTTGGCCCATTTTTTAAAGTGTTGTTTTCTTCAGTAATTTTTTTTTTGCCTCCTATGCCAAGCATTTGACTCTTTTTTCATGGTTTTCTTGCATCACTCAATTTTTCTACCCAAATCATCCTCTGCCTCTCTTACTTGGTGTTTAAAACTTCTTTCAGCTCTACTATAGACTGAAATTCATATTTTCCTGTAAAGTTTTGGATGCAGAAGTTTTGGCTGTTTTCTTCTTCTGAGTTTAGGTTTTGATGTTCTTTGTCACCATAATAATTTTCTAGAAACATGATCTTTTTCTGTTGCTTGCTCATTTTCCAGCCAATTCTTGACTTTTAACTCCAAGCTGAAGTGGGGTTCTGTTTCTGCAGTGGAGGGAGCAGTGTCCCAACCTTCAGGGTTTTTGTGCAGCTGTTTTCAGATGTGATTCTGGGGACCTTTAAATTTTTAGTTCTTCCAGGGGGCAAGATCTAGGGAGAGGTACGTATACTACCCTCCTGTACTATGCAATGTCTCTGAGTGATCATGAGCACTCTTTTCCACTCTGGAAATGTGATGAGGATTCCCATTCCACCATGGCCACAAGCTCTGATGTGCTAGTGCTCCTCCTCACCCTTGAACTGAGACTCAAGACTGTGACCCAGATCTGGGTATGGGCATTGTAACACAGTCCTGCCGTTGGTGCCAGCAAAGGGACACCTCTAATTTCTTTCCAATAAATTTCTGTGGTCTGAGAGATCTGGAAACCACCACTGTTTGCACAGCCTGCAATGGTCTGTGCTCTACTGCCATCCTGGTGCAACAGACCTTACCTGCTGACCTTCTAAATTGTCTTAGACTGGAAAAGTTCCCACTTCACCCATTTTTGTGTTTTGGAGCTCCAAATTTGTTTTGGGGCATTATTTAAAGATGTTTGGATTGATTTAGGGGAGAGCATACAGAAAGATCTCTGCTTTTTCTTTGTCATGTTGACCTGACTGATTATTGAAGTGATTGGAGTGAACAGTCAGATTTGAAAGTAAAGCTTGTAAGTCATGAGGTCACCGTATTAGTTCATTGTGCTATCTGGGTCACTGCTTTTTTTTTTTTTTTTTTTTTTTTTAGCATTAATGAGATCCATTCTTTTTACTGAAGCAATGAATTCAGACTTGCAAGGGTGAGAATTAAAAGTATTAGAAGATGAAGCTCTTAACTCAACCAGAGTTCAGATGTAGATTACAGCAGAAAAAAGGAGGATTTTACTTACTGTTCCTCCAATATTCTCAAACTTCCCATAATGGAGAATATTTTAAGGTGCTGACAGGGGTAGTGTGGTCTTAAAAGCATGTATAGGGGAAGGAAGTAAGGAAGATTATGTTATCCTTTTAGAGTTGAGTTTCTCAGGATCCATGGCCATGGCAATATCTAGTTTCCAGGTGTTAGATATTATCTACCAGAATAGCCTCAAGGACCCTAGATAATAATTTCTAGAATCATAGTGATAGATAGTTCTACTAAGAGCAGGCAATAAGATAAGGGGCGATGTAATGTGATATTTTCTATGCTTGAACAGAATGATGATATTGCTAAAGTTAACCTGTGAGCTTAATGTTGGCAAGATGCCTCCTTTGTCTTCTGCCCTATGAAGCAAGTGGGCACTGGTCACTGAGCAGGGAGCCCATTTGGGATATGAGTAACGCATAGAGGAATGTATGTACCTGCCTCAACCAGCCCCCATTGAGGCATGAGGGGATTTAGGGGAGTGCACAAGCTGGAATGCTGTGCCTGTCTCGATTGACCCCATCAAGACATAAAGGTAATTGCCACGCCCCTTATTGTTGGCTCCTGAGAGAAGGGTGAGTAGGGAATAGTGTAGGAGTTAGAACTCCCATTATCAGCAACCCTTTTGAGAAGACTGGACTAGAATAAAGTAAGACTATTAACCCTTTGAAGATGCCTTCCTGTCCTTTTTCAAGATCAAGATCAAGAGTGAACCTGTTACAGGCTTGAGTCCAAAAACTCCAGCACCTCCTGTGTGTTATTTGTGAAACAGAAGGATAAAAGCACGGGGAAGAAAAAAAAGGAGAAAGTACAAAGATGGATAGGAAAAAGTTTTAAGGATAAAGTGACCTTTGTCAAATGGAAAATAAAATCGATAGTTATCAGTCTATAAATACTGCTGTATCATGTAAACACAGTGAAGAATAATTATATGTAACAGCACGCATTTTAACTATAACCTTTTAATCCATATGGTTGCAATGGAAATTAAAGCGAACTGAGACACAAGTTCCTGTTCACAATCAATTTATTAGCAAAGCATGGATTTACCAACAAACAAGGTCTCAGCCTCCTGAGCAAGCTAAGACCCCCATATGAGTGTTGAAATATCATTTTTTCAAATTAAAGGGGGAACATCCAAAACGTAGAAGTGGAATCATAGATAGGGATGAAATTACCATTTCTTACAAGATCAAAAGCATGATAGACAGGAAGGAGAGGCTAGCAACAACCCTTCTTTCCATCTTGTTCCTAGGAAATTCTGATTGACTTTATCCACCTAATGATATATAGTTAACGTATTTCTACTAATTGTACAAGGGCAGCTAGTGGTATAAAAATAACAAATTTCTTTGAATTTATAGGGAAACAGTTTTTAATGCAGAGAGAAAGACTAAATTTATGAACCTATGAACTTAATTCAAAGACAAATATGACTGGCAGTTTTATCAATATCAGCAGTGATAGAGACTAGGATCAATTACATAATAGAATCAATTAGCTTTTTTTCTCAATACTATTTAGGCCATTTTGCTCTATTGGGTAGGCCCATTTTAAACTGGACGTGGAAACTTAGGACCTAAAATGGCTGTCTAGTGCTATCAGTTTTAGATTCTGTAACGTTTCTGTCAAGTTGACTTCTCCAATCTAACTTATCATCCTATTTGCCTACCTAGCTCAAATGAAATTAAACATGTTTTGTTCTGTACTGTGTATTCCTACTTATCCTCTATTGCTATCCTTTTCAACTCCTTGTTATGTTCTACAGCAACTCTTTTCTGATCATGAATCAACTTTCTCCCAAAATCCAAGCATCCTTTTTCCATACTTTAAACTGTAATTAAAAAATCTACTCAGCTGATAACTATTCTCTTGTTATAAATGAGCTTGTTTAATACTTCAGATATCTTTGCTTAGCAGAAAATGGATCCATTACATACATCCATATATAGACATACACACATGAAAACATAGTATCTACATGTGTGTATGTATATGGATTGGATTTATATAATTATGTATTTTGGTCTTGCAAAATACATGTTACATATGAGCATGTATTGTACCTATTTTATATGTGTGTGGGCCTGAATGTCTAACACAGATATACTATATTTGTATATAGATTGGACCTGTAGTATAGATGTCATATATGTGTCCTTCTGTGTTGTGCCTATATTTTCATTGATACAGTAAACTCTTAGATGAGGAAAATTCCTCCACCAATGCAGGTCAGCACTTTCTCTGCATCTTACAGATTTAGAAAAGTTGCTTAAGTCATTAACATACTTCCACATCTCTTGTATATCCCCTCTTCTCGTTACTTGAACAGCTATTGCCCTACTATGGGCCCTTGTCACCTCTTACTTTGACTATTTCAATAGCCTTCTAGCTGCCTGAACCCCCCAACCCCCCGCCAGTTCCTCAAGTTTTGCCTACTCAAATCTACCCTCTACTCAGTAGGCAAAGGGATTTTTAAAAGTTTAATTCTGACCATATGACCTTCCTACTAAAACTCCAGTTACTCCTCAATATTTTCAGGAACAAATGTAAAGTATGCTGTGGCATTAAAACCTTTATAATCTGGTCCCTTCTTGCCTTTCTGTTTCCATGAACTCTACATTCTAGCTATGCTGGCTACTTGCTATTCCTTGAAAGGACTCTGCTTTTACACCTTTACCTGAGCTGTCGCCCAAGCCTGGAATGCTCTGCTCTCCTGTCCCAGAGCCTTTAATTTTTTCTGTCCTTCCTCAAGACAGTTCATTTTCTGCAAGAGGCCTTTCCAAGTCCCCCCAGTTCTACACCCTTCCACTTTGAGGTTACCTTCCATCCACACTGTATACTGTGTATATACTTACTTATATCTTGTCTTGCCTATTAGACTATGTATCCCTTGACGGTAGGGATTATTTTTGTTTTCCTTTGTATCACTGTGCTTAATACAACACTTGGCACACAGTAAGGGCTTAGTAAGTGTTTACTGACTAACTCACTAGGGTCACATAGCCAGTATGTGTCAGAAGCAAGACTTGAATCCTGGTCTTTACAACACTGGGGCCAGTTCTCTATTCACGACACTATCACAGCAGTATGTATTTGTGTGTGTATATATATGTTCTGTGTGTGTGTGTGTGTATATATATATATATATATATATATATATATATATATATACATACATATGTTGGCTAGACTTTTGATTTCACAATGAGCTGTGCCTGCTCCTGAACCTAGCCTTGGACTTGGAGAGTTGCCTAGTTTTCTAAGGTACTAACTACTGGGGGACTCAGTTAAGTAATCTGCCCAGCAAATACTTTTAAGTCTGTGAGTAATAGAAGAACTTTTGATCTGCATTGCTAGAGGAAGTATCCAAATCGAGAGCAGCATCACTGATGAAATCACAGATTCAAACAATTACCTATATCCATATACAAAAACACATGCATGTACATGAATACACATGTTTCCATACTGGGAGATTCCCTATACCAAGAAAACCATGGTCATAATTAAAAAACCCACCAAAAATGTGTCTTTACTCATATATATATAAACACATATACTGACATATCTACTTATACAAATATAGTCTTTTGGGTGTGGGAAGGGAGGGACTGGTCATTTGAGTCACTAGTACAGAGAACTCTTTTTAAGGAAAATGACAATGATTTTTATAACACAGAGGAGCAACTATTTTGCTATTTGGTCTTAGAGAGCGATTTGGGATAGCAAGAGGTCACAGCTAGTAAGTGACAGAAAAAGGAAATGAGCCTAGGTCTCCTGAACTCTCAAGTGGGGAAAAATGACAGAAGTCTTACATGAAAGAATTCAACAGATTCTACATTTCCCTTTTGCTTTCTGTTTTGTTTTGTTTCTTCCACTAGCCTAAAGCATGAATCTTACCAAGTGATCCTCTACTAATGAAGCTTCATATGAAGGACTACTGCCTTTGGATTAAAAAACAACTCATTTGTTGGGTATTTAAAAATCTTCATAGCATGACTTTACTCTGCTTTTCCAGGCTGATGATACATTACTTCCTCTCACATACTCCAAGTTCTAGGCAGATTGGCCTACTTCATGTGCCCTGCACATAACAATCAATCTCCATCAACATATAAGTTGTCCACCACATCTGGGATGCTCTCCCTTCTCTCCTCTCCTCTTGGAAGTCTCCTGTCAATGCTCAGCTCAATCACTTCCTATGTGGGGACTTAACTGACCGTCAAGGCATATCCTTGATTCTTCCTTGAGGGCTGAAATCATCTAGAACTGTTCTTGGCACAGGATTAGCACTTAATAAATATTTGTGAAAGTAAAAGCCTGTTGACTGGTGATGGCTAAACAAATCATGGTATCTGAATGTAATAGGACATTACTTTGCCATATAAAAAGATTAATAAGAAGAATTCAGATAAGTATGAGAGGATTTATGAGCTGATTAAGAGTTCAGAAGCAGACCCCAGAAAACAATAGATATAAGTATGATAACATAAATGGAAAGAATTACATGAAAGGGACAAAAAAGAAATCTGAATTCTAAAAACCAGACTTGGAGAAGTCACGAGAAAATGTCTCTCTCTTGCAGAGGTGGCAGTGTTTCATGCTGTTTAAATTGACAGACTTATTTAATATGCTGGTCAGTTTTGCTGTATTTATTATTCATTCCTTTTTATTTGTTTTTCTCACAGAGGATGGCTCAGTCAGTGGAAGGAAGGTTTTATTTGGCTATGTCATTGACATGAAAATAAATAAATAAAAACAGTAAAATTTTTTTTAAACACTTGTTGATTAGTTGAACTGGGTCAAATTGTTCAGGCATTTTATATTCATTTTATATTTGCAGAAGTTTACATTCTTTCACCCTACTGAAAAAAAAACCCAACAAAGAATTCTAAAGGGCTAGAAAGAGAAAAAACTGCTGGAGTGTTATGGATGAGTCAGTAACCAAGGGTGCCGTGCTTCTTTTAAAAAGCCTGATCTTAAGTCTAATGTGCCCAGCTCTGCAAACAGCAGCAAATTATAGCAACAAATTAAGGAGTATTTTAATAGGTGTACAGTGTAAGAAGTGTATATTAGAACATGTATCCATGTCTTCAGTTGTGCTGATGGTAGGTGATTGCCATTAGTAGCAGACTCTTCAACTTATGAAGTTTTATATAGAGTTACATAGTGCCTTTCCTTTAGAAGTGATATTTTTATTTATGCATGCACACAGATAAGGGTGTGTGTGTGTGTTTGTGTGTGTGTGTTGTGATAACGATTAGTAAATTCATTAATGGAAGTTCTGCTTACACCTCTATCTAAAAGCATCGTTTGTTACCTTGGATAGCAACACTGAACCTTGACAATTAATGTCATTAATCATGAGATGCTGACTAAACCTGGGTACTTCCTATAAAATCCAAATAGTATGAAAAGAAACACGTTATATTTTACTGACAGTCACCACTTATTTAATGGCTGTATAACATCTAATTTAAAATATACAAATGATTGCCTTTCAAATAAGGCACAGTTACTGCCCTCCTTCCTAAACTCTCTAAACTCTCTTGTGTTTATATTTATGCTTGTATACATTTACATTTGTACTTGTCTCCCCCTTTAGAATGTAAACTCCTTCCAAGTAGAGATTATTACATTCTTTGCACTTACATCTCCAGTGCCAATCAAATGCCTACCAACTAGTATGTGCTTAATAAATAGCCTGTCTATGGATTTATTGTCAGTCCATTATCAATCATTTAGCCCCTATTATTTGGCAGACACTGTGCTAATTAAGCATTAAGTGATAACAGAAGTATAATTCACAGAACAATAGAATGTCACGGTGGGAAGGAATATCAGTGGCCATATAGTCTAACCAACACTTAAGAATTCCCTCTAAAGATATCTGAAAAGTGATTCAGCTTTTGCTTCAAAGTCTGTGGTGAGAGACAATACATTATTTTTGCTGGCAGCTGATTACACTTTCAGATAGTCTAAATCTTAGGATTTTTCACCATCATCAAGACTAAATCTGCCTCTCCACAAATTTTGTCTATTACTTCTAGATAATAATACAATAACAATGTTAATAAACATTTATATAGAGCCTGCTCTGTGCCAGGCACTGTGCTTTGCAAACATTACTTCATCTGATCCTTACAACAACCCTTCAAGGTTGGTTCTATGACTACCTCCATTTTATACATGAGGAAACTGAGTCAGACAGGTTACTTTTCCAGGGTCACAAAATCTAGTGTCTGAATTCAAATTTGAATTCAGGCCTTCCTGACTCTAGTACCAACACTTCAAGAAGAGTCAACAGATGAGTCCACATTAGAATTTCAGCTCCTTGCAAGTCCCCAATGCCTGTTGATAGATGATTGAAATAAGTACTTAAAGATAGCTATCATGTTCTCCTTACAACTTCTCTAAACCATTCCTCTCCAATCCCTTCAATGTTCCTATTACATAACTTGAAGTCATTCCCTGGAAATTCACAAGCTAATCAATATTCTTCTTAAAATGTGATCTCTCTAATTAAACAAGCAAACAAAAAACTCTCCAAATTTGATCTGATAAGAACCAACTATTGTGGCTATACTTTTTTCTAATCATGGACATAATTATTTAATGCAACTTAAGACTGCATTAATGTTTTTAGCCACTGTATGTCACACTGTTTACTCATATTAATCTTGCAGTTTACTGAAATCCACAGTACTGTTTGATGAACTCTCTCTATCCAAGTATCTCTCATCTTCCAAGTAGAAAGTTATTTTTCAAAAAAGCATTCCCTCTATGTCTTCATGAAAATCATGGATAAAAATGTGAAAGGACCTGATCAAGTCTGGATCACTGAGCTTCTCCATCAGAGAACTCCTTCCTACTGGAAATATTAATGATTATTTTGGGGTCTAGTCATTCAACCAGTTACATATGCAACTCATTGGGGCACCTAGATGGTGCAGTGGATAGAGCACCAGTTCTGGAGTTAGGAGGACCTGAGTTCAAGTCTTACCTTAGACACTTGACAGTCACTAGCTGTATGACCTTTGGTAAGTCACCTAACCCCAACTGCCTAATCCTGGGTCATCTCCAATCACCCTGATGAATATCTGGTCACTGCATTCAGATGGCTCTGGAGGAGAAGTGAGGCTGATGACCTGCACAGCCCTCTTTCAATCAAAACAAAGTCAAGTGCAAGTCATGTCATCATTTCTCTGATGGCATGGTCTTCTTCAGCAATAAAGGACGAACACACACACATATGCAATTCATTATACATCAATCTAGTTCATATCTTTCCATCTTGTGTAAAAGAATAAAATAAGAAACTGTCAAGTGTTTCATTACCTATAGGATTTTTAGATCTACTCATTTAATCAGTTTGCTTAAAGTAACAAAACATGCTTAGTTGGGCACAGCATTTTCTTGGTAAAGTAATACTCACTTCTTGTGATCATGGCTTCTTTTTCTAGATTAGCCAACCATCAAGTATTTAATGTGTTTTTAAAAATAGCAATCAAAGTTATGTTTGCTGACCTCTTTTAGGAGATTTAAATCTCTTCTTGAAAATCTGAATATTCTCCCATCATTTCCCATCTATAGTCCTATAGCACCTCTTCCAGTTACCGTGATCTTTCAAAGATCACTGATGATACAAATTTATTGTAAGTTTTAATGTACCCAATCACATAATTTCAGAACCATGCCACACTTTTGCATCTACCATTCATTATCCACATTTGCTTCCATATTCTTTGTCTTTTAAAACTGAAATTGGTCAATGAGTTCTCAGTGAATTTTCTTTTTAGATAACTCCCCTTTTCCCACTTTATCAGAACCATTTTTCTTTGAAAAACATTTAAATCACTTGCTTATGACACATATTTTGTACATTTATGAAGAAATACAAGGGAGTATGAATTTTATGTACAGTTTCCTTTTTCCTGATTTTTTTTCTCCTTGAAAATTTTTTGGGCATCTCTACTGAATTATTCTATCTATACTCTTAACTACAACTACTCTCTGGAATTTAGCTTGGGAGAAGTATGCTGGCAGTTTTATTTGTTCCTCTTCCTTTTCAGTTTAGATTTCTTTTTGTTAGATTTTCAAGATTCTTAGCAAGTATATTCTTACCCAGGCACTTAATCTCTGGCCAGGAACTCACAATTTTTCTATTTTAAGCTTCAGAAAACCAATTCCCCAAACTGAAACTAGATAACGTCTTCCTGATCACCTGATCACTATAGGAATCTATCTTATTCTGAAATCCTTGTTTTTGATTAGGAACAGTGATTAAAAACAATACTTGTGTCCCAAAGTTGATTCTTGTCTTACCTAAGTCCTCATAATACTTAGCAAAGCCTTTTGGCAGTATCATTGGTATCCTGATGAATCATGTCACACAGGTAGAAGTCAGCTGGTTGGACAAGTCTTTGGAGGTTCTTTTTAACACATTGTCTGTCACAATGTAGATACTTAATAAATGTTTCCTGATTAACTTACATGGTCCAGGAAAGCAGGAGACCTAGACTGTTGCTATTATCATGTCAGCAAATAGCTATTTCAGTGCCCTTGAGGGGGGAGTCACTAACCACCACTCCTTATTTGCCTCTTCTTGTGGTCCTCTTGTGGTCCAACATTTGTGGATCCACATTATCATTTCCTCTTCCTCCTATGTCTGGCTCCCTCCTCATCAGAAAAAAAAGCCTCATATCTCTTCTTTAACTCCAAAAGTTGTATGGTCCTTTCCTTTCTCCTCTGTGTCACAGTATTCCATTTGCCTACCTCTGAGATAGGTCAGAATTCCCCTTTGCCTCTTCAGGACCCTTTTGCTCTCTGTTTTAACACTGAAGCTTTTCTACTGGTTTTTTTTGTTTTGTTTTCTTAAAAGAACATCAATAACTTTGCTGTTCTGTGTAATAAAGAGGCATCTCTCAAGTCCCTTTTATCCTCTTTTTAAGAAGAAAGTGAGATCAGCCTGGGCTTTGAATGCAGATAATAGTAACTTGGCTGGGGCTGAAATGCAAAAATGAGAATCTCTGAAGACTACTGAAAAAATTATTCTTGGGCTCCATACTTGGCCAGAGGTGGGAGCCCTCACTACATCCTCATCTATGCTATGAGTCCTGCTGGATGTAGCTCTCCTAGATGACTGTAATTTATTCTAATTATTCTATTATTCCACCTTTGCTGTGAACTTGTCTAGCTTGATCTTTAGCTGTAAGATAAATAGCTTAACAGACAGACTTTAGGGATATGGTTTATCTTGCAGACAGAATAAACCACCTATGACATTAGGATTATTTCCTCTGATTTTACATGTGCAAATACCCAAATGCGTAGCTCTGGGTGTTTTTCTTTTGTATTTATAATTCACTGAAGCACATTCCTGGTGCCCTATGTGGTGTTCAGAAAGAACTTTTACCTCTGGTATGAGGGCTGGTGTCCACAAGTCACCCAACTCTCCCCTGTGACTCTAAGAAGCTGTAGCATATGCAGGGGCTACGCTCTGTTGAACCATCTTGGCAGATGGGCTAAACTAGGTTGAGGGTCACCAACAGGCCTCAAACCCATCAGTGAGTTAGGGGGTTTTCTAGCTAAAGCATGTGAAGACTTTTCCAGTGGAACAGATGGATGTGAAAAATTTGTTCCAACAGGCCATAAAGGTGGCGGAAGGCAGCAATGTAGACAACTTAGAAGTTGGTCAGATACTGAAGATGCCAAGGTCATGCACTGCTTCCTCAGCCATTGTCAGTCGTCTTGACTTTCGTCTTGCCACTGGAATTTGGTGATTTTGAAAGAGAGAATGAGACTGAAGACTTCATGGAACTCTGCCTCATTTAAATCCAGTTTATGCGCAAGTCAAAAGACATCACCAATTATTACTTTACTATTCCATTATTTTATTGTTTTGCTATTCAGGTATTTTACTGTGTTTCATTTTTACTCCTCTAGCTACCTTGAATTCCTGTGGCAACAAGCTCTTGATGAAACAACAGCATAGATCCACTGGGAGATGCAGGCACAATCCTGCACACAGGCAACCCAGGTCATAGGGTCATCTTCTCACTAGACAAGCAGTAGTGGGATTCAGCAGCCCCTGAATGTCTGAGCAGCCTTTTTAAGCACTGCACTGCTCACAGATGATTATGTACCCAATGAAGCCTCTGAAGGTGAGATGCAAGAGAGTATGGATTTATTCTCACACTGGTGCTAATTTTGGCTTGAAAATTAACCCCGAGAAAACAGAAGTTCTCAATTAGTTGGGACCATACCATCTATACATGCAACCATCAATTATAGCAAAGGAAGAAATTTTGAATGCTGAGGATAAGTTCGATTACCTTGGAAGTATACTCTTTAGGATTGTACACATAGATGACAAAGCTGATGCATACATTGACAGAGCTAGCTCAGGGTTTGGAGGCTTTGAAAGAAAGGGTGGGAGGAAGAGTATTACACTGCTTACCAAACTGAAGGTCTACAGAGACACTGTGCTAACTTCATTGTTGTATGCCTATGAAGCCAAGACAGTCTACCAAGTGTCCAGAAAATTGAACTGTTTTCATTTGAATTATCTTAGGAAGATTCTGAAGATCACCTAGCAAGAAAAAGTACAGAACATTGAGGTCCTTTTGCAAAGTGAATTGCCAAGCATTCAGACTCTACTGCAGAGAGTGCAACTATATTGAGCGGGCCACTGTTCTAATGTCAAACGTAGTTTGCCTAAAAGACTACTTTATTAAGAATGCCCACAAGGCAGGAGCTCACATGGTGGGCAGAAGAAGTGATACAAAAGGACACACTCAAGTTCTCTTTGAAAAACAGTGGTATCAATTGTGAGACATGGGAGACAGTGGTACAGGACCATCCAGCATGGCATGCCCACATCAAAGAAGGTGCTGAGCTCTATGAGCAAAGGAGAAATAGAGTAACAAAAATAATGACAAAAAATAAAATTTTATGCTCAAATTTAGAGACATCTTTATCCCAAAGATTCAAATGAACTATTTGTGTCTGACCAGCAGCAGAGCATTCTGAGATCATGCTGGTCTGATCAGCCACAGTAAGACACATTGTACTTTATCCCTGACATCATGGTGTCATTTTGGTCCTCTTCAATATGAAGTACAACTACTATTATCTCTACCTTCTAGATTATTTTGTTTGTTTTTCACAAATTCAGGTAATTTCACATTCTTTTGGCTAAGAGCCTTCACCACATTTTCATATTTCACTTGGATGGAATGGTTCAGTCTTTCCATCCACTTGAAGAAGAGCCATGGGAGCCGTTTGCAGGCTACTTATCTTCATATGTCTTGAAGTCCAAGCTGTGTTTTTTACAAATCCTTTTTTGTTATTTTGTTTTCTTTTTTTCCATTTTCCTTTGTTTCTCACTTAACATGTATGTTTTCTGTTCTTCCAATTCTGAAGAAAAAAATAAATACACAATCTATTTAATAAATATGCATAGTCAAACAAAAAAAATCACAGTTTCCATATCCTGAAATGTCTCAATCTGCATCCTGAATCTATCACCTCCTGTGTAAGGAGAAGTACTCCATAATCGTGAATAGATTGCCATCAATCCCTTGGAATCATGGTTGGTTACTGAGTAGAGTTCCCGAGTCTTTCAGTGTTGTATGTCTTTATATCATTATTGTTATGATATACCCTGCATTAGTTCATTTGAGTTGACCCAGGATGCTCTGAACCCATCTCTTTCTGCATTCCTAATGGAATGCAGAATTGTATTTATATTTATTATATTTACATTCAATAGTATTTCTTTATATATCATATTAGTATATTAATTACATAGCATTATTTACATTTACATAAGTTGTTCATCCATTCTCCAAGTGACAGGCACGTCCTGTAAATTCTAATAATTAATGATTACAGTGCTTTGTAGGAATAGCTGAAAATAAGAAGGATCTGTGACTTCTTATGCAGATGGTACTTTGAATTTGTGAACTCCCTTTTTCATAGCAAATTATGATTCATCCATGACAGTAGAAAAATCCTAGGCAGCTGCCCAAGGTGACCAAAAGTTAAATGGCTTGCTTAGAATCAGTTACCAAGATTCAAGATTTGAACCCAGGTCAGGATTCAGTATGCAACACTGACTCCAGTGGAGAAGAAAGTGATGACGATGATGATTTAGTATTGTGAAATGTTCCAAACTGGCAGAAAACAAAAGTTTATGATGAAATTCGTTTATAAAAGTGAGGGATGCAGATCCTAGTTCAGAGACACATGACACTTCTCATAGTCTAACAAATATGCATTTCCTGGATTTCCCTACATATATCTTCTCTCAAAAACTCAAATAGTCCTTCTGTTAAGAGGAATTCCACATAGAGATGTTAAACACTGGGAAAATAGAGAAATGACTTCGGTATATATTTTACTGAGTATTTTCTTCCAGTTTTCACTGAATTTTCAACATTTCAATGGTTGGTGGGAAACAAATGTTGCTAAGCTGACTTAGCTATGTCAAAAAATAAAACAACTTTTATCAGTGAGTAAGCATTGTCTATCTTACTTTACCTGGGGAAAAATCGATAGAATAAAAATAGTTACATTAAGTTCTATAATTACACTCTGCTGAATAAACTGATTTTGTACACATGGAAGGAACAGGGTAAGTGAAGAGCTAAGTTGTTTTTTTTAACTGCATGTTTTTTTCAAAATCTTCCATGATTTTGTGCTTCCTTCTTTCAAATATCAGTATCCCTCTCAATCCAACAAATAAGCCTCCAAAGCTAACATTATCCCTGCCACTAGCAGATAATCTATATCAGAAGAGTTGTACACATAAAATTCTAACTATTTCTTGGCTCTACCTCTTCTGATCCAGCTGTTTCACTGCATAGCAGTTGGTGAATGGAGAGCTGGAACATGGGTAGCCCTGAGGCCTTATTTGCTAATGTTACCCACCAGCTGTTGCTTTATGTGGTGTTAGCAGGCAAGGCCTGGAAGTATGCCAGTTGCAGCAGAAACAAGAGAAAGTAAGGAATGTCTGAAGCCCTTCCATTTACTCCTGTCTGTCGTCTTTTGACCTGAACATTGTTGAGTGCTATCCCCAGGGCTGGTGTAAGACTCTGTTGGAGTTAAATTGTGAAGAGAGCTTATCCTAGCCCCTTCTGAACAAATTCTTGAATATGTCTTTCTTTTATCATCCAAAGGGGCTTCTGATTCCTTCTACTAGTAGTCCTTTTAGGTTCCTATGATAAATTAGGTTGGAAAAGGGTTAAGAAGAAAATACTAATTTTTTTTAGTATCCAAGTTGATTGCATATTTTTATAAGTGATTCACTTTGTAAGTATATATTATATCCAGGAATGGAGTAACCAAATTCTATTTATTATTTTTAAAAATCCATTCTCAACAAGAAAACTGTTATATTTTTCCAAACCATTAAGACAATTCCTTCTTCATTATCAAAATTTTGTAAAAATAGCCATCACTTTTATATATGGACAGCTCATCATTAGTCAATTTCATGAACTGTGTAGATATGGAGCTAAAATATATTCAACCTTCTTATTTTACAAATGAGAAAAGCTGAAACTGATAAGCATTAAAGAATTTACCCAACTTCACGTAGAGAGTAAATAAATGACTGTTAAGATATGAAAGCAGGACCTAAAAGCACTCTTCCAACTATACCATGTTGCCTGCCTAGGGCAATTAACTTTGGATTATGAATGACTTTACTATCTAGACCCACCTAGAGGGAAACTTCACAGCTTCCATAGGGATGTTCCATAGGGATTTGTCATATTTATTGGTGTTCATTTTTTGTTTTCAAAAAAGAACTAATAGGATCACAGGGTGATGCCTTGACTTGTGTGTAAAATGAAGAACAGCTGCAAAGCATCAGCTTCACTCTCCATTGCAGAGCCATTGAAGTCCAGTGGCAGGACAAAAGTGAAATTGTTAGCGGATGACCCTGGAGTCTTTTATGTCTCACAGGCTGTGAGCACCCCGCAATGTCTGCTTCAGACGCTTTCATGGCTGTTGGATAAAACTGTTCTCATCCACCCATTCCAGTCAGAGGAAGCCTTCAGATGCTTGGAGCAGACATCCCCTTTATTTACCAATGTGTCTGAGGCCTGTCAATTACCCTTGATCTAGTGTAGGGGTCAGCTGAGACAGTTTTACTAGACTGTAGTGGCTGAATATGCTACAGCTTTTTGGAGTCACAGGTAAGAATCAGGTAAAAGATAGAGACCAAAGGTGGATGAGCAGCCCCCTCACACCAAAGATGTGAAAATCATTTTATGAAGATATTTTTTATCAAAGACAACAAAATTTAACATATATGTGGGTGACACAAAGTTAAGGATAATGAACACATTGGATCATAGAATGCAGATCCCCTAAATCTTCATGTGGAACTTTTTTTTTTTCATCTCTTCCTCCTATTTTTCCAGCTTTGTTTAAGTTCCACTTAAAGTTCTGCCTTCTGCAAGAAGCCCTTCCTGGTACTGACTGCTAGTGCCTCCCCTCTATTGTTTATGTTTATCTTATCCTTCTTATATCTTATTTGTACAGTTGTTTGCATGTTCCCTCCTCCTTTACACTATAAACTCCTTGAAAGCAGAGACTGATCTTTGCCTTTTTCTGTATCACCTGGACTTAGTACAGCGTCTAGAACATAGTAGGTGCTTAACTTAGGCCACATAAGTGTATGATAAATGACTTAATCTATGTAAAGTACTTGCACACTTTAAAGAGGTTGATAAGTATTAGGTGTGTTATTATTATTTTTGTTCCTGTCCTAGTCAGACTACAACTTCTGCCCCATTTTGGGGGCACTGAAGAAATGAAATGCATTTAGAGGAGAGAGAAAGATGGTGATCATACGAGGAAAAATGCTCAGTGGGGAGAGGTTGAGGGAATTGAGACTAAAGGGGCCACAGTAACTAGCTTCAAATATCTGAAGAGATAACTAGTGGAAATGAACTAGATTTGGTTGGCTTAACAGAATTTGGAGGAACGGTACTTTGCATATGATTAGTACTTGGTGAATGTTGATCTGAATAAAGTTGAATTAAATGGGGGGAAGTTGTAAAGACATTGATCTTGTCTCTCTAGACGGAAAAACTTAAAAACTAGAGCTGTCCACAGCTCTACAGAGGTAGAAAGGGCTACCTTCATAAATACTTAGTACCTTGGCATTGGGGATCTTCAAGGAGAATTCCTACCTTTAGATGTTATAGAAGACTCCTGCTCAGGCAGGACTAGATGAGCTCTGAGATCTTCCTAGCTTTAAGGTTCTCTAAATGTCTTATGTTACTCTTTAATTCAGTTCTGTGGTCAGACTCAAAAACAAAAGGCAACTACAAAAAGTTGACACATGACTACATTTTTTTTGGACAGTCAATAAACATTTAATAAGAGCCTACTATGATCCAGGTACTCTGAAAATTAGCCTCTAAGTGTGGGAGATGACCCATAGTGTAGTTTCTTCAGTTGAAGACTAGAAGGACTCTCCCTTTTGTTAAGTTTCTACACTCCATCCTAAGTCTGAATAGTCTCTGGTAAATTACCATTCCCCAAAATCTATGTGCTGGATTTTGCTTCTTGCTTCCTAGTATATATGTATATATGCTTTTCGCCACTAAATATGGGCATAATTGTTTCTATTGAAAAGTAGCTGTAGAGATGAGATTGTAGGTCCTGAGTACTCAGCCAATGGGGAAATGGATAAGGAGGGAGGGTAGGGAACTTGCATTAGGGCTATAAAAATCTATTTCCTAAGCCTGACAAGTGCATTCCCTGGCTACAGCTGATTGAGTGACAAGGGCTATGCCCTTTCTCATGAGAAAGAATAAAGACCTTTTCTGATCTCCAATTCAGACTCTAACGTTTATTATTGAGGTGGTGATCTCTATTTCATGCATAAGGGTACAAAGAAAGACAAAACCAATCCCTACCCTAAAGGAGTTCACAAGCCAATGAAGGAGAAAATATGGAAAGAACTCAGTATATATGATACATACAGAATATGGAAAGTAGTCTCAGACAAAGCTGAGAGTTGGGGCTAAGAGGAACCAGGAAAAGCCTCTTCCAGAAAGGTGGAACTTGAGATGAGTTTTGAAAGAGTCCAGGAAAAGTATCTGGAAGAAGTGAAGATGGAGAGCACTCCAGTAATAGGGAGCAGACAGTGCAAAGGCATTGGAGATGGTGCAATGTCATGTCTGAGGAATCATAAATAGACCACTGTAGCTGGATTTTAGATTGTATGGAAGGGATCTAGTCAGTGTTAAAGTTGGAAAGGAAAGATGAGGCCAAGTCATAAAAAGCTTAAAATAACAAAGCAAATACTTTAATTTGGATTTTGCCAGGTTCACTGATTACTGGCTATTATGACTACTAATAACCTCAAATTTAAAAATAAATTCTATTCATATTTTCTGAGATGCAGAAGTTAAAAGTGAAACTCAACAGAACTAAAGATTTTCTCTCCTTTCCTACCTACAAAGTCACCAAGAGGGATGAGGCAATAATTGTAGTCATAGGCTTGTGGGCAAAGAAAGAGGACAGGACAGTGCTAATGAGGGTTGGAGAGAAAGATAAGGGAAGAGAACGGACCACAACAAGGATTTACTAAGTACTTACCATGGGCCAGGTAGGACTAGGCTAAGTGTCAAGAATACAAAGAAGGAAAAGACAATCCCTACTTCAAGGAATTCACTATTTAATGTCAGAGACCATATGCAAACAATCATGTACAAACAAATTATTTGCAGAATGGATAAGAAATGATGAGCAGTCGGATTTCAGAAAACCTGGGAAAGACTTAGATGAACTGATGCTGAGTGCAGTCAGTATAACCAGGAGAACATTGTACACAGTAACAGCAACATTATGTGATGACCAGCTTTGACAGACTTAGCTCTTCTCAGCAATGCAATGACCTAATACAATTTCAAAAGGTTCATGATGGAAAATGCTATCTGCATTCACAGAAAGAACTATGGACTCTGAATGCAGATCAAAGCATACCAGTTTCTCTTTTTTTTTGTTTTTTCTTTCTTGTGGTTTTTTCCCTTTGGTTCTGCTTCTTCTTTACAACACGACTAAAGAGGAAATATGTTGAATATGGTTGTGTGTGTATTCATCCTTTGTTGCTGAAGAAGACCATGACATCAGAGAAATAATGACATGACTTGCACTTGACTTTATTTTGAGTGAGTGAGGGCTGTGCAGGTCATCAGCCTCACTTCTGCCCCAGAGCCATCTGAATCCAGTGACCAGATATTCATCAGGATGACTGGAGATGACCCAGGATGAGACAACTGGGGTTCAGTGACTTGCCCAAGGTCACACAGCTAGTGAATGTCAAGTGTCTGAGGTGAGATTTGAACTCAGGTCCTCCTGACTCCTGCACTGGTGCACTATCTGCCAGAATATGATTGTATGTGCATAGTCTATATCTATCTATCTATATGTTTTATATATATATATATACATATATATATACATGTATATATATATATATATATTTGCCACCTTGAGGAGGGGAGAGAGGAAGGAAAGGGGAGAAAATTTAGAATTCAACATCTTATAAAAGTGAATGTTGAAAACTAAAAATAAATAAATAAATTAAAGTTTTTAAAAAGACATAATCATCAAAGGGAAGGCACCAAAATTAAGAGGGATATGGTGAAATGCTGCATTTTAGCTGAGACTTGAAGGAAGCCAGGAGTCAGAGAGGAGGAGACATAGCATTCCCGGAATAAGGACAGCCAGTAAAAATGACCATTCTAGAGATGGAGTGTCTTATTAGAGGAAGAGCAAGGAGAGCAGTCACTGGATTACAGAATATGTGGGTGGTGAGGCAATCTGATCAGTATTTTTTAAAGAGCCTACTTTGTGTAAGACATGATACTATACTGACACAAAAGCCCCCCCAAAATCCACAACATCAAGAAACTTACATTGTTTGTTCGAGAATGGAGAGGGTAGGGGTAGTTGAGTGGGGGGACGGTATGGCTGGGATACAACATATAAACAGCTAAATATATACAATCTTGTATATATAATTATATACAAGATGATTCGAGGAAGAGGAGCGTGAGAGATATGTAATGGTTAAGTTTTCACTCTGCTAAATTCATCAGTCTTGGGGGAAACAGAAGTTGTTTAGATAAGATACAAGTAATCACCAGCAAACTGAGGAGGCTCAAAAGCCATAAACTGGGGGGTCCTAGGCAAACTGAACCAAGTCAGTTTGGAGTCATGAGCTGTCAGCTGTTCTCTTACTACAATGCATGCATAATTAACCTCTTACACATAATGGGAAACTCCCATGTAAAATTAGAGCCTCATGCAACACATGACCAAGGAGGGAATACATGTGAATGGGAAGCATGTAAGGGGTATGTGAGGAAGAATGTCACCCAGAAGTATTAGGATCACTCCTGATGCAGAAGGGAGGAGTTAGGATTATTAACCCTCTAAAGCTTGTTCGGGCTTTTGTATTGACACACTCTCCCTTTACATCCCTTTACAACTTCTCAAGAATCAAAGGGGAATGTACTTCAACCTTTCTAATAAAGAAACTTTGAGGCAGCAGTCTACAGAATTGAGTCTGGGGTCATTCTTTATAATAGGAAGGCAGTGCTAACAAATGGGGGAACCAGGCAAGGGGTAGGTGACACATGAACCTAAAGAAAAGCAAGACTAAGTTATAAAATTTGAAAAGGATTTCCAGCATGGAAGAGAAACTAAGCAAAGGCCGAAGAAGGTGGGAGACAGAATTCTGAGATTGGACAGCAGAAAATAGGCCAGTTTGACCACACTACGGAATGGACAAAGGGGAATAATGTGGAATAAGTCTGGAAAGGTAAATTGGAACCAAACTATTCATGGGTTAAATGGACTTGAGAGGCAGGGACTTCCTCATTGTCACTTGAAGGTCTTTGGAAACTGGCTAACCCCCAGCTGGTGGAAGTTATGGACAAAATTCATAACATATGGAGGGGTTGGGCTACATCTCTTCTAACTATTATTGTGATTGCATTCCACAGGAAAGGTTTTTTGCAAAACTTAAAGTGTTCTATAATTGAGTTATTATTTATATTTCATCTCTGTGTGCTAATGGGATATTTATATTTTAAATAGTGTAAATAGCTAAGTAAAGGTAACAAAGCAGGGAATAAAATTGTCTTTGGAGTACATTTACACAATGGAAATATCACTTTCTGAAACTGCTTACTCCTAAGAAAGAGTAAAGGTTTCTGAAGAAAGCATACACTCTAAGTAGAGCCTATATCCGATTGCATGCTGTCTTGGGGAAGGGGAAAGAGAAGAAAGGGGAGAAAACTCAAAATCTTATGGAAGTGAATGGTAAAAACTAAAAATAAATAAGGTAAAATCCAAAAGAAAAGAAAAGAAACACGCATGGCCATCTGAGCTTCCATACAACCTGACCTTATATATTTTTTACAATTGATTTTCTTTCCTATTATACTACCTTCCTATGAAAACATACACAATAGTTCCCGGGGAATTCAGGGAATAAGAGGAAGAATTACACTGGCAAGCTTCCAAATTCATGAACAAAAATCTCACAGTGTGAGATAAAATTTTCCCAACAATTTCTTGTATCTCTCATACTTTATCCCAAGTTATGGCAAATGGAAGAATCAGAAAGAGTACATTTATTATTCATGATTCAGTTGTCTTGGTCCTGGACACTACTTCTGTGGGACCACTACTCCTATTTTTTCACCACAACTAAGACTTCTAGGAATAGTCAACTCAGGTAGGTGCCCCAATCTTACATGTCTGCATCCATTTCCAAGGTTAATTCTTTATATTCTCAAAGATTCTCGGTTATTGTTTAGAAACTGAATGTACAGAATAAAAAATCCTTCCTATGACTTAAAGGTTTTCTGTAATAATTGTAACTAATTGTTGTTTTGCAAAAAATATTGATCCGGGGGTCAGGAGACCTGGATTCAATTATTGATGCTATGTGACAGAAAAGAAAATCGCTACTGTGAGCAAGTTCAAAAGCATGTCTGCAGAAATGAAGATCTGGGATATGAAATGAACTTATTCACCTAGGTCAAATGAACACAGAAATGATAAATAACTTTATGAGCCTAGTGCTTAACCTTCCTTGAACAAGAGGGCATTATAGATAGCTTTTTGCAAGTAAAAATGTGCTTCTTCAATATGCTCTGTTCCCATAATGTAATATGACTTTTGGATCATGACTGGCCAGGCCTATGAAGGTGTATAGTGATGCTTTTTAACCTCGTAGCTGGAAAGATGAGCTGTACCATCTCTGCTTACTTCATTCCAACCCTATTTATCTCCTATTGCTATTTTTAAACTCTCAAATTCCATATTACCAAGTTTGCAAAAGTGTTTCTGGCTGTCCTTGAAAATGGTCCCTCTGCTGGGTTCATGAACAAGAAATAAGCATATGTGCAGCAGGCAATATTTTTCTGTTAAATGCTTCAGAGAATCTAACCATTATTCTAATGTGATGACTGTCAGGACTTCTATGTTGATACCTTATCCAATCAGAACATCCCCAGGCTGAGACAATGATAAAATCAAGTCCAAGTTCTGTTGTGCAGGACATCTTAAATGGCTTGTTCCTCAAAAGCCCTTCATTATTTGGTAAAAAGTGCATATGGAGCTGCTTTGGGTTTAATTACGAGTGATAAGCAGGAAAAGACGTCAGTTATATAGATCTCACTTTTTGCATCTACATTACAAAATGCCCAGGATGGTACATGGTTCTCAACATTTTCCCTTAATTCTTCTAAGTCTCTCTTAAAAAGTGTATTCAAATATGCTAATATCACCTGACAAGGCTTTGCTTTAATGCCCAGAGAAGTGCTTGCATAATATCTCACTATTTTCAAGGCACTTTCAAAAGAAATAAAATAAATTTGAAATAAATAAAATGACTTGGCTGGTAACAGACTAAATGGACCATCCATTATACATGTTTTACAGTGGCCATAATGTGACTTCTAGAAATTTCCCTAGATTCTTGCATCTATATTTTGAGCAATTCAGCTCAAAAAGGTGCCTTTTGTTTTATACTTTAGAATTGATTGTGCTTCTTTTTTTTTCTCTTGATGAAGACAGAAAGGTCAAGAAAAAGGATTGTCATCTGGTTTCATGTCAGCATGAAAAAATGGAAAATTGAGTTGTTTGGTCATAAAAAATAAACTCTTGCTCATCTATGCTAAATCTTAAGAGAATTAGTAGGTCCCTGTCTGACATGTGGAAGTGTAAATCAGGTTGAGCCACCCACTCACCTGAAAAAGGACCAAAACCTGGATTGGCCAACCAGTAAAAAGACATTTTGACCCACTTTGCGTTAACATACCATAATGCTTTGCATGCTAAGTGAAACCCAAAATTAAGGTGAATGGGAGCACTCCCCTGTTTACAACTAATAAGGACCAGGAGCCTTGAACCAGACACTATCTTGATTAATAGCACTTCTATTATCTTGATGTATTATAGACACTATCCTGTTATGACACTTGTGTTTTATGATATTCCCATGTTTATGGCTGACAAAACCTGGGCATTCTGGAGGGCATCCTCTTGTACTATGGGAAACTATAATTTTGACTGACACAAGAATTCTGAGTCAGGGAGGAAAGGGGGAAGGTGAACATTTCCTTGCTCTATGGGTATAAAATCTCCTTCAACTGGCCTTTCTTTGAGCCAGTTAATCTGACTCCCACAAAATGCATATTTTACTAGCTCATGGACAATGAACTGCACATATATGACCTAATTTTGTTTGTCTCTTGTAAGACCAAACTCTGAAAGTTGGCCTATTTCCATTTGTCTCCTTTAGACCAAACTCTGAAGGCTGACCTAATTTCATTTGCCTCTTTTTAGACCAAACTCTGGAGGTTGATAGAATATATATTTAGTAGCTTCTCTGGACATAACATTACTTTCTGCCACTTTATCAGGGACTTAAGAAAAGTTTAATTCTATGTCTGTATTTCATTATGGAAATCATGCAATAGTCCCATATAATATGAAACCCTAGAGTAAAATAAAATCAAGATGGAAAAAAGCAAAGAATCCTCTTCTATTAAGCTCATTAATAATAACATGGGAAAAGTCAACCTAGAAAAAAAGACCACCTTTTTGTCCCTTTAAAATGTCTGTCTGTAACCGACCTTATCTTTTAATGCAATTGAATATTTAAATATTTGTGTGCAATATTTTATAGTATGTTCAGATAATAAGAATACAATCATATAGTTTCCATATTTCTGGGTGTATACTTAATGTAGTTACTTTTAATATTCTTCTCTCTTTGTGCTTTTATGTCCTTTGACTCATGTAGGGTCACAGTGTGATCATAAAACTAATCATAAAAAACTGCTGACTGCGATCCATGTTAGGATAATAAATATTTCTTCAAAATAACTTGCAATAAATTTCATCACAAGCAGTTATTAAAAGGGTTAAAAATCTATTAAATGTCAAAGAATTTTCCTGACCAAAACTTCTAATAAAGAAAAAGAATAGGCTTTCTTTTTGAATTATTTAAATCTTTACTGACTGTTAACTGAGCCATGAAATTAGAAAAATGTTATTAGAAGTGTTTTTTTGGTTTTTAGGAAATTCGCAGCACACAAAGTATCATAACATAGTCTTTAACTAAACTAGTTAAAGCAATAGGTTTTTAATCCCAAATACATGGTTTCTGCTGATATAAAGGGGTCATAATTAAAATTTTGTCCTGCAGTTTAGAGATAATAAAAATCATTATTACAATAACATCCATGTCCATTAAATACATTTGAGCTTTATGTTCCAATTTTCATTTAGACAAATACCTTCAATTTTTCTTTGATCTGGCAAAGTCCACTATTATGGACACTCTCAGCAAATAATTAGGCTTTGAATAGTAAATTCCTATTAACGTACTAATTGCTAATAATTTGAAAGATCTGTCTTTAGGTACATTGACCTATGGGGGCAATGGCAGATATAGGTTGAAGGCAAACAAGGGAGAGTATAAAAGATTACGCAATTCAGTATGAATGGATCTGGCACAACATTATACATTTATTATATTTTCATAAGCATTTTATTTAATATTGCAATAAAGAATGGAATACATATATCATTCTCCATTGCTAATCTGATTTGGACTACTGATTGGAACATTTCTCTATATGACAACTTACTAAAATAGGCTATGACCAATCACTTGATTTTCTTTTGATTTACTCCAATTCTGAATACTGAATTCTTACTCCTTTCTAATCTAGAAGTCTTCCCTCCTGCTTTTGGATATTAAGCAAGCAGCAAGTCTGTGGAAATACCTGGAGCTTAGAATATCAGGCATCTAGAATGAACAGATTCTAATAAAATGATACCACTACCAGGTCACTTGAATGAAACAGGTTAATAAAACCAAAGTTGGTAACATTGTTAGAAAGTATGATATCTGAAAAATGGAAACAGTGGCTTAATGTAACTCTCAGGACCGCTGTGGTTTGTGCCAGCGGGCAATTAAGCAGTAAGCACTTATTAAGCACCTACTATGTGGAAGACATCTGGGATACTATGAAAGAGTCCCTTCTAGAGGGGGTCGACAGCTATAGATATACACTTTATGGGGTAGGGTAAGGGTATAGTCTGATTGAAGTCAGCAATCATTTATTAAGCACCTACTATTTGCTAGGCATCATCCTAAGCAAGGACTGAGAATATAAAAACATAAAAATCATAAACAACAACAGTAACTGCTGTTAAGGAGATCGCAGCCTAATGGGGGAATACAACATGTAAACAAACACTTACAAGCCCGATGAGGGATTATCAATAGAGGTCCCATAAGGAGACACATTTTATCTGGACCAACATTGAAGAATTGGTGTTTTTGGATAGTCAGGCGCCATCCTAGTGATTGTGTGTGTCTGTGTGTCCATCAGCTTCTTACTTTGGGCCCTTGCAAAGTACACATATAACCAGAGCGTCCCAGTAGGTTCTCCACAGACCTTATCATTGGGGCAGAGTTAAAGATGATTGATGACTACGCAAGAACTGTCAATTTTATCTGGTTGAAAGGAGAAATAGCTTTTATTCTCATTGTTTCTTCCCATTTCGAATGTGTGGCCTCAGACTCTGAAGTTCTCTACTGTTCTTACACTTAGGGCTGGATTTCTCTCCCCTTCCTCAGGAACAAGTCCCAGCTACCTTTTTCTTTATGGTTCTTTCCCTCTAAGAATAGTGGATTTAAGTAGTAAACCTAGGACAGATGATGCTCTCATCAACTCCTATATCATGAGGTAAAGGTGTGGAGCCATTAAGAGGCTCAACAAAAATCTCATTTGAGGAGACTGCTATAGCCAGGAGGCTGAGCCATGAATGGCTGCCTAACCAGAAGACACAGACCTTGAGGGAACTGCTGAGGGGACAGGCTAGACTGGAGTGTGAAAACAAAATCTAGTCAGCACTGCCAAAAGGTGATGGGCTTCTATGAGTGCCTCAGGTGTGTTTTTTTAATCTGTTTCTAGGTTCCTGGGAATCCATTTGATATATTATTGTTTCATATTTTGAGTATTTCCCAATAGGCACTTAACCAATCTTTTGTGTTTTAAGAACTTCATTTGTAGAAAAAGAAACACAGTAAATAGCTGTATTGTACTATCTCCCATTTTGCATACTGTATATATTCGCTAGCTTCTTAATTCCTTGGGAAGACTCCAGCAACAAGCAATTGTTGAGTTTTGTTTTAAAGATTTTTCTCTAGACTGGTACTGTGGGGTGGGGTATAATGAGCCAGAGAATATGAGAATAGGCTTGATGTGAGATAATGAGGGGGGGGGCACTAGCAGTTGGCGGTTATCAGGAAATGTTTCTTGTAGAAAGCAGAGCATGTGCTGAGTCTTGAAAGAAACTTGGGAGGTAACTTTAAGAGGCAAAGGTAAGGAAGGAGTGCATTCCAGGCAATAAGGACAGCCAGGGCAAAGATATAGAGATGGGAAACATAATGCCATATAGGAAGAACGTTAAAGTCAGATAATTTGGCTGAATTGTAGAGTGCATGAAGAGAGAGATATAGGAAAATTAGGTTGGGATTTGGTGGAGAAAAGTTTTAAGTAGTAAACAATTTATATTTGCTTCAAGATTTAATAGGAAGTCACTGATCTCACTGGCAGTAACATAATTACATATATGCTTTATGGTAGGGCAGTAGGTAGGGTAGGGCAGTAACATAATTACATATATGGTTTATATTCTCTTAAAAATGATGAGGAACAGTACAATGTAGACCAGGACCAGTGACTAGGAAGAAGTCATAGGAACCATGGCTGTCACAACTGCAAATGAGATGAAGTCGAAGGGAATAACTAATATGTTGAATGACAGACAATTCAAAGAGATCTCAACAATCTGAACTGAGAAAGGTAAATTAAAATAGGAATTAATGTGACATTTTACATTTTGACTTAACACCCCCCCCTCCCTCCCACACAAGTACAGTATGAGGGAGGCAACACTAGACAACACCTCCTGTGGAAAAGAGTTAGGGTATTAAGTGAGTTTTTTCTAAGACTAGAAAAAACTGGTACATTTTTCACAGGATGGTGTGGAAGCCAAGAAAACATCAGGCCCTATATTAAGAGTGTCGAAAACCATTTAAGTGATCTTTCCAATGCACTTTTTCCCTGACCAGACCACATCTAGATTGAAGTGTCATGTTTTAGGAAAGATGTTGAAAAGCTGCAAAGAATCTGAAAAATGACAATCAGGATGGTAAAGGGCCTCAAGATCCTGTCATATAAACATTGGTTGAAAGACTCAGTGATGTTTAACCAGAAGAAAAGAAAACTGGATAGGGGATGGGGCACCATAGCTGTGCTGAAGTATTTGAAGGAGAGTTAAGTGGAAGAAGGATTAGATGTGGGAAGGATGTGGCTGTTTTTAGACTGGGTTTCCATGACACAAAGGGCAGCACTAAAAGCAACTGGGGGAAGCTTCGGAGAAGGAGATTTTGTTCATATGTAAGGAAAAACAGCTAACAATAAGAGCCCATCAAGCAAAGACTGGATGACCCCTTGCAAAGAATGCCACATAAGGGATTCTTCTGAAGGCATGATTTGGATGGGATTGTCTCTGAGGGTCCTTTCTACCTCAGAATTGCTGGGATTGTACTTAAATCAATAAACAGATAAAATGGAATAATTATTCATGTTTTCAAGTATTTATAAAATCAGTTTAACCATAAATAAAAATAAATGTACCATACAATTGTCCCGTGACATGCATACATATATACATACATAACACACTCAAAAACACACAAACACAAAGAATGCAGATGAAAAACCATTAAAATGCTTCAGGTTTGGGAGCTGACAATTTATAAAACAAACATCTCATGCCTTGAGCTATACAGTATGTACAAAATATACCTATAGTTCTGTTGTTTTGAAATAATGGAACTGAAAATCCCCATCATTCGGTTACCATACCATTTGAGAGAATATCTTCCAAACTGCAGCAATTTGCTACTCTCCACGACTGCGTATCTTCTGTTATGAACATTAGGTACGTTTCATATGGGCCCCCACCCAGGACAATGCAAGCAAGGACTATATATTTTCCATTCTCATATTCCTAGTACTTATCATAGTGTTTTATACATAGTAGGCATTTGATAAACTGAATTTAAATTAATCTATTTATGAAAATAAATTAAAAGGTGATTTTGAACTTCTTGGATTTATTATTCTAGTGATACAATGATTACTTGGATAAAATGATCCAAGATGTAATATTGTATTACAGAATATCCTAATATCTACAAACATATGTCTAGCCTTCAAAACTGATCAATGTAATAATGAACATGACTTCAGAGGATTAATGAAGCATGCTTATTCCTTCCTGACAGAGACAAAATACATTAGACATACAAAAAGAGACATGAAGTTTTGGATCTGTTTGCAGCTATCTTGCTTTCTTGTGCTTACAGCCTAGTAGGGTTTTATTCATTTATCTATCTATCTATCTATCTATCTATCTATCTATCTATCTATCTATCTATCTATATCTACCTACCTACCTATCTCTCTGTCTATTTATGGGAGGGGTATAGAGATGGTGATATTTTTAAAAGAAAGTCATTAAAATTTTTTAGAAAATTCACAGAAACAGAAGGAAGGTTGAGGGGGAGACAGATTAGTAGGACAGTTTTGAAATAAACTACTGAATTTATCATAAACCCGATTTTTTTATAAAATCAAGCTTTTTGCTTTTGTGTATGTTTAAAATATTTCAATGACTCTCTTTCAATGACCCAATGTAATAGAATATTAATGTACCATTAAAATGATGAAGGGGATGGTGTTGCGCCAATGTGATATTCACGGTGCCCACAGAGGCCATGAATATCCTGGTGCAATTCTGAATCATGAAATACAACAAACTTTCCACATGGAAGACTGAACCAAAACATTTATTCAGACCCCACAAAGCCAAAAACATCATAGTAACAAAAATCTATACATAATAACAATGCAGAGAACAACACCCATCCCCAAGCCTTCCCTCTGCTGGGCTTCCCACACATTCCCAGCTCCATTAAACAAATCACAGTCTTCCCTTAAACAAAATGCCCTTCTCGCATTCACAGCCAGCTGAAGATTTGTCTGAATCCTTCAGTTCTGACTGCTCTTTCACTAACTTCCTCCCAACTCTGCTCTAGCTCTGCCTCTTCCTGTTCTACCCATTCAGCAAATTCCTCCCACCACAAGCTCCATTTGACTCAGGCTTCCATGTGACCCAGGAAGGCCATATGGGCCTATTAATGAATAAGAAAGATCTCCCCATTTAAATTACTGTTATTGATGTTTTATGAGAAACCTGGGACTCTGAAATGTGGCAAAGTACACGGAAGAGAATCAGGAGAGAAATTTATACCATAACAACATTATCAAACTGAATAAGTTTTAAAGACTTATGGACTCTTAATTAACACAATGACCAACTAGAGAGAGAAATGAGGGACTAAATGTGCAGAAAGAGACACACATTTGTGGATATAGCAAGAGTGGGATTTTGTTTTTGCTTAACTATGCATATTTGTTATAAGGATTTGTTTAAAAAAAATTCCTCCAGTGGTGATGGGGTGAAGAGAGAAATGTGAAAGAAAATAAATGCTATTTCAAAAAAAATTAAAGAAAAACACAAGGTGTACTCAAGAGAATTAGATTTGTTAAACAACCCTCTTTTTTTGCTCTTTGGAAATGGAAATATTCATATCTGTCAAAGTCCAGATAATAAAAGATAAAAATAAAACAAATAATGATCTAATATTGAAAAACATTCTTCACTGAGTCCTAAAATACCTTTGTTAATAACTTAACACTAGCTATTGTCTTGCTTTAGAAAAGAACATGGATGATTTTGACTTGGGTTGCATGTAGCCACATTTTGGTCAACATTTATATCTTCATTTCAGTATATGGTTACAAGACAGCACCAAAATAGTAAAATATTCTTGTGGCTGGATTTTTCTGGCTCTTTAGCAAGTTGTAGACCATCATAAATGTGCTTATGTGAAAGCAGTTTTGGCTTAGTGCTGAATTAAGAGCTGCATTTACAAAGCCATAAATTCTTGTCCAAAAGACCTGAGTGGTATTTCCATGACCACTGCTCAATCTCTGAGGAAGTTCCATCTGCAAGACAATCTGGCAGCAAAACCCAGGAGTACATGTCATAGGATTAAATAGGGAATTAATGAGACTCATTTGTCTAAAAAATTTCAGAGTTGGAGATAGTTTGCCAAAGCTGAAACAAATTTTTTTTTTTGTATATCTTACTGCTGAAGACTACTTAAAACTAACTCTACAAGGTATTCTTTTGAGTGTCCCTGTCCCCATTGAAAATATTATTAGGTTGTTATTGTAGATGCAAGCCTTCAAAAAAAGTTCAATTTTGGGTACATGATTCAGATATAAAGGCTGATACTATAAGCAAACTAGTAGAGCAAGGAAGAGTTTACCTGTCAGATCTATGGAGAAGGGTAGAATTTATGACCAAATATGAGTTAGAAAACATTATGAAAGGCAAAATGGATGAATTTGATCATGTTAAATTGAAAAGTTTTTGCACAAACAAAACCAAAGCAACCAAGATTAGGAAAAAGGGAAGCAAAAATCTGGGAAATGATTTTTACAGCCAGTGTCTCTGATAAGGTCTCATTTCTAAAATATATAGAGAACTGAGTCAAATGTATAAGAATACAAGTCATTCCCCAATTGATATACTAAGGGGATGTCCATCCATTGGGGAATGGCTGAACAAGTGGTGGTATATGAGTGTAACAGAATACTATTATGCTACAAGAAATGATGAGCAGGCAGACTTCAGAAAAATGTGGAAAGACTTACATGAACAGATGATCAGTGAAAGGAGCAGAACCAGAAGAATATTGTACACAGTAAGAGCCACATTATGTGATGACTGACATTGATAGACTTAACTCTTGCCAGCAATGCAAGCACCTAAGAGCCAACTCCAAAAGACTCATGATGGAAAATGCTATCCACTTCCAGAGAAAGAACTCTGTAGTCTGAATGCAGATGGAACCATACTATTTGCTCTCCTTTTGTTGTTTCATTTCATTCTTTTTTCTGTAGTTCCTCCCATTAGTTCTAATTCTTCTTTATATCATGACGAAGGTGAAAATTCGTTTAATATGAATGTATAAGAGAGCCTATATCAGAATGCATGCCATCTTGGGGAGGGGGAGAAAATTTGAAACTCAAAATCTTATGGAAGTGAATGTTGAAAACTAAAAATAAATAAATTATACATTAAAATGTTGAACAAGTTCAATTTTGTACTTCTTAACATAGATCTAAAGCTACATTTCTGATACTTCTTTTCTCCAAAATGTTTTTCTATAACACCAGATAGAGCTATTTTCTGTTTATTGTACAAACTGAGGGTTTTTCTATCTGTTTTCACTCCTGAAGAAATAGAGAATTAAGGCAATTGTTGAGATATTGGTCTTAAAAACATAGAGGAGGAAAAAAAAACCAAGTGTGTGGCCAATTTCCAAGCAAAATTCCAAGATTCTTAAATATTTTTCAAAGTGCATCAATGAGTTTGTGCATAGGATAGTACTGAATTGCTACCTTTTTTGATGAACAAATGCATTTATTTAATGAAGGTAATGAAAACGAACCTTCAATGAAGTTCTCCTTCAAGGTGGATATGGTCATAGGCAGAATAGTATACATTTTGAAAGATCCTACAAAACCAGAAGAGGATGGAGTGTAGAACAGGCCACAGGATGCCATGCCTATCATCTTGGATGTGTGAAGTTGACTAAGGTAACACAAACCATCAGGTAGTTAATGATTTTTAGGGGGTTGCACAAAGCCATGAAGCCCTCCATTTATTCCATTCTCTCCCTTGACCTGTCCTTATACAATAGTGTTTGCTTCTAATTATCTCTTTCCCCAATTTGCTGTCCCTTCTATTATCTTCCCCTTTCCCCTTGCTTTCCTGCAGGGTAAAATAAATTTCCATATCCAACTGAGCATATGTTATTCCCTCCATAAGCCAAATCCCAAGAGAGTAAAGCTGTATTAGAACTAAGGCATGGATAGCCTCTTTTCATTTCAATTCCTTAAGTGCCTACTCTGTGCCAGACACTGTGAGAAATGCTTTATAAATATTATTTCATTTTACCCTCACAACAACCATTAGAGGTGTTCTATTATCTTCATTTTACAGTTGAGAAAACTGAAGCTTCAAAGGTCATACAATTACTGAGAGTCTGAGGGTAGATTTCAGTTCAAGTCTTCCTGTCTCTAGGCAAGAGCTCTATTCACTGTGCTGCCAGCTACCTCTCTGAGATATAAAAGCAAAAATAAAACAGTTTCTGGATTTAAAGAGTTTACATTTTACTAAAATAAATAACATATGCATAACGAGAATGGTTAGAGGAAAACTGATGAGAGAAATGACTAGGAGGTAGGGCAGAGATCAGAGAAAACTTATCAGAGGAGGTGGTGAATCTTGAGATTTGGAGATGAGGAAGAAATGCATTCCAGGCAAAGAGAACCTCTAGTACAAATGCATTCACAAAAAAAGGGTGTCTAAGTTTGAGGAAACAGCTCCTGGCCCAGTTTGGCTAAAATTTAGATTTTCTGTATGGGCATTAAATTTATACATATGAAATGAGACCAAAGGGGCAAGTGAGAATTAGACTGTGAAGCATTTAAAAAGACAACATTTTGCATTTTGTCTTCTGGGCAATGGGGAGCCATAGAAGATTTTTCTGTTGGTGGGAGAAATATCCACATCTATAAAAATCACATATCTTTAAATGTTAAATAAATAAGAATGATGCTGACATATTTCAAAAAGAGAAAATGGCTATCTTAGAACAAGGTTTTGGACACTGAGGAGGACAATGACCAAGAAAGGTGAGAATGTGATTGCCACATATAATATGTGATCTGAATTATATAATGAAATTATATGACTGGTGGCCTACTGTTTTAAAAAATGCTTTTTCTGGTGGTGCTATATGAATACAATTCACAGAAGACCATTTAAGTTAAGGATCACCCAACGAGCAACAGAGAGGTTCATAGCAAGCACGGTAGATAATATATTATAAATGAGGGATTTAGCATAAAAGAGAAGTAGCATAAAGAATATCATTAAAGAAAAGGAGAACAGGAAAAAATGGGTTGATTATGTATCAAAAATGATTGAGAAATGGAAGAGATCTAGTACAAGGGTTTTTAAGTATTTTTGTGTCTTAGACTTCTGTGTCAGTATGATGAAATTTATGAATTCCTCAGAATAATATTGTCAAATGCATAAAATAAAATTCATAGGATGACAAAGGAAACAGATCATACTGAAGTACAGTTTTCAAAGTATTTTTTAAAAAGCTTGTAGACCCTACAGTTAAGAAGCCCAGAATTAGATGAATCATCACAAGCATTCCTTCCACTTCTAGATCTGTTAATTTTCCTTTTTCTTTCAATTCTCACTGCTGAGAGTCTTTTAGGAATGCAAAAGTTCACTTAAATGCTTCAGTAAATATCTCAAAATGAACACAATTTAAAACTTAATGTTCCAAAGCATCATTTTGAATCTCAAGTACCATTTCTAGATTGGCACAGAAAATCAGAGGACAATGAGGTTTAGTTATAAATGATAGATTACAGAGGTTATATAGTCCAATTCTCTCATTTTGTAGATTAGAAAACAGACACTTGGAGAAAGTACATAATTTGCCCAGAGACACGAATGTAGTGAAGGCGAAAGCTTGGTTTTGAACTAAGATACCCACACTCCAAATCTATCATCCTAATCAATTATCCCTAATACTACACCATATTGCCTTTTTCCTAAACCTAGGTTTAATTTGTGCTGACTTCAATTTATACCTAATCAATTTCTTTAAAAAAAGAAAAATCCTTAGTCCCTAAGCTCAGGTTTCTTGATATTAGATGCTCTTCTTTAAAAAAGTCTCATAATTTTCAAAATTCCAGTGGACAAAAAGTTTTTGTTCCTTGGCTTCTGTTAAGAGCTGTTTTTTTTCTGTTAGAATATACACTTTGGCTTTAATATGTTCTCATACTTGAAAATAATTAATAACTATGACAGTCACATTAGTCACATTCTACTTACAAAACAATTACCCTAGTAAAAAAATGCACTTAGAGATAAATTTCAAGTTTATTAATGTGAAACAATTTTACTTTTAGTTATCCAACCACTATATTAATTGCTACATTGATATATTGACCAAATGTCTTGCTTCTAAACTAAATGCCAGTTTTTACATGGTTTGAGGACAATAGTTCTGTATTTTCTGAAATTAAATTATTTTTAGTTTTGCATCATTACTTTGACTTAACCTCAATCACTTCAATGGCAAGGGAAATTGAATACACATTCACAAGCTTATTCTATGAGTATTTCTTGTTATTTAAAAATTAATGGGAAATAAACTGCCATGAATGAATTAGTACCACAACTGGTATAAATATGTTATCAATATTTGACTTTTAAGATCCTACACATTCTATCTGTGATGTACTTTGCAAATTTCCTCTCTCCTAACTACTAAACTGCCGCCAAATCCATCATTTCCCAAATGTATTTTGGCCCAAACTACCTCTTTACTATACTGGACATATGCCCTTCTGGTCTAATGGCCCCACCTCTGCCTGCTTACACTACACCTATCCTTCAATGCTTTGAAACACTTGGTAGATATTTGTTGAAAGACCAACTCAAATGATACTCTTATGAAGGGTGGATCAAACACCCATTACATACTACTGTTTGAGTATATCTGATTACCTCTACTGTATTACAAATTCCTTGAGGCAGTAACTAGGTCTGATTTAACCCAGTATTTCCCAAGTGTTAAATTCATTGAAATGGTTCATAGTAGTAGTTTAATAAACGATTAATAAACAAATAAATGGACAAATGAACAGACCTTTTCTGGGAGTCATATTTTTTTACTTAAATTCTTCTTTTTCCTAAGCAGAGTCATGAAATGCTCCCAGTCTGGGATAACTTTTTCTTTTTTATGTAAAAATACCACACCATGCCCTCAAAACAACAAACTGTGAGAATGGATTCATTTTTTGCATGAGTTTATTATTAATTCATTTAATGTCTACTGATATTAACAACTACATTTCACTACATTCACACCACAGTGAATCCAAAACTAAAAACTCAATAGCATAGTTAAATATTGTGGTTTTTAAAAAATGCTATGTGTATTATTGTAAGGCAAGATATTTCTTGCACGTTACCAAAAAAACCCCCACACTTTTCTCTTGGGGAAAAATGTGATTTAATGATATTGCAATAAGTTCACAGTTCCTCTATACTATATTTACAATGGTGTATCCGAAATATATTTTATCTTTCTAGCACAATTCTATGTCCATAAGATGACAACTCCAAAAATGTATTTTTTAAATGGGAAAAAGCTCAATTACTTTGATGGATTACAAAGAAAAGAGAGAAACTCTCAGCATTAAAGTTTTGTACATATTATGAGGGAATAGTAAAGAATGGCTACTCAGAAGTTTAAAATTTGAGACCACCTGATCATTTTTCTTCATCTACATTTCTATATGCTAACGGGAATTTTCTAGTAACAATTGATTTCTTAGAGAAAAATATTCTTGGAAAGGACAGAAGACAAAATCTTCTGAAGAAAAACAATATTTTCTCCTAGTCAGATAGAGGTTCTCAAAATCTTGTGAGGGTGAATGTTAAAAACTAAAAATAAGTAAATAAATTTATTTTTTTTTTAAAAAAAGAAAATTTAAGGTGTCATAAGAATACATTTTTTAAATATAGGTTTGTTTAAGGAAAAAAAAACTGACCTCTGGCCAACAGAATCAGTCAGTATTAGGAGCACAATCTGTGATTTTGGACTAGAGCAAAGCTAACAGTTCTATTTAAGGATTCCTTTGCCTACAAATACGATTCAGTCTCCTCCAAGAAATCCTTTCCTATGGCCACGTAACTTAAATCTGTCTATCATCTCATCTCTCTCCACTTTGCTCTCTTGGTTCAGCTCTTACCTGTATGATTATTCCCTCTCTCTCTCTTCTGACTGATATTCATCCATGTCAATTCTCTCTATATTCTCCCACTTGGTGATCTCAAATTCCATAGATTCCATGATAATTTCTATGGAGATGATGCCCAGATTTATGTATCTAGCCCTAGTCTCCTTCCTGAGCTCCAGTGCTCTATCACAAACTGCATCTTAGATATGTAAAACTGATTATCTTTTGGCATCTGAAACACTGACCAAAACAGAAACCACTGTTTTCCTCCAAATTCACTCTTCCCAATTTCCCAGTTACTGCACGGTTATCCTTCCAGTCACCCAGATTCACAACTTCAATGTAACCCTTAATCCCTCATTCTTACTAATAAAGCCAGTCATTTGCAAAATATGAACTTCTATCATCATAACACCTCCTATACCTTTATCCTTTCCTCTCTTCACACAGCCTTCAACCTAGTTCATGCCCTCATCACCTACCTCTCACCTGAAAGCAGCCTTCTCCTTAGACTCCCTGTCTCAGGACTTCCTCTGCCCCTCTATTCCATCCTCCACATAGTAAGTGATTTTCCTAAGCTTCTTTGAAAATTCAGCTTAAATTCTACTTTATGTAAGAGGCCTTTCTTGGTCTTCCCAACTGTTGGCATTTTCCTCTCTGAGGCTACCTTCCATCTGCACTTGTAGGTATTTTTTGTGTACATGCCATTTCTTCTATTAGTAACATAAGCTATTGGAAGGGAAAGAGCAATTTTTGCTTTTTCTTTGTATTGTAAACAACTGTCACAGTGTCTGGCACATGTCATGGGCTTAATAAATGGGTTGTTTTATTTCCTGCTAAATTCCTACAAAGAGTTGTGGGCACTCATTGCTTCTGCATTCCTTACCACTATTTCACCTCAAACAATTTGGCTTCTGCATCTACCAACCTAAATCCAATAACTTTTTTGTGGTCTTAATTATTCCTGACTTCTTTACAGAATGTGAAAATGATGGCCACTTCCTCTTTCTTGGAAATCTTTCCTCCCTTGCACAATAGGTAGGTCACAAGCATTTATTAAGTACTCAATATATGCCAGGCACGGTGCTAAGATACAGATAGAAGCAAAGGGAAAGACAGTCCCTGAAGCTTACATTCTAACTGAGGGAGACAACACGTAAAAGAAGCATAGAGCTGGGCATAAGGGATGCTTGGATGACATGCCATGTCCCCCATTGCCTCTTCCTTTTAAACCTTCTACTGCTCTCTGCCTGTTAAAACTTAACTTCGGATCTGGCTCAAATTCTGTCTTTTTCATGAAATCTTTCTTGAACATTTATTTCCCCGCACCTGCCCTATCTAGAAATAATTTTTCTTTCCTCTGAAATGCCACATATTTTTATCTCTTTTGATGGCCCATTTCATACTGTGGCTTACACATGGTTATTTTGTCTACATCAACACATTTTGCTATGTGGTCAAATATAAGGCAGGGCCAACAACGATATAAGGCATTAAGCATTTCAGAATGTTGATAGGAGAAATTTATGGGTTAGGACAGTAAATGGTAAAGATGATTTCTGAAGGATTGAAGATTGAAAGAGAAAACATGACAGAGGAATGTATGAAAATGTCAATGGAGATGTATTGGAATAAAGTATCAGAAAAGCTGGAAAACCCCAAAGATGCTTTTCACAAGTACAACAAATTTCCTCATTTAAACTGTCCGTGATAGTTTCTGACATCTCATTCATGGACTTATAGATTCACCAAATTATAGAGCTGGGAGAGATATTAGGGCTAATCTAAGCTCCTCATTGTACCTGTAATCAAATCAAGGTCCAGAAAGATTAAATGACTTTTCCAAAGACAGAGAGCTAGAAACATGTGTCAGAGACAATAATAAAAGCCAAAATTTATCTAGTACTTTAAGGTTTGCAAAGATCCTTACAGATATTATCTCATTTGATCCTAACAACAATCCTGGGAGGTAGCTGATATTGTCATCTCCATTTTATAAATGAGGAAACTGAGGCAGTCAGAAGTATAAATGACTTATCCAAGGTCACACAAATAGTAAATGTCTGAGTCCAAATTTGAACTCTAGTCTTCCTGACTCCAGGTTTACAGCTCTATCCACTGCACCACCTGGATGCCTGAAAACAGTGTATTAAAGGGGCTATAAAAACCTAACACTAAAAATGACATATCCCATTATCAAGGCCAATTACCTTAACTTCTTTCTTATCAAACAGAAAAGCAGTTAAAAGTTAGTTCTCCTCATGAAAGGAACATTAAAAGAAAAGTCTCAGTTCTATGTATCAATGATACTAAAGACGTAATTTTGAGTCCTGTACTAGATACTCCAGAAGAGAAAAGTGATTGGGTAATTACAAAATTGGTATTTAATTAGACATTTGTTAGATGATACATCCACTCAAAATGAACAAAGAGGAGGATGCTTCACAGAAAAGAAATCTGTTCATTGTATTGTACAGATAGTGCCCCTAAGACACTCCAGTATCTTGCCTCACCCCTCCAGTTTGTGAGACAGTGAATGAGAGGAGGACATCAACTTCCCCACCTGGACTTCTTCTTGCCTCTTGTAAAGATTCCCTTGTGCTGCCATTTGAAGGAAGCCCTCAAAGGGATAGAGAAAAAAAACTTCCTCCAAACTGTTCCCTGGTCTTAGTGCTCCCTCATGAGGTAGACTCTCTACTTGGTTGTCTAGCTGCCAGAAGTTCACTGAGAAAAGTATTTCTGCTCCATCATCTCTGTAAGTGCAGAGTCTAGGGATCCCCTGAATAACTTGTACTTTTGAAAGGACTATCCAACTTGAATGCCAGAAAGCTTTTCTCATCATGATGGATGAGGGTCTATTGTTGGCCAAGTGTGGCAAGAGTCCTGGGCTATATCATTAATCATCCTAAAAGCTAACCAACTTCAGAGTTTTCATTTTATATGGCTGATAAATAGACTGCTTTACACATGGCTTCTTGAGTTGGATTCTAGTTTCGCTCCACCCCATCCTCAGAGTCTTGAAGATTTGTTAAAGTAGCCCTCTGATCCACGACACCTCGCACCCCCAAAATAGACTCAGCATTCTTTTGATTCTAAATTTAAAATGTGCTTTTGGAAAATGAGTCCCTATAGAAATAGGGAAGAATAGACTTCAAGATATGATAGAAAAATATGCTAAGTAGAGGAAGAGAATATGTGAAGGGTTTGCTCATGAGACCTTTGTATTCACCAATATGATCCTGATATCCACATTTGTCTTAGCAGAGATATTTTGGAGCCAAGGTAATACAATTAGAATTAAAAGAGAGAGAGTTCTACTTTACATTTCTCTTTTTATGGAGAAGAAGGAAATTTTAGTTCAAGGAATACACAGTTTCTGGAAAATTATTTGTAAAGGTTTTTTTAAAATTTCTTACTAAGAACATTTTCTAAAAATACCATCTACTTTACATTTATGACCTATACAACACTTTTCAAGAGATGAAAAAAATTTAAAAGTAACAAAAAGTATGATGCTGTGAAGTTTGAGAATGCTGTATTACCTAATGCTTAACTATTTTTGGCAAAATGACTGAGGGATATTCTTGGGGAATATGACTAACCATTCTTTCTGGAAGACCGTGACTCAAAATGAGCCAAGAACAAAAAGAGGAATCTATTCTTGGTTTCAAACACAATTCATTTAACCATATTTTCTGTTGACAAGTTTATGAAAGGACAACAAGCAGTGATTTGATTATATGAAGACTCAGCACAATCCATAAGCCATAATCTTCTTTTCCAGTCTTATCTCACAGTATTTCTCCTCCTCATACAGTCTATTTTTGAGGCAAATTAGACTACTGGTCATCTTTAATTCTTATCAAAGGCTTCTCCTATTTTTTGCCTTTACTTTTGTTGGTCAAGCGCCATGTTGCACTTGAACTCCTTCCCTTGGGCTCTCCTTCCTGGTCCTTGTCTAGGAAAACTTTGGTCACTTCCTTCAGATCTCAGCTAAAATCTCAAATGTTATGAGACAACTTTTCTGATCTGACTTAATGTCTCCTGTGGAGATTATCTTTAATTTGTCATATCTATTTATTTACATCATCTATATTCTATATCTATCTATGGACTCTGGAGATACAAAGAAATGCAAAAGCAATCCTTGCCCCCAAGGAGTTCACAACCTAATATGCACCATGTACAAATATGTTAACATATATGTTCTTTGATTGTAAATAGAGACATCTAGAGCTATGCAAATGTTCGTATATATACACATGTATATGTGTTTATATAGTTTTTGTTGTTTTGTTAGTACAATATTTCAATGTCTTTCTCTTGCTATTTCTCCCATTAGACTATGAGCTCCTCAGCACATAGTAGGGGCTTAATGATTACTTGTTGACTGCCTACCTGTTCTGTACCTCTTCTGCTCTTACCATGCTCACTTCTATCACATTATTTGTGTACACATCTCTTTCCTCTATTAGAATAAAAGCCTCCCAAAGGCAGGGCCTATGTCACACTGAACTTTATATCCCCAGCATTTAGCACAATCCTTCAGAGAGATGATTATTTAATCTTTGCTAAACTAAATTGAATTCATATTTCCTTTCAGGAATGTTTACTATTGCTTTGGGACTCCACAGACTAAAACAAAATGCCTTTCACTGGCTACTTTTGTCACCGTCTTTTGGTAACAGATCTAGAATGAACCTGTGAGGATAGAGACCAGAGATAATTCACTATATGTAGGTTTAATTTCATTTTTTAAAAAATATGGTAGGAATGTAACAGTCTACTGAATAAAGACTATACTAATATATTGGCAGTAAGCTGAAGAAGGAAAGAGATGTTGAAAATTCTACCTTAGTACAGTGAAATAAATATTTGATCCTATGTCACTTCTTTAATGCTAGCAAAGATTTTTTTAAAATGCTAAATAATATTTTCCCCCAATTGTATATATGTCAAGAACATTTTTAGCATTCATTTTTATAAGATTTTGAGTTTCAGCTAACATGACAAAACAGGAAGATGCTAAATGTTGGAGAGGATGTGGGAGAGTTAAAACACTAATTCCTTGTTGGTGGAGCTGTGAGCTGATCCAACCATTCCGGAGAGCAATTTGGAACTGTGCCCAAAGGGCTACAAAAATGGGCATACCCTTTGACCCAGCAATATCACTTCTAGGACTCTGTCTCAAAGAGATCATAAAAATGGGAAAAGGTCCCACATGTACAAAAATATTTATATAGAAACTCTCTTTGTGGTGGCCAATAACTGGAAATCAAGGGAATGCCCATCAATTGAGGAATGGCTGCACAAGTTGTGGTATATGAATGTTATGGAATACTATTGTGCTATAAGAAATGATGAACAGGAGGAATTCAGGGAGGAGTGGAAGGACTTATATGAAATGATGCTGAGTGAAATGAGCAGAACGAGGAGATCATTGTAGATAGTAACAGCCATTGTGTGTGAGGACTGTTTTCTGATAGACTGAGCCCTTCACAGCAATGCAAGGACCTAAAACATTCCCCAAGGACTCTTGAGGCAAAATGTCATCCACATCCAGAGAAAGAACTGTGTAATCAGAACTCAGAATGAAGCAATTTACTCTTGTGTTATGTTTTGTTCTGTTTGGGCTTCTCTCATGGTTTCTCCCATTCTTTTTAATTCTTCTATGCAATACAACTAATGTAAAAATTGTCTAATAAGAATTTATGTGTAAAACCCATATAAGATTGCATGCTGTCTTGGGGAGGGAGGGGGAGAAAATTTAAGACTTATGCAAGTGATTATGGAAAACCAAAAACAAATAAATTAATTTATAAAAATAAATAAAAAATATTTTGAGTTCCACATTTTTTTCCCTCCTTCCCTCCCCTCCCCTCTTCTGAAAATGGTACGCAGTTTGACACAGTTTATACATAAGTTATCAATAAAATATATCTCAATATTTGTCACAGTTGTGAAACAATCAGATCAAAAAGAAATAAAACCATGAGAAGAATAAAGTGAAAAAATATGCTTTGATCTGCATTCTGAGTCCATCAGTTCTTTATCTGGACATGGATAGCATTTTCCTTCACAAGTCCTTTGTAGCTTGTCTTGGATCCCTGTGCTGCTGAGAAGAGTGGAATCATTCATAGGAGGTCATCACACAATGTTGCTGATACTGTACACAGTTTTCCTGGATCTGCTCATGTCACTTTGCATCAGTTTGTATAAGTCTCCAGTTTTTTCTGAAATTTGCCTGCTTATCATACCCCAGCTTGTTCAGCCATTCCTTAATTGATGGGCATTCCCTCAGTATTTTGCCACCATGAAAAGGACTGCTTTAAATATTTTTGTACGTTAAGTCTTTTCCCCTTTTTTGTGATCTCTTTGGGACACAGACCTAATAATGATATTTCTGGATCAAAGGGTATGCACAGTTTCATTGCCCTTTGGACACAGTTCCAAACTGCTCTCCAGAATGCTTGTATCGGTTCACCCCACCACCTACAATGCAATAGTATCCCAATTTTCCCACATCCTCTTCAACATTTATCGTTTTCCTTTGTTGTCATATTAGCTAATCTCATTGGTATAAAGTGGTAGTTTGGAGTTGTTTTAATTTGCATTTCCCTAATCAGAAGTGATGTACAGCACTTCTTCACATGCCTATAGATATCTTTGATTTCTGCATCTGAAAACTATGTATTCATATCCTTTGACCACTTGCCAATTGGAGAATGGCTTGTATTCTCATAAATTTGACTCAGTTTTCTACATATATTTGAGAAATAAGGCCTTTCTCTGAGACACTTGCAATAAAGATTGTTTCCTGGCTTTCTGTGTCCCTTCTAATTTTGGTGTCATTGGTTTTGTTTGTATAAAAGCTTTTCAATTTAATATGATCAAAATTATTTATTCTTCATTTCATAATGCTCTCTATCTCTTGTTTGGTGATGAATTCTTCCCCTCCCCATAGATCTGACAGGTAGGCTATTCCTTGCTCTTCTGATTTGATTGCTTCATTGTCTACAGTACTTTTTTTTTCTTTTTAGCAAGATGTAGTTTCTCTCTTTATCTCTTTTAATTAGGTCTATTTTTGCTGTTACTTTGTCTAAGATCAGGATTGCTACCCCTGCTTTTTTTTCACTTCAACTGAAGCATGATAGATTCTCCACCAGTCCCCTCCCTTTACTCTCTGCTTCAAATGTGTTTCTTGTAAGCAACATACAGCAGGAGTCTGTTTTTTTATCTACTCTGGTACCCTCTTCTGATTTATGGGAGAGTTCATCCCATTCACATTTATGGCTATGATTACTAACTGTATATTTCCCTCCATCTTATTCTTTTTCCTGTTTGTTCCCTCTCTCCTTTCACTCTTTTCCTTTCTGCTTCTGTCTACCACTTTCCCTGATCTGCCCTCCCTTATGTCAGTCCTCACCCCTATGCCCTCTTTATTTAATCTCCTCCTTTCCTACTCTCCTGTCAGGTAAGATAAATTTCTATATTTAGCTGATTGTGTATATGATTCCCTCTTTGAGCCAATACTGGTGAGACTTTAGGTTCAAGCGATGACCATCATCCACTCTCCCATCCTTCCCTGTAATAGGTCCTTCTCACCTCTTTATGAGATAATTTGTCCCATTCTATCTCTCTCTTCCTTCTGTATCTTTTTTACTCCTCTCTCATCCCTCTTTTTATGTCATTCCCTCAAATTTACCTTATATCCACATTGTCAGTCTATGTATATTCCCTCTATCTGTACTGTTAGTGATTAAATTTTTAAGAGTTACCAGTGTCAACAGTTTGGCTCTGCTGAATCCTTTATGTTTTCTTTCCCCCTTTTTACCTATTCATTCTTTTTTTGGGTCTTGATATTAGAGGTAAATTTTTGGTTTAGTTCTGGTCTTCTCCTTATGAAGGCTGGAAATCCTTTTATTTCATCGAATGACCATTTTTTCCCCTTAGAGTATTATGCTTAATTCTGCTGGGTAAGTGATTCTTGGCTAGTCCTTTGCCCTCTGGAATATTATGTTCCATTATCTCCAGTTCTTGAATGTTGCATCTGCCAGGTCCTTTGTGATCCTAATTAGGATTCCCAGCTATTTGAATTGTTTCTTTCAGACCACTTGCATTTTTTCCTTGACCTGATAGATCTGAAATTTAACTATAATGTTCCTTGGGGTTTTTACTTTTAGAGCTCTTTCCTGAAGTGATTAATGGGGTTCCAGGGCAGTTTTCATTGATAGTTTTTTGAAAGATGGTGTTCAGGTCTTCTGTTTGACTATGGCTTTCAGGTAGTCCAGGGATTCTTATATTGCCTCTCCTGGATCTATTTTCCAGGTCTGTTTTTTTTTTCCCATGAAGTATTTTATATTTTCTTCCATTTTTTAATTCTTTTATTCTTTTGAATTTGATTCATGATTTTTCAGAGTCATCAGCTTCCATTGAACTTTAATAGGTGTTATTTTCTTCATTTTTTTTGTATCTTTGTATTATCCTTTTTTGTATCTCTTTTTTGTTTTGGTCAATTCTACTTTTTAATGAGTTTCCAAGCTGTTACTTTTTTTTCATAATTGTCTTGTACCACTCATTTCTTTTCCCATTTTTTCCTTCTGTCTCTCTTATATGATTTTTAAGCTCCTTTTTCCATGAGATCTTTCTGGGCTTAAGACTGATTCTCACTTTTCTTAGGGGTTTTGCCTATAGGTGTTCTGACATTGTTGTCCTCTTCCGAATTTGTGTCTTGGTTTTCTCTGGCACCACAATAACTTTCTATGGTCAGATTTTTTTGCTGTTTTCTGTACAGTCTTTTTTTCTTGGGGGGGGGTACTTTTTCCTTTCTTTTAAATCTGCCACCCACAGTGGCAGGAATACTATCTCTGACTTCTTGTGCTAGTGGTCATAGTCCCTGGTTGTTTACCAGGTGCAATACTAATGTTGCCCTGAAGCCCACTGGGGACTCTCATGTCTGGTGCTGTGCTGAGGGTGTGGAGTAGGGGTTGGCTGGTTCTGGAGGCCATGGGGTCTGGCAGCTTAGTTGGTGCTGAGATGGGCTCCTAGTGGTGGTGTCTAGCGTGTGCTGAGGCCCAATAGGATGTTTCTGTATTTTCCCACGGCTACACTGAAGCACTGCCAATACTGTTTTGCAGTTTGGCAACTGCAGGTTGCCTGTTTGCCCCAGACTATGCTGAAGCATGGCAAGGCCAATGCTGGCTGACCGCTGACTGTTTGCTTAGGCACCCATAGAGTAGGCATCTACCTGTTTGCCCAGAGTTATGCTGAAGCATGTGGAGGCCCCACAGCTAGAGAATGTTGGTTGGCAGGGGAGTTCCAATGATTCAGTCCCCTGAAGCCTGTTCCAGCCAGTCTGTGCCAGTGCAGTCCACACCAGACTGTACAGCACTCCCTGCCTGCTGCAAAAGACCCTTCCTGTCGACTTTCCAGGTTTTCTTGAGCTAGGGATTTTTTTTACTCTGTCATTTTGTGAGTTCTGTAGCTCTACAATTTGTTTAGAGTAATTTTTTACAGATATTTGGAGGGCTTTGGGGGAGAACTCAGGAAAGTTCCTGCTTTTACTCTGCTATCATGTCTCTGCCCCTCATGGAGTTTTTAATCTACTACCACACAACACAAATAATTGTAAATAAACATAATGTAAAAGAGATCGTGGTGGATGGATCAAATTGCTCCATGAGATTTTTGGGGTAGGGGTGGTGGGTAAAATGTAATTACTTGGCAGAAAGATCAGGGAAGTAGGGAGTTGGTAACTGATCTGAATTTTGACAGGACAGAATTTTCATAATCAGAAGATGGGGAGGTGGCCATACAGGTGGTAGCTATGGAAGGGTGGTTAGGATAGGCAGGTCCTTCCAAGCATGAGTATCAGAGTGAGAAAAGGGAAAAAAGGCATTTTCAAGGGAAAGAGGAAGACATAATTAATGAGCATGTAGATATTGCCGGGATACATACAGAACATACTAAGTAGTCTAGCTTGGCAGGATTGTATAAGAAATGAAAAAGAACAGTGTGAGTCAAAGGTAGATTGGCAAGGTAATAGAGAATTATGAAAGACTTTGAGTTTGAACCTCCCTTTTTACAAATTTCTCATTTATGGAGAAATACATAAGCTACTTTTCTTTTTCATCCCTAACATTTTCTGTTATCCATTTCCTATAAGTTGCATCCAATCTCAAGGGCTTTTCCAGCCCCAAAACTTGGGTACACCATCTGGCCTATGCTGGGTGGCTTTGGAAGAGTGTTTTCATCTTATAATGGTAAAACAACTAAGAGACAATTATACCTTCTTTATATGTAGGGGTGTGAAAAAGTAACAATTTTTAACGTCTGTGGCTCTACACTAGAATAACATAAGAAAGAGCTATTGTCACATATTTGCTATTGTTTTGTGGCTCAGCCACAGCACTAGGTCTATTTCATTTTTTTCTGGCTTAACTAAATGCATCCAGAGCTTATGGCCTGAAAACAATTAATAAATGATGTCTTCTATAATCTTAGCTTTAGTAAGATTTATAGATATAAGCATTCGGGATTCATAAAAAATGGGTTGGTAAGCTCTATATTAATAATTGGTGTGAGAGAAGCAAACTATGCTCTCTGAGTAGGAAAATATATCAACAAGAAATGACAATCTACATGTTTTCTTTTTCATGAATTACACTACTGGAAGATTGAGAAGACCTTAGGAAAGATCCAGCCTCCAGGGTAGAGGTCTGGTCTCACTGAAATACAAACACCTCCAGGAAGATTATACTAAATCAACAAAAGAGCCCTGGTGGCAGCTTGGTCAGTGGCAGCAAGCATAGTAGACTCGGTTTATGGAACTTTCACCTCATAGACAGTGTGGGGTCTGATGGCTGAGTAGGGGAGCACTGAAAAACCCTGTGCTGTCATGGGAAGCCAGGCCCAGTTGTGCTGACCTAACTTGGTTCTAGGTTGTGGCAGTGGACAAGGAGGAGTGAGTGAGTGCATCGGAGGGTTAGGGAACCAACTCACTGCGGACACTTGCAGGAGAGCAGAGTCTCTGTTTTTGGTTCCAGGGTAGATGAAGTCTGTGGAAGGATCACAGGGCGCAAGAGCCACTGGGTTAACAGCATGACTTGGGGCCCTAGCTGTGACTCAGTGCAGAGAGGAGTGTCCAAAAGTGGGACCTCCGAGAGAGCTCAGAAAACAACAGTAAGAAAAACCTGAAACCTAAAGCACCATCCTCCACAATTCAAGACTAGAACCTGATTACAGTTATAAGCCACAAAATAGTTATAATAATAACAATAAGGAACAAAAGAGAAAGAACTAGTTACAATGGGGACAGAGAAGATCTGGGTTCATACTCAGAAGATGACAGTCAAGTTTAAAACAGCTAATCCTAATTCAAAGAAAAATGTCAAATGGTCACAAGCCAGAAAAGAGATTTTAAAAATGAAATAACAGGGGAAGAAAAAGTAGAAAAAATAAAGAGCAATCCAAGAAAAGCAAGAAAATATGAAAAGAAAGTCAATCAATTGGAAAAAGAGATCCAAAAACTTAAGGAAGAAAATTACTCTTTAAAGGTTTAACTGGGCAAAGGGAGGTTAACGCCATTGTAAGAAACCAATAAATAATAAAACAAAATTAAGAGAATGAAAAGATAGGAGAAAATATGAAATATCTCATTAGAAAAACAAGTTGGTCAAGAGCACAGATCAAGGAGAGACAATATAAAAATTGTTGGAAGTACTGAAGGTTATGATTTTTTTAAAAAAGTCTAGTAATGATATTATAAGAAATTATTAAGGAAGATTAGCTTGAAGTTCTGGAACAAGAATAAAATATAAATCAAAAAAAACAATCCCCCAATCACCACCCAAAAGAGATCCCAAGATAAAAACTCATAAGGAAGATTATAACTATGTTTTAACCATCCCAGATTAGGTGAAAATGCTAGAAGCAACAAAAAAAATTAAATACTTTGGAGCTACAGTTAACACAAGATCTAGTAGGTTCTACATTAAAATACCAAAGGGTAAGGAATATAGTATTTCTAAGACTAAAGGAGCTGGGTGTAATTCTGAATGGAAAAAAATGGACATTTAATAAATTGACTTTCATATAAGATTAAGGAGAAACATAAGATAAACACTAAAGACTAATTATAGGGACTCAATAAGGTCTGTTTACTTTTTATATGGAAAAATGTTATCTGTGTTCTTAAGAATGTTATTATTTTGGTAATCTGAAAGAACACATACAGATAGAAGGCTTGAGGTTGAGTAGGATAAGATGATTCTAAAAGTATCTATCTTCTAATTTGAAGGTATATTTAAGTTGGCAAGGAAGAGAAACTGGTGTTTTGAGGTTTTATAAATGTAAGAAAAATTAAGAATACACCTATTTAAGATGTGCGAACTTTCTTATTAACATTTTCTGTATCACTTTCTTAGGTTCAAACCATCAACAAAACAGTAAAAAAAGATTTGCAGTATTTGTGTTTCCAAGATATAAATGCTCACACTGAACATTAACAACTCTCTCTCAAAAGCTAGTATGAGCAGACTTTGAAATACGCTTCAATGTCCCTTTTATGAGGATGGGCTGTGGGTTCTCTCTAAGGATATGTCTTCATCAAACATTCCAAATATAACTGTTCGAGAATCAGGATCATGGCTTAGGGGCCTATTTCTTTCTCCTTTTCACTCTAGTCATTCCTCTAATCTATATGTCCTAGTTATTCTTTCCTAGATATTCTTTCCCAGACATTTCCTATCTTCTCAAAATCCTGTCTATCCAATACTCTAATACATTTATTCCACATTCTATGTCATCACCTAACTGTGTGACACTGGACACATCATTTAACCATCTTGTATTTTAGGAATCTGCCTTTAACTTGAAGAGAAAGTAGTTGGTTTGTTTCTGCTATATAACACTGCATGATTCTCCAATCCCAATTCATATAACTTTTAAAATAAATCTTCTTTATCTGAAAACTTTGCCCACTTTTAACATACACATGCAGGCATACAATTGAGCATCAGTCTTCCAAAATTTAGCACTAAAATAAGTTATTTTGGTTCAATATTAGCCTCTAGGCCCCATCAAAATGTTACGTTTAGGGCAAAAAGAACAGTTTGTAGTAGAGCAATCTCTCACTTCTCTATAGAAAAAATACACGTCTTAGAAATTAATAAGCTATTTTTACACCGTTAAATTTTGGAACTTATTTATCTCATTTTAAAGAGTGTAGACTGGAAAGACTGCTTTGAAAAATGTCTAATTGTATGTTTTGTTTTGTTCTTTATTAAATGTCAATGATTATTTAGAAATTGTAATTATGATAACTAAGCCACAAAATTAAACCTCTCAGAAGACATTTGATTGGCATGATAAATAATTGGTATCTTTCCACTTACTCTATATTAATGTAAACAATAGAGTTTCTCTTAAATAAAGATTGTGTGAGTCTTCATTTATCTTTCACAGCAAGAGAGCAAAGGTTGTGCTTAATAGGTAGAAAGAAGCAAAAAGGTTGGTTTTAAAAGCCTCATAGGCCAAATGTCTGACATCCCTGAACATTAGGAAAAAAAACAACCAACCACCCCCCCCCACCCCCGCTCTGCCCACTCCAACACCTTCACATGGTAATTACTATTTTAATCAGGCCACCAAGGTCCAGCTGTGGTTTCAAATACGAAAAAAAAGAAAACATCATAATTTAGTAACAAAAAGGAATTACAATATCCTTTTAAGATGCATTCACAGAGCATTTTAAATAGCTTTGAATGAAGTAAAATTTAAAAAAAAATTTACAGCTTGGGAAGCTAACCACAGACTCTGGCATTTATAAACAACCTGGAAAAAGAACGCCAAATACTTTTACTTTACATATAGATTGATTCAGTTCCTTCCTCCCAGAAGACCACTAGGATTACGACTAAAAAAGAATATTCGTAAATCCAAAGACCTAATAAAATAACAAACGTTAACTGATCACCATTCCAATAGGATTTGACACTTTTTTCAAAGTTGATCCCAGGTGGAATTTGTTATAGAAATAACAAAACCTTAGTCTCCACAAAATGATTTATAAATTGGTTGAAATGCTTTGCAAAAGATGGTCAAACAACTTCAGAAGACTAAGAATAATCTCCTTGGTTCCATTTCCTCAAATTGATATGTCAAAACAAATAGTACCAAGAGTAGTTAAGAGCCCTAGCCTTGTTTCTTTCTTTTTCTTTTTGAATATTTCAACTTTTCCTACAGTTACATGTAAAAGAAAAATTTGACTTTTTAATTTTTTCACTTTGAGTTCCAAACTCCCTTCCTGCCCCTCTCTGTTCCCTGAGACTGTAAGCAATCTAACACAGGTTACACATGTGCAATCATGTGAAACACATTTCCATATTAGTCATTTTTTTAATAAAAATTTATCTATTTAACTTTTTACATTCATTTTCACAAAATTTTGAGTTCCAAATTTTCTCCCCTTTTATCCCCTCCCCCCACCCCAATACACTGAGCATTCTAATTTTCCCTATCACCAATCTGCCCTCTCTTCTATCATCCCTCCCTTCTCTTGTCCCCATCTTCTCTTTTGTCATGTAGGGCCAGATGACTTTCTAATCCCCATTAACTGTATTTCTTATTTCCTAGTAGCAAGAACAACACTCAACAGTTGTTCCTAAAACTTTGAGTTCCAAATTCTCCCCATCCCTCCCTCCCCACCCATTCCCTTTGGGAAGGCAGGCAATTCAACATAGGCCCTATCTGTGTAGTTTTGCAAATGACTTCTATAATAGTCGTGTTGTGTAAGACTAACTGTATTTCCCTCCACCCTATCCTGCCACCCATTGTTTCTATTCTGTCTTTTGATCCTGTCCCTCCCCGAGTGTTGACTTCAAATTGCTCCCTTCTCCCATTGCCCTCCCTTCCATCATCCCCCTCACCTTGCTTATCTCCTTCTCCCCCACTTTCCTGTATTGTAAGATAGGTTTTCAAACCAAAATGAGTGTGCATTTTATTCCTTCCTTTAGTCGAATGTGATGAGGGTAAACTTCTTGTTTTTTTCTCAGGTCTCCTCTTTTTCCCTCCAACTAAAAAGTCTCTTGCTTGCCTCTTGAATGGGAGATAATTTACCCCATTCCATTTCACCCTCTGTCCTCCCACTACATTTCTCTCTCACCATTTACCTTAATTTCTTTTAAGATATGGTCCCATCCTATTCAATTCACTCTGTGCTCTCTATCTCTGTATGTGTGTGCATGTGTGTATGTGTGTGTGTGCACATGTGTACGTGTGTGTGTGTATGTGTGGTCCCACCAACTACCCATATATTGAAAAGTTTTAAGAGTTACAAATATTGTCTTTCCATGTAGGAATGTAAACAGTTCACTTTTGGTAAGTCCCTTATGACTTCTCTTTGCTGTTTACTTTTTCATGCTTCTTCTCATTCTTGTGTTTGAAAGTCAAATTTTCTTTTCAGCTCTGGTCTTTTCATCAAGAATGCTTGAAAGTCCTCTGTTTCATTGAAAGACCATATTTTCCCCTGAAGTATTATACTCAGTTTAGCTGGGTAGGTGATTCTTGGTTTGAGTCCTAGTTCCTTTGACTTCTGGAATATCCTATTCCATGCCCTTTGATCCCTTAATGTAGAAGCTGCTAGATCTTGAGTTATCCTGATTGTATTTCCACAATACTGGAATTGTTTCTTTCTAGCTGCTTGCAAGATTTTCTCCTTGACCTGGGAATTCTGGAATTTGGCCACAATGTCCCTAGGAGTTTCTCTTTTTGTATCTCTTTCAGGTGGTGATTGATGGATTCCTTCAATACTTATTTTGCCCTCTGGTTCTAGAATATCAGGACAGATTTTCTTGATAATTTCATGGAAGATGATGTCTAGGCTCTTTTTTTGACTTTCAGGTAGTCCCATAATTTTTAAATTGTCTCTCCTGGATCTATTTTCCAGGTCAGTTGTTTTTCCAATGAGATATTTCACATTCTCTTCCATTTTTTCATTCTTTTGGTTTTGTTTGGTGATTTCTTGGTTTCTCATAAAGTCATTAGACTCCATCTGTTCCATTCTAATTTTGAGAGAACTATTATCTTCAGTGAGCTTTTGAACCTCTTTTTCCATTTGGCTCATTCTGCTTTTGAAAGCATTCTTCTCCTCATTGGCTTTTTGAACCTCTTTTGCCAATTGAGTGAGCCTATTTTTCAAGGTGTTATTTTCTTCAGCATTTTTTTGGGTCTCCTTTTCCAAGGTATTGACCCTGCTTCTCTTGCATCTCTCTCATGTCTCTTCCCAGTTTTTCCTCCACCTGTCTAACCTGATTTTCAAAATCCTTTTTGAGCTCTTCCATGGCCTGAGACCATTGGATATCTATTTTGGACGTTTGGGGTACAGAGGCCTTGACTTCTATGTATTTCCCTGATGGTAAGCATTGTTCCTCCTTATCAGAAATGAAAGGGGGAAACATCTGTACCCCATTAAAGTAGCTTTCTATAGTCTTATTTTTCTTCCCTTTTCTGGGCATTTTCCCAGCCAGTTCCTTGACTTCTGAGATTCCTCTCCACCCCCACCTAGATCCGCCCAGCTAGTGATTGGGGTCTGAGATTCAAATGCTGCTCCCCAGCCTCAGGGCTTTCAGTGGGGCGGGCAAGCTGCTATTCAATGTGAGCTTAAGTTCTGGTGCTCAGGTGGGGGCAGGGCCACCTCCCAGGATCACTTCCCTGAGGGGGTTTATGGGGAGATCTTCAGTCATGGAGCAGAGCTCCTGCTTGCTCCGGGAGCCCCTGGCCACCACTGCCTCTGCCGCTGCCTCCTGAGGGGGCCTGAGTTATGGAGACACCCCACTCCCCTCTTGGCCAGCCCAGAAGTCTCTCTCACTGACCTGTTTCACCTGTGGGTGGAGGGACCCTCCCGGCCGCCAGAAGTTCCGTCCATGAAGTGTGCTTGGATCTGCTCCTCTCGGGGCCTCGCAGGCAGGGCTGGGCTCCACTGTCCGGTGCGCGATGGACCTTTGGGATCGGTTTTTTTGGGCTCTCTGGAATGGAAATCTCCACTGCGTTGCTGCGCAGCTTGCACTGCTCCAGAATTTGTGGGGAGTTCTTTTTATAGGAAATTTATGGGCTGTGGGTTTGGAGCTAGCATACGTGAGTCTTTCTACTCCACCATCTTGGCTCCTCCCTCTGGCCCTTATTAAAGTAAAAAATTTATATTAAACATTAATGGAAGGAAGGAAGGAAAGAAGGTTTAGTCTGTATTCAGACTCCATCAGATGTTCCTCTGGAGGCAGATAGCATTTTTCATGAATTCTTTGTGTTTGTCCTGGATCACTGTACTGCTGAGAATAACTAAGTCATTCACACTTGTTCATCGTACAGTACTGCATTTATTGTGTATAATAAGTGCTCACTTCACTCTGCATTAGTTCATGTAAGACTTTTCAGGTTTTCCCTAAAATCATCCTGCTCACCATTTCTTGGTATGCCATAACTTGTTCAGCCACTTCCCAATTGATGGGCATCCCTTCAATTTCCAATTCTTAGCCATCACAAAAGGAGCTGCTATAAATAACCTTGTACAAGTAGGTCCTTTTCCCTTTTTTAAAAACTTCTCTGGGGTACAGACCTAGTAGTGATATTGTTGAATCACAGGGTATGCAGCTTTATAGCCCTTTGGGAATATTTCAAAATTCCTAACCTATTTTCAACACGTCTCTCTCTTATTTTTTAAAAATTTATTTATTTGTTGTCAGTGTTCCACAATCGCTACCATGCAACCTACATTTTTTCTTTCTCTCCTTCCCCCAATCTCCTCCCTTCTTGAGACAGCATGCAATTTTATATAGGTTCTACACATATATTCCTATTAAATACATTTTCACCATAGTCATGTTGGATAGAGAATTAAAATGAATGGGAGAAATCATACAACAAATCAAAATGTAATAAAAAAGAAAATGATCTGTTACAATCTGTGATTGAATTGCATATTTCTTTCTCTGGATGTGAAAGGCATTTTACCTTAAAAGAACATTGGGAATTTTTTAAGTCCTTGCATTGCAATGAAGTTCTAAGTCCACCAGAAAAAGTCCTCGCACACTGTGGCTGTTGCTGCATACAAAGTTCTCCTGGTCCTGGTCCTTTTGCTCAGCATCAGATCATGTAAGTCTTTCAAGGCCTTTCTGAAGTCTTCTTGTTCATCATTTCTTATAGCACAATAATATTCTATTACGTGAGGGGGCGGAGCCAAGAGGGCGGAGTAGAAGGACGCACGTTTACGAGCTCCGAAACCAAAGCCCATAGAATTAATGTAAAAAGAGTCCCCCATAACTTCTGGGTGAATACGAGGTGTGCAGAAGCAGAGTGGAAGAGATTTCTGTTCCAGGGAGCCCTGAAGACCCGTCCCCAGGGTCCGGCGCGCCCCGGAAAGTAAACCTGACCCCCAGCGCTGCCCTGGCCGGGGCCCCAGAGAAGCTGATCAGAGCAGGCTTCAGAGACGGAAGCTCCAGCAGCCGGGAAAGTCCCTCCGCCCACAGAAGCAGGTCAGTGAGAGAGGCCGGGCTGAAGGAGAGGGGAAGCTGGGGCGTCTCCGTGACTCGGGCCCCCTCGGGAGGAAGCAGCGGCGGCAGGGACGGGGGCAGGAAGCGGCAGAGGCAGAGGTGTGGGCGGCGGCTGAAGCAGCAGCGGCCCAGGACTCAGGAATCCCCCAGCAGCAGGCAGGATCTTCATTACGGAAGATTCCCGCATAAAACCTGACGGAGCTGAGCCTGGGAGACGGCCCAGCCCCCACCCCGCTCTGTTGCTGAAGGCTTCTGCTCGGGACCCCCAGAGGAGCTGAGATTGGGAGACGGGCCCCCCACCCCGCCCCCACCCACTCCATTCCTGAAAGTCTCTGCATAAAGCCCCCGAGGGATCAGAGTTTTGGAGGCAGCCCTGGCCCCACCCCAGCACCTGAACTAAAGCTCACTGATTGACAGCCAGCAGAAGGAAAGCCCATTTAAATCTCAGAGGCCAAGCACTACCTGGGTGGATCCAGGCGGGGGGTGGAAAGGAATCTCAGAAGTCAAGTAACTGGCTGGGAAAATGCCTAGAAAAGGGAAGAAAAATAAGACTTTAGAGAGTTTTTTCCAACAAATGCAAATGATCCCGACCTTCGGATCTGACGAAGATGAGGACGTATTCCTGCCATCAGGGAAAGACGTGGAGGGCAGGGCCTCAGTACCCCAGACACCCCAGGGGGGTGGTGGGTGGGCTCAGGCCCTGGAAGAGCTCAAAAAGGATTTTGAAAAGCAAGTTAGACAGGTGGAGGAAAAACTGGGAAGAGAAATGTCAGAGATGCAACAAAAGTATGAAAAACAGGTCAATACCTTGGTAAAGGAGACCCAAAAAAATGCTGAGGAAATTAACACCTTGAAAAATAGGCTCACCCAATTGGCAAAGGAGGTTCAAAAAGCCAATGAGGAGAAGAATGCTTTCAAAAGCAGAATGAGCCAAATGGAAAAAGAGGCTCAAAAGCTCACTGAATTTAATAGTTCTCTCAAAATTAGAATGGAACAGATGGAGTCTAATGACTTTACGAGAAACCAAGAAATCACCAAACAAAACCAAAAGAACGAAAAAATGGAAGAGAATGTGAAATATCTCATTGGAAAAACAACTGACCTGGAAAATAGATCCAGGAGAGACAATTTAAAAATTATGGGACTACCTGAAAGCCATGATCAAAAAAAGAGCCTAGACATCATCTTCCATGAAATTATCAAGGAAAACTGCCCTGACATTCTAGAACCAGAGGGCAAAATAAGTATTGAAAGAATCCATCGATCACCACCTGAAAGAGATCCAAAAAGAGAAACTCCTAGGAACATTGTGGCCAAATTCCAGAACTCCCAGCTCAAGGAAAAAATCTTACAAGCAGCTAGAAAGAAACAATTCCAGTACTGTGGAAATACAATCAGGATAACCCAAGATCTAGCAGCTTCTACATTAAGGGATCGAAGGGCATGGAATAGGATATTCCAGAAGTCAAAGGAACTAGGACTCAAACCAAGAATCACCTACCCAGCTAAACTGAGTATAATACTTCAAGGGAAAATATGGTCTTTCAATGAAACAGAGGACTTTCAATCATTCTTGATGAAAAAACCAGAGCTGAAAAGAAAATTTGACTTTCAAACACAAGAATGAGAAGAAGCATGAAAAAGTAAACAGCAAAGAGAAGTCTTAAGGGACTTACCATGAGTGAACTGTTTACATTCCTACATGGAAAGACAATATTTGTAACTCTTAAAACTTTTCAGTATCTGGGTAGTTGGTGGGAACACACATACACATGTACACGCATGCACACACATACACACATGCACACACATACAGAGATAGAGAGCACAGATTGAACTGAATAGGATGGGACCATACCTTAAAAGAAACTAGGGTAAATGGTGAGAGAGAAATGTCGGGGGAGGGAAAGGGAAGGGGGTAACTATATGTCATTTAAGAGGCAGGTAGGAGTTTTTCTTAGTGGAGGGAAAAAGAGGAGAGCTGAGAAAAAAAAAAAACCAAGAAGTTTACCCTCATCACATTTGACTAAACGAAGGAGTGAAATGCACACTCATTTTGGTATGAAAACCTATCTTACAGTATAAGAAAGTGGGGGAGAAAGAGGTATTGCAAGGGGGGGGATGATGGGAAGGGGGGGCAAAGGGAGGAGGGAGCAATTTGAAGTCAACACTTGGGGAGGGACAGGATCAAAAGACAGAAGAGAAACAATGAGGGGCAGGTTAGGAGGGATGGTAATCCAGTTAGTCTTACACAACACGACTATCAGGGAGGTCATTGGCAAAACTACACAGATATGGCCTATATTGAATTGCCTGCTGTCCCAAAGGGAATGGGTGGGGAGGGAGGGATGAGGAGAATTTGGAACTCAAAGTTTTAGGAACAACTGTTGAGTGTTGTTGTTGCAACTAGGAAAGAAGACATACAGTTAAGGAGGAATAGAAAGTCATCTGGCCCTACAGGAGAAAAGAGAAGATGGAGACAAGAGAAGGGAGAGATGACAGAAGAGAGGGCAGATTGGAGATAGGGAAAATTAGATTGCTTGGGGTATTGGGGTGGGGGGAGGGGATAAAAGGGGAGAAAATTTGGAACCCAAAAATTTGTGAAAATGAATGTAAAAAAATTAAATAAATAAATTTAAAAAAAATAATATTCTATTACATTCATATACCATAATTTATTCAGCCATTCCCCAATTGATGGATATCCCCTTAATGTCCAGTTTTTGGCCAACACAAAGAGTGCTGCTATAAATATTTTTGTATATAAGGGACCCTTTCCCATTTTTATGATCTCTTGGGGATACAGTCCTAGAGGTGGTATTGCTGGGTCAAAGGGTATGCACATTTTTTAACCCTTTGGGCGTAGTTCCAAATTGCTCTCCAGAATAGTTGGATCAGTTCACAGCTCCACAAACAATGAATTAGTGTTCCAACTCTCCCACATCTTCTCCAACATTTATCATCTTCCTGTTCTGTCATGTTAGCCAATCTGATAGGTGTGATATGATATCTCAGAATTGTTTTGATTTGCATCTCTCTAATCAATAGCGATTTAGAGCATTTTTTCATATGACTAGAGATGTCTTTAATTTCTTCCTCTGAAAGCTGCCTGTTCTTATCCTTTGACCATTTATCAATTGGAGAATGACTTGTATTCTTGTACATTTGACTCAGTTCTCCATATATTTTAGAAATGAGGCCTTTATCACAAGACACTAGTTGCAAAAATTCTTTCCCAGTTTTCTGCTTCCTCCTAATCTTTGTTGCATTGGATTTTTTTTTGAAGGTATGTGATGCTTATATTTTATTTGAATTATATAATTTATATATAATATATAATTTACATTATTCATATAAGTTCTAATTTATTTATTCAACAAGCCTTTATAAGCACCAAGCACTGTACTAGGGGATACAAAAAAGAAGAAAGGAGGAGCAGGAAGAATGGGAAGATTAGAAGGACAAGGTGGAGCAGGAAGGAAAAAAGAGAAGAACAGAAGGAGGACAAGGAAGAGGAGGAGGAGACAAAGGAGAAGAATGAGGAGGAAAAATAATTCCTGGCCTGCCTTCAAGAAACTTTCACTCTAGTTGGGGTGGGGGATGGGGAAAAATTAATCTGAAAGTTGATTTATATTATCAACAATAAAAGGAAATGAGGTCACTGTTGGTAATGCAGGTCTGATGCTGTGGTCATTCATTCTAGTCTGGCTGGTACAGAAACATTCTATGTATGTGCACAGAAAGGAAGTTTATATCAGGTGTGAGATCTTTTGTCTATTGAATTTTAGGGTCATTATAACCAAGATAATGAGCCTCTTATGCTAGGTTCTGGGGTGCCACATCTTAGGAAAAGATATTGACAGGTTAAAGGGCAGCCTGGTTGTTAAGGTACTGGACATGCTATAGTCCCTTTGAAGAAACTGGGTATGGGGGGGCAGCCTGTTGCAGTGGGAAGAACATTGGATTTAGGAAGATAAACCTACGTCTTAATTCTGTCTCTGCCAACATACCCCCGTATAACCTTGGGCAAATCATTTTAACTTCCCTGGTCTCAGTTTCCTCATCTGTAAAGTGATGTATGGGGTCAGACTACATGACCTCTAAAGTCCCTTCCAGCTTGAAATCCCTGATCCTATAGTTAGGTCCAGGGAGAGGAAAAAACTTAAGTGTTTAGGTGGTGGAGAGGACTTAAGGATTGATTTCAGGTATTTGAAGGATTGTCATGTAGAAAATGGAAAATCTTTTCTACTTGAAGGCAGAATTATGAACAATGGGTAGAAACTGTAGAAATGAAAATTTCTACTCAATAGAAGGAAAAATGTCCTAACAATTAGAATTGTCTGGAAATGTAATGGGTGGCCTCTGGATCCATTCCTGGAGGTTTCAGGTAGAAGATGGATAGTGTAGCCAGTTTTTGGAAATGCTATGCAGAAGGGAACTGATAACATCTGAAATTCTGTGAATCTGAGATTTGGTCCATGCTATACCAGGGGAGTAGGAGGTGGTGAGAATGGAAAGTTGGGGTGTCTTGGAGTAAGCAGCCAGGCTTATTTTACATCTTCTCCTGTATCTTAATAAAACACTTTCTCCAAGTATGCATTCAGGAATATTCCAGTGGGATCCAATTTTTCCCGGATAGCACAGAATTTCTGAAAGGATGGATACATCTTCTCGAAGTCTTTCCGGGTACAGGTGTGTGCCTTGGCCCAGTGGGGCCTCCCTCCAACCTTCTTCATGATGCGCTCATAGGCCAGCCAGTAGTCTAGGTGGGGAACATCCTTTCCATAGGGCCTGTACATGATGATGTTTATGTAGCGGCTGTCCTTCTGGAAACAAGGACTGAGCAGGATGTCATCTCCCTTCGCAAACCGGACTTCCACAGGGAAATGGGCCACCACATTGGGATTGCTCTCCAGCATGGCCTTCAGTTCCAGCAAGGCCTCCGCTGTCTTTTCAATGGGAATGGCCCAGTCCTGGACATACTGCTTGAAGTGACACTCGTAGTTGAGGATCTTGTAGCTAATATCACTGCTCTCCACCTTGCTGGTGAACAGAAGCCAGAAGAAAAAACGATTGATCCAGTGCACGAGGCGGGGCAGGAAGGTGCTGACCCAGAGCAGGAACTCCAGAAGGTGGAATCCAACGGCATAGTCCCAAAACCAGTTGGCAGCCGAGGTGGGTGGCTTGTTGGTGTGGTCTTGGTAGATAACACTGACATTCTCACTGTGGGGAAACCAAAGGAATCAGAAATACTCTGATTTCTTGAGATGGCTGTCTAAATTGTCAAGAACCTCTTTAAGGGTGGAAGGAAAGGAGGTCTGTTGTAAATGGAATTGGGGCCCACACTGGAAGGTGATGGTGAGTATGATACCAAGGCACCCAAGGTGCACGAGAGAAGCCTTGAATATGTCCTCATTGCTGGTCTCGGAGCACTCGATTATCGTTCCTGCTGCTGTCAGTAGAGTTAATGCCACCACCTGAGTGGGCAAAATGCCATGCTTGATTCTCGTGTTGTGGGTCCCTGTCCCAATCACACCAGCGGCAGTGACATCTGACACGACTCCCAAGTTGGGGAGTGCCAGGCCATGCTTGCTTAGCTCCACATTCAAATCCTTCAGGAGGATGCCACCTTCCACTGTGATTTGGCACTTTTCCTTGTCTACCTTGAGGATCTGGTTCATCTTCCCCATATGGATCATGAAGCCGTCAGTGCAGGTGATATCTGAGCATGAATGGCCTCCTCCAACTGCTTTCACATGTTTATTTTGCTGCCTGGCTAGGTCCAACACCTGTCTGACCTCCTCCACGCATGTGGGCTGAAAGTACATCTCTGGGTAGCAGCCATAGGTCTTCGCCCAGTTCTGGAACCTGAATCCTTTGTGACCATGCACCATCATATCCAGCTTCCCAGTTGCTCCAGGTCTGTTTCTATCTCCCTCTGGAAGTGAGAAGGTCCTGGGCAGAGATCTTCGTTGTCTTCTCACAATGCAGAAATCGGAATTCCTTTCCAAGGGGGCCACTCACCGAAAGGCGAGTCCTTTTCCTGGATCAGGTCCCTGGCTCCTGTTTCGGGTGCCAGATGTAGCAGACGACCTGCATCCCTACATGGCTCGGTGATGTGGTTGAAAGAAAAGAGTCACAAGAGGCGGGAAAAGATAGACCAGTTCCGTTTATTGATCTGAGGGTTTGGGTTATATAGACAGAATCTGCAGTCTACTGACATTCTGCTCATCTCTTGTCCCCGTTGCATTGGATTTGATTGTGCAAAACTCCTCTAAGAATCTGGATGCTATACCACTTGGAGCATATTTGTTTAGTAATGATATTGCTTCATTTCCTATGTTGCTTTTTATAAGGATATAGTTTCCTTCCTTATCTCTTTTGATTAGAACTATTCCTGCTTTTACTTTGCCTGAGATTAGGATTGCTACCCCCATTTTTCTTATATTAGCTGAAGCACAATATATTCTGCTCTAACCTTTTAACTGTGTGTATCCCCCCATTTCAAATGTGTTTTTGTAAACACCATGTTGTTGGATTATGACTTTTAATCCACTCTGCTATCCATCTTTGTTTTATGGGAGAATTCACCCCATTCACAGTTATAATTACTCTCTGTGTCTTTCCCTCCATCCTCTCTTCCACTGATTGTGCTTTTAGTTCTCCCTTCCCCTCCACAATAGAGTTTCAATTTTTGACCACCACCTCCCATAGTCTTCTCTTCCTACTTTCAGCCTCCTTTCTTTTACTGCCCTTTACCCTTACTACTTCTTCCCTCCCTTTTAGCCTCCCCTCCTCTTTCTTTTCCCCTTCCCCTCCTACTGCCTATAGAGTTAATTAGACTTATATACTTAATTTTGTGGCTCCCTCCTTGAACTGAATCAAATAAGAGTACCTTTCAAACAATGCTCATCTCCCTCCCTTCTTTCCCTCTACTGTAATATAATTTTGTACTTCTTCCTGTGATGTAATTTACCATTTTCTACTGCTTCCTTTTCACATCTCCTGTTACAATCCCTTCACATGCTTAAATCACATTTTTATCATCACATAATTTACTTTATACCTGTTTCCTCTATCTCTGTATATCCCTTTTATATTTCATAATAGATGTACAATTCTCAAGATTAATGAGTATCATCTTCCCTTCTAGGGAGGTAAGCAGTTTACCCAATTTGAGTAACAAGTTTTCTTTTCCCCTGTTTACCTTTTTGTGCCTCTTTTGAGACCTGCATTTGAAGATCAAATTTTCTATTGAGTTCTGGCCTTTTTATCAGGAAGGTCTGGAAATCCCTTATTTCATTGAATGTCCATCTCCTTGCCTAAAATATTATGCTGAACTTTGCTGGGTAATTGATCCTTCATTGTAGTTCCAGCTCCTTTGTCTTGTGAAATATCATATTCAAATTCCTTTGATTTTTTAATGTAGAAGCTGCAAGGTCCTGTGTGATCCTAACTGGAGCTCCTCGATATTTGAATGGTTTCTTTCTAGCTGCCTGTAGTATTTTCTCCTTCACTTGAAAGTCCTGGAATTTGGCAACAATATTTCTTGGTGTTTTTAGTTTGGGATCCCTTTTGGGAGGTGACTGGTGGATTTTTTCAATGACTATTTTGCCCTCTGGATCTAGCACTTCTGGGCAGTTTTCCTTGATGATTTCTTGGAAGATATTTTCCAGACTCTTTTTTTTTTCATCATGGCTTTCTCTCCTGGATCTATTTTCCAGGTCAGTTGTTTTTCTATTCAGATATTTTACATTTTCTTCTATCTTTTCATTCTTTAGATTTTGTTTGACTGATTCTTGGTGTCTCAAACAGTCATTAGCTTCTCCTTGTCCAATTCTAATTTTCATCAAATTGTTTTCTTCAGTTAACTTTTACATCTCCTTTTCCATCTGTGCAATTATTCCTTTTAAGGAATTATTTTCTCCTGTGAGTTTTTGTGCTTCCTTTTCCATTTGTCCAATTTTCCCAGTTAGGTTTTGTGCTTCTTCTTTCATTTGTTCAATTTTCCTTTTTAAAAACCTGTTCTCTTCAGTGAATTCTTTTTTCATACTTTCGAAATCATTTCTGAGCAAAAGTTGCAGAACCAGGAGAACTTTGTGCACAGCAAAGACTACAGTGTGCAAGAGTTTTTTCTGGTAGACTTGGATCTTCATAGCAATGTAAGGACATAAAAAAAAATTTCCCAATGATCTTCTAAGGCAAAATGCCTTCCACATTCAGAGAAAGAATATGGAATTCAATCGCAGAATGTAGCAGATAATTTGTGTGTGTGTGTGTGTGTGTGTGTGTGTGTGTGTGTGTGTGTATTATGTTTTGGTTTGGTTTATTTTAGTTCTTCTGCACAGCATGACTATAGTGAAATGTATTCTGTAGGAATGTATGTGTAGATTCTATATAGAATTGTATGCCGTCTTGGGGAGGGAGGAGGGTGGTGGGGGGTAAGTAGGGGGGAACATCTAAGTTTTATGGTTGTGATTGTAGAACATTAAAAATAAATAAATAAATAAGATGGAATCACATTAAAAAAATAAAATAAAATTATTGGCCATTTTTCTTCTATTTCTTTCTTCATCTCTTCCAGGAGGGCTCTTTATGCATGCAAGCAGTTCATAGTCCCTTCTGAAGTTTCAGATGGGAGTACAGTATCCATACTGACCTCTTTGGTATTCATGTTTTGGTCCCTGTCCCCATAGAAAGATTCTATGGTCTTTTCCTTCCTCCTTTTCTTCTTGCTCATGATGGTGAGGCTTTGCGTGTTGTGGCCTCTGGTTCTTTCACCTAGATGCTGAAGAACCTGGTGCTGAGCTGGCTGATGTGATGTGGTGCTGTGAAAGCAAAGGCAGGTAAATTATGTTTGTGTTTCCCCGATTAGCTCTGGAGCTAGCTTGTTAATTGTTGGGGAGGGGTGGTCTGGTCACAGGAGATCCCCTCAGCAGAGCTAGAGCAAAGGCAAGCTCAGCACTTGGTGATCCTGGCTGCCCTATTGTCTTCCCATTTCCCCTGGAGCACTGAGGCACACCTTGTCCCTCTGTCACAGTAAGAGGAACATTCTTTGGTGATCTTCCTAGCCTCAGGTGCTACAAGACTGTTTGCCCCTTCTGCTGATCCTACTGATCCAGGATTTTTCCAGGGAAATATTTTATGGTTCTTTCAAGGTCAACAAGGGGAGGGGGAAAGAGCATTTACCAATCACTCTGACATTTTGGCTCCAAGAATTTTGAGTAGGTGACTCACAGACATTTAATCTATGGGCTGAAATTCTCTGGCACAGCTGCTGCAGATACCTGGACCTCCTTCCGTGGCTCTCACTTGCTCAGCTCCGCTGGACTCTCACCCTGAGCTGCTATCCCATCATGCTGTCACTTCCTCAGACCGCCCTGTGGCTTTCCTGCTTAGCCTTGCCTTGGCTGGGATGCACTGTGCTGTGTGCTGTATGCTCCTCCATCCTCATGGAACAGATTCTTCCCATCGATCTTCCAGTCTGTCCTGGGCTATGAAACTTCCACAGTCTGTCTCTTATTGAACTTTGCACCTCCAAAATTTGGTCAGATTCTCTTTTTAGAGGTATCTGATGGAGTTTGTCTAAGAGCTTAGGTGAGTAGTTGCTCTCACTCTGCAATCTTGGCTTCACCCCCATCCCTTTTTTTTTAAAAATGTTTTTCACCCCTTCCTTATCCTTTGATGCTCCACTGTGGCCCCTGATAATTTAATTTTAATACAGCTTTAATATATGATGGCTTCCAGCTCCTGTTGCCTCCCTCAAGACTTTCTGAATACATAATAATATGCACAGCAAATATCCTTTGAAGTATTTTACACTCTATTTTAAGTATAATACAGTATATAATACTATCCTATCTATAATAAAGTAATTTTAAATTGAACATGTTGACTTCAGAACACACTGTAATAATTTAATATTCCTACAGAGCAGCTGAAGCAGTTTGATGGGTTTTTAAAATGTTACTTGATTTCTGGGGAACAAGGAGATTATAGCCTGAAATTGGGATATGCTGGACAAAGTTCAGCTTAAAGAATAGACTTCTGACTACATACATGACTAAAAACCCCAACCTTGGAATGGTTCATGAGGATAAATGTTTGATTTTCTTTTGAAGTGCTTAAAAATGGAGTCACTATCTCTCCTGGAAATTTTGGGTCCAATTCTTCCAGCAATTAGTGTCTGTAGGGAGTCTTCAAGGCTCTTACCTCTCTGAGATTTATTGATTAAAATTTCTACCACCTGCAGCTTCCTCTAAGGTTCTTTCCAAATCTAAATGGATGATCCTCTTACCCAGCATTGCTAAGACCCAATTTACCTTGTCATGTTTTAAAGAGCCTATTTGCAATTACTTCAATACTAAAATGTTTCTCTATGGTAACATATGAAGGGTCTTTTTTTCTTGTATTTTCATGTATGAATGTTAGCTGATATGAAATGATATTCTGTAATTTCTAATACACATTCACAAAGAATTGTTACGATTTTGTACCTATGACACTATCTCCTGATATCTGTCTGGATATCTGGATATCCCCCTTGGACCATAAGAATTCTAAGAATCATAGGATCACTGAATTAGAGGAGGAAGGGACCTAAATCCTCTCGTCTAATATCTTCATTTTACTGATGAGGGCTGGGGCTCAAAGAGGTAAAATAACTTACCTAAGATCACATAGGTGGTATCAGAGCTAGAATTCAAGCGCAGGAATTCTGAGCCTAAATCAAAGATAGTTAGGTGGTACAAGAGACAAAGCACTGGATGTCAGGAAGTGCTCTGACTAGACTCAGGAAGACCTGAATGTAATTTTTCCTCAGACACTTACTAGCTATATGATCCTGGGCAAGTCAAGTCACTTAACTTCTGTCTGCCTCTGTTTCCTCTACTGAGAAATGATGATAACAAGAGCATATGTTATGAGATAATATTTGCAAGCCCTATGCAAATCTTAAAGTGTCAGTATCATATTAGCTCTCATTAGAATCTGTGCTAAAATCATCAGGACTTGGTAAATATCCAATATCCAAACAACCAGATATGAGAACTTATGAGAAGTTACTGATTCTATGTACATTACAATAGAATCTCATCTCTAATCCATGACATAGGTTTTAAGGATGGTATTATGTTAAGGTTATGTTGTACATTCACACAGTCACATTTTCTCCCTAATTACTTCAAAAAAATTAATCCTCCACACTCCCTATGCTCATCCATACAGAGGGATCAGAAGGAAATGATTTGATTTCACATGAGGATTCCAGTGTTAGAATTTCTCAAATATGGTAGAATCTTCACAACTCTAAAGACTAGACCCATCAGAAAGAATTCTGGGAACCAGACCTGACAAATATATTTATATTGCTTAGAACCTTACAACTCATGTCAAAAGCAAAACATCAGTTAATAAGAAAAGACAAAATGGAAAAGATAAGATGAGGGTTAGTTTAAAAAACTGTTAATCAAAACTATTTCATTAATTCCACTTCATAAGCCTGCCATTTTCTATTTTAAATTACAGCAGCAGAATGTCTGTCGGGAGGTAAAATTGGGGTTAACTGGAGGTACCACTTGGTGAGAGACAGCCATGCACACGTGTACATGTAAATATGCCTGAAGTGAATTTCCTCTTGCCTGTAAACGGAGGAGAGACCAATGATAGGTTGCACTCGGTACAAAGGCACTGTCAAAAGATTAGATAAAAGACAGATGATTGGCAGTTGCAATAATCAGTTATTAGTGCTTAGACAGCTGACAGAGGGTTGTGAAAACATGTTCTTCAAACAAACAAATGTAAAGAATTAAGGAGCCAAGTCAATTATATTATAAAAATCTCTGTTGGGAATAAATGGATCTTTCAGAGGTGTTAGGGAAATATAGCATTTTCCTTCACAGAAGAGAAAACTGTAAGTATTACAAGTTCTCAGAACTGAGACTTCCAAGAAGGAAATTTTGGTACCCATAAGCATTGTCAGATCAACACTTCAAAGCCAAATGTCTCGATTTCACTTGAATAAGTATTGCTAAATCTGTACTATCACACCTCAACTCTGAATTATAAGAAGAAAAATATGCAACCTACATAAAATTGGAAACCATAATATGACTAAAGTACCCTCTTAGTTTAACACTACATAAACAATTCAGCAAATTCAAAACTCATCACTCAAGGGTTCTGATTTATGTAATGTCACTTAACTCACACTTGGATGATTGGACATTCACTGAACATGTGGTGTGAAAATATTGAGTTGTAAAAATGTTAAAATAAAACTAGTAAGAAATCTAGGGAAATAAAGTCCACAGATGCCAGAGAATATAGTGAAATGCTTTTCAAAAGTGAAAATCTTCCTCCCCTTCTCCTTCCCCTCCTTCATCCTTCTCTTCCAGTTTTGGACAAGTGGGTTTTGAGATACCTATAGAGATCACTGGCTGGACTTCATTAGGTATGAAATCTTTTTTGAGTGGACATTGTCAGGATTTTTCAGGGAAGTGATGTGATCTAATGGGTTTTAGGATGATGTTTCTGGTAGTGTGCAGGTTCCAGAACAAAAATGAAGAGTTCATTTAGAGACAATAGCCTAGGTAAGAGGTAGAGTACTGGGAATAGAAAAGAAATATTTCTTGTCAACTGATCAGATAAATGAGGAGCAAGAAAGTCAAAGATGGTGGTATGGTTTCAAGCTAAGGTGGTTGTAAGAATGCCAGTGTGATTAGCAGAAACAGTGAGGTGAAGAAAAAGAAGCTTATGACAGGAAGAGAAGTAAAGAATAACCATGAGTTCACTTTGAATATGTTGAACTTAACTGACATGCATTTGGAATATTTGGGAAATAATGTCAAGTCAAGAGGTGGAAATGTGGGAATAGAATTCAGGAGAAATTGTTTCCATTAATTTGTACTATTTATTAGGCTGTTTCTGAGGTTTCTCTATGATTCTGTACTACATTTCTGGATTTCTATCTCTTGGAACTGAAATAATCTGATTCTGTGTCTTTTTTAACTGACCCTATTTAGAGTCCTATAACTATCTAAGTCATGTTTTGTTTTTAAATTGCTGAACTTAGTTCAATATTCAGCTGGCATGTAATGAGTTAAGTTTAGAAATCTAGTTTTCTTGTTAACCACTGTTCTATTCTTGTTTCAAGTAGGTGGATACTAGGGAGTCTGGTTTAGTATCATTACACCACCAAGCTATCCTTCAAGGATGTCTTGTTTATTATCCAAGAAGTCTGGTTTGCTCTCTCTGTTCTTGCAGAAGCAGCTGGAGTAAAACAGTGAACATTTCTTAGTCACAGGAAGGAAGGAAGAAGTTGTTGCTAGCTATCATTCTCTAATTTCCATTCAATCACATTTTCTTTCATCTATGATGCTAAGCCTTACTAATTTCTGTACTCTCTAAACCTATAAAACAGAGTTGCCCCTATCATTCGGAGTCTTAGCTTTGCTGAGGAAGCTGAAATCTTATTTATTAGTAAATTCACACTTTACCAGTAAACTGATCTTGCTCAGAATTTTGTGCCTCGGTAAATCTTAATTTTTAACTATTACAGACTAATGACCTAAAATAACCATTATCAGTACTAATTCCGAAATGGCACAGGCTTTTATCTCTGGGTTGCAAAGTTTTATGAGTTTTTCACTTCATAAGAGAAAGGAAAAAAAACCCATGAAATTATACCACTTTGTCTAGAGAGACCACCCCCACTGTTACTATTATCATTTATATAGTGTTCTATCAAACAATTTATAGTACAAATTCTGTTGTTTTTTGCTTCTTGGTCATTCAACTTTGATTTTTCTGGTACAAATATTTTTGGTCAATATTTAACTCAGATAGCATTTCATATTTGGACAACAGGATTCTGAATTTACAAGTAGAGCCTCAAAGTCACTATTGAAAGAATGAATGAAGAAAAGAACATCTGGGTTGGGGAGTGACTCTATGACCCAAACAAGTGTGTATAAGCTGTACATTCTAAGTGCATGTGAGTTGTAGGTACAATAACTCATCATTTTATGAAATTTACCTAACAAAAATCACCCCAAACTCAGTAATATATTTTGTTCCTTTTTGACCTTATTTGGCAACCGTCAGTGATGGAATATTCATGAGGCAACAGTCATTCCAAGACTGTAAAATGTTAAATTCTTCTACTTTTTCATAGATGGATAGAGAGCAAGGATTTTAAATAGCTCTTTTTTAAAAAACACAACTTATATCTGTGAGTTTGTAAGAATTGTGATTGTACTGTGAATACAATTTTTCATGACTATTGAGAGCTATTTGCCCTCTTAGGCTAAATATTCCCTACAAAGAATTATTCTTCTTGCTCTCTTTCTCTCAGCCCCCCAAACTCTCCCTGCACCCCACAACATACCTATGTTAGAAACACACTGAACACAAGGATTTAAGCATTAAGGTGAGTTTATTGGAGTGCAAAGGATATGGGCTTAACATTTCTGACCAGAAGCAGACCCCACCCTTCTTCAGGATGAGGAAGCGCTGAATACAGAAGCAAGAAAACATTATATATTATACTGAACTAATTATACATCAGCTCAGAACAAAATCCTCCCATCAGAAGATGAAATGGTCCGTTCTCTTTTGGGTCACAATCTTGCGGACTCACCCACTGTATGTTTTCCCCTAAGCACGTGTAGGCATGTACCCCTTCCTCGTCATGTTCGCTTAATAAGGTTCTAATTTTATGCAGGGTGTGTCTGCTTATATGCATGAGGTTTATTAACTATGCTCAATGAAGAAAAATTTTCCTCTCCACCCCCTCTCCCACCCTGCAGGTCATTGAACCTAGTCTAGTTTCAGGTTGGGCCCCCTTTATCAAAAACTTTTTGGCTAGGCTAGCTTCTTCCTCTGAGAGCTGATTGGTCAGTAGGGCTTTGCTATCTTATACAAGCCTTGAAACTGCAACATTTTGTGGAAAACTAACTTCCAGAATGACTTGTCTTTTCTCACACCTACAAACAAGTAACTTGGAAGTTTGTTAACCTGACTAGTTTTTGGTCCTGCAAAATGGAAGATATATTCTTTCATTAAAGATGATCAGTTAAAATAAAACATTTTTTCTGAACTTAATTCAACTCTGTCAAGATGGTAAGAGGAGTTAATGGCTGAGCTCTAAATGAAAATGCCCTGGAAAAATGAGTCAAAAATTTATAACATTCTTGGGCTTAACCTTTGGCACTAAAAACTTTTGGATGAAAATAACATAGTAAATAATTACTACCTACAATTTCTATTTCTATGTAGTTTATGAGTTTTAAACAAATATCAAAAATACTTTTATATGGGTCCCCCAACAACTACACAGAATTATTATGTATGTAATAGTTTTATATTCAACTGAGATTCTGCTGAATTAAACTCATTGTTAAACAAATCATTCACACTTTCTCTTGAATTTCAATTTGCATCTCTATAAAAGAGTAGCAACATTTCACCATTTTAAAGTTTGATTATTAATATATATCTTTAAAGAAGATGGATCTCACTTCTAAGTGACTGTTTTCTTTCATCTTTACTTAGGAAGAAAGACTATACATTTTAGTCCTATTTAAGTTATAATTAACTATGGTAATGTTATTGCTAAGGTATTCAGGTTCAATGTGAAAATGTCAGAAATCCTCTCTTCCCTGGAAAGCAAATTGAAGCTCTCTCTGATGGTGAGACATTTGTAATCAGTGCCAAGTCACCCGTTCCCCACCACACCCCAAAAAACCCCAAAACATGAAGGCATGATAGATTTGGAGCAGGATAAAAGGATCATAGACTCAGAACCTAAAAGGACATTAGAAGTCATCTTGTCCAACCCCTTCATTTTGCCTGTGAAAGAACTGGGGCATTGAAAGGTGAAGTGACGTGTTTACAATCTTAAACTATTTTATTTAATGCATTTAATGTATCATTAGCACCAAGCATATTACTTGGCACACAATAGATACTTAATAACTACTTGTTGATTAATTATCTGATAGTAAGTAACAGTCTCAGGATTTGAACCCAAGTCCTATGACTCTACATATAGCCTTTGTTTTATCACACCATGCCTAAGAAGAAGTGACCTTGAGACAAGTGAGGTAAGTATAGACTCATAAAAATGGTGGTTAATCAACTCGGTTTAAAACTAGGTAGATATATCATTTCTTGTATCTGTTTCCTTTCGGGAGTTAGAACCTTAGTTTTAATTCTTTTACTTTATACTTCTTTACTTCCTACCAATCAATTCTATGTGTTGAAGCTACTGCTTCTGTACTTGGGAGAACAAAAACTTGTTGAGGTTCACACTTTAGCAAAGACAGTATGAAGTGATATGGTAATATGTCTTCAACTGTCAAGGGGGGGGCTAGAATTTCCACTTTGGAACCAGCTTTTTACGGGGCACAAATCCTATCTCTTTTGGTTAAGTGCTAAGGGTTTGGGAAGTGTCTTAGGTAAAGCCCGTAGCAGCTTGAACCTTAGACATCATAAGCTATGTTTCTCAATTTGACCACCTTGATAAAATTACAAGCAAGTTAGTCAAATATGTTGGGACTGGACAAAAAACATAAATGTCTTGCATATTAATGTGTAGAAGCATTACTGGAGAACCAAAGCATGGTCAAGTAAAATAGGGTCCTGAGGCTGTTATTTGGGTAATTGTGGCCACAAATAAATGGCCGTTCTTGGAGGAGAGAAATAGAAGTTTGACCAGAAGGCTCAAGAACTTCCTGCCCCTATATAGATACAATTCAGTTAGATATCCATTCATATGTTAGTCTACTTTGCTTGTAAAGAAAGGGACAAAAACAATTATTCCAGGAAGCTCCTCTCATTTGTTTTCTCCCCACTGGCTAACAGCTCTTTTCTTACCTTGAATTGAATAGTTATTTACAGACAAAGAAACCTCCACAGCTCACCTAATGAAATGGGTACTGGGCCATGAGACCTACTCATCCAATGGCATATTATTTTATCATAAAAATAAATCATGTAGCAAGTGATCAAAAGCAATCTCTTACACCAAATAGCTATTAATATATAATCCCTACCATTTAAGTGGTATAATTACTACCAAAACCTGAGATTATAAATACTTAAGATAATATATTGCATAAAGTGTAATAAATATGGTATATTTAATATTATAGAAGTTGATCCATTTGCCAATACAGGAGAGTAATTTACTTAGAATTCTCTGATGGAGTGAGAACATGAAGCAAGCTAATATCAAAAGGAAAACCAAGAATATGAATTTCCCTTTTAATAGCTTTTTTTGCTTGGGGCATATTTTACACAGGATTTTCTTAAATTATTTTTTGTTTATTCTTTTTATCTGCCTAGAGAGTAGATTTGATTTACTTTAAATTTCAAAAATCTTCATAAAACACAACAATTTAAAATATTGTATGAACATTTAGCAGCAAATCACAGCATTTATTCACGTCATTTGAATGCAGTTCTTAGGGAAAAGAAACCTGCAAATCATTAATATACAGACCATAATCTAACAGCTGCAGCTAAATGTTTAGTCATGACAGTGAAACATACATATTTCCTCAACTTGGTTATAAGCCAGTATTGAAGAGGGGAGGGAAAGAGGGAGAATATGATTGGTGGAGATTAATGTATTGTGACTCTGACAACCAACGAAACTAATTTTTCAATGCTATCTGTATAGGAGGAAAAAAATTCTTACTTTTTGCTTGCTTTTCACTTACAACTGAATGTTTCTATTTTTCACATGCTGAGGAAAAGTCCATTATTCTATCCTTAAATTTTTAGGTCCAGCATCTGAGATTCAGCTTTGTCTAATGCTATCCTTAATTAGAAACCAGTAGTTTAGTAATACAACTTATTGAATATAACTTCCCTATCCACATAGGATTGTTTGGTGATTTTACTTTGAAGAAATTGTCATTTATTACTTATTTTAGTACAACACATTAAAATCAAATAACTCCTGTAGTAAAACGATTCAAGTCCCTAGAACTCAAATAATTTTCTAATAAAAAATTCATGAGACAAATAAATGCACTTTATGTTCCACAAGAAAAGGTAGTTTCAACAGGCTAATGCTCAGAGAAAATTCATTTTATCAACCAGCCATTTCATTCTTTGGTGTTGTTACAAGTGCCTTCCAGTTGCTAGGCAACCATAATTCATATTACCTTTTAATGGATACTCTGCTACTGCTGAGAACATTAAGGTGAAAGAATAATTGCCTTGGGTGAATCTTGAAATCTTTCATTATGCATGTCATTCTATTTCTGTAATGCTATAATGCTGAAATGTTTCTGTGGCAGGAAACTGAGTTGGGGTAATTGCATACTCCACTCATATATGTTTTGTAAGCAGAGCAACACACACTTGTCTAAAATGAGTTACTTCAAACGTGATTGAAATGGGACTTTTCTACTTCTAAAGGTAGGAAATAACTAAAGAAAAGAAAGAACAAGTTTTGAGTAAAATGTCTTGAAATTTCAGGTAGGAATGACAAAATTCTACAGAATAAGTCAAAAATAATCTAGCAGTTTTTGAAGTGATTTATTGTTGTTCAGGCACTCTAACTCTTCATGACCCTATTGCTAAGAAACCAGAATGGTTTGCCATTTCCTTCTCCAGTTCATTTTACAGATGAGGAAACTGAAGCACACAGGGTTAAATGACTTGCCCAAAGTCACACAGCTAGTAAGTGGCTAAGGCCAGATTTGAACTCAGGAAGATGAGTCTTCTTGACTCCAGGCCCAAGACTCCATCCACTGCACCAATATACTGCATGATTAGGGAGGTGTATATCAATATATAACACATGCAACTTAAAATGTAAAAATACAACAAAGGCTTTCAATATAACAGCTATAAAAGAATTCTCTTAAGCAACCAGGTAAGCTTTGTGGACCAGTTTATATATGCTAGAAATACTTGATGTGGATCACTGAAATGTATCCAAGTTTTGAACCCAATCAGAATGATTAGTCTATCTGTGGTATATTTTCACTTCACTATGAATTGGAAAAAGTAAGATGTATTAACTTATTAATCTAATTATTTGCATTGCAAAAAAATTCACTTGTTTCAAAGGAATACTTTAGAAGAAAATGAGGATTTATATTAATTATAGTCCTTTAAGAAAACCCCTTGACTTTTACCTCAGTATCATTACCGTTAAAATTTGTTTTTTGCTTAAAAGGGTATGTGATTTCTGCAAATAGGAATGGAGAAATGAACAACTAAAATATAATTAAATTGTCCCTGATGGCTTTTACTTGCTACTAAGTTCAGCACTGAAACAAGATTTATAGTTCCAGTAATATGTGAAATGGAAGTGTAGAGAAGGAAAGTGAAAAAAATGCAGTCCTCTGTCCAAATGTTGGCGTAAAACCCACCAAAATTCCAAGTACGGGAATATTCAGTTAAACTAAGCATTGACTGGATTTGTGACTTTTCTCAATGTGTTTTGGAGTTGTGAATACTCAACCTATCTATTCTGCCTGAGATGAAAATACTGATATATCTGATACATCATAAGAACTGGAATATAACTTTTTATTATTTATCAAGGACTTGGATTGTAAGATTTATTTATTTTGAAATGACAGGGTGAATTATTTCCCATACTTCAGTGTTAAAAGTGATAGTGTGGTTTTTGGTCACCCCCAACTTTTTGTCACATCTAAATACCTAAACTGATTATTTGGAAAATCTATCCTATAATGAACATTTATGAATTTTGCATCTGCTCCCTTAGGGTGATTTTAACCAGTCGGTGTTCTGTCATTACAGTTATTACAAAACATTTGAAAGAGTTAGTATCTCCTTACGCTATCATAGCCAACTGGCTGGATGAATGCTCGCAGCAAGGCAAAAACATAAAGCATGAAGAGGAGTGTGGAGGCAAGGTAGGAAATAAGGCAAGAATTAACTTGAACTCTCTCAAACTGATCTCCAACAACAATAAAGATAGTGCCTTGAAATTATTTCTGGAAGTAGCAGGACCAACAAAAGGAAGTGGCAAAACAATGGTCCAGGCCAGAGCCACTTAAAGGGCCAGCAGGAAATGCCTATCTCACCAGAGTAAAGGGGGACCACTGTCTAGCATCGGTGATGTCTTGGCAAGCGTGTGGCAGGCTATGCCCCAGCAAGTCAGCAGCGAGGCCCCGATCCACAGGACAGGCCATCAGTGAGGCTCCCCACCCCCAGAACAGGCTACCAGCAAGGCTCTGCACCAATGGCAAAGGCTAACAGCAAGGTCCATATTTCTCCCCCTGGCACAAGAAACTTGGGAGAGTGCCCAACCCTAATGTAAAGTTAAAAGTCATGAAATGACTTGGAAAAATTAACTAAAACAAACAAGCTTGACAAAGAAAACACACACAAACACACACATCAGAAAGAGATGAAGAAAACAACATTTGAACCCTACTCTCATCAAATTGGCTCAAAGACAGAATAACATACTTAGTAAAAAAATTTATCTTATCCTTTATGGAAGCAGGAGGGGAGGGTGATTAGATAAGAGGGGGTACTAATAGAAGGGCAGGTAGCTTGAGGGAGGTGGTGGTCAGAAGCAAAATCCTAATGAGGAGAGACAGGGTGAAAAAAGAGAGAAAAAGAAGGATAAATAAGGGAAATAGAATGGAGGGAAATATGCAGTTAGCAATCATTACTGGATGTGAATGGGACAAACTCACCCATAAAATGAAAGCAGATAGTAGAGAGGATTAAAAACCAGAATCCTACAATATATTGTTTAGAAGAAACACATCTGAAGCAGTAATATACAAATACACACACAGAGTAAAAATAAGGGGTTGGAGCAGAATCTATTCTGCTTCAGCTGAAGTAAAAAAAATAGAAGGTGCAAATATGATGTCAAACAGAGCAAAAACAAAAATTAGATCCAATTGAAAAAGACAAGGAAGGAAACTACCTTTTGCTAAAAGGTACCATAGATAGTGAAATAATATAAATGCTAAACATGTATGCAATTTGGTATAGCATCCAAATTTTTAAAGTTAAATGAGTTAAAGATGGAAATAGTAAAACTATATTATAGGGTGAGGGACCTCATTTTCTCACACTCAGAGCTAGATAAATCTAACAAAAAACAAAAAGCAGAAAAAAGTTAAGGAGGTTAATATAATTTTAGAAAAGTTAGATATGAAAGACCTCTAGAGAAAATTGAATGGGAAAAGAAAGGATAATATCTTTTTCTCAGGAGTGCATAGTATAAAGACCTCTCAGTCTAATGCAGAAAAGCAGGAAATTCAAATGCATCCTTTTCAGATCATAATGCAATAAAAATTACATTCAATAAAGGGCTATGGAAACAGATTGAAAATTAATTGGAAACTAAATCATCTAATTCTAAAGAATAAGTGGGTCAAAAAATGAATGAGAAACAATCAACAATTTCATTAAAGAGAATGACAGCAATGAGACAATGTAATAAAATTAATGAGATGCAGCCAAAGCAATACTTAAAAGAAAAGTTATATCTTTAAACACTTACAATAGAGAAAGAGCAGATCAATGAATTGGGCATGCAACTAAAAAAACAGAAAGAGAACAAATTTTAAATCCTTAATTAAACACCAAATTAGAAATCCTGAAAGTCAAAGGAATAACAAACCTGAAAGCTGGAAAACCATTGAACTAATAAATAAAACTAGGAGCTTGTTTTATGAAGGATAAAGGGCAATGAAATAGATAAATCATTGGTTCATGTGGTTAAAAAAAGAAAGAAAACCAAATTATCAATATCAAAAATCAAAAGGGCAAATTCACCATTAATAAAGAGGAAATTAAAGTAATTATTAGGAACTATTTTGCACAATTATATACCAATAATCTGTTATTCTAAGTGAAATGGATGAATATTCCCAAAAATATAAATTGCCCAGATTACCAAAAGAAATGGAATACTTAAATAACCCCAACCTAGAAAAAGAAATTGAACAAGCTATCAGTGAACTCCCTAAGGAAAAAATCCCCAGTCATATGGATTCACAAATGAATTCTAATAAACATTTAAAGAATAATTAATTCAGATATTATATAAAGTACTTGGAAAAACAGGCAAAGAAATCCTGGCAAATTCCTTTTACAATGCAAATACAATTCTGATAGCATTGAAGAGCCATGGTAAAGCCATGAAGAGCCAAAATGGAGAAAGGAAACCATAGACTAGTTTCCCTAATGAATACTTTTGCAAAAATGTTAAATAAAATACTAGCACAAGGACAGTAAAGCAATACATCACAAGGACCATACACTATAAGCAGGTAGGACTGATACCAGGAATTCAATATTAAGAAAACTGTCAACATAACTGAACATACTAATAACAAAACAAACAAATAATATGATTGTATCAACAGACGCAGAGAAAACTTTTGATAAAATACAACACTCATTCCTATTAAAAACATTACAGAGCATAGGAACAAATGGAGCTTTCCTAAACATGTTAAGTAGTACCTATCCAAAATCATCAGTAAGAATTATCTATAATGGGGGTAAGATCAAAGGTGAAGCAGAGATGCCCATTATCACCACTGTTCGGGGCGCGCTCGACCCCCGAACCTTCGGGCGAGATCCCGACCCCTTCTCTCCAACCCTCGTGGCTTCGGACGTCTCCGGACCTTCCCCTGGGGGAGGGGAAGGCTCTTAACCAGGCAGGACGCGGAGTGCAGTTGAGAAGCAGTTTATTCTTATCAGTTACACCAGAAGATCCCCCGAACCCTTCCTGCGTGTGCCTTTTATCCCTAGTGTCTTGCCCTCCTCTTCCGAGTAGGCTCCTCCCCAGTTCCTCCCTGAGGGCGGGGCTTTCATCTCATTGGAGCGAGCCCCTCCAGACCAAACCAAAAAAGGGCACGATTCCCAATCCCGGGTTGTGTCCCCTTCTGGTTGGTTGGTGGCTGCTTAGTCTCAGACCAGGAAGTCTTTCTAGTGCTGAGCTGGCAGAGCCACGTCAGCAGGTCAGGTCTTCCTAGTATTCTCATCCCCCCAGGAGGGTTGTTGGTCCATTGTGCCCCTGACAACTCCCCCTTTTTGTTTTACAAGGGCAGGTGAAGGGCCTGTCTTAGGCTATGTGGCCTGACTCCATGCCTGGTACCGAAAGTGGGCAGGGCCCCTGTCTTAGGCTATGTGGGTGGCCTCCGCCTTCCATGTCACTGGTAGGTGGACCCACAATAATCCCGTCATTGGGTACCTCTGCAGCCAATGGCATGATTATCCAGGTCATGGGGCCACAATATTCCCGTCATTGGCACAATCACAGCGAAAGCCCATTATGAATCTTAGCGGGGTGATAGTAGTCAGCAAGCCTTAACTTAGCCCCAGCCCTCATTAGTCAGGTAATCAGGATCGACCCCCGGCAACGACCCCTTTTTGTTTATGCAGAAGTATATCAGCCTTTAGCTGTTCCAGGGTACTCATCCACAATTTCATAATACATGATAATAAGCAAGGTAGGCAGAGACAAATCACACATAACAGGGCAATTCCCAATCCAGTAACAAAAAATGTATGAAGCCATTGTGTAACAGTAAGATTTCTCAACCAATCTGGGAAAAGTCCATGCTGATTTTTCATATCCCTCTTATAATGGTCTGTGGCATTTTGTATGCTTTTAATTATCTCATCTAACTTTAATATATAAGTATCTAAACTTTGGAAGTCATCAAGTCTGGCAATAGTATCTTCAAGCTCTGTGCTAGCGTTAAGCATGAGGGCAGTCATGCATGCAGGTCGTAACAGCTGCGTATCGCACGATAGCCCTTGAAGCATTGATTCTACCTGTACCGTCGTGGCCAATGCTTTTACCGCAGAGGTCAGCGCGGCTAGCTCAAGTGCCACCTGTCTATTTATCTGTTGTTGCTCCACCCATGCCTCTTACGAATAGACCATAAAGTCGGACAGATCATGTGCCATAACTTTACCCTCATTCTGCAGTGCCGCAAGTTCTATTTGTTGTAAAACACTCACGGCTAGTCCAATGATATCCATTGTAGAAATGTCCAGTCCCCGTCTCACTCGTGCCACTCGGGCAGTGATCATTTCAAAATAGTTCGAGTCCACGAAGGGTCTATAAGATCCTACCGGCAAAAAGGTTACCAGGGGTATTTTCAGCAATATTACAAAGGTGCCATTCCCTGTTAAGTTCTTACTCTGAAGGGTGTTTGATAGGGACCCATTATGGCAAATAATGTTAAAATCATGGGTGCCAGTGATGCTCCCATCCCTACAAATCAGAAACATTTCGGTGTCTGTAGTTGTCTGTGTCACTACCTCAAAAGAGTTGCAATGTCCTGAGCTAGAAGATTCATCGCAGTGGTACCCACGTTCTGTAAGAAGGTCAAACCACTGTTTGTTCAGTGTGGCATTGTCTGTGAGGGGCGCACTATTGTCCATCATGTGTATGGCCTTTCCGAACGCCGCTGCGGCCTTCCATAGGTGTGCCTGCAATACCACCGTGGTATTGATCTGGTTGCCGGATACCGCATGAGGGACAGGTGCAGTGAAGTAGGGTCCTGGGATGCCATCCATGAAATACAGCTGGGTGTTGTTTATCATCTCTCCTATCACCGGATAACCTGTAGAGCAAACTTGGACAACATCAAACATATTCGGGGTAGGTATACATGCGGGTAAGGGTGATTTTGGGAATCCTGATAGGTAAAACATATAAAGGGTGTTTCCAATCTACAAGTGTTTGTTGTAACTGCACCAACATCAGTAAGATAGCCAAGGAGGACTGTGAAAGATCTGCAGTGGCAATGTGAGTAAGGAGGTGGTAACAAAAAGGCTATCTGTAATTAGATTAAAGGGTTCAGAGGGGCATAATTGTAAAGTTTGTAAAACAGCATATAGTTCGTTTTTCTGGGCAGAGGTATATGGTGTTTGTAAGATCTGCAAAATTTTCTTGGCTGGGATATAAAATGAGGCCTTATTTTTCTTTGTCGCATCTGTAAATATGTTAAGGCCATCAACCGGCGTCGATTGCACTGGGTTTTTTGGAATCGACAAGGGCAATGAAGCCCACCCCCTGAGCGATGGAGGCAGATGACCTTGAACAGTCTGGTGGGTAGTTAAGACCGCCGCCCAAGTTTCTGATTCATGTGCTAATTGTGTGAATATCTCTATAGAATCCTCTATTAATATGATAGGAACCTTACCGGTAATGCCTTGAGCCAATACTGAGGCTTTCATTAGCAGCAGTCCCCGTGTCTCTAGCTTAGAGGGGACACTTTTGTTGGGTTTGGAAGGATAGACCCACGCCAAAGGGCCAGCCTGTTGAAATATTGAGGCAGCTATACCTAATGACGGGTTTGACACAACAGTTATATAGACCGGCTGTAGTGGATCTATGCGTTGGACAGTGGATTCGTTAGCTATGCGCTCTATAGCATCCATAGCCTGCATAGCCTCTTTGGTCCAGTCTCTAGGGGAATTAAGTGCAGAGGGCCCTTTCAAAATTTGGTAAAGCGGTTGCATTAACTCATTGGATATAGGTGCAGTGTTCCTTAACCATTGTATGGACCCTATTAATTTCTGGAAGTCGTTTAATGTCTTAACCGCTGTTCTATCTATAGAGGGATTTTTTCTAACCTCCGTTTGTGTGACCTGGTGACCTAAATACTGATAAGGCGGTTGTGTCTGTACTTTCTCAGGTGCTACGTATAGTCCATGCTCAGCCAGGGCACTCATGACTCGCTTTAACAAGAGACTTGTAGTGGCTGACGAAGGCGTGGCTATTAAAATATCATCCATATAATGGATAAGCATGGCTGCTGAGTTGGTCTGTCTGATGGGATTTAGAATAGCATCAACATATAATTGACACATGGTAGGACTATTAGCCATCCCCTGGGGTAAGACCTTAAATTGGAACCTTTGACTGGGACGCTGATAATTAGTGTTCGGGATGCTAAATGCAAAATGCTTTCTATCCTTTTCCTGTAGGGGAATGCCGTAGAAACAATCTTTAATATCTATGACGGCTATGGGCCATTCCTTAGGAACCGCAGTTGGTGAGGGCAGTCCGGGTTGAGCTGCTCCCATGGGTTCCAATGCACTGTTAACTGCTCTGAGATCTACGAGCATTCTCCACTGCCCAGATTTCTTTTTTATTACAAACACTGGGGAATTCCAAGGGCTTGTGGAGGGCTCAATGAGTCCTGCTTTAAGAAGATCATCCACTATACCTTTAAGGGCCTGTAATTTCTCTGTGGTGAGGGGCCACTGTTCCACCCAGATAGATTGTTGGGACTTCCACGTCAGTGGTAAGGGTGAAGGCCCATCAGTAACCCCTAGTGGTTTAACTGAATATCAGTAGTCACAACCACTCCCATCTGGCCCAGAACATCCCTCCCCCAAAGGCTGGATTTTTTGGAATTTTTATTCTCATCGTGCCACATTACTTTACTGGCTGCTTTCAGGGCACTTTTATTGCTGATTCATTCTTTGCAGACTCCTTATTAGGAAATGTTAAGAATTTCATAGCAGCCAATAAGCCATCATTATCGAATTTTAAATAATTTAGAGTATAAACAACCAAAAGCCAATTGTAATTTATCATCAATTTGGAGTATAAACAGCCAATTGCGAATTTATCATCAACTCCTGGTCCAACTACTCCCCTTTTTGTTTTTGCAAGAGGGCCAGATGTAGAGGACGCCCCTGCGTCCCTACATGGCTCAGTGATGTGGTTGAAAGAAAAGAGTCGGGGGAGGTAGGAATAGACCAGTTCCTTTTAATGTTCTGAGGGTTTGGGTTTATATAGACAAGGTACTGAAAGTCTACGTGACATTCTGCTATTGTGTCCCAGTGATTAAATCAATCAGGATGATTAAATCAGCCTTCTGATTAAATCAGACCACAAGCCTAGGAGCATCTATTCTACATATCCCTTGTTTCCTGTAATTCTCTTGTTTGTCTCACAGAGACAACATCTGGGGGGCATGGAGAGCCATTCCGGAGGATAATGATCACAGTCTCAAAGATCAGTTTCCCCAAAGGTCTATCCTGATCTCGTCAACTGCACTCCACCCTGGCCCTCAACAATAATGAGCACAGTCTCAAAGATCAGTTTCCCCAAAGGTCTATCCTGATCTTGTCAACTGCACTCCACCCTGGCCCTCAACAATAATGAGCACAGTCTCAAAGATCAGTTTCCCCAAAGGTCTATCCTGATCTCGTCAACTGCACTCCACCCTGGCCCTCAACAATTCCCCCTTTCTTTTGTGCAAGTAGGTGTCCAGGGAGCGATTTGCTAATTCCACTATAGCTTGACCAGTGGGATTATGGGGGATTCCAGTGACATGTAAAATGGAAAATTCCACCATGAACTGTTCATCCCAACCCCTACCCTCGGGAAGGGCAAATTAAATTCCCTACTATTCTTAAGCATTCTCTTCCCTTGATCTAATCTGGGATGATAAAAGTTACAATTGACTGTAGTCCTAGCTGGTTAATGAGTTGGGACTGCAGGGCAAAAAATCTTAATGATTCTAACATTTACTCAAGTAAATTTTACTTCCGTATCCACTCCTTAAGAACATCTTTGAAAGAGAGGGCTTTTGAATCTATCAGCTGAAGTGAGGGAGACTTCTGGACAAATATCCAGTGGCGCCAAGTCCCCTCCGTTCTACTGGAGAGTTTCAAAAGCTTTATCTCTGCTGAGGTGTCCCTTTAAGATTTATGCATATTTCCAATTTGCCTAGTGCCAAATAATATAACAAATCCTGATCTGTTTTAAACATCCAATTAGGAGTGACACATTTCAAATAATTTCCGAAACTTTTATGCTTTCCTTAAACTTCATATCCATGTTGTTTTCCTAATGGGCTTTGATTAAAGCCCCCTTTAAAACTGCACAGACACTATGTTCCTGCATTTCCCATCCAAGACTACACTTTGCAATCACATAAACTAAATAATATAAGATTAGTTCCTCTCTTTCTCTCTCCCATACTTCTCCCCGATGCTGCAGTCATCAGAGAGAAGGGAGGAGGGGGAGGAAAAGAGATAACTTTCCAAGGTCCAGCTACCATGGAGCTGACCGTAATAACTCACAAACACACGCACACAGAACATGTAAAGACAGAACACATATACAGACAATAAAAGAATCCAAAAAAACTGAGAAAAATTGTCAGAAATCCTCTGTACACATTATAACTCTGGCTTAATTTCTATCACTGTGTCCGGGCTGCTGAATTCGCCACTGTGCCACAAATCCTGGGCAAATTTTTTGCTGTGCCACAAAACCAGGCCCTGGGCCAACTCTGGATGTATTTCCTGGTTGAATTTCTGACTGCACCAACTCCCTCTTTCCTCTCTGTCCTATCTGGTCATGATTGTCTCCTGAGCTCCCAGACCGCCAAGATTGTATGACTGTCTGTACATAAATAGAGCCGGGACCGTATTTTGCGGCGGTCTCTTTAAGATCTCTTAGGAATTTATAGAACAGCGGTTTATGCACCCTTTGAGGCTGTCCGCCCTGTTCTGGCTGAACAAACACGGGGAATAGGTTGGCCCCTTTCCAATCTACTTCCTCTCTATTTTCCTGCTGCTCTATTAATCGCCAACGGGTCGGATCAATTCCTGTATGCTCTATCCAAGGGCTGACTATCAGTATTTTTTCGACCCAGTCCCTACATGTTCTAATATGAATTTTTACTCCATTTTTCTTGCACAGCTTGTACAGCTGGCAGGCTAGCACTCCCTTATCCTCTGGTTTTACATGGGCGGAGCCCATTCTGCCTTCTAGGTGTCTCTGAAGCGGGCGGCGTTCGTTCTCCGGCTCGAAAAGCGGCCGGGGTTTTTACTTTCGTTTCGCCGCTCGCTTTCGCCTAGGCTGCCTGGTCCTTCTACTCCGTCCAGCGGAGTAGGCAAGGGGTCCCCCTTCACTTACCTCACCCGGATCCACTTGCGGTGTTGCCCCACGTTTGGGCGCCAGCTGTTCGGGGCGCGCTCGACCCCCGAACCTTCGGGCGAGATCCCGACCCCTTCTCTCCAACCCTCGTGGCTTCGGACGTCTCCGGACCTTCCCCTGGGGGAGGGGAAGGCTCTTAACCAGGCAGGACGCGGAGTGCAGTTGAGAAGCAGTTTATTCTTATCAGTTACACCAGAAGATCCCCCGAACCCTTCCTGCGTGTGCCTTTTATCCCTAGTGTCTTGCCCTCCTCTTCCGAGTAGGCTCCTCCCCAGTTCCTCCCTGAGGGCGGGGCTTTCATCTCATTGGAGCGAGCCCCTCCAGACCAAACCAAAAAAGGGCACGATTCCCAATCCCGGGTTGTGTCCCCTTCTGGTTGGTTGGTGGCTGCTTAGTCTCAGACCAGGAAGTCTTTCTAGTGCTGAGCTGGCAGAGCCACGTCAGCAGGTCAGGTCTTCCTAGTATTCTCATCCCCCCAGGAGGGTTGTTGGTCCATTGTGCCCCTGACACACCACTATTACTCAATACAGAAATGCTAGCTGTAGTAATTAAGAGAAGAAAAGGAAATTAAAGGAATTAGAAAAGACAATGAGGAAACAAAAATATTACCTTTATAGATGAATATGATGGTAAATTTGTTAGAATCAATTAAATCAGCTAAAAAACTAAGGTAAAGCATTAAAAACTTTAACAAGTTTCAGAATATAAAATAAGCCCACAAAAATCATCAACATTTCTACTTATTGCCAACAAATTCCAACAGCAAGAGCTGGAAAGAGAAGTTCTCCTTAAAATAACAGTAGGTAATATAAAATACTTGGGAGTCTACCTGCCATGACGAACCCCCAAACTATATGAATAGAATTATAAAATATTTTTCACACAAAAGTCAGGTCTAAACAACTAGAGAAATATCAATTGCTCATGAGTACACTGAGTCAATATAATAAAAATGACAATTCTACCTAAATAAATTTACCTATTCAGTGCTATACTAATCAAACTGCAAAAATGATTTGACTGAGCTTAAAAAAAACAAACCACAAAATTAATTTGGAAGAAAAAAAGACCAAGAATTCAAGGGATTTCATGGAAAAAAAAATGTGAAGGAATTGTGACCTAGCCATACCAGATCTCAAACTGTATTATAAAGCAGTAATCATCAAAACAATTTGGTATTGGCTAAGAAGTAGAATGATGGATCTGATGGGACATCAGAACTCACTATTTGACAAAAACTGCTGAGAAACTGGAAAATGGTATGACAGAAACTAGGTATAGGCCAGTATCTCCACACTATATACTTTCTGAAGGACAAAACAGGTACATGATTTAGATATAAAGGGCAATATCATGGACAAATTAGGGGAGTATGGAATAGTTTACTTGTCAGATCCATAGATAAGGGAAGAATTTATGACTAGAGATAAATAAGCATTTTGAGATGTACAATGGTAATGTTTTTACATAAACAATACCAATGCAATTAAGAATAGAAGGAAAACAGAAAGCTGGGGAAAAACTGTTTTACACCAACTGCCTCTGATAAAGGTCTCCTTTCTCAAATATATAGAGAACTCAGTGAAATTTATAAGAATAAAAGTCAATCTTCAATTAATAAATGGTCAAAAGATATGAACAAGAGTTTTCAGAAGAAGGTTATCTATAGCCATATAAAAATGCTCTGAATCAATACTGATTAGAGAAATGCAAATGAAAAGAACTCTGAGATACTACTTTACACCTATTATATTGGTTGATATAACAGAAAAAGAAAACGATAACTATTGGAGGGAATGTGGGAAAATTGGGATACTAATGCAATGGTGGTAAAGTTTTGGATTGATTGAACCGTTTGGAAAGCAATTTAGAGCTATACCCAAAGGACTATAAAACCATGCACACCCTTTGATCTAACAATACCATTACTAGGTCTATATTTCAAAGACATTTTTTTAAACGGGAAAGGACCTATTTGTACAAAAATATTATAGTATCTCTTTATGTGATGGTAAAGAATTGGAAATTGAAGGGATGTCCATCAATTGGGGAATGGCTGAATAAGCAGTGGTATATGACTGTAATGAAATTTTATTGTGCTATAAGAATTAAAGACCAAGATAGTTTCAGAAGAACCTGGAAAGACTTACATGAACTGATGCAAAGTGAAGGGAGGAGCACAAGAACACTGTAGACAGTAACAGCAATATTGTGCAATGATCAACAGTGAATGACATAGCTATCTTCAGCAGTATAATGATCCAAGACAATTTGAAATGCTAAGCTAAAGCATGCAATTTTTCACTTACTTTTTTCTGGGTGATAAGGGGCTATATTTTCTTTCACAATATGACTAATATGGAAATATGCTTAGCATGGTTACACCCATATAATCTATAAGAAATTGCTTATCATCTCAGGTGAGGAGAAGAAAGGAGAGAATTTAGAGCTAAAATAAAAAACAAATGTTAAAAATTGTTTTTAAATGTAATTAGGAAAAAATAAATTATATTTTTAAAACAAAAACAAAAAACAGATTAATGGTAACCAGTATAGAAAATGTCATTACTAGAAAGTTTTAAAATATCCTGTTGAATGAAAAATAACTTTTGTCAAGGGGCTCACCTTGGCAGAGATAGACTATAGAAAGCAGAAATTAGGAAAAGGAAGAGTTGAATCACGATGAGATTAGGGATTGTAAAGAATGTGTCTAATTTTGAAGAATTGCCTTTATTGAAATCCAGTACTAAACAAACGTCACATCATGAATATTAAGGGAATTTGTAAATTCCATTAGAAATGGGTTTCATTGTTTTAGCTTGGATATTAAATTGTGTGTCTCAAGCATGCATCATTGATGGGATGTTTGGGTGCATGTGCTTGGACCCCAATTCTAAAGTCACATTTCTCTCTAAAAATCACATTTCTCCCTAGCCTCAAAACACTATCCCAGGCAGTTCCTTCCCAGTCCAAGGTCACAGCCTGCCTTAGGAATACTTTTATCTCTGTTCCTGACACAGTAGCCAGTTGTACCTTTAGAATGTATGAGTTTGAACTAGCTGTCTACTGGTTGAACTAGCTGTATATTGAGTCATAACATTTACTACTCACTGACCAATCATATGTCTCCTAGACTTAGACAAACTCCCTTACATTTATCTTGTCTAACAAGACGTTGATGAGAGCAGCCTGGTATTATGTAAGTCAGTCAGTCCTGACCGTTAATTGACTTAATGGCATTTCAAGCCTAAAGCCATACCTCTATTTAGCAGCCCTTTGGGCTATTTCCCAGTGAACTCTGGGTAAAATACCTGTACTAACCACTCCCTAATCCCGCCTTAAAGCACCTAGCCATCACATTTGGCACATGGTATACTACAGAATATCTGATATAAACTTTACCTGTAGCCCTCTAAGGTTGCAGGTTCCCTTGTCCGCTGAAAAACGTAACATATCTTTACCACCTTGACCTCAAGAATGCTTGAGTCCATGAAATTCTTTTCAAGATGGCCCACACAGGGAACTCCAGTCTTAGGTTCCTCTATCATTCCTCTACCTTGCCTGAACCTTCATCACCATCATTAAAGGTTCCTTGGTAAATATCCTCTTTGGAAGAAGAGAAATGTTAGTCAGAGTCCTGGCCAAATTCCCACTGTGTAATTATAGCTTATCTAAATTCCTCATGTAGTTTCAACTAGGGAATTGTTGGGTTGCTTTTTTTTTTAGCATCTAATCCAAAATTCTGATGCAGTATATTGTTACACTGTTCAACAGCTGACTTTTATTCCACTCTATTCAGATTTAGATATATAGGTAAACTTTGTATCACCTCCCCAGTGGTACTTGTGTTTTTTTTCAAAGTTTAATAAGGGATCATTGCTGATCATTTTCTAATGCTTGTCGATATTTATGATCCTAGGAATCTTAGAGAATTACTGAATGTTAAGGCTGAAAAGAATCTTAGAGACCATATAGTCTGTAAGTTCTTAATCTTTTTGTGTGTGTCATAGAACCACCTTTTTGATAACCTGGTAAAGTCTATGGACCCTGTTCCAGAATAAGATTTTATGTAAATGACAGAAAGATAAATTTCACTTAAAAATAAGTGAAAATAAGATGCAATGTTTTTCCCATTCAAGTTTATGGATCCTATTAGAGGCTTACCTGACTCAGAGTGATATCTTATTCAAGATCAAGTTAGGATAAAATGAAGCACTCATATATCACTGGACAATTACAAAAAAGGTTTACTTAGCCTTAAAATAGAAATAATATTCAATAAAGATACAGTACTTAGCTTCCCTCATATGGAAAAGCATTTGGTCAACAAGTGTGGTGATCTGATTGTACCTCTGTCAAGTCTGAAGGGCCCTAACCTCATAAAGGGACCTTTTTATGCCCTTAGGTAATCAGGAAGTCAACATGGCCATATACTACCAGAAGGCTATATCAAGGGATGTTTAACCCTGTCATTTCCAGGCCAATGAAATACCAGCTTTGTTACCTTTTAGGGAAAAACTAACTCATGTTCCAAGTGGTAGAGGGAAACTCTAGTAAATACTGACCTCTCCACAGAATCCCTGAAATCTGTCTATAGACACCCCCTCCTCTTCAATAACCTGTAATCTAGCCTAACCCTCTCAATATGCAGAGAAAACAGAGCATCTAGATAACAGAAATAAATAGTATTAGAAAAACTTTAAACATTAAGTCAAAAGAGCTGGTTGTCAGTCCTGGAGCTATAGCTTGCTGACTGTATAATAACCCCCAAGAAAGCGACTCAAATCTTTTAGGCCACAGGGTCCTCATCTAAAAAAGAGGAATAATATTACAGACAGCTCTCATTTTATGTAAGTGGATGGTTCTGCAGACTGTTACATAAAGTGATTTTCATGTAATGTAAATTTGCTCACAGATATCAGGAAGGGAGGGAAGAAGAAATGAATGGAGGAAAAGGAACGCATGCTCATGGAGGGCAGAGGCCACCACATAGTACAAGGACACACAGGAGCTGGAGACAGAGAAGGGAAGAGAGACCTGGAGCAGGAACACATGGGGCGAGCCGCAGACACAGAGAGGATAAGGCAGATAACACGTGGGAGATGGGGACTGACACACAGTACCCAAAGGAAGACTAATGCACAGGGGACAGACACAAAAGTGGGTGGACCCAGCAGAGAAAAGGTCTTCTCCCTTGGCACTAGTGATCCAGCACCATCTGTTCTGTTTTCACATGGAGGGTTTTTTTTGGAGGGGAAGAAGGGGAAATAGAGGCCACGGAGCACTGAATCAAGGGGTAGAAATGGAAACAGAGCACAGTATACTACAAGAAAAGTAACACAGGTGTTTCTTGAGAATATAGATTTCTTTCAGAATTTGTGTAATGCAAATTATGTACAAAGAGAACTGTCTGTTTAGAGTATAAGCTGCTAGGTTTTGTGTGGTCCTAACTGTACTTGAACTGTTTTTTCCCCCTGGAAGATTATCACATTTCTTTTCTTTGACATGGGAGCTCTGGATTTTGGCTATAGCATTCCTGGAGCTTCTCCTTTGGAGTACAGCAGGTGGTAACTGGCAGATTTTTTCTATTTTCACTTTTCCCTCTGATTCCATTAAGTTGTCAATTCCTGAAATATAATGCACAGAGGCTTTAAAAAAAAACACCATGATTTTTTGGGCATCTGATGACTCAGTCTCTTTGTCAGAGCTCTTTGATTGTGCTATAATATTGTTTGCTATCTCAGGGAGTTGATGATTCCTGTTTGTTCTATCTTAGTTTTCATGGAGTCAGTAACTTGAGTAATATTTACTACTTTCTCTTTTAAGCTCTTTGTTTTCTTTCCAATTTTCTTTCCTCCAGAATTCTTATTTCATTGTTATCTCTTACTTCATTTCTTCTAGATATTTACATGGTCCTTGTGGAAAAAGCATATTTTTCCCTTTGGCTCTCTGCTTATGGTTGTTCCAGAGTTATTTGGAGGATCTCTAGATCCACAACAATTTTTATACAGATTGAGTTTTCATTAACTTGCTTATCTCTGCGGTTTTAGTTCCTAAATTGGAGCTTTGTACCAGGGCCAACTTCCATGCTCTGCTGCCATTTTGGGTAGGGTAGTTGGATCTCCTTGGTTTTGACCTTGGCTTCCTGCAATGACCTCTTAGAGTTAGGTTCTCCTGGATCTTTAAAGCTCAAAGCACTGGATCATCAGGATTTCCTATGGCATCTCAAGACAAACAACTAGAGGTCTCAGATCCTGGGACTGGGTAGTCCCAGTGTGAGAACCGCCTTACTGCTTTCACAACTGCTTTTCCATAGGGTTTCATAGTGCCCAATTTAGGGCTTTCTTACTTCTCTGTTACTTTCTCCGGGAGCCTTCTATTTTTTGCTGTCTGTGGATATACAGCCTTCAAGGTTACACATATTTTTAGTTCATCTCTAGTTACTTGTAGAGACAGTAAGTTTGTTTACCTGAGTTGCTTCTGGATTTGCAGTCAGCCCCCTCGCTTTCCTTCTTTGACCTTTTGGTTGAATTTTTGTGTGGTCCTGAGGAGGAAAAAATATCACTTATTGTAGTTCCTCATTAGACTTCTTGATCACTATTCTGTCTGGTGCAACTTTCAGATTTTTGCTGGAGTAAAGAAAAGTTGGTTAGTGAGCCTCATCTTTAAGAAACCTTCTTGGTCAGAAATAAAACTGTCATCTCTTTCTTCCATCCCCTTCTTTACTTCCTCTAACCCTCTGAACTGAGAAGGAGCAAGTATTATGAGTATGAAATTCTCCATTTAAATCTACATCTAGAGAATTATTACATATTATGTTAAACGAAATTGTATTAGATCAGATTAAATATTTTCATCAGAAATTTTCAGTTCTTCCATTCGTTGTTGCTGAGTTGTTTTGGTTGTATCTGACTCTCTGTGACCCCACTGGGATTTTCTTGGCATTACTATTTCCTTGTCCAGCTCATTCTAAAAGTGAGGAACTTGGACAAACAGGGTTAAATGATTTGTCCAGGGTCACACAGCTAGTAAGTACCTGAAGCTGTATTTGAACTCAGGTCCTCCTGACTTGAGGCCAAGCATTTAATCCACTGCACCACGAAGCTATGTTTTTCTTCCATTAAGTTCCCTTTTTTTTCCTTGTAGGAATATAATCCACTTTTCAGGGTTGTTACTCTTGATTCTAAGATTATCTCTTTTGCCTTCAAAACACTGTATTTCAAGATTTCCTCAAATATATTGTATTATTATAGATAGAAACCGAGTCCTTTGTGTAGTATCCTTATTATCAACTCACAGAAAAAAAATTGTTTTCCTCTAGCCACAAAGGCTGAGAAAGCCATATCCTTAACAGTGGGTAGTATAGAGGATGGAGTGCTGGACTTGGACATCAGGCTGCCTGGGTTCATATCTTAGCTCTGACATCTACTCACTGTACTGAGAAGTCACTGAGCCTCTCTGAACCTCAGGTTCCTTACTTGTAAAATAAGGAAGAATACTATCTACATTAGCCATCTTATAGGAGGGGAGGAGGAAAACAATTTTAAAGTCTTAAAAGTGCTACATAAGTGGAATTCTTACCTTCTTATCTAACATCATAATATTTGCATATGACACTGTTAAAAAGAAACAGAGAGAGAGCTTGTCATTTAAATTTTATTCAGTATACTCTTAATATCATTTTGAATAGCTGCAACTTCATTATCTTAAAGAAACCAAACATATCTTTAATGAAAAAAAATATGCATGGAATATGTGTGGTAATATATATGGAAAAAAGAGGAGAGTAAATGGAATATGGATAAGTTTTTTCCTCATATAGAGTAAGGAAAATAAAAGCAGAGACGGGCAATATATCATGTACAAAAAAATGCAACAGAGAGATTTTCCTAAAACTCAAAACCACAAAAACAAAGGTATCCATGTACCTTCATGTCAGAGTTGGAACCAGTAGACTTCTCATTCCAAGCCATAGGAGTAAGGAAGATAGGCAACAATGCAATTCCAACTCTACTGTATCTTCTCAATATATTAATATATTGTCTTTCATTTAGATAACTGGTTTAATTTTTCCATTCTGATCAGGCTACAAAGGCCTATCTTTAAGGTTTTTCCAATAAATACCAAGAAAATTTAAAAGAAAGTTGAAGAAAGACGTTAAATTTATTTTGGAACTACTTCCCGATTTCCCTTAACCTAGTATTTGATCTCATGGTTTCACCAGATTATCCTGCTTCCTTAGGGACACACACACCCTGAGAGCTACACTTAACCACAGGTCATTTAAGCTTTGGCTTACGTAAGTAACACCAAAATTTTAAAAGCTGGCATTTATTTGTCTAAAGGTTTGCAAAGTCCCATGTATACATTTTCTCTGGACAAGCCATTTTATGAGAAACTGAGTCGAAGGAAGTACTACAAAAGTTAACTGTTATCATTATTGTTGACTTGCCCAGGGTCAGGTGGTAAAGAAGTTATCTGAGGCAGGATTTGAATTTAGGTCTTTCTAAATCCAACTCCAACATTCTTTTCACCATGTCACCTTGCTTCTTAATTTCACAACTTAAATGTTAAAAAAAAAAGACTAGCTCCTTGCTACACACAAAACCCTAAATATTATTATTTTCCTAATTCTTCCCCAAACCTTGCAACAACAAAAATAAGAATTTCAAATATCAAATCTCCTGGGGTAATTTTAGACTTAAGGCAGGGAGATGGGAAGGACAATGAGCTTGAACGACTTGTCCTTCCCAAGCTAACAATGTTTTCCCAACATTTAAATCCTCCCAAACCCATGAGCACAAAGCCTAATATTTTCTATCCCATTTTCCCCTTCTTTGCCATTTGATTTTACAAACTGTTTTTTAAACTCTGCAATACATATACAAAATTAAAAGTTTCCAAATAAAAACGCCAGTGAGAATTAGAATCCATGTACAGGAGGCAGTCCTGCACAACCGGTGGCCCATGGGCTGTTTGTGGCACATCAAAAGTTTTCAGGAGGCCAGCGAAAAATGTAGATGTCCTCCTTCACATTTTTCATGGGCTGCTGAAATTCTTTGGTGTTTCCCTGGACCACAAGTTTGTGCAGGCCTGACATAAGGCATGATTCGTAGAACCAGAGAACCTACATTCTTTGCCAGATGACATTTTGGGTGGCATTCAAAAGGCCTCATGTATGTTACCACATATGCAAGCTATGGCTGTTAAGAACTTCTTCAGGCTGAAACTGTGTTCTGTATCATAAACACAGGGCTGCACTTATTAAATCAGCATTTGAATGCTGACTGTCAGAAGGCTTTTGGGAACATTAAAAGACTTGAAGATCATCAGGAATTTCTGTTAAGAGGTGGCAATGGCTCTAAAGGTGAGGGCATAAACTTAATTGTATAAGAAACAATATGCAGAGCAGGGGTCTCAACTTTTCAAACTAGCTGGTATTTATTCAGCATTTTAAAATGTACATACATTAAATTAAATGTACATTACATACAAATGTACAGTACATACATACTATTTGGTCCTTATAACAACCATGGGAGGAAAGGAATGTAAACACTCTTATCTCCACTGTATAAATGGGGAAACCTAGCTGTTTCAAAGGAGAAGGGAATAAGCATTTATACAGTAGCTAGGTGTCAAGTATTGTGCTAAATGCTTTACAAATATCTTTTCTGGTCCTTATAACAACTCTTGAAGGTAGATCCGGTTATTATACCCACTTTACAGTTGAAGAAATCAAGGTGAAGTGTCTTGTCCAAGGTCTCCTAGAGATTAAGTGTCTGAGTCCATATTTGAACTCTGGTCTTCTTGACTCCAGGGTCAGCTCTATCCACTGCATAATCCAGCTGCCTCAGAGAGGCGATGTAATTCCTATAAAAAGCACTGAAGGGATCATGAGTGGAAAAAGTTTAAGAAGTCATGAGGGCTTTAAAAAGTGTAATGGCTGAAATAAAAGTAAACTGAATCACAAAGTTCTGAGCAACTTCTTGACAAAGCACAAATCTGCTAATAAATAGAGTCTATCCTTTTCAGAGAAACTAAGACTTCAACTGAGGGAGACGGAATTCTTTTATAGATAGAAGGAGCCTTTAAAAAAAAAACAGCATCACATATAGCAAAAAGAATATGATTGGTTACAAAGCCTGCAGCATCAGAGGCAGCAAAAACAATGTCATGGAAGGGACATTTGGGGCTAGCCAGAGCCCCTCCCTCTATCCTGCTATCAGGAGATGTGGGTTGATAGAATCCATCTGCTTGTTAGTGGTACAGAGATAACAGACTTCTTTGACATGAAGTGATTCACGGGAAAGTTAAACTTCTGAACATAAGAGATAACACATTTCTACTAATTGTCCAAGGACAACTGGTTCTATAGAGATAAAGGGTTTCCTTAAATTAAAAATTATTTAATGGGAGCCGAACTTTTAAACTTAAGAAACCAGATTTCTTCTCAAGTGTTTTAATAAGGTAAATGAACTTTTAAATTTAATTTACAAAGGAAGACATTATATTTAAACCTTTGAATTTCTGAAGTGAACTTAAAGACAGAGAGTTATACAGAATAGTGATACAGAATAGAAAGAATTATAAAATAATTTCAATCAGTGAAAATCAATTTGCTTTTCTCAGAAGCAATTCTGGAACTCAACCACCGTACCAGGACTGCACATAAATGTGAGAAAGATTGGAAAAATATTTGTAGCTTGACTCATCTTGACATATAGGGTAAGTATAACAAACCATGTGGACTCCGTGATGATATGCTGGGAGAACTGCAGGTTCCCCACTCCTGTGCTAGGCATTGTGGTTAGGTGTGAGGGTATGAAAACAAAAACATAGTCCCTGTCCTCAAGGAGCTTAAATCCTACTCAGGAGAAACAAGAATTTAGATAAGTTAATACCAAATACATTCTAAGCAAATATAAAATAATTGTGGGCAGGAGGGAAGCTCTAACTACTGGAAGCAAATTCAAGCGGTACCTGAGCTAAGTCTGGATGATGCCAGGAACTATATGAGGGGAAGTGAGGGAGCACAGTCCAGGCATGGGAGGTATGTGCAAAGGCATGGAAATAGGAGATAAAGAGAAGATGCATGGGAAGTGTATGGGAAGCAGTAAGTAGGCCCATTTGAATGGAAAGTAGTGAACATAAGGGGCAGTAATGTGAAATCAGTCTGGAAAGAGGCTGGAGCCAGATGGCAAAAGGCTTTAGATGCCAGAGAGTTTCTATTTTTCCTGGTAGCAACAGGGAGCCAATGAACTTTCTTAGGAGGTGAGTTCCATGTGCTTTAGGAATATCAAGTTGGCAGCTCTGTGGATGATGGGTTGGAACATGAAGAGATCATGGTAAGGGATAGCAGTCAGGATGCTACTGAAATAGCCCAGGTAAGACATTAAGAGGGTCTAACTTTGGTAAATGACCACATAAGTACATAAAATACAGTAGATGTGATGATGAAGATGACTTTGTTCAGTAATCCAGGTGAAGACCTTGGTAGGGAAGTATAAAACAAGGAGATAAACATTCTCCTAAAGCATTTATCAGTGTCATGGAAGATGTCATGTTTCCCTATGATGGTAAAGTTCTCCTCACATTCATATTTGCCAATGACCCTCAATTACACTGGGCTCCAGATATCACATAACCTCCACATAAGTACTAAAGAGGTTAAGCTCACTGTCCATAATGGAAAAGTAAAATGGATTTTTAAAAAATCATATATTGCCTGGATTACAACATGGAGTTGGATAGGGTGCCCAGTAAAGGTAGTCCGTCAACAAATATTTCTCAGATGGGCAATAAAAATGAACAATAAGCTTGGTCCAGAATTGAGTGATCAGGCTAGAACACATCCAGGAAGCCACAGATTACTTGTAAATACTTCAAAGTGCTCATTGCCACAAAAGCCCATGTAACACCAATCTCCTCCTGGCAACTGTATATGGTTGGCAATCATAGCATGCAGGATCTCCAGACAACTAACATTAACTAACTCAAAGAGTAATAAAAAGAAAGACATATGGTAGACTTAAGTAGCATGCTACCAAAAATTATTTCACATTTAAATAAAAGTAACTAAAATTTTTAAATGGCATTAAGATCTGGTATTACAGACATACCTAACTGTATAATATAACACAATATAACATAACGTAACATAATGTAACATAACATCATAACATAATGTAACATATCAATCACAAAGTAGGAATGAAACATCAGGGCAGCCCTGGCTCTAACACTCTGGGACCTTGGGCAATCACTTCAAATGTTAAAATATCATGTGAATGTTTTATTATTTCTACTGTGGCAACAATGAAAAGAATGATCTGCATATCAAAAAGTTTTATGAACTATGAAGTGCCATGTAAATGTACTATTATTATTTTCAAACCACCAGAATACCAAGTCAGATCATTAAAAATTATTTTAAAGTACTACAGGGCAAATTTTAATATCCGCTTTTTTGACACTGAATGTCAGTAAGCTGCTGAACAAGGAATACATCACTTTCTAGTCATGCCATTTCCTAATAGGAAGAAATCAAATTCCAAATGAAATCAGGAAACTCCCCAGCAGAAACAGCATTTATAATCCAGTCTTTTCTTCTCCTTCCCCTGAAGTTAGAGACAATAGTACATTTAGGGACTGAAGTTTTCTCTAATTAATAAAAAATAATTACCTAAATTAAAAATTTTTTCTTTGACATATTTTTTAAACTATTTTTATCCAGTCTTTTAAAATGTTTTTAAATTACTGTTGATAATACCCACATCAAGACGAGTATTGTTTATACATCTCATCACACAGAAGAGAAATTCCTTATAATTTGGGAGCTGAAAGTCTAGTGCTTAATCTCCTGAAGCCAAAATGATACTTAATAGTTCCTATGGACAAAAAGAGGAAAAGGAATAGTTAAAAGTTCCAAGAGTTCCACATCAAGTACAGCTGCCACATTATATTCTCAAAACTTTTACAGTTATCCCTTCCACATTACAACTTTCCCCATCATAGTTTCAATATATATGTTTAATAGGTTGGCATAAGTATTTAAATAGGAAGTTTGGGGAAGTTTTGCAGAAGCCACAGGTAACACACGAAGGCTAATAAATGTACTGTATAATATCAACCTAACTTTTATAATAAGGTAAACACCCCATAAAAGAAAAAGAAAAAATTCAGACTTCTTTTCTGGTAAGAAGGGAGGACTTCCTGCAAACTTCCCAAACACAAAAAGAAAAGAGATTCTTAGCCTTGCATTCTACCTTGGAAAAATGAGAATGGGAAAACAAACAAACACAGCACAGGGTAGTAAATATAATCTAATGTTACTTAACCTGGCCTGGGGGGTCTCACTGATCATCAGTAATTCTACTCATCTTTAATCAACTCCTAATAATACTTCCTATAGCTATTCTTCTAAATCTTTTCTACTCCCCTCAAAATTTCCAACTCCCAATCTTTCTCTCTACTGGTATGACCACTTCTATTTAAGTGAGGTGTTTGTTTTACTGAGATCGTTTGGCAGATGGTTCCTCAACTCCCCTCCTTCATCCCTCAAAAGTTCTCCATAATACTAACTATTCCTGTTATTCTTAAGGAGATTTAAAACATGTAAACTGCTTTTCTCCCAATAACCCTGTGAGCTAGAACTCTATGATACTCATTCTACACATGAGGAAATAAAGATTAAGAGGCAAATCCAAGGTAACAGATAACTCAGTCTTAGGATTCAAACCCAGGTCCAATGCCCTTTGTATACTTCTAACTACTCGCCTTGCCTTTGGTCTCAAAGTAAACAGTTTTCTTCCTTTCCAGGGTCAACCTCTCCTCCTGGGCCCTCAATTCATCATTGCTCCCCTTTCCTCTCTTCTCTCTTTGATCTTTCTTCCTCTTTCAGGGGGTTCTTCACCAGGAGCACAAGAACTTGTTTAATATTTTAATAATCTGACTTTCTTGCATTTAATTTTACACATTTGCACATTTTAAAACACCTGAGAAGGGCTTTACCAGACTGCCTGGGGGGGGGTCCATCACACACACACAAAGTTAAAAACCCCTGCTCTATGGGTTCTATGATTGGATTTCTGCAATATGGAGCTAGGGGTGCCTGTGAGGAATCTGACCTTGACCCCTGATGCCTCATTTGTCTGTCAAGACATCATACACTTTTGGTTATTTTCCTTCTTCCTTGATTTCTCCTGGTTTTTTCCTTTCGCTCCTCTTCCTGACTCCTTAATACAGGGCTGTTCCACAAGGCTCCCCGAAGTCTCTATCTTCAGCCTCTTTCTGTTCTCAAATACAGTAATATGCATAAAGAATACTGCAAACTTTCAAACTCTCTGTAAATGCCAGTTGTTATTACTGTTCTTTATCTGTCTACTGTCTTCCTTGGGGATTTCATCCTCTACAGCTTCAGTTACCTTCTAGGCAGATGCTGCCCAAATTCAACCTTGCCCCCAAACTACCCTCCTGGACTCCCAAACTGCATTTCCAGATGCCTCTACCTACTGAAATAACTATCTTCACCCAAAACATGTCCCACTACACAAAATTCCTCTATCTCTGAAAAAGTCACCCAAGAAAAAATCCCTTCATCTTTGATTTCTTTTTTCACTCTAGTCTTCTCAATACTACTTTGAGGACATCTCATCCCTCCAACCTAACCCTACTCCCAGCCCTCATTTCTTCTTTCAGGGCTACTACAGTAACTTCCTGACAGATCTTCCTGCCCGACTTCTCATTCCTCCTCTTTCTTGATGTGTCCACAATTCTGATCACATCAAAAGGCTGCTCAAAACTCTTAAAGAACACCCACTACCTCCCAAAATGACCCAAACCCTTGTGTGAAACTGGGCAAGTCACTGAGCCTCAGTTTCTTCCTCTGTAAAATGAAGGAGCTGGGATAACATGACTTCTCTGGTCCCTTTCAGCAGCAGGACTCTTTAAACCTCAGGCACTGAAAACTAATCCTGAATCTTTTTGGATGCATTGTCTCTCCCAGTCAGGGGAAGTCCTAGAGAGCAGGGATTGCCTAGCTTTTCTGTTTGTATTCCCAGTACTTGGCATATGGCAAGTGTTTAAATAATTATATTAATATCATTTATTAATATATTTTTATTTATTTATATATGTTATGCAAAATTATATGTATATAAAATATAATTAAAATAATTAAATAAGTTCTTCATTCATTAAATCTTGGACCTTATGACATTTACCTTGTTATATAAAGTTTTCTACACCAGGCTTCAAACTACTCTTCCTATGTCATAGCATTCCTTTTCAAATACACACCACAGACAAGCTGAGGTTTCTCACCTCCAAGTCTTTGCTCTCAACATACCCTGAAAATCCTTTTCTTTATTCCTCAAAATACTAACTATATTTTAAGGTCTACTTCAAAGGACTATATCTGTCAAATCTCTCCAAATACTGATTTCCACTTCCTCACCAAATCTCTCCTTTCTCAAAACAGGACGGGCAGCATGAAAGTATAGAATGTTCTCACTCCTCATCTTCTTGACCTCTCTATGACCTCGAATGGTGTGGATCACCCTCTACTCTCTAGGTTTTTTGGGACACTGCTCTCTACTCGTTCTCCTACCTGTCAGACTGCTCCTTCCCAGTCTCATTTGATGGATTTTCATCCAAATCATATCCTGGGCCATCTCTAGTCATCCTGAGGAATATCAGGCCACTGGACCCAGATGGTTCAGGAGAAGAAAGTGAGGTTGGTGACCTTGCATAGCCCTCCTTCACTCAAATCAAAGTCAACTGCAAATTATGTCATCATCTTGATGTCATGGTCCTCTTGGAGAACAAAGGACAAGCACAACACAACAACCCACTAACATTAGAGATTCCTCAGGATTCTGTCCCTGAGTCCTCTTCTCCTTCTAGACTGTTTTGTTTGATGATCTTATCAGCAGCTCCCATGGTTTCAAGTATCAGTTCTATGCAGATGATTCTCAGACCTATTTATCCAGCCCTAAGCTTTCTCCTGACCTTCAGTTTTGCATCTTTCTTCTGCCATCTTTGCAACTGTCTACGGAACATCTTAAACTAAACATGTTCAAAGCTACTGAACTCATTAATTTTCCCCTCAAACCCTCCCCTCTCCCTGACTTCCCTATTACTGTGGAGGGCATCCACACCCTCCCAGTCACAATCCCAGGCTCAAAACCTATATCTTATTTCTTACTCCACCCCCTATCTCATATCTAATCAGCTGCTAGATCCTCCTGATTCTACCTTCACAAAGTTTCTCATCTACACCAGTTTTCTCCTCTGGCACTGCCACTGCCTGGTACAGCCCCTTGTCACCTCACAGCAGAACCACTGCAATGTGCATCTTCTTGATGATCTCACCTCTCTTCCCCCTCTAATCCATCCTCCACTCAGCCATCAACTGATTTTCATAAAGTGCATATCTGACCATGTCATTCTGGATTCAGCCAACTCCAATGGTGCCTTAATTCCTCCAGGATGTGAAATTAAAATTTGATAACCCCTTTATTCTGTATTAATTACTGATTGAGACTTAGGAATTAGTTCAATTTAATAGAATAGTTTGATTTCTTAACATTAGGGTCTATAAGATGTTGAAAAGACTAACTTCACCATTCCTAGGGGCTACAGTCTGGACTTACTGAACAGATGTGGTCATAAGATGTTCTGCTGTGGACTGCAGAATTTCCAATCAGCAACAATAGTCAACTGAGATATGAGCAATAATAGGTTTATTTAGGGACACCAATGGTTCCTAGGCAATTGATATTCCAGACTTTCCTTACAGTCATGGATGCCAATATTTATACTGACTGAGAGCACACTAAAAATAGAACAAGGCAGTACAATTTCACAATTGCTTAACACAAAAATGGGAAAAACTCTATGATAGGTTGAGGGGTACATACATTAATCATAACCACTTTGTTGGCAGGCTTTTAGTTTGTTAATTCCTGGTCATTAAACAAAGGTTTTTCTCAGAAAAAGTATTCCAGCTGCCACTTCAGCAGAAGTTTTCATAAGAAATCAAACATCTGGTGTTTTGGCCAGCAGTATCCTGGGAATTAAAGAAATGGTGGGCAAGAGGAAATTTTATAAGGGAGTGGTGACAATGATTCACAGGGGTGAAGGGTGCTGATACTGCGGTAACAAGTTACAGAGTTAAATGCAAAGTAGTTCTCTATAACAGACAGTTTTATGATTTTATCCTACCATCTACAATGACATCACTAATACATAAAATCAATATCACTAATATATGAAGTCCTAACATATATATGTGTGTGTGTGTGTGTGTGTGTGTGTGTGTTATGGCCCTAATATATAAGGTCCCAACATATACAGTTCTTAATCTAACAACATACCTAGGAATCTCAACTCTAATCTAACATCAGTGACCATAAATTGAGTAAATACTACTTAAAATGGGTAGGGGTATTGAAATTTTCTTCATGATACCGGATCATAAGTCTAGCATGGGACCACTATGGTACACATGGTTGCTGATATAAGGCTTTCCAGACTTTCCAGAGGATGCTGATTAACTCTTTTCCCTTACCCTGAACTTTGGAAGCTCCTTTTTGCAAGCAAAGCATCATGATTAGGCTAAATGTAAGCCCACCCTACACTTTTACAAACTGTATAAAAGACTGCCCTTTCTGGCCACTTTGGAGCTCACTCACTGGCAGTTACTAGCCTTGCTAATAAAGGATCATGCTCAGACTTTGTGATGTTTCTTTTCATTGAAAATTCTTGTCCCAAGGATGAAAAGAAAAATCCTGTTTGGCTTCTGAAGCCTGACATAACTTTGATCCTTCTTGCCTTAAAATTTGTTACTCCATACTTCCCCCAATATATTCTTCATCCAGTGACACTGACCTCCTTACTTGAAGAAACTGGTGTTTCTTGAGCACAGAACACCCCATCTCCCTACTCCAACCAGACTGTACCCCAAGTCTGGAACTTTCTCCCTAGTAATTTCATTATTTCTTGCCTACTTGCTTTCAAATCTCACCAAATGTTCCACCTTATGCAAGAAGCCTGTTCCAGTCCTTCTTAATTCTGGTGCTTTACCTCTGAAATTATCCCCAATTTATCTAGGATCAATCTTGTTTGAACAAAGCTGTTTCCATATCTTCCCTGTGAGATCCTTAAGCAGACTGGTTGATTTTGCTGGTCCTGCCCCTCTGTTTTTGTTGTTTTTTTTTGTTTTTTGTTTTTTGCCTTTCATGTTATCCCAAGACTTGACACATGCCTGGCACATAATAGTAACAAATCCTTGTTGACTTGCATGAGAGCTAGATCTGGAGCAAAAGATTTTGGGGTTCCAATTTCATATATTACTCTCTGATCCTCATACAGAGTAGCCACTTAATTAATGCTTGTTCACTTGAGTTGGAAAAAAGGCAGAGATCTGGGGGTTCCAATTCCACTGACCGCTCTCCTATCCCGGGGCAAATCACTTCACCCCTCTGGAAACCAGTCCTAAAATGAGGGGACTGGACTGGAAAACTTCTAAGGTCCATCCTGTCACCTCCCTGGAGCATTTAAAGGGGTCATCTTTGTGCCTCCAGGTATGGGGGGGCAGGTGAGCAGCCGCTCCTGTCCCCGACCCCCAGACCTTGAGAGAGGAGGTTCCCTCGCCCCCCATCCCAGGGGAGACCTGCCGGCTCCAGCCCCCGGGGGGAGGGGGCGCCTGGACAGTGAGCCCTCCCTGCCTCCAGCCTAGCCCCCATCCCCATCTCCTGCCCCCTCTCCCCACACCGCACCCTCGGCCGGGAAGGTCACTCACCGCTCCTTGGAGTAGGGCAGCCCTACTGCTCCCGGGGCTTCTTGGAACGCTGGGGCCCCCTCGAAGAGCCCGAGGGCGGCGGGAGGCGGGCGGAGGCAGGAGCGTGCGGACCCCGGGAGCGAGGAGAAGGAGATGCTTGTCGCTCTCCCCCTCCCAAGCCGCACACCCTGGCACCCCCGGGCGCGCAGGCGCGCACCCCTTCGCACCCCTTCTGGGCTCCGTGGGGGCTCCGGCCCGAGGGTGCGAGGCCGCCCGGCTCAGCCTGGGTCCGGCTGGGGAGGCATGTACGGAGCCCCCGCTCGGAGATCCCAGCAGTGCCTGGATTTCGGGTGGTCTTGGGCCGCGTCCGCTTCCCACTGAAGCCCGGCGCTCTCGGAAAAAGATGCCATGACACATACATACACGTCTACCTATGCATATGCATCTACATGGACGTATACACACACACACGTGTACACGTGTATGTTAGAGAGTTTATAGTCACAGCGACCGCACTGCCGCATTTTATTTACTGCGGATTTTACCGCATGCCTTCAAGAGCAGGGGACTTACTCCCCGACTTATTCCCCGACTTTTCCCAGAAGCAAACTCCACTCAATTTTTTTTTTAAAAAAATTATATTATCCTAGGGTTTTTTGTTTCCTTTTGCTTTTTTTTAATATCACACCAGTAACTTAATTTCTCCCTCTCCTTAACTTCTTTTGTGTCATGGACCCCTTGGGCATTTTACTGAAGCCGCAGAATTAATGTTTATAAATGTATAAGATAAAAGCATATACTGTTAAAAAGGAAACCAAGTATTTTGAATAGTTTTCAGTATTTTTTTTTAAAAAAGTTACCAGACTCCAGGTTAAGAGCCCCATTATAGAAGATGAATAATGACCTACAGGGAAAGTTTTGAAGTTACTTTTAAAATAAAAATTACCATTGGGAGATCATTTCATAGATTGCTGCTTAATTCTTGGTTGTGAACATAGTTGTCAAATTAATAAATAGTATAATAAATAAATAAAATAAGAATTGTCAAATTAATAACTAAATATTCTTAGAGAAAGCCAATTAAGTAAGACTTGTTGGATTCTTGAGAAATAGAACTATAGCTCATACATAGCATGTCATTTGATGGACAGCCTACAGAACTTGTCTATAAGCACATGTATCTGGAGCAGATGGTACAAAGGGACAAGAAGTTTGGCTCAGAACTGAACAGGAAGGCAGGATGGATTGTACCTTTTGGACAACGTAGAGCTCCCCAAACTTCTTCCAGAAACAAATTCCATTCTTTTTAAAAACATATTCTTATTAATGTTCTTTTAACATAATCATAGTTTGTTTTTGTTTTGTTTTCCATATCATCATCGTTTCCCCAGTAACTTTTTCCTTCCTTCTCTCAGAGAGCTATCTCTAGAACAAATAGTATTTTTTTTAAAGAAAAAAATGGGAAAAATTTGGAAATACATTCAATGGGCAACACTTGTGGACCTCTCACCTCTGCAAAGGGAGGTGTAAAGATTCTGGAGTCTTTTCCTATCACTTCTTTTGAGCCGTTAGTTCTTTATAATTTTGAGAAATTCACTTTTAATCTCTGTGTATAGTGGTTCTTCCATTTATGTTTTTGTAATCATTGTCTATGTAGGTTCCTTCATTCTGCTTACTTCGCTCTGCATTACTTCATGTAGGTCTTATCATACACCTCTGTATTCATCGTTTCTTATAGCACTGTAATATTTCATTACAATCATATTCTACAATTTGTTTAATCATTCTCTAATCTATGGTTATCTACTTTTCCCCTCTATTTCTTTGCTATCACAAAAAAATGCTATTACAAGCGTTTTGGTATACATGGGGACTTTTTTTTTTAAATCAATGGCCTTCCTTGATTAAATTTTAAGCCCAGTAATGGAATCTCTGAGTCAAAGGGTATAGACAGTTTAGTTATTTTATTTGCGTAATTCCAAATTCCTTTCCAAAATAGTTGTTTTGCTGTACAGCTGCACCAACAAAGTACTAGTATGCCTATCTTCCCACAATCCCTCCACACTGACTATTTCCATGTTTGGCTTCTTTGCCAATTTGCAGGGTTTTGAGGTGCAACTTCATGGTTGTTTTGATTTGCATTTCTCTTCTTATCAGTGATTTGAAGCATTCTTTCATGTAGTTATCAATAGTTTCTAATTCTTTTGAGAACTGATTCTTAATATCCTTTGACCACTTATCTGCACACACACACACACACACACACACGCAAACTTTACATATCTGTATCTTTTAACTATTTATCTCAGATAGCAAACCCTTATCAGAAAAAAACCTGACAAAAATATTTTTTTCCATTCAACTGCTGCCCTTCTTACTTTAGATGTATTAATTTTGTCTGTACAGCTTTATGGTTTCATGTAATCAAAGTGATCTATTTTATCTTTGATTAAGAATACATCTCCTACCTATAGCAGTGAGAATTATATGATTTCCTATTCTAATTTTTTCATAGTCTGATTGTTAATAATAAAGTCATGTGCCATTTAGAATGTATTTTAGAATGTGGCATAAGGTGTTGGCTAAACCTAATTTCTCCCAAAATGCTTTCTAGTTTTCCTAGCAGTTTTTATCAGATAAAGAGTTCCTTCCTAAGTAATTTACATTTTCAGATTTATTGGACACTGAGTTATTGAATTCCATTGTTTCTGACTCTTTCTTGCTCTTTCTTGTCTAGACTGTTCCATTGATTTACTTTTCTGTTCCTTAACTAAGACCAGATAGTTGATTGCTTATTATTTTGAGATCTGGAAGTGAAATTCCCTCTTTGTCTTCTACTTCTTATAATTTTTTCCTTTGATATTCTAGATCTTTTATTTTTCTAAGTGAATTTTGTTATTATTTTATCAAGATCTATGAAATATCTATTTGATTACTTAACTGGTATAGCATTAAAATGTAAATTTTAGTAGTATTGTCATTTTTATCTTACTGACACAGCACAGCCATTAGTACTGAATATTCCTCCAATGTTTTAAGTTGTTCTTTATTTCTTTTTTAGAATCAATATGTTATTTTATTTCTCATTTTCTACGCACATTGTTTCCAATGACTATTTCTTTAAGAAGCACTTTGTAATTCAAGCTATTCAAATATTGTGTGTGATTTAGTAGCTTGATCCTCATATATTTATACATTTTGTAGATATTTTAATGAGATTCTGTTTCTATTTTTGCCTCTTAGATTTTGTTATTTCCTATAAACTGTAGATCTGGATTAAAACTCAGATAAACTAGGTGTTCAGCTATATAGTGGGGCATTTATTCAGGGTCAAGGAAATACAATTGATACTAGCCACTGTCTTGCTTATACATGGGTGCGTGGGTAGAGAAGGGAGAAAAAGAGATTCTTATGGGGGTTAGTCATGGGAAGCAGAAGGCAGGAGTACAGCAGAGATACCTAAAACAGACAACTGAAGGAGTGATGCAAAGGTGTGTATCACCAATCTAATATGAGCAGCTGCTATGAATATTACATATATATATATATATATATATGTACACATATATTAAGGATCAAATCACATGGTATTCAAAACCCAGAACAACATTTATTCTGCATACTAGGATAATACGAAACATCATTTTAGAAATATAGAAAAGCAAAACTCAACAGAGTAACAGAAATATTTATACACATCACCAGACTAGGCAGCACGAAAATCTAAAGTGTCCTTCCTGTAAGCAAACCTCTCCTCCCCAAGCAAGGACACCCCTCCAAACACACCCCCAAGGCAATTATCAATATCCCAATTATCTACAATTCTCAAAGACTTGACACCTGATTGGCTCAGTGCCACATGGTGCGAAAGCCCAAGTGACTTAGTGCCTAGTTGGCTCTATGTGACAGCACGGGATGTGTTCCAACTATGGACTGGCCCAGAGTTCAAAGAAGTAAGACATCCATGATTGGTGTAGGTACTTGTGTGCCTTTAGACCTGGGAACACAACCCCTGTTCCAAGGAGAAAAAAGGGAACACATGAAGTCACATAGGCCAAAAATGTACATGGAAGACCTTTATATTCCATTAACCCCTCAAGGTGTCCTTGAGATTGACCAATGTTTCCCATTTTTGTTCAGGGTGGACCAAGAGACTTTGGATCAATTCCAGGTGCTGCTGAACCACAATATTACTAGTAACATGACCCAATATGAGGAGTGACATGTAGGCAACACTTCATTCTCAAATTGAGGAGCAAGGTATGTACAAGAAAAGTGAAGTGTACCTAAAAAAAGAGGGGCTGGATAACATACTGAAGGCTAAAGGGGCCACTAAGGGTGGGAGGAATCAAACTCAGCCTTGTTGGGGAAAGAACCTCTGAACTAGGAATGCCAAAAGCCACATCTTTTAACCAAAGTATTATAGGTTGGCAGTGACCTACCCCCAACATCCATTTTGTCAGCACATTTCATCTTGAGTCCTTTTTGGCCATCTGGTCTTCTGGAAACAATTTCTCTTGGATATTCTGGTATAAGGCTCCTCTTCAGTAGATTTGCTTTTCTGATTCCATATCTCTTATAGATTCTTAATGTTCTCGCTAGTCTTTTACAAAACAGATCTCAGTGTACTTTAATACAACCCCTTAACCTTTACTTCTCCAATAATTAGTTAAAACCAGATCAAATCTTGTGGTTATGATAACTTTAAATCAGAAATCTATAGTTCACATGAAATTTCAGAGAATTTTAGTTTTTAAATATAGCTTTGTTGTTTCTATCTTTATCTAAACACTGTACCTGACATAAATACTGCTAATGACAAGCTAAAGGTAGAATCTTTAAAAAAAATCTAAGAATCTGACTTGTAAATGAGTCCTTCTGGTTAAAGATTTAATATTTGTCAGAGTAGACATAAAAACTAAAGGTAAAGGTGCTTGTCTAGATCAGCATTGGCTCCATTATCACTTAACTTCCTATAGTGTGAGTTATCAAACTGCTCCATTGATTTATTTAAGAAATTCAAATATAAACTAAAAAAAATCAAAAGCTAAATATTATAAAAATTGCCACAGAAGGCAGAATTCTTAAAACTTCTTAAATTTCTGAAAACCTTCTTAAAATATTTATCAAAATTTTATTCATTTGCAGTTATTTAGAACTCCAAAATTTAAATGCCATTCAATTTCAGGTAATTCCAATTCAATTCCTATTCATTTCCCCTCTTAGGAGAAGTAGAGACTGATAAGGATCTAATCCTTAAATAAAAACCTAGGATACAGAACACTTTTTGTAAGAAAACTTTCCGTATACAAATGAATTTATTTAAAAATTACCAAGTTAACTTCAGTTGTAGGAAAAAAAAAGACCTGGGATATGTAAACACTCTAAGTTAATCAAGTTCAAAACAATGCCTTTTGAATAAGTTGTATATAATAAAACATATGTGTACCACAGGACATGCTCTACAAATAAGCCCAAATTAAATGATAAACTTCAATAAAATTGACCTTTCTCTTTGAAGCACCACAAAATATTCCATGTTATTTTTCCCTAAGGAATGTGATTGCACTAAAATTCTTTTCATTAAAAGAAAACTGAAGGTGTTTCTGATTTAAACATAACCAATGAGTAGATTTCATATTTTGGTCCCATAAATTCTTAGATCATCATCTAATTATCCTGAAAATTTTAAGGACTTTTTTCCTTATACTAGTAAAGATAACTATGAACAGGCAAGTAACAAGCCCAAATACTCACTTACTTATTTGTTCAGGATGTGGTATTGCAACAACCACATTCATCAGGGCAATCACAGCTTACTTTGCTCTTGTTAGAGAGATGTGCTATGAGAGGAAAAAGCAGGGACATGATCATACAGCATCAAGGCTAGTCCTCCAGGCCCAAGCTCAAGGACACAAAATGACTTGCCTCATGTATGACAACATAAAGTATTTTCAAGTTCCATTTGGTTTCAGGTAAGAGCAGTGCAAGCAGCCAAGTGTGTGGCAAGATACCACAGCCAGACTCAGAAGTAACCAGGTGGGGAAGATTTTTTGTATGGGAAACTGAATCAGAAGGGTTCACCCTTAGCCTTCTCCAGGTCACCCTCTCAACCTTACTCTCAAAGACAAATAACTACTGTCCTCACGTTACAGATGTCACTCCCATTGATCTGTTGGCATTTTCATGAAGAAGTAAAACATTTGCCCAAGGATAGAACAGACCTGAAAATGAAGCTCGGAAGGAAAATTCAGGGTCCCCAAAGGTTTTACCTCAAACAGCAAAGCCTTCCTAATCATAATAGGGCTAGACACACTTGATATCAACACTCAAGTGGATGCAATTATCAACTGTTTTTAAAAAATGACGAAAGAGATTTTACTTAACTTTCCTTTCTACTGGTATTTCTCTTTCTCAAAACAACTTAAACTCATCCTTAAGTAAAAGAGACAGTCATTCAAAATTAATATATTGCATGTTAACCCTTTCCAAGCAAAAAAATGATCCAGAGTAGAGTTACTAAGTTGGTTCAAGATGCAACTTCAGGATAGAATATTCCAAATATAACTTCATAATTATCTTAACCATAAATTAGTGCATGATTAACTTCTGCACTATCAATATACATTAAAACATTTTTTTCTCTCATTCAAAAAAGCAGCTATAATAGGGGATAGGGATCCTGTTCTGCAAATAAACCAATACATACATTTTTTTTTTCACAAAGCTGATAAAGTTTCCCTGACCTGGCTATCACAAATGACTTTTAAAATCACAATCCTCTTAGGTTGGAAAGGTATTAGTACAACACATTTTGTCACAGATCCAATTAGCAAAAGGTAACATAGTTAGGGGCCACAGCCTTTAAACTGAAAAACAAAGGTAACAGGAATTGGTAATAAATTCTTAGTATTTACCCCAAATAGGAAAATATATTATACTGTAGAAAAATTCGCATAGGGCAAATGAATTCCACATTAAGTTTAGTAGGAAATGTATATAAGACTTTACCAGGTGAAATTTACAACTGTGATTGTTAGGTCAGCTCAAAATTTTCTGGACTAAATATCATAAGCCATTGCTGTTAAAAATTCTCACTTTAAGATTCTGAGTAAAAAAACCAGATTTTTGGCCCAGACAAAAATGTTCTAAGGAATTAGACCTTATACTGATGCTTCATCCTCAGAAAAAAAATACTCGAAAGTTTTCACAGAACACAAAAGGAGTTTGTGAAATTGAGAATTGATTCTCAATTGAGAATTGAGAAAGGATTCTTGATTTGTGCCATAGAAAGAAACACAATAGAACCCTGGAGATCCCAGGAGACAACATTCATAAAGTGCTTGGTAGGAGAGAGTGGGCAAGGCCTGATGCTAGGCACTCTATAGAGAAGAGTTTCCTATAAAGCTCTGAAAAGGTGGGTGAGTCAGATGCTTATCTCACTTCACTGGCAACAGAACAAGAAGTTACGGCCATGTGGTTCAGTAGGTAAGAATATGAATTAAATCTCTTCCCTTTGTAAATTCTAGGTCCCAACTAAAATTAAATCACTGCATTGTAACCTGAGCATGAGGTCTTAAAATAGTCCTTATTGTGTTGCCAGAGTCTAGCATTCAGCACCGTTTCTCAAATATTATTACTTTAAACTGTTAGCAGGGCTGGTAAGATCTTAGAATTCTGCTTTTTGCAGATGAGGGCATATTAGAGATTTCTACTATATCAAACCCATAGTAAAAACATTATGAATATCTATTGCATTTCTAAATGAATTGTTTCAAATAATTTGCATAATTCTTTTAACAAATGAATTTATAACAATTTAATTCAAAAGAATTCAAATTTTAAAAGTGTTTGCCATTTTAAAAATAAGTATAATATAATTTTTTTCTATCGTTAAAAAACTGGGATAATTAACTCTTTTTCTCCCATGTAGTCTCATTTATGATTTCTTAAAATACAGTACTAGAAAAAGCAGGCTTTGATAAATCCCACTGGGATTCAAATGGAGATACTTGACCATGCCTTAAACTCAAATTGCTCTGACTTTCACTGATTGGACCAAGACAGATCCCAAGCTTCACATGGTCATTGTTTTGAATTTTGATGGCTCATAGTGAGTGTAAATAGCAATTATTTCTGTTATGGCCAGAAATTCTGAGGGTCTTTCCCTTCCTGATTGATTTCTTTCTTTTTTTTTGAGTAGGTAAAAGAAGTCTTTTTTTTTGCCTCATTTCTTATCTAACCTTAATCACCAGATAAGTGTGGCCTCAGACAAGATGAGACCTGGAAAAGACCTTAGCTTAAAAAGTCCAAGGTTTCCTACTGTATCGGGGGCCATCTGCAGTTATCCTAATCTATATCTTGCCACTAGACCAAGATGGATCCAGAGGAGAGAATGAGGCTGGTGATGCTGCACAGCCCAGCTTCACTTAAATCCCATTTACTTGCAAGTCAAGAAAGCATCCTCTTGATGTCATTGGCCCTCTTTGAGAATAAAGCACAAAACAGCAAACCAAATTCATGTTTGGCATTATTTTTATCCACAGTACAAAAAGGTAAACTGAGATAGCTTGCTTTTAAGTTTACACAATCAACAAAATCCATGCAAACAGATCTTCGCATTTTTTTAACATTTTATCTTAATGACAAATAGTGAAATAAATTTTGACTTATAATAAGCATATTACCAGGAGAAACCCATTTCACTCAGAATTAGATGACACTAAATTCTATTACACCTCAATCTATTTTTCCAGATAGTAGCACAGAGAATCTTAACTTATAATTTTAACATACATAGTTGTTAAAAAAAATCAATGATTTGCTAAAGACTTTTATTCTCAAGATGCAGTATTGACTATCAACATACCTATAACAATTAAAGCGTCAAATTATGGCCGGCTATAATTCTGTTATTCCCTAAAAGATGGAAGCACCAAAAATCCTTTAAGAAGATTTTAGCAATTATAATATCTGTAACAGCTTACAAAAACTTTGTTCAGACAATAAATAAGCTCTGGTATGTTATTCACAGAAGTAATACAAAGAATTTTTCAAAATAAATATCACATTTCAAGTTGCTTTCTTAAATAAACAGCTCTTTTGGGATGCAAGACAGTTCTTAAGATTAAAATATATAATCTACTATAAAAATGGGTAGTGTCTCATGTAAATGAAAACAAAATTTTTAATTTCAAAACATATACACCAACACAAAAAGTGACTTATAGATTGATCAGTGCTAAATTTTAGTTTGTAAGACTTTGCAAATATGTAACTAGATTTTCTAATCAAATTCTATTTACTTTTTGGTTGGTCCTCAGTTCACACAAACTTTTCCCCTTACAAGCTTGCTTTTATTTTATCAATAAAATGAATCTTCCTTTCCTGTAAAACAGTAAATCTATCATTCCTGTAAAACAGTAAATCTATCATTCAGAGGTGAGGAGAAAAGGGTACTCTTATTTCTCTTAAAAAAATTCTAAAGAATTTACAGCAAATTTGCTAGAGTAGGTCAGCATTTATAAAAACATTTAAATCAAAATTTAGGATTCACAGTAGTGAATTTACATTTCAGTAGTAAACTCAGTTTCTAATTAGTCTACAATGTAAAAACAGTCTGAGAGAAATCTATCTCATCCTTCACATTCCCCAAAGCCTCCTTAGATTTCAGGAATGTAAAGAAAAAGAGAGAGTTGTTCTGAAGGCTTAAAGGACTAAAAAATAAATCACAAGACACAGAGAGTTAGATTTGCCAGCAAAGTATTTTCCTTCTAAGCTCTGTGATCACAACTGTGAACACGCACAGACTCAGAGAGACACACAAATTTGGGCACAGAAAAACACTAATAGAACAACATCTGTGAAACAGTGGCCTCGGTATGAAAGTTACTTCTTACTTACTAGATGACTCCAGAGGCTGTGTTAACTCACACATACACAAATACACACATCACACAATACAAAAAAACACTTCACAAAGACAGACACAAAGACTGCAGCTTCCTTAAAAACAATTTTGCATGCACAAATGAAAGCAAATGAAAATTCCCTTTTTATGTCAAATTCTGGACATATGTACAAACATGTATGTATATATATGTGTGCGTGTGTGTAAACAGATATACAAATCCCAAAATTTGACAAAAATTAGCCATATCTATATCTATATATGACTTATTTAGATTCAGATCCTCATTTACAGTTTTCTAGGTAGCAAAGAAAGAATTTGTCTCTTTGAATGTTTTTGATAGAGAATCCTACCTTCTCTAGACATAATGTCAAATGCAGGATTATGTTATCCCCTGCCATTCATGCAGGTACTTGCAGCCGCAAACAGGATTTGTAGTCCCATATAACCAATGACTGTTCTGAAGGATAACTACCTATTGCTATGCCTGGAGACCAAATTACCCATAGGCAAACTTCAATGGCTAGTCAATAGAAACCCAGAAATAAATCCTCAGAGAATTCAGCCAAGGTGGGAGTTCAGAAATCTGTGAGGGAACTTAGCAAAGTACATTTTGAGTCTTGAATGGACACAGTGGGTCTGTGTTGGTACCAAACTCACAGGGCTGAGCCAGCTACCGTCTATGGATGTCCTCCTTCAGCTCCTACTTCAGACACTAAGAGTTAGACATGGATAAAAATTCAGACCAGCTAGGCAACCAGTAAATTTAGTGGACATTTATTCAGCATTGAGGAATAGAAATTCAGAATAGCCACTGCCTTGCTTAGACAGTGGTGTTCAAAGAGAAAGGGGGAAAAAGGGTATTCTTCTGGGGTTTAGTCATGGGAAACAGAAGGAGGCAGTATAGCCAGGATACACAAAACAGCCAAATTGCAAGAGGGAATGTTGCAGGGGTGTTCTTGCAATTATCTCTGTCCAGGAACAGGGTAGTTAGAAACAGGTATTCTGGAGTCTTCTTGGAGACAGAAACTGCTGCTCAGAGCAAAGGCTCCCAGGGATTGATCTTGAGGTGGGAAAGGGCAGTTAGATACTAACAGTCAGGACAATGTAGGGGCCCAGAGATTCCCAAGGATTGGTAAAATGTAGTTGATTTTTGAGGATTTATTTTTATAGTCTGCAATTTTGTTGAAAGTATTCATTATCTTACTAGTATTTTTGCTGATCTAGGATTTTCAAATAAGTCATCAAATCATCAGCAAATAGGTCTAATTTCATCTCATCTTTATCTATGTGTCTTTTATTTCTTTCTCTTATTTCTATTACTAGCATTTCCATAATGATCAAATAATCAAATTATACTAAATAATATCAAATAACTGCTGTATTTGGGGCGGGGCAGAAGGTTCAATGGTCCCCATTGCAGGGGATATTTGTTTTTGTTTTTATTTTTTAATTCAGTTTTATTTTACTTTCAGTTCTGAATTCTCTCCATCTATTTTCCCCTTCCCCCATCTATTGAGAAGAAAAGAAAAACAAAATCTATTACAAATTATAAAACAATTTCCACATTATCCTTATCCAAAAAGAAAGTAAGTAGGAAAGAGAGAAAGAGAAGAAAATATACTTCATGCTATCCTCGGACTCCCTTGGCTCTCTGTCTAAAGGTGGATCATGGGTTTCATCATGCATCCTCTAGAATTACGGTTGATCACTGTACTAATCAGAATACTAAGTCTTGATTATTTATACAATATTGTTTTTATTGTATAAATTACTTTTCTGGTTCTCACTTCATTTTCTGTCAGTTCATACTAGTGTTCCCAGGTTTTTCTGAAACCATCCACTTCATTATTTCTTATATCACTACAGTATTCCATCATTTTCATATTATATAATTACATAAAGTGAGGTTTTAATTTTCATTTTGTACTTTAAGTATTTGGAACATTTTTTAGATGGTCACACTTAATAATTGATATATTGAAAACTTTTCCTATTTTTGACCAGTTGTCTATTGGACTGTTGGTCATATATATCTGCATGCTGACTAGCAAAAGAGTCGCCTCCTGCATGGGACTTTCCTCGATCCTCTTAGGGGTTTGAGCTTCTCTCACCTTCTACTGAAATGACTGTGTATTTACTTACCATGTTTTTGTATTTACTTTGCTACATATATTATTCCCCCTCATTATAGTAAACCATAGGTTCTTGGAGAGTTTTGTGCATTATGAAAGGCTTACGCATCATGAAGACCCACTTGGCTTGTCCTATTGTAGGTGTGACCTCATGCTCTCAAAGGTCACACCAGGAGAGCCTACGGAACAAAAGAGGGGTTCCTGTTGGATGTCATCTTTGAATTCTATGAGGTAGAGGTGAAAGGCTTCATATCTGAGACACGTGTCACATATATTCCCTCTGAGTTACCAAAACCCAAACAATGAATCAGCTTGCAATGGGACCTATGATTGGTCAATTAGTGAGAGTCAGAGTGATTTATATTTGAAGGCACAGTCAAATGGCTCCGGTTGAATTCCAAAGGTCTTTATCAAAGCCTGCTTTACCAAAGCTATCTTTCAAAAAATCAGGAATGAAATTACATGGGACAAATGAGTTAATTGTCCCAGTTTTTTGAGAAACAAACAAATAAGTAAATAAATAAATGAAGGGAAAAGATCTAGTCCCCAAACTCCAAGATATCTTGCCAAGTATAAGTGATCAAAACCACATGTCAGGGTATAACTCCCCATATGGACAGAGGGAGAAGAGAAGGAGGATGCGGGAAAGAGAGGGAGAGAAGAAAGAGGAAGAGGAAGAAGAAAAAGAGGAGGAAGGAGGAAGTAGCCCCACTGGCCATTTGAATCCTCGTACTATTCACAGATGGTTGTTTGTCCTTCATTCTCAAAGAGGTCCAATGATAACAGGAGTGTGATGACTGCACTTGCTAGTGAGTTGGATTTAAGGGAGGTAGGGCTGTGGAAAGGTCACCAGCCTCACTCTTTTCTCCAGAATCATCAGAGTCCAGTGGCAAGACATAGGTTAGAATGACTGGCAGTGGCCCTGGATATGCTATCATTTAACTGTGAATAGCAGTGTAGCTACCACCTACATACTTGGTAATAATGATGCTAGGTTGGAATATCACTATAGAGGGCATTTAGAACAACAAAAAAAGCGTTGAAATGCCTTTGCTTATTGAATTTTTTAGTAAATATTGTTTCAACTTGTTTTTTCCTGTTTTATTTGATGAGACAGCTATAGTAATACTTTCCATTACATTTTACAAAGCTATTCATATTCAAGTAGATTGAGCATTTACTGTTTAAAACAGTTGGAAGGGTGTTGTTTATTTCTTCATTATGGCATTTGATTTATACCAGGGAAATTTATATGTGTAATCATAATAGGAATTGATATAGAAAGCTAATATAAAGAAAATGGTTACACATTGTATTGATAAGGCATTTTTTTGTTTTAGTATAATCAAGTGCCTGTGACTGAGTCTTGCCTTTATCAACTAAGAGTCTTTACTAGGAGTAAAGTACAGAAACAAGAGTTTTTTTTAACTAGAAACAGTATATATTTGCATTGTTAATTATTTTAAGGTGATTAAAGAAGATCTTCCCTATTCATTAATGGGTCTGCCCATTAAAGGAAACTGGATTAGGGGAGTTGTTTTGTAGGAAGGTCCCAAATACCTTTTGGTTTTTTTCTGTTGAGATACGGGGTCAGAAGTGTCTAAGTACTGGCTCTGAGAAGTGTGTAAGTACTCTGAGGTGCAGTTTTGCTTTGGGACTCAGTCATGGGAAGGAGGTTATTTGGTTAGATGAGACTCTGAGTAACTGTTGAGTTCCTAGGCTTTGAAAACCCAAGTGTTGGTGCTTCCCTCTCTGGTAACTATGGTCAGACGTTTGGACCTGTCTGTTGATCTGTGATATTTGTGTTACTTATGGTCAGAGAGTTGGAAGCCTCTCTGTTGGTCTTTATTTGTCTTCTTGTATTTTTCTCTCTTGGTGAATGATATACGTGGTTGATTGAAGGAGATTGTTAATCCCTCAAAAGTTGCCTTTCCTTTTAGAAGGGCAGATCAAAAGGTTGTGTTGCATGCCTGAGCCCTGTAGGGCTGAGGAGACACCAGCTGCCACACAGGGAGAAGGCCAAGGCCACAGCTTGAGTGAAGCCCTGGGCCCTCTGTGCCTGTGTTGGGCGGAGTCTGTGTGAGAAGAGAGATCCTCTCCCCCAACCTTTCCCCACCACCCAGGATAATTAGAGTTTTGGGCCAGACTCTTCTGCCCACAAAGAGTGTGGAGTCTGAAAGAAGGACGCACCATGGTGCTGAAATGGATTAATAAGAAACTTAACAATTTAGCCCTTGATTCTCCAGCACAGTGTTCTACGGATCCAATTGGGGATGATATGTTTCATTGGCAAGCCACAATTATGGGACCTAATGACAGCTCATATCAAGGCAGCATATTCTTTTTGGCAATTCATTTCCCTACAGACTACCCCTTCAAGCCACCTAAGGTTGCATTTATAGCAAGAATTTATCATCCAGACATTAACAGTAATGGCAGCATTTGTCTCGATAGTCTAAGATCACAGTGATCTCCTGCTTTAACTATTTCTAAAGTTCTTTGATCCATTTGTTCACTGTTACGTGATCCAAACCCAGATGACCCTTTAGTGCCAGAGACTGCATGGATCTATAAAACAGACAGAGACAAGTACAACAGAGTATCTTGAGAATGGACTCAGAAGTATGCCATGTGATGCTACCTTAAAGTCAGAATAACCTGCATTATAGTTGAGATAAACTTTAAATTACTGTTCCTTTTTTTATTTTCTTATCTGGCTGCTCCCCTATCAGACCTGATTTTTAAAATTTTCTTTTTTGTTTACGTCCCTCCATTCATGCATATGCTCATCTGAGAAGACTTAAGTTCTTCCAACTTTGGACAATAACTGCTTTTAGAAACTGTAAAGTAGTTACAAGAGAAGAGAACAATTGCCCAAGATTCAGAATTTTTTTAAAAAAATGGAGCATGTGTATTATGTGGCCAGTGTCTTCACTCTAACCTTGTTGTGAGACTAAAACCATTCCTCACTGCTCAAACAGATGCTGAAGATACTGTCGGAGGGTAAAGGAGGTGGATGCAAAATTGTGATATCAAAGGAAGCAACATTACTGTAGCAGCATCCATCTTGTTTAAGCCTTCGATTGTTAGAGATTTGAGGTTTTCATGATATATTTTATGCTCATAAGTGATGTGGTTGGAGAATTTATAGCATCGGGAAAACAGAAAACATGATGTATTTTATGCATATCAATAAAATGACCTGTTCTTGTTCTACAGAGAATGGAAATTGGAAGTCAAACACCCCTTGGATTCCAAAATAGGGTCTTGAACTTTTTGTAATTTTCATTTAAATTTTGTTAGGAGGTTTGGAGTTATTATTTAATCTATCTTCCAATACATTACTTAATATAGCACTGACTAAAATGATGCAAGTTGTCAATGGATGAGTGAGAAACTAATAGCCCTGTTAGTAATTGATTTTTTTCTTCAATAAAGTTGCATAAACCAAAAAAAGGCAGATCCAAGAACCTGTGATAGCAGGCCCCCCTGTGTATGTCAGGGGGCTTGCTTTTACAGCATACAATAAGCAATACCTCAAGGATGAAACTGAACACAGGATGACAAAGAGGTAATAAAGAAGATCTTCAGTGATTTTTTATAACAAATATCTTTCACTATTAAGGTCAATGGAACAAACACATTTGGCTATTAGAGTCCAAATATTGTTATATGTGTGTACATGTATGCTTGTGTAGATAAATATATACACACATAGTTACAAGGGTGTATGTGTACATATGGATACATACATACATATATACATACATGTAGTTACGGTGGTGTATATATATGTGTGTGTGTATATTCATATATATGTATGTTTATAGAGGAAGCAGAAATGCAATAAAGAAGAAAAGGAACAACTATAAAACTAGATCAAGAAAGCAAAGAAGTCTGTGACAGAGGTGAAACAAATTTTAGTCCTGATTCTCAAGGCATCTGAAGAAGGGGAAGATATCAAAGACATTGTCAAGATATTAGAAGACACCCTGTTTTCCAGGTATAACAACAAACCTTTGCAGTTAGTCTCTGGATTTTATCAGCCACAGCAAAACTCCAGAATTATGACTTATGATTTACCTATTTCCCAGGAGATTCCTCTCCCTAGAGGTGGAACTGCAGTCAACATGCTACAGCAGAAAGTGATAAATCACAAATCACTTTAAACAATCCTGTTTCCACAGGACCCAAGAACTGTATTGTCCCCCAAAATGCCAACTATGGGAACTGTTTCCTCAAGACCTAAGAATGACTGTTAGGTCCTGTCTTCTTGTGGTTTTTATGATTAAAAACCCTACCCCTGCCATAAGCCATAAACCCTCCTTCTTAGGAAGATTTCTTCTTGCAAACATTTTCCTCACTCTGAAATTAAACTTCTGTTGAATTCCTGACTCTCCTGTCTCAAGCCTGCTTTGTTTGGCTCTGGCCATCCCACAGGTTAGAGGCCAGTTGCAGTTCAGTTGACATTGATTGGCATCAGAAGTGGGATTGCATATGAAACTGGATCTTTGGACTATCTGGTACCAATGGGAACAGACTAGGCACCACTGGCAATTTATTTCTCCACAGTCCAACCCTCTCCCCTAGTCTGGTGTGTCCTCTGCTTTTGTCCCTGCTGTAGTTCTCCCAGCTCTACCTTGGTTGAGCTTGACCTTCTTTTGCATGGAAAACTCCAGGATCCCTCCCTGGACCTGGTTCATCCCATATCACTCTGGTAAGGATATCCTTTCTTAACTGCATACCTCTTGTTAGTTGGCCTCTCTGAGTGACTCTACTCCCTTACTGAATGCCCTTATTAAATTTGTGTATGCCTTGGAAATTTGTGTGCCTCAGCTGAACTGGCTAATTGTAATTGTACCCTTTGTTAAGACTGTCTGTGTCATGTTTGTGTGATGAGCTAGCCTGCTGTTTGTATCTGTCTTGTTGTTTTGTCTATGTCTTTGTAAAATGTAAGCTGTCTGTGTTGTGTTTGTGTTGTGAACTAGATTCTGTTAAAATGCAGCCAGCTAGAAAAACTTTTAAGGGTTGTCACCAGAGAGTTTACAACACTGGGAAAGATTAATGAACTTTCATAGTTGAAGCAAATATCTCAGTAAGTAAAACTAACCCCCACTTTAGGCTTTATGAGGGAGATTAGGTTATAAGAAAAGAGAGAAGAAACCAACCCTGTAAAACACCCTTTTTCATGTTATTTTGGTTTGGGCTATGTTGTAATTATAAAAATAAAGTCATGTAATCAAAGTTGCAGAACTGCTAAAAAACATCTTGGTAGATTAAGGAGTTTGGAAATTAATCATTTTAAGATTGTAGGGGAGAACTCCTGAGACTTTAGGATAATTCCAGAAACTCCCTCTGAAGTATCTTAGTTTTGAGGTACCACTCTGAAGACTTTGTTTTAAGGAAAAATAAGGATTAAATTTTATAAAAGTTAAAAGTTAATGGCAAGATTAAAAGCTTCATTGTTCTAGGGCAAATGAAGGATGGCAGCCAGTTTGGAAGCAATGCCAGAGTGTAGACAGAAAAAAAATAGGTAAGTGGTTTGCACCTTATAGCAACCTCTTGTTAACCCTTCCTTGACATTTTTGACCACGAAAAGAGAAAAGATTATTTAAAGAGATCCCTTGTGACTTTTACTTTTCAGAGACCCTCTCCCTCTTCCTGTTAAATGCTTTCATATCAGATGAGATTCACAAATATAGGTGTTAAGAAAAAATATTTGAAAAATGTAGGGAAACTTGAATCACATTCTCCACCTGGTAGAGGGGGCAGTGGGGTAGTAGCTGCTATAAATATTTTAAAACATATAAGATTTTTTTCTTTTATCTCTAATCACTTTGAGAAACAGGCCTAATAATGGTATTGCTGGGTCAAAGGGTATATATGGTTTTATAACTCTGAGAATACTTGCAGATTGCACTCCAAAATGATTGGATCAGTTCACAACTCCACCAACAGTGAATCAGTATCCCAGTTTTTCCACATCTCCTCCAACATTTGTCACTTTTCCCTTCAATCATTTTAGGCAATTTGATAGGTATAAGATGATATCTCAAAGTTGTTTTAATTTGCATTTCTCTAATCAATAGTGATACAGAGCATTTTATCATGTAACTATATATAATTTTAATTTCTTCATCAAAGAACTACCTTTTCATATACTTTGACCATTTATCAATTGGGGAATGACTGGTACTGCACTCGTAGAAAGGAGACCAAAAAAACAGTTGTCAAGGATTCCCCAGGGTTAGATGTTAGCAGGGTGAGAATGTCAAAAATTGAAGAGGCCCAGCATCTCAAGGGCAGAGGAGAAAGCAATGTTGAAATAGAACACTTTTTATGTGGACCTATGACTTGTCAGTGTCAGTCAGGACTTGAAAGCCAGTCTTCCTTTCTATGAGGTCAGTTCTCTATCCACTGTTTCAAGCAGCATATTATACCAATTATTTGTGGATATGAATCCAGAACTAGGGATGGACTAGGACCAAAGGAAGAAATTAAAAGATGAGAGATCATTATGAAGATAAATAGTAGGTTAAGAAGGAAAAGAAGTAGAAATAGTACCTGCTGTTAGGAGATAGTATCTGCTACTTAATGTCTATGTGACAATCTCTGAGTCTTGAGTTCTTATCAATATGAGGGAAGTATACTCTGGTTCATTTTCCCAGAGCCAGGGATGTAGTTTCTCCCCCTTCAAGGTTCCAGGGGTACCACTGAGGGGTTGAGATATCTCTTCTCTAACTTTATTGGCTTAAGCTCCCACTAGTTGTGTCCCTCCTACTGTTAACTGCCAGTGAATGACGATCACTCCAGTTCCATTTAAACAATTAATCTCAGTTTACTTTTGTGAAGGAATATCTCTGTCTCTCTGTATCTCTGTCTGTCTGTCTCTCAGAGGTAATCCCCATATTCTGCTGCACCTGGAATCAAGAAGACCTGAGTTCAAGTCCAACCCCAGACACTTGCTAGCTCTATAATCCTGGGCAAGTCACTTAACCTCTGTCTGCCTAAGTTTCTTCAACTGTAGTGGATTATAATATCAGTTACTGCTCAGGGTTGTTGTATCAAATGAGATTTTTAAAGTGCTTAGCACAGTTCTTGGCACATAGTAGATACTTAATAAATGTTTGTTCCCTTTCTCCCTCTCTCAATAGATAGATATAGATATAGATGATACAACAATAAAAAAGCATAAACAGTTTCCCCAAGCATTTCAGAGTTCTTAGACCCTTATATCATTTTGTTCTCTATGGAGAGTAGACTAACTCTTAAATCATGGGATTGGGCAGGGACTGAAGGTTGCTTTTCTGCTTATTGTTCCTGGGGCCAATAATTCTGGATTAGATGCAAAACTAGTATGATTTTAATTCCTAGACTCTGGATGCCTAGACACTAGGATGACTCACTCTCTTGACCTTTCAAAACCCATAAGATCATTACCTCCAACATGTCCACATAAATGGAAGAGCAAATGTAGAAATCAACAACTGAACCCTCATTTCATAGGATCCACACGTCAGCTTTGGAGAGAAAATGTTCAAAACTTTTCCCTTTACTTCGTTGACCAGGGGTAGGGAACCTGTGGCCTCAAGGCCACATGTGACCCTCTAGGTCCTCAAACGTAGCCCTTTAACTGAATCCAAACTTCACAGAACAGATCCTCTTAATAAAATGATTTGTTCTGTGAAACTGAGACTTAGTGAAAAGACAATACCTGAGGACTAGAAGGCCACATGTGGCCTTGAGGTCACAAGTTCTCCACCTCTGGCATTGACTCTCCACATGAGTCTCAGTGAAGTGGTCAAAAAAAGAGATCCACCAGGAGAAAAGAAGAGACCAAAACTGACTTAGAAGGCGTCCCCGGTTCTGGTCCTATAACTGCAGCCAATCAAAGGCGCCATTGTTTACCACATGGTTAGCAGATCAGTAGTAGTTATGGAATATCTAGGCAAACTCCAAAGTTCCTCAAAGTACTTCCATCGCATGTCATCATGACTTTCCCAGAAGCAGGCTCTCCACTCTCTCTTGTAAAGGAAGAGGCATTAGCGTCTCTCTGCACATGTCAGTCTCTTGGCTAGGTGCCCACCAAGATCCCTTCTAGCTTTAACTCTCTGATCCTTTGAAGGGATGATAGCAGTGGGTGGTGTAGCAAGAAATAACCACAGCAGCAGCAGCAATAATGATAACTAACATATAGCCCTTACAATGTGCCAGGCACTGTGTGCTTTACAATTATTATCTCATTTGTTCATAGTAACACTGAGAGGTAGGTGCTATTATCCTCATTTGAAAGATGACGAAACTGAGGCAAAGAAGGTCACATAGTAAGTCGATGTTCAGATAACCTCCATAATGACATTACTAAGGCACAGCTCTCACCACATCACTCTGAATAAGCTCATATTTTCTCTAGAATAAAATATAAGCTCTTCTGTCTGATATTTAAAACCATTTACATTTTTTTTCTAGCCTGTTTTTCCAAGCTTATTTCATATTACAGCAGTTCCCTGTACCTCAGAGCACAGGTTCCATCTCCATGCCTTGGCATATATAGTAGGAGAGGAGGAGAGATAATCAGTTGATAGATCAAATTATCTTGTCCTCACCCAGCTGTCAAAATTATAGAATACAAGAAGCAGATAATAAAGACAATGAGTGTTAGGGTTAAAGTCAACTAACATTTATTCAGCACTTACCATATGTTAGCTGCTGTGTGCTAAGGAGACAAAGAAAAATAAAAAGAAGATCCCTTTGCTCAGGGAACTTATAGTCTAGTGAGAGAGACAATAAGCAAAAAACTATGAACATGGAAGATAAATACAGTGTAAATGAGAGGTAACATTAGTGAGAAGGCACTAACATTGGGAGAGGGAGTGGTGCCAGGGAAGGCTTCTTGTACAAGGTGGGTTTTGAGTTGAGTCTTGAGGGGAAAGAAGGAACCCTGGAGGCAGAGATGAGGAGAAAGAGCATCCCAGACATGGAGACAGACAATGTAAAGGTGCAGAGTCATCAAATCATCAGATGAGGAAACTGAGGCAAACAGTGACGTGAATTGCCCAAGGTCACACAGCTAGTAAGTGTCTGAGTCAGGATCTGAACTCGCAAAGATGAGTCATCCTAACTCCAGGCCTGGTACTCTAACCACTACACCACCTAGCAACACCCTTTAATACTTTAGGCAGGGTTTGAATACTATATCCTTTTGTGCTTTGTGTTCTTATCTACCAATATCTTCATATTCCTTGGTATCACCAAATAAATAATAGTAGTGGAAAAAGTATGACCACCTAAAAAAATTAAAAAGAAGGAACCCTGGAGGCAGAGATGAGGAGAAAGAGCATCCCAGACATGGAGACAGACAATGTAAAGGTGCAGAGTCAGGATGGAGTATGATGTGTGTAAATAAGAGCAAGAAAGCCAGTGTTGCTGGATTGTAGAGTGAACAAAGGGGAATAAAATGTAAGAAGAATGGAAAGGGATGGGTTATGAATGGTTTTAAAAGTCAAACAGGATTTTACCTTTCATCACAGAGATAATGGGGATGTCTAATTTTATAAGGGGGGAAAATGGTCTTCAGTAAAGCTTGGTGGAATTAGGCTAGCCATTAGTTGGCCAAAGGATTAACCATGTCCCGTGTTGCTTTTTTAAAAGTAAGACACACTCTCTCTAAAGAGGAATTTAAGGCAGGAGATACCTTTGAGGAGTATGAGTTCTGGAAATTGAGAAGAAATAACTATGACAAGAACCCACTTCTTGAGAGGGAATGAAGTCCCTCACTTTTTTAGTAGGAGAGTTTTTCTCTTGTCACCCCATCCACTGGCCAGGAAAATTTGCAGTGGAACTACTTGTCAAGTTGGAGATATGAAACCTAGCAAGGAGCAGATTCAACGAGTCAGAGTGCAAGACAGGTTTAATTTTGTGAGTCCTGGTCATTAGGAGAGGTGCTAAAAAGAGAAATAGGCCCACGGAGCTCAGATGAGTAACTTCTCAGGAGTTGAATTGAATTGCCTAGTTGGTTAAGAAAATCCTCATAATTCCCAAGATATGTGCCAAATCTGTACATTTCAATCTTATATCCAGGAAAACTTCTTGTTGTCCCTAATTCTAAATTCAGGAACATGGGAGTCTCTATACCTGTCTGCTAACACTAACTGTACTAATTATCAGTCCATAAGATCTCTCTCCAGCTACAACATTCATCAACCATCTGACTATATCAGACTGATAGTGTAGAAGCATAGAGTAATACTTCCAACAGGGAGAAGGAGCCTATTCATCCACTTCAGGAAAGAGGATATATGAATTAGCAAAGGAGTTCCATTTACTGGTGGCTATCAGTCATGTAAATGTGGCCACTTCAGTTAACCAAGTGGATTTTCACTGAGTCTCATCTTTGGCTACAGTGTGACTGCCCTGAAGGATCCCAAATTCTATAGGATTTTGTCCCTGCAGTTATGGACCTGCTATCTTTCCTTGATTTGTGTGGCAATATCTGCAGATTTATTGCTTTAATCTGTCCTTCTTCATTGCAGGGTTTTTGGTCACTGATTTAGAACAGCATTGTGTTGTCATCTATGTTCCCCAGATAACGAGGTCTTATTGTGGGTATCACTGGTTGAATGTGTGCTATCCAGAGAGTACTGGGAAAAAAGCTTCAACAAGCCATTTTAATACCAAGTTACTGTTATTGTTCAGTCATATCTCTTTGTGACCCCTTTTTTTGGTTTTCTTGGCAAAAATATTGGGTTAGTTTGCCATTTCCTTCTCCATATCATTTTACAGATGAGGAAACTGAAGCAAACGGTGATGTGAATTGCCCAAGGTCACACAGCTAGTAAGTGTCTGAGTCAGGATCTGAACTCACAAAGATGAGTCATCCTAACTCCAGGCCTGGTACTCTAACCACTACACCACCTAGCAACACCCTTTAATACTTTAGGCAGGGTTTGAATACTATATCCTTTTGTGCTTTGTGTTCTTATCTATCAATATCTTCATATTCCTTGGTATCACCAAATAAATAATAGTAGTGGAAAAAGTATGACCACCTATAAAAATTAAAAAGTATTCCTTCATGGAACTCTATTGTATAGCATCCTAGGTGGTTGCCAGCCCAGGGTCCTGGCACGTAACTCTAGTGCAGTCATCAGTAGTTCAGAGGACTGGGCAAATGTTTGGTTTACATCTTTTCTGAGAAAGAAATAATGATATGAGAGCCATCTATATTTTTAAGAATAGGCAGCAATATAAAATCATCTTCCTTGATTCCAATCAATCTTCTGATACCAAATAAATTGCCCGTTCAGTTACATTCCTCTTCCTACCCCGAAAAACGAAACACAACAACAAAAAAACAAAACAGAACTGGTATTCTTAGAATCCGAGGGCCTCTATTACATCTTTTCTTTCCTGTTTCAGGAAACATCTTGCTTAACTGGGGAACCTACCCCTTTTGGAATTTGTGAGAACTAAAGATCTAAAGGTGTTTGAATTTCTGTATTATTGGAAGCAGTTACATTTTTCATGATAAATTCTGGCATGAGTTTAATAGACTTAAAACAAAAGGGGTTTCCTTATCTGCTCAAATTTAAATTGGATATGATAAAATATGAAAAAAAAGGTTGGGGTTATATCTGCAAGATATATTGATCCTTTGCCAACCAAGAAAAGAGGTAAAGGTATAGAGGAAGGAAGAAACAGTGAATGGAAATGGATACAAGACTGCAGGTTTTTATGGGCATGCTAAAAAATAGCCTCATCTGGAAGGCTAAGGTGAAAAACTGGATAGCAGAGCATACAATGAATGGAATTTGTGTGTTTTCCAAAATGTCAATATTTGAAGAAAGGAGAGGGATATTCTAGTTAAAATAAAATATCTCAGGTGGAAGAAATATGCTATAATTTATAATTATATTAGTTATGCATACAATAAAGAAAAGCATGCCTATTTTGTATCTCAACTATAGTATATGACTTGGTCTGAAAGCTTCCACTTTCAAGTCCTTCCTCTAACACAGTTTTATATGACCAATGTAGCCTCTCAGTATAGTAGGCAGATCTCTGGGTTTACGCAATTACAGACAAGATGCTGATCTGCATATGGCAGGAGTTTTCCCACCAGAAATTGTCCATACAGATGAAATCATAGGTCCTAATGAGAATCACAAAATATACATAAAATGTTGGGTTTTTCCTCCCAACTATCCTTCAGAAGATCAGTAGATCATGGCCAAAAGGGCTGATAATATTGATTTCTGGGCAGATAATCTGTACTATGACTACTTCATATAAGGGTGGTTGGAGATTTGCTGTAATTAAATTTTTCTCATCCACTCAATAGGCCTACCTCAGGAATTTCCCACAGGTTTCTTGGCAACTGTAAGTTCAATCCCATCTTGCTCCATTTTTGCTTTTCGTTACTGATCTGTCTCACCATTAACAGTCTTGCCATTTTCACATTGATCCCTCGATGTTGAAAATCTTCATTCTGTCCCAACTTATTCTTTTGCCGTGCCCAGTTTGGGATCCTGCAAATAACTAACAGTGAACCATAAGCAGGCTGAGGAGCTCTTCACTGGTAGCATGAAGGGGCTTGGGATGGAGAACTGGAAGACTCCTCAAAGGGCAAGAAAAGAGGAAACTCAAGAATATTGAAAAATACACGCCCAAATACATTTTTCCTACATTCCACATTTTTTCACTGATCTATTTATCCTAGTAAACTTACCTATTAAATAGACTTCTGAACAGCTGTGTTTATTTACTCTGCTTTCTTTTCATGTGTTTTTGGTCTCTCCCCCGACCCCTGCCTCCAGCATTTAGCACAGTGCCTGGCATATTTTATGTGGCATTTTATATTTACTGATTGATTTCTTTTCATGTGCTTTTTAATTATTCTTTCTTTCAGTAGCCCAGTTTCAGGTATCTAGTACACTGCTACTCACTCCACATGTGTCACGATACTGACTGATAAGAACAAAACTGAAAAAAGAGAAGTTCCTCTGTGGGGCCATTTAACTGCTGCTTTCTTAATCATTCTCCTCAGAGTCCATGAGGACTGCTCCCCAGCAACTGAGACCCTTTACTGTGACATCCTTTGGACTCTATGCAGCATTCTATGCTCCTAATCTTCTCCCAGTAATCGAGACTTACCATCCATTCCCCTCAGGGCCTCAGTTCTTCTACTCTCTGATAACTGTAGTATTGGGTTAATCAGTTAAACCTATTCCTGCTAATGTGTTAGATAGCTAATGCGTTATTCATCCCAAGTGACTTAGAGCAGTAACCCAGTTAAACTGTCTTAAACCCGATTAAATGCAATTAACGGCCCTTAAGAAGTGATATAGATGCTGGGAATTTGGGGCACCAATAGCCAGTTCATGCAAAAGATACTTTCAAGCAGCCCTCAGACCATTCTAGATTGTGCTTTCTCTGTCTATGAATGCAGCTGGCCCCAACGAAGGGACATTTTGACTGGCAGTGATTGTGAAAGTCCTGTATAAATTTATATTTACTCTGGACAGCCATAATCTCATGGTGGTTGGAGGTGGTTTGGCTTCTCTAATTCAACCAATTTTTCTTGTGCAGTTATTTTTTAAAATCCACACAAAAAAACCCAACCTAAACTAATGCCTGCAAGGCACTTGTATTTTTTCTTCTGGAGACTTTTTAGTTTTATAATTCCCCCAACCACTCTCTCCCTAATTCTTTATTAAGTTTTAATGTGGTTTAAACTCTCCATCTGTATACAATATATTATTTTGTCTTCGTTGCCAGCAGGTCTAATATTTCCCTGAAGTCTGTTTTAGAGCTCCTTCTGGTGGTTTGAAGCTATTATGACACATCCATCTGGTAACATCTGCATGCCTTCAATCTCACAATGATTGTTTATTTTAAGACCAGTTCATCAAAAGCAAAATAATAGAATTTATTTTTAAGTATTATTTTCTCCCAGGCATTGTTTCATTGAGGACATGAAATGGCATGTGGTACAAAGTGCATTAGCTTTATGAGTTAAGGATGATTACCTCTCTTGTGACTGGCAGAGCAAGTACAGGCATATGCCATTGGAAGGCAGAGAGTATATGATCAGAGTAGCCACAGAAAAAGACTATTTCATAGCATTTAGTATTATAATTCATAGGAAAGAGGACATATTTTACCCATGTTATTTGTTCTACAGTTCTTACTATTTAGGGTATCTGTGTAACACCTGTGACTGTCTCCTTGACTTATGCAGATAAGGCTCCCTCAAGATTCAGACATTATGTAGTTACTCAAAAACATTTCCCCCTTATAAATCTGGCACACAGTCTCTCATGTGTGTGTGTGTATAGATATACACCTATAGCTATACACACACACACAGACTACTAGTAGGAGTAGTGTATCCATCAGAGAAACATACATGGTGAGGCACCCATATAGGGAAATATATGGTTGGGGCATGTATGATGTAGGGGTACACATGTCAAGAAATATGTGGCTAGGGCATACACATGGAAAAACATATATGTAGAGAATACCTGGCCAGGGCACATACATAAAGGGATTTTCACAAACACATGTTGCTACCATTATGGGAATTTTTTATTTTCTTTTATTAATGTGATTACTTGGGATTCAGGACATTCTTCCTGAAATTTTTGATTAATTAAAAGTCTATCTTCTAATAATATTGACCTCACCTGACCAAACTTGACTCTTGAAATAATAAAATTAAGGGAAGACTGTTTGACATTCCTTCAAAAAAGTTGAAGGGGAGCTTGAGTTCCCCTTGTTAGCTCTCCTAGCTAACTGTATAAGGAAAGATATCTCTTATTCCTTGGTTATGTTGGTAACAAATAAATTGTCTCCCTCTATCAGCCTATTTGTGAACTCTCTAAATGCAGTTTGATCTGTAACCTGACTTAGGAATTTTTAATAATTTTGTAGAAAATAAAGTTGCACATATCTCACTAATGTGACTTAATTCACCTGTAGTGTTTATTTAAGTAGGTTTGCTAGCTATAAGACTGTAGGGTTCAGTCATTTTTTCAGTTACGTCTGGCTCTGTTACGTTTCTTGAAAATGATACTTGAGTGGTTTGCCATTTCCTTCCCAGTTTACTTTGCAGACAAGGAAACTGAGGCAAACAGGGTTAAGTGACTTATTTAGGGTCACACAGTTAGCAAATGTCTGAGGAGAGATTTGAACTCAGGAAAATGAGTTTTCCTCGACTCCAGCCCCTGCACTCTATCCTCTGCACTGCATATAGCTGCCCAGTTCTAAGATTATGACTGTTTAACTAAGTTGTTCCAACACCTATAACATCAAACGAAGTATGAGATTATGGATCTGCCTTTTCTTTAACTTTTGTGGCCTATGAGAAATAGATAAGACTGCAATATGTAAAAGAACTATTTCTGCATCACTCGGATGTGATTTTTTTTTCTATAGAAGACTTTTTTGAATCTTAATTTCATTCAGATTTACTTTTTTTTGTTTGAGATCTGAACCTTTGCTTAAGTATAATAATAAAACCTTGTTTTTTTTCTTTCCTCTGTAATTTCTACATTGTGGTAAATATATTTTGGCAGCAGTTACTTATCACATGAAATCAAAAAGGAGATATTTTTCTCATAACACCAGAGCACACATGTGAAGTGGAAATTCATAACTCTGATATCACAGGGCCTCTTACATCATTTGAAGATGTCACCATCATCATATCACTCGCACTATACCTGTTCTCCAATGGTCTTGCTGTGGTTTCTACTGGACATGTAGCCTTTGCCAGTGCTGTAGGAGGGTGAAATTTTCTAGGTTATATGGCAAACAGAGGTCATCCCCTAGGAGTTCAAGGATGCCTCCATTGTCCATCTTTATAAAGGTAAAGGAAAAGGAAATAGATTGTCCACTGACAATCACAGGGGGATCTCTCTCTTAGCTGTTGCTGGCAAGATTCTTGCCAGTCTTCCTTCACCTGGAATATGGGCATCTATCTGAGAGCCGGTGTGACTTCAGAAAATGCTGAGGAACAGTTGATATGGAGTTTAATTCCCAACAACTCCAGGAGAAATGCCAGGAGCAGAACAGAGGTTTATATATAACATTCCTCGATCTGACCAAGGCTTTTGATACTGTCAGTCACGAGGGCTTATGGAAAATTATGTAGAAATTTGGTTGCCTGATGAAGTTCATCAATATTGTATGTCCTTTTCAAGATGGCATGCTTGCCCATGTCCTGGGTAATGGACAATGCTCTCATGCTTTCCCAGTCACCGGTGGGGTGAAGGAAAAGCTGTGTGCTTATTCTCATGTTTTTTATTGCATGATGTTTTCAACAATGTTGTGAGATACCTTCAATGAGGATGAACATAGCATCAGTCAGTTACCATATTGATGGTAAATTATTTAACTTGAAAAGGCTACAAATCATGGCTAAGGTAGAGGGAGAATTGATGTGTAATTTTTTTTTATCTGAAGATGATTGTGCACTCAAGGTAGTCTTTAAAGCAGAGATGCAACAAAGTATGGATTGATTCTCTGCTACTTGTGCTAATTTTGGTCTAACAATTAGCACCAAGAAAGCAGAGATTCTCCCACCAGCCAGCGTTACATTATCCTTAGGTGGAACATTGATTACAGCAAATGGAGAAGTTTCGAATACTGTGGATAAGTTCACTTACCTTGGCAGTATCCTTCCCAGGGATGTACATATCGATAATGAGGTTGATGCACATATTGCCAGAGGTAGCTCAGTGTTTGGGAGGCTCTGAAGGAAAGTGTGGGAAAGAAGAGGTATTGGACTGACTACTAACCTGAAAGTCTACAGAGCCTTTGTGCTGCCCTCATTGTTGTATGCCTGTGAAACCTGAACAGTCTACCAGCACCATGCCATGAAATTGAATTGCTTACATTTCAGTTGTCTGAGAAAGATTCTGAAGATCCTTGGCAGGATAAGGTAGCAGACTCTGAGGTCCTTTCTTGAACTAAACTGCCAAGCATTCAGACTCTACTGCAGAGAGCTGGGCATGTGGTTCAAGTGTCAAATGTATACTTACCTAAGATGATTTTATGGGGAACTCATTCAAGGAAGATGCTCACATGGAGGTCAGAAGGAATACAAAGAGTTTCTCAAGGTCTCTCTGAAGAACTTTGGAATTGACTGAATAGCATGGGCAACACTGACAAAGGATTGCTCAGCATGGTGTGCCCACATCAAAGAAGGTTGTGCTCTATGAGCAAAGCACAATTGCCGTAACTCAAAAGAATTGTGAGATGCTCAAATTTAGAGACCTCTGCATCCTAAAACTTCATGTGGATTATTTGTGCCCAACCTGTGATAGAGCATTCTGAGCTCATACAGTTAGACACACTGTAACTTGGCTCTAACATAATGATATCGTTTTTGTTCCTCTTCGAGAACTAAGGACAACCAACCAGGAGGCTGGTAAGTATCTTTACTGCTTGCCAGTACTGTTTAGTTATGAAGCTTCTTTCCTCTTCAGTCTTAGGGCTTTTCAGCTTGAGCTGGAGTCTTCAGGCAAGGTGAAATTTTTCATAAAAGGAAGAGTGGTCTCTTCTATTTCGCTTTCAGATTTAAGTACAGGAGACTTTTACTGACATCTCTTTTAGAAAGATAGAAGCAGAACGTGGTTCGCTCAGTCAGTAGAGCATGAGACTCAATTTCAGTGTCATGGATCTGAGTCATTACTACTTTGATTTGGACATTACATTTGGAAGTTCAGATGGAGACAACAGGTATGACAACTATGAAACTGAGGTGCTGATTACGCACATTTGAAGTGATTTCATGTTGTCTTTTTTTTTGTTTTTTTTGTATATGGAAGTACATCATATTTGTTATCTATTAAGTTCAGAATAACAAAAAAAAATAATTGTAAGAAAGTGAAAAGTAAATCCCTAACATATTCAATCATCAGACTAAAGAAAAACAGTGACTTTTCCTCTTCTTTTAAAGAAGATCCCTCAGTTCCCAGTAATTTCAAATGGGTATTTCCCCTCCAGAAGGAGGATCTCTTTATTACACAGAACAGTCCCAGTTCACTAGTACCTTCAGACTTCTATCTATTTTTAGCCTTTATTTTCTCATTCGTAAGGGCAGAATCCTTCCATCTGTCTTATGGTTAGACATTCCTTATGGTTCTCTGTTATTTCCAGATTTATAAATTGAGCCATCAGCATGAGCTTAGAACCTACCCTTCTAACAAATCGCCTTGGGCTTTCTGGGTTCATGCTGACCCCCTCAGTTTCTCAACCTCAAAACCCTTTTGTTCTTCCATGTAAATGAACTGAAGGAAGGAAAAAGGCATAGAATAAGGGGCAAGCCATGATGTTCTTCTAACTTAACAGCATTTCTGCCTTTAGTAGGGTCATATGATTACTCTCAACTCTTTCTAAGTTTTTAGTCTTTTGGAGTGTATGCACACAGTTTTAGCTCAGCAGTTAGCTAAAGGCTTTTTTCTTTATAAAGGAAATAATCACAGAAAACCTGCACATATTCTAAATCAGGGGACAGGTTCTTCCCATATTTGAGATCAATGATTTTCCAAAATTAAGCTCCTACAAACCTCTTCATAACCTTGGCTCCAGAGAGACCAGATTGAACAGAGTTGAAAAATTGGGTCCTTGTTGACCAGTACCCCTTTATACTTGTCTTCTATGAAAGTCAGCACAGTTACCACCCACCCCTTGAAGAGCTCTCCCCTTTCTTAATTTTTCTTGAAATATATATGTTTTTATAAATTTATTTATTTTTAGTTTTCAACATTCACTTTCATAAGATTTTGAGTTCCAAATTTTCTCCCCATCTCTCCTCTTCTCCCACCCCAAGACAGCATGTAATTTGATATAGGCTCTACAAATACATTCATATTAAACCTATTCTCACATGAGTCATGTTGTAAGGAAGAATTAGAACCAATGAGAGAAACCACAAGAAAGGAGAAGTCATGAGAAAAAAGAAACAAGAGAGAGAGCAAATAATATGGTTCGATCTGCATTCAGACTCCAGAGTTCTTTTTCTAGATGTGGACAGCATTTTTCATCATCAGTCTTTTGGAGTTGTCTTAGATCCTTGCATTGCTGAGAAGAGCTAAGTCCATCAAAGTCAGTTGTTGTACAATGTGGCTGTTACTGTGTACAATGTTCTCCTGGTTCTGCTCACTTCACTCAAAATCAGTTCATATAAATCTTTCCAGGTTTTTCTGAAGTCCACCTGCTCATCATTTCTTATAACACAATAGCATTACATTCATCTACTACAACTTGTTCAGTCATTCCCCAACTGATGGGCATCCCCTCAATTTCTAATTCTTTGCCACCACAAAAAGAGTTACTTTAAATATTTTTGCACATATGAGTTCTTTACCCATTTGTATGATCTCTACCAACAATGCCTTAGTGTTCCAATTTTCCCACATTTTCTTATTTGTCATTTTTGGAATACATTTCTTTGTGTACTTAGGTTCATAGGAGCACAGTTTAGCTGGAAGGAATCTTAAGGGTCATCTGTTCCAATTCCCTCATTTTAAAGTGGAGGAAAATGAGATACAAAAATTTCTGTGACTTGTTCAAGGTTGAATAATGGCAAATCTGGTAGTTTACTCTATATCCAGTACTTCCAAATCCAATACTCTTCCCTGCACACATTTGTATCCTCCTGCAGAATGGACATTTTATGAAGGCAAGCCTGTTATTTTTGTCTTTACATTCCCAGTGTCTTGCATACAGTAGGCACTTTAAATGTTAATTGACTTCTAATCCTAAATCTCTTAGGATCCAGGTTGTCCTACCTTTCTGACATGAGATTCTCTCTTTCTGTTCTTCTAGCTCTTCTCCTGAACTTGTCTTCTCATTCTTAGGCAAATAGTAAAAACCAAGTACTAATGAGTAAAATCAGGTAGGTTAATTTTAAAATTAGGTAGCTGGGTAGTGCAGTGGATAAAGTGCCAGGGCTCTAGTAAGAAAGATGAGTCTTGTTGAGTTCAAATCTGGCCTCAGACATTTATTTACAAGCTGTGTGACCCTGGGCAAGCCACTTACTCCTATTTGTTTCAATTTCCTCATCTATAAAATGAGCTAGAGAAATGCAAACTGCTCCAGTATCATTGCCAAGAAAACCCTAAATGGGATGATAAAGAGTAGGACACAACTGAAACAAGTGAACAACAACAAATTTTAAAATTGCAGCTCACAATTATCCTATATTCATAGTCATGTACTGAATGCAACTTTCAAGTAGTGTAAACTTTAAAAAGCGAACGTAATAGAATTAATACGAGGGAAGACTGTCCCCTTCAATGTAGTTGCTTTGGGAAACCTAATACTGGTCCCAATCATTCTGCCATTGAGCAAAATCATTTTGAGATTGCCTTCAAAGTTTATGGCACATACTTTGTATACCCAGTGGTGGCAAATGTTGATTTTGTGAGTGATTTTTTTGAAATAACCAGAATTAATTTGAAGCTAAGTGTGGTGAATAAGGGGAATGGTTAAGCCTTCCAGAGTTTGAAAAAATGTTTTTGTCAATGACAGCATCATTGGAACGAGTAGATGAATGCCCTGAGGTGATCATTTTGAGGGGTACGTCTCTCTTTCATTGGGTATGACTGGTGTCTGTTTCTGTGCTTGTGTCTTACTGTGCTATGAGGTTATTGTTTTCTTTTTTTTAACTTTGTTTGACTTCTCATAAATCCATGTACAGTATTGACCCAGACATTTGTTCTGTTACCCATATCATTTGTTCTTGATTTGAGTATACATGGGAACATGTCTGGTAGTTCTCACCACATGAAAGAATATTGAATAAAAAACTTCTTTCTGAGCTCAGGACTTGGACCTCAGTCTCTGGTTGTCTTGCTTGAGAACCTCTCACGCTGGCTGCACATTGTGTCAAACGATTTATCTTGTAATTTTGATTGTAACAGTAGAAAAGCATAATTGAAATGAAATCTGGGTTTTTGTTGTGTTTTGTTTTGTTTTCTGCTTTTCTTCTTTCATTTCTTAAAAATGAGTTTCTATTGATATTTTCTTTATTTTACATTATGATAGTATTATATTTATGTACCACATTTTTTTTAAAGGCTTTCCTCAAATGAAGGGCATTTGCTTTTTTTAGCTACCACAAAAGGTGCTGCTATAAATATTTTAGCATATATGGAGACTTTTTTCTTACCAATGGCTTTTTGGAGATATAAATCCAGTAATGGTGGCTCTGGTTCAAAGGGTATGGACATTTTAGTCATTTTATATGCATAATTCCAAACTGGTTTATAAAATGGTTGGACCACTTCAACAGCTCCACCAACAATGTATTGGTGTGTCTTTCTTCCCACAACTCCTTCAACATTGTTGCCATCCTTTTTTTGTCAATTGCAGGGTATGAGGTGAAACTTCAAGGTTGTTTTGATTTGCATTTATTAGTATTATTGTTATTAGAGTTTTGGAACTTTTTTTCATGTGGTTGTCAATACTTTTGAGAACTGTTTATTCACATCCTCTGACCATTTATCTAGCGGGGAATGATGATTAGTAAACACACATATTATTTATATATATTAGATATCAAACCCTTATCAGAAATTTGATGCAATCTTTTTCCTCTTTCAATCACTTCCTATTTTATCCTAGATGTAGTAATGTTGTCTGTGAAGAAGCTTTTCAGTTTCAAGTAACCAAAGTGATCTAGTTCATTTTTTGTGATTGCCTTTATTTCTTGTTTGTTTAAAAATATATCTCTCACTCCTAGCTGTAAGAGGTACATGATTTGTTTTTCTTTTAATTTTTTTATAGTATGATCTTTAATATTAAGATAGTACATCCATGGAGAATATATTGTAGTATGTGGTATAAGGCATTGCTCTAAGTCTAATTTCTGCCATACTACTTTCCAGTTTTTCCATGAGATTTTTATCAAATTGGGAATTTTTCCCTAGGTAACTTATATTTTCCACTTTTTCAAACACTGGGTTACTGAGTTTTAATGTTTCTGAATCTCTCTTGTCTAGTTTTTCTATTGATCTTTCTATTCTTTAACCAATACAAGATGGTTTTGATGACTGCTTCTTTATAATGTAGTCTGAAGTAATGAATTGCTACTATTCCCTATTTATCCTTACTTCTTTTCATTATTTCCCTTGATATTTTAGATCTTTGGTTTTTTTAAATATATATATATATATTTGATCAAGTTTTTATCAATATTATTTTATCAATTTTTTTCAACTTCAATTTTAAAAATTACCAACAATTTATCAATCAATAAATCAATATTATTTTATCAAGTTTATAAAATATCCCTTTTGTTATTCATTAATACAGCTTTAAAAACATAAATTCATTTTGGTAGTATTGTCATTTTTATTCCATTAGCAAAGCCTTACTATGAGCACTGAATATTCCTCCAGCTATTTAGGATGCTTTTTATTACTTTAATGAATATGTTGTAATTAGATCTTTACAAGTCTTTTGTTTGCTTTGGGAGGCTGGTCCCCAGATATTTGGTGTATTTTGTAGCAGTATGGAGTGGAATTTCTCTTTCTGTTTTTGCTTCTTGTGCTTTATTATTATTATTGTATAGGAATGTTGTTGATTCTTGAGAATTTATTTTGTAGCCTGTGATATTGTTGAAGCTATTAGTTATTTCAGTTAGTATCTTTGCTGAATCCTTGTAGTTTTCCAAGTAAACCATTATATCAGCAGCAAACAGGTTTAGTTTTTCTCTTCTCTACCTAACATTATTCCTTTAATTCCTTTCTCTCATTGCTAGTGCTAACATTTCCAGAACTATATCAAATAATAATGGGGAGAATAGGCATCCTTGCTTAATTCCTGTGTTTATTGACAAAGGTTCTAATGTATCTCTATTTTATATGATGCTTGCTTTTGGTTTTATATGCTTTTATGATACTAAAAAAGCTCCATCTATTCCCATACGTTTTACAGTTTTTAGCATAAAATAGTGTTGTACTTTTTTCAAAGCCCTTTTCTATATCAATTGAGATGGTCATGTGGTTTGGAATGTTTTTGGTGTTTAATATGATTAATTATGCTGATTATTTTCCTAATGTTCAACTATTATCCTATCTCTGCCATAAATCCTACTTGCTCATAATGATTTCTTGGATAAACTACTGTCATCTGTTTAACAGGATTTTGTCTGAAATTTTTGAATCAATTTTCATTTATGATATTGGCTCAAATTTTCTCTCCATGTTTTATTTTTCCCCGGTGTAAGTATTAGAAATGTATTTGTCTCATGAAAGGATTGTGATAGGGTGCTTTTTCCCCTTCAGTTTTTGACAATAATTTGTGAAGTATGAATACTAATTATTCTGTAACAGAATTCTCCCATGAATTCATTAGGGCCAGGAGTTGTTGTTTCTATTGTTCTGATTGTTCCTTTACCGTGAGATTAATTGCCTTTTCTGAAATCTGATTAACATCTCCATCTTGTCTTCTGATAGGCTGGGTGTTTTACATTTTTTTTTAATGTTTTCCTTCATTTGTTTTGTGTTTTCAGTTTTGTTAGCATATAACTGTGTATAATATGCTCTGGTTACTCTTTTTATTTCTTCTATTTTTGCTGTGATTACACTTTGCTGATAAGCTATTTTATTGATTTGATTCTGCTCTCTTATTTTTAATCAGATTAGCTAAGGGTTTATCAATCTTGTTAATCTTTTCAAGGAACCAACTTGTAGTTTTATTTATCATTTCTATGGGTTTTTTTGTTTCATATTTATCTTTTCCCCTCTAATTTTTTAACATCTCCTCTTTTGTGTTTATTTTAGGATGGTCTATTTGTTGATTTTTGAATTTAAAAAAATATATTCAGTTCAATAATCTTCTATTTTGCTATTTTGTTAATGTATATAATTAATGTATGTATTAATGTTAATGCATTCTAAGGATATGATTTTCTCTTGAGAACTGCTTTAGTTGTACCTCAGATATTTTGATTTATTGTTCCACATTTATTATTTTCTTTTACATTATTATTGTTTCTATGACCTACTCATTTAAAATTTCATTGTCTTCATTTAGATCTGTATCTTTTATCTGTGGTCTCTGAATCAATTTCCATTATTACTGCATTTTGGTCTATATTGCACACCTGTGCTACCTGCAGCTTTCAGGCCATAAGTAGCCCACCGGCCACAGGTTGTGAGGCCTCATATATTGTCTCTTTCTGCCTTTTTACATTTGTTTGCAGTATTTCTGTGTCCTAGTACATGATCAATTATTGTAAAAGCTCCATGTAGTGCAGAGAAATATACATATTCTCTTGCTGTCCTATTCTGAAGACAACATAAGTCTTTTAACTTTAGCTTCTCCAGAAATTTGTTCAGTTCCATATTTTCCCTTTTGTTTCTATTTCTGTTAGGTTTATCCAGTATTTATAGAAGGATATTTGAAGTCTCTTATAACTATTGTGTTACTGTCTATGACTTCTTTAAGCTCAGATAAAATTTTCATTATGAATTTGTATGCTAGGGCCTTGGGCACATATAAGTTTATTATTGATTTTGGTTGTATATGGTTTGTTTCCAAATAATTTAATTTTCTTTTTTGTTTTTTTATCTTTCATATTGTTTTTGCTTTGTTTTATAACCTGATATAATGCCATATTTTAAATATTCACTTGATCTATAATTTTTTTTCCTATCCTGGGTCTTTTCTGACTTTTTCTTAGAGTCAGAAAGACTTGAGTTCAAATCATCCCTCAGGTGTGAGCTGTATGAATCTAGGAAAGTCACTTAATTGCTGTGTACCTCAGTTTCCTCATCTGCAAAAAGAGGATAATAATAGCATATATTTTTTAGGGTTCTTGTTCCAAGGAGCAAATGAGATAAACATATAAAGTTTTTTGCAAATCTTAAAGCACTATATAAATGCTAGCCATGATATGGCAGTCGAATAAATTGATGTCCTCTGTTACATCTTTCAAGACATTTTATATGCTTTTTGACATTTGCAAGGAAAGAGCAACTTTAAGCCAGCCTTTTGACCTTTTGAATCTAATGTTATTTAAAAAATGGTCAACAAACAACAAAGACAGTGAAATCTTGAATTCTCTGTTCTTTCTATCAACTGTGTGGCCATAAAGCTATGGTCTGTTGAAGAATATCTTTTGCAAAAATCTGTTCCCTTTTCAAATCTTTATCAAGAATTCTCTTAATGGAGTTGAGAGATATTATCATAAAAATTTTATAGAGAGAGAACTATAGGCATCCAGATGGCTAGTTATTAAGATTATTGATAGTTATTAATTAGAATATAAATTAAATAGATTATAAAATATAGTATGTATACATATATACATCTATACGTGTGTATTTTATATATATATGTATATACATATATATATATATATATATATATATATATATATATATATATATATATATATAGTCAGGAGAGTCAGTGTAGAGTTGTGCCTATGTGTTTATATATGAACATATAAAAATTTCTTCAGGAACATATTGCTTGATCCACAAATACAGATATTATACTAGAGTAAAGCTGTGCCTTCTTCTAAACCCCACCCACACAAATCTCAACTCTTTTGCTTAATTGCTATGCCTAGCATTGGAAAATATTAACTAATGTGTAAATCAGTGTTTGCTTTTTCTCTTATACTACCTTAGTGTCATGATGTAAAAACAAAGTCCTTCTTGTTGACGAATTTCATTTTCAGAAATAGGAGGAAACCATTCTAAACAATTAGAAATGTAAATGAGAGGTAGTGAGACTAGTGGTCCAAGAAGCCATCACTTTGGTGTTGCAAGACTATGGCACTTGGAATCATTCATCATTATCAGCATCTTTAGATGCTGTTGACTAAGTTGAGAACATACGTTTCGGGCAGGATAGCACACTCAGTTTTGTTCGTTTGTTCCTTTGGCCCTCTATCCTTATCCAGTCCCCAACATTTAATAGTATGTTTATGAATGGAATTTTCCCAAGCTGCCATGAGGTTGGGGTTCCCCCACCCAGAATTCCTCAACTCCAAATTAGGAGCATTATTTTAACCACTTTAGTCACAGGGTTAAAATGGAGCATGCGAGACACTTGAAACAATCTTACTTCCTGAGGGAATTCAAGCAATTAGTACCATTCTAATTCTGACATATAATAATGATTCATAAGGTGGAAGATTCATGCCAACATACTTCCAGAAATTGCAAAGCTTTTCTTTCTCTATATCTAAATGTAGCTCTAGAATTGACTGGTTTTTTCCCACATGATTCTAATTCCAGGGCAATCATTTAAGCAGTATGGGGTAGTAGATGGAGAACCAGCCTTGGAGCCAGGTTTTCTGACTTGTTTAGGGTCACATGGCCACCATGCTTGCCTCTACCACATGGTGGCCATGTGACCCTAAACAAGTCACAAAACCTCTCACTGCTCTGAACAACACTCTAAGATGATAAGTCGCAGAGAACATGCCTAACTGCTTTTATAGAATGAGTTCCTTCATCTGGGAGTTCTCTATATTATTTGAAATCACAGGTTCAGTCTTATCCCTTTATTTCTTCATTTCCTTATTGTCAATTACACCAGTCACGCAGTTAATCCAATTCCATGAGTTGGGAACTATTAACACAAGATTATTGTCCATTCTGGTATGTTTTGTTTTAAGGACAGAGCCACAGTCACAACTACTTTCAGTGAAGCTCATGAGTTCCTTTCCAGGCTGTTTTATATTCTAACTTACTATCAATTTACTGACAAAGATTTTTTCCAGTATCGCTCTGAGCAATTACGTGGTGCCTCACCTTTCTTATCTGCAAAATGAAGAAGCTCTCCTTTACAGAACTGCTCTGAGAAACAGTTGGTTTAAACTCTGAGGTATCACTTCACACCTGTCATATTGGCTAATATGATAGAAAAAGAAAATGATAAATGTTGAAGATGTGGGAAAATTGGGACACTAATGCATTGTTAGTGGAGTTGTGAACTGAGCAATTTGGAACTATGTCCAAAGGGCAAACAAATTATGCATACCCTTTGGTCCAGCAAAGTTATGCATCCCAAAGAGATCATATAAAAGGGAAAATAACCTAGATGTATAAAAATATTTACAGCAGCTCTTTTTGTGGTGGCAGAGTTGGAAATTGAGGGAGTGCCCATCAGTTGGGGAATGGCTGAACAAATTTTGGTATATGAATGTAATAGGATACTATCATGCTATATATGAAGTGATGAGCAAATGGAGTTCAGAAAACCTGGGAAGACTTACATGAACTGAGGCTGAGTGAAGTGAGCAGAGCCAGGAGAACATTGTACACAGACAGTAACAGTAACATTATTGATTATCAACTATGATTGACTTAGCTCTTCTCAGTAATATAATGATCCAAGACAAGCACAAAGAACTCATGATGGAAAATGCTGGCTACATACAGAGAAAGAACTGTGGAGTCTGAATGCAGATCAAAGCATACTATTTTCACTTTTTTTGGTGGCTTTTCCCTTTTGTTCTGTTTCTTCTTTCACAACATGACTAATGTAGAAATATGTTTACATGGTTGCATATGTATAACCTATATCAGATTGCTTGCTATCTTGAGAGGAGAGGGAGGAAGAAAAAATGTGGAGCTCAAAATCTTACAAAAAATGAATGCTAAAAATCATCTTTATGTGTAATTAGAAAAAATAAAATACCATTTAAAAAATAAAAATAAGAAAATGAAAGACTTGGTTTAAGCACCTATTATTTGCCAGGCCCTTTGCTAAGCTCTGGGTAAGCTAGAAAGGCAAATCCAAAACTAAACCAGGCCTTTTCTTCAGCGTGCTCATGCTCAGGTGACAACAAGCAAAGAATTATGCACAAACAAGATATAGACAAGATAAATTGGAAATAATCAACAGAGGGAAGGCACTAGCATTAAGGCTTCCATTGGAAAATGGGATTTTAACTGGGACTTGAAGGAAGCCAGCAGATTGAGATGAGGAGGGAAAAAATTCTAGTCATGGCAGACAGTCAGGGAAAATGCCAGGAAAGTCTTGTGTGATGAAAAGCAAGGTGGCCATTGTTACTGAATCCCAGAGGACATGGGGAAAAGACTAGAAAGGGAGGAAGGGACCAGGCTATGAAGGACTTTGAATACTTATGAGAGGATTTTGTATTTTATCATAGAAGTAATAGCTTTGAGTTTATTGCATTGGGGGTGGGGTTTGGGGGGCTTTTTTTTTTTTTGGCATGGTCAGATTTACACTTAAGGAAAATCAATTTGACATCTGAATAGAGTCTGGGTTAGAATGGGGAGAGACTTGAGGCACACTATTGCAATGGTTAAAGTGTGAGGTGATGGAGGGCCTAGACTAAAGTGGTGGCACTCTTGAAAGACAGAAGGGGACATGATACAAAGACAGGATCATGATTTCACAATTGACTGGATATGGGGTGGTTCAAGGTGAGAAACTGAGGATGACAACTGGATTTCAAACTTCAGTGCCTAGGAGGATGGCAGTGCCCTAGGGGAAGGGGGAGAGATAAATGAGTTCAGTTTTGAATATGTTGGATTTAAGATGTTGTAATAGTCATTTAAATGGGAAGATCTTCCCCATTCATTAATAGGCCCATGTGACCTGCCTGGATCACATGGAAGCTTGAGTCACATGAGTCTGTGGAGGGAGGAACTTTCTGAATGGAACAAGCAGGAAGGGTGGAACAGAAAGAGGGGAAGCTGGAGTGGAGCTCCAGGATGTTAGTCATGTGAGCAGTCAGAGCTAGGAAGGATGCAGGCAAGCCCACAGCTGGCTGTAAGTGTGAGAAGGGCATTTTGTTTAAGGAGAGTCTGTGATTTGTTTAATGGAGCTGCTTTGTGGGAAGCCTAGCATGAAGAAGGCTTGAGGCTGGTGTTGTTCTCTGCATTGTTATTGTGTATAGGTTTTTGTTACTATGATGGATTTAGCTTTCTGGAGTCTGAATAAATGTTTTGGTTCTGTGACCTGCTTTGAGCACTGGCCCAGTCCACAGCCTGAGTTATATGGAGCCGATGTAGCTAGGAGCTTGCCAATCAGGTGGAGCAGGAAGGGTTCAATTGAGAGAGGGTGAGATGGAGTTGGGAGAGAGCAGGCAGAGCAGCTAGCTTGAGTGAAAGAAGGCGTGATTTTGCCTAAGGGAGCTTGTTTGTGGGGAGGCCTCCCCAAGGGAAGGCTTGGGGATGGCCCTGCTCCCTGCATTGATGATATGCATAGATTTCTTTGTTACTATGATGGATTTTGCTTTCTGGAGTCTGAATAAATGTGTAGGCTTTTTCTTTGAGGAAGAGTTCATATTTTGCAAATTTACTCTGGAAATATGCATGCGTATCCATAGTGACTGCTATGGATATCACATTGGTGCTATAATCTCATTTGATCCTGACAACAACCTTGGGAGATACACACCATTATTATCTTCATTTATACTGGAGGATACAGAAATTAAGTGGAGTGGACAGAAATTAAATACTTGCTCACAATCACACCATTAGTAAGTGAGACTGAATCTGAACTCAGGTCTTCTTGATCACAGGCCCGGCGTACTACACATTGTACCACTGAGCTGAAGAGGAAGAGGTGATTGATGATTTAATTGTAATATTCATAGAGGCAGTAAGATTTATTGGATAGAGGCTTGACTTTGAAGTCAGTTATACTTGGGTTCAAGTTTTGCCTGTAGCACAAATTGACTGTGTGATCTTGAACCTCTAAGTGTCCCAGAGATGTAACTCATCTGTGCTAAGAAGGGATTTCCTCCCTAGGAATTCCTATATACCAAAGAAATCACAGGTGCATTTTCTGGGAAAGGAGAAGTGATGTATAGGACAAAATAATAGGCAGGCATAAGAGTAATTTTAGTTTTTTGATTTATAGCTGTGATTTCATCAGAAAGGAAACTCCTATGGAAATTTCCTCAGCAAATATAGATACCGTTCTCAACTACTGAGATATGTAGTCAGAGATTTGTAGGAGGACCGATGGATGAAATGTCTTTTCCACACATCCATATGTGGTAGAATCAGGGATTGAACCAAGATTGTTTGGACTCAACAGCTAGTCTTCTATTCACTGCACTTCTTGAGTATCATATCAGTGTAAAATAATCCAGTGAGCCTCATCCAAAAGCAGCAATCCTATTTTGCTTCTACACAAAGTAGCCCAAAAGAATTTCTGAGAGAGACTGGATCATACTTAAATATTTAATATGACATGAACTAGCATGAACTTTTAGATTTTTAAAGATTTTGAATGTTCTATTGATCGAGTTCAAAATTCCTGATAAGTTGAAGCCAACCAGTATAAATTTTGCTCTGATGGCTAATACAATATTATTTCCCTCTTTATAATATTTTTAATAATGATACTCTGATTTTTTATTCTTTTTTTTACAGCAATCTAAAAGTACCATAAGTTTCAGTGTCAAAAGAGAAACTTACAAATGCAATTTCTCATATTACTCCACTTGATGGCACTAAACTGACACTGAATATATACTAATCCTCCCAGAAGTTTTATGCATTGATGTATTGTTATAATCTTAGGCCTGGTGAATTGTAAAGGCCTTTTATTTAGTTTAGGGCTTTGGGCATATTCAAAGGGAAAAAAGGGATTTAATCTAAAAGAAAAAAACACTTGTGAAGAGTTAGTTTTGAATAGTAAAATAAAGGGTATCAAAAACCCTCTCTCCCTCTCCCAATAGAACTTCTCCCACCCCCTCCTCTCCTAAAAAGCACCAGATCTAGGAAATTGTAATAGCATAGAATCTTTCCATTTTAGAGCTGGAAATGACCTTAGAGATCATCTTCATAGGCCTTTCCTCCCCACCCCCTCACCTTCAACACACATACTTCAGTCTCTCAGTGAACAAATTAGGAGGCAGCGCCCTGGAGCTACATTCATAAAAGATTGATGTTTATCATACAAAAGAATTGCCCTGTCTTTTTTGAAGTGAAAGTTGAACTTGATACCATATATTTAGCTTATAGAAGGAAGGAGAAGCTGGAGAAGGTCCCTCCCATCCTATATATGGGTACGATGGGTTGGGACCCCTACACTGTCTCAGAATGGGGCATTCATAGTACAGCTGTGCTAGTTCCTGAATATAAGTAGTGATTCTACTGTTTGGCAAGAGCTTCTCACAGGGAACTGTTCTGTGGAATTCTTTTTAAAAAATAAGAAGGGTTTTTTTGCTTTGTTTTGTTTTTTTGCCATTGTCTGGGAGGGCTACAAGCAATTGGGAAGGGGATTCTTAGCTGAATAGCAGAACTGGACCATAAGCTCATAGGATAGTAGTTCTAGAGCTGGAAGACCCCTCTGAGATCACCTGGTACAACCCCTTCATCTTTCAGATTAGGAAAGGGAGGCCTAAGAAGGTCAAAGGCCTTGCCACCAAGGCAGTAATCATCAGAGGCAGGATAGAAAGGAAGAAGGTTCTTCCTGGAGGTGAGTCTGCTGAAGAGAATCTTTGTGAAATACCTTGACCATTGGTGTTGTGTGCGTTTTGGTACAAGAGAATGGTTCACATTTTCTCCAAAGTGAAGATCTTTGTGAATCTAAATTTATCAGAATTCAGAGCTAAAAATCAGGATGGGCTGCCAAAACCCTGGATAACAAGTTAGAATGAAAGCTACCAAGATCTTCTTTCTCTGTTCCAAAGGATTTAGTAAGTTCTTATCTATATTCCCAAATAAAAACAAACAAAAATCTTAATTCAAGTTTTTGCAAGATCCTGCAAATGGTGACTCCCTCTTTTAAAATTTTAGAGCATACCTTGTCCATATATTTCATCTGGCAATTATCAAGCACTGTCTTGTATTTTTAGTTTACTTATCTGGCCATATGTTTCCTGAAGGAGATTAACTTAAAGAGAGGCACCACGCTTGACTATCTTTGTATACCCCACTCCACCTAACATGTTACTGTCTGCTTAGTAGGAGCTCAGTAGGTATATATTATATGACATAAACTAATATAATAATATATAAGTAAATCTAACAATATAATTTAATCCTTCCTCTTAATTTCTAGTTTATTCTAATATGTGCTTTAGTAAATTAATTTGTGAGTTTTGAAGACAGCATGTTTAGGTTTAAGCTGATAGGCAATATGGAGTTGTTTTTGTTTATGCTATTTAACCTAGATTTGGTATTTTTCTGTTCTTTGGTTTCCTGACCATTTCCTTCCTCCTTCGATGCAGAGATCAGGCATGCAGTTGGGGGTTCTGTAAAGCTTGAGATACTTTATTGTTTTTTTTTCTTCTGAGAATGACAAAAATGCAATGATTTCTCCCTCAGCCTTCTCTGACAATACTAAGGTTTTTAAATTGTCTAGCAATTCAAAATCTCCCTCCTATGCCACAAAAAAAGGCAGTGTATGACAGCAACAGAAACTAGAGGAATGCACAGACAGGTCTGTTGAATAAAATTTAAAAAGTAGTTAAAATAAATCACGTAAAAATCAGACTTTTATAAAGTAGGACTCGTCTTTATGTTTCTTGAATCATTAACTAGCCTTTCATCAAAATGCCAAAAGCAATACTTCACACTGGGGGGATATGAATTCTAACCTTAATTCAGCCAAGAAGAGCTTTCTGAGCTAATTCTACATTTCACCTAGCCTACACAGACATGCTACAGCATATCGGAACAATAGGAAATCATGGCAGTATGGACATTTCCTGAAACTTAATGAAATAAGATTTATGAAAATATGCATCTCAATTTCTCCCTGCCCTTCTTTCATGCTTATAGTCTCCCCTGATATGGGAAAAATGTCTTCAAAGACAACAGCAAGTTCTGTCCTCAAATATCTGTATGCATGAGCCTAGAGTCAAATAGAATTCCATTAGTCAAGAAAAGAGAATAAATGATGAAATTTAAGTCCAGACAATGGGTCTTAAGAACACATACTTTCTATATTTTAATACTGGAAAGAGCACTGGATTAGAATTCAGGACTACTGGCTTCATGTATAAGTTTGTTTCCAGCAGATTTTATAATTTTGTAAAATCACTTATCTTTGTATTTTAGTTTTCTTATCCCTAAAATAAAGCCGGTGGTTGTATCCATAGATTCCCTATCAATTCTAGGATTCTGTGAAATGTGTCTGCCTCTCTACCTCACACACACACGTACACACACACACACACACTCACACACTATTATTATCATCTATATGAAACTGAAGGAGCCCATTAAAATTGGGCATAAAAATTTAATTCTGTGGTTATGTCTATAGAACACCAAATACCTGGATCAAATTGAAAAAATGGAAAACATCTCCCTCCTTCCCATAGCATTCAGTAAACATTTATTGAGTACCTACTGTATACAAAGTCTTGTGCAATGTATTATCAAGATAAATATGGCATTTTTCCTGTCCTCAAGAAATTTGGAGTTTAGTAGGAAGACTCTTACTCCAATTGCAAAACATTGACAATATTTCAAGTGCCACTTGGGGAAGGGAGGGAAGGACTAAATATGCTTTAGATGAGGGGGTTCACTGCCAAATGCAAGTTGACACTTTCTCTGATCTTATGATCTTAGAAAGTTGTCCATAGCATTGAGAAATTAGATGACTGGCCCAGTTGGCATGCAGTAGGTGTCCAAGGTGGGACTTGAACCTATGTTCTTAAGAAGGAAATGAAGTGCTATTGGGTTCAGAAGAGAAAGAACTCATATCTGGTCAGGAAAAATAAAGGAAAATCTCATGAAGGAGGTAATGTTTGAAATGAATCTTCAAGAATGAGTGGATTTGGGGACAACTAGGTGACATGATGGATAGAGCAAGGAGGACCTGAGTTCAAATCCGGCTATGTGATCCTGAGTGAGCCACTTAATCCTATTTGCCTCCTGCCCCTCCCCTCAAAAAAAGAATGAGTGAATTTTAGATACAAGAAAGGGGATGGAGAGAAAGGATAGTAATTCTGGTAGAATGACCAACTCAAAAAAGTCGTGAACGAAAGAGAGACAACAGGCTGGGAATGGCCAAGGAATGTTTTCCTAGAGTATAGAGTATATGCAGTGACATATACAGTTGAAAAAGATAGATCTGGGCCATATTGTGCAGGATCTGGAATACCAGGTTCAATAGTTGTGACTTATTTGTACAAACAATGGGAGCCATTGCAGGCTTTTAAACAGAAAAGCAATATAAGCATAGTTTATTAGGTGACCTTTAAATGTTCTTAGTTATAAAGCTCTGTAATCAGACAAGTACAGGATGGCTTAGAAAAAAAAGAAGCCGGAAGTGGGAAGAACCATTAGAAGGCTGTTATCGTCTTCTAGGCTGGAGTACTTCAGGAGTGGAATGGAAAGGGCAAGGGAGATCTAAGATGCAGACATAGGACCTACAGAACTTAGCATGTCCTTGAATGTGAACATCAAGGGAAAGAGACAAGTAAGAGAAGACAGGAGAAACATATGTTTTGAACTATGGAAACAAAAGTTTAAAAAAATATGCGGAACAAATTTGGGCCTTAAGACATTTGCTGCCTTCATATGTCTGTTTCCTGTCCTGTTTTCCATTATGTTGACCTGTGTCTTACGAGGTTAGTAGGAGTGCATGTATCCTTTTGAATCTAGCCTAAAGGCTTTTTTATTTAGTCAAGTTACTCCAATAATAGTTTGCCTTAGTGAAGACATGTTCTAAGCAAAATGACTGAAATGAGTGAAAATCTTTGTTAGATAATGGGACCAAATTGAGTCAGCATCTAGGGTTTGCTTAATCACACCTGCCAGCTAAGAGCCTAATTCTCATTTTGGAAGTCCTCTTCTTATAGCGAGAGTGAAACTCTTAGGTTGTCTCTGTGTGTGGGTGAAGTAGATGAAACTGAACATTGTTCATTGCTCTCACCTCCTTGAATGACTCTGGGCCACGATGACTTGTGACAGGCCCCCATTAACTCTTAGCACTTTATCAATGAAGTGCAACAGATAGGAATAACTGTCAGTTACATCCATTTCAAACATGTACATATGAATGTGTCTTATATGTGATATTTTAGCAGTCATGCTTAGTAGTAGGCCCTCAATAATATTTATTGACTGATTGATATCATAAGAATTTCTTTGAATTTATACTTTCTTTGAAGACATTTAAATGCCGTTAACAAATAACATAGTATAATAATATAATTATAATACACAATACTTCTAAAAGTGTTTTTACAGAATGTTATTTGATACTCCCAATAATCCTGTGAAATGTATGATGATCTTCATTTTACAAATGGGGCAAAGGATCATAGAATGACTTACCCAAGGTCACATACCTAGTTAGTGAACATTGAAATTAGGGTCTAGGACTTCTGACTTCTATTTCAATAATCTTTCAACTAGGGAATCTTTTGTGGACTAGGCACTGACCACAAAGAACTGCACTGAAACCACTAGCTCATTCCTTCTGCATTACTAAATAGTAATCATATGGTCAGGGCCATCCCATCTGAGATGTTTGAACCACTGACACAGAGGCGAAAGGCTTTGTAGCCCATTACCCATCCCTTGAACCATCTGGTCCTTCTCTAATAGCATGTTTAATGGAAACACATCAGCTAAATGATAAGCATGTCAGGCATTAATATTTCTTCCTTCACTACTCTCCCAGAGATCATTAGGTAGTTCCATGAGTATAATGGAAACATTTATATTGACAAAGAAAAATTAAAAGTTGCTCTAAAAGTTCAAACAAACTCTTAATGTGTGTTTGATGAGGACGCACAAAAGCTGTGGTAATAAAGCTTCTAATTGCTCACTATCCTGACGCAAATTTTCAAGGGAAAAAATGGCTCCATTTTTCATATTGTGTTTTGCTACCTCAACAAAAAGATATTAAATGCTTTCCCTGCAATTGCTAGGACTGCTAAAGATAGCTACAATAAATGTTGACGACACAGTAAAGGAACAAAAGTAAGGCAAAGAGATATGAGGTACATGAAGTGAAAATATATATGCCCTGCACAATCTGAATTCATTGGACCAGATTTGTTTCTATATAATTTTTATTTATTTATTTAACATATATATATAATATATATAAAATATAAATTTATGTATTTATTTGTACCTATAAAATTCATATCCATATATGAATATCATTAAACACATGTACGTGTATATACATATAAAATCCTTGGCTCTAAGGATCAATTATTTGGAACTTGGTCTTCTTTGGTAGAGATGGTGTACCCAATACCACTGATGCTCACATGCACACACAAGTGTATGTATACATATACATATTTTATATGCTCTTGTGATACAAGTTAAATACCTTTTTCATAAGACTAAAGCTCAAATTCTCAGGAAATGTAAATAGACACTAGGCACTAATTTTATTTTGCTATTAACCTCCTCTTCCCCAGTCTCTCCTATATCTCTTTCTTCTGGCTTTCTCCAGATATCAAATACATTTCAAACAAATGACCCGCTCCAGGGCCTAATTATTTTTAATAGCTTTGAATGTTACCTAGTAGAAACAGTCTTGTTCACATGAAAAGATCAGACATGAAGAAGGTGAAACTTAAGCTATGTGACCTGACTTCAGGTACCTACTTATTTACCTGACTGAATGACCTTTGTCTGTACCCAACTAAGATGCCCAAGCAGCAACTGGGGTATACCAATAAGGCATCCACAAGAATTTAGGGGGAAAATCATAGCCTCTCTTTATTACTTAGCTATTCTAAAGTGATTTCTTGTTTAGGTACAGGTTAGACAAGATGGATCCTAATGTTGTTTCCAGTGTCAGGACTTGATATGGGCCAGTTGGGGTATAGGGAGAAAGTTGGAGAGGAAAAAGAAGATATTGAAGATTGCTGATTTTCTTTTTTTGTGGCATTGGTTCATTCCCTTCAGAATGAATACAGGTTATTACAGAATATCTCTCCTCCCATCCTTTTCATCTCCTCGTAGGACTATTTATATGACTATTGATAAAAACGTACCAAGATTGGAAGGCACATTCAAACCTGATTCATTCTTTGGTTGACTGCAATACTCATATGTTCTCTTAGATCTCAGTGATGATGAAGCTAAATGTTATTTACTGTGTTCTTCCACTACAGAAACAACAACAAATCTAAGTTGTCTGTTCCTTTTATTTGTGATCTCTAAAGAGATCACTGTTACAGACATGTCCCTGATAACAGAATCTATCTGTAGCAAGGCAGTTCTTAAGAGGGTTATTATATACAGATTATACTGCTACCCTTCACTCTGTTTAATTTTGTAGTTGTTCAAGGCTGAATAGAAATTTCCTGATCTTCTTTCATATTGATTAAACATAGCATAATTTAAGGGGGAATAAAAGACAGACCACTTATCCAATTTATATGTTCCATTTTATCTAACTGTTATATTCACAAGAGCAAGGTGAAACAGAAGATTAAAGTACTTATATATATGAAGAAAGTATAAGGAATAGTAATTTTAAAATAGAACATCTAGCAATAAAAGAGAATAACACATAGGATACAAAGACCTATGCCCAATGCCCTACTTGCTCTTTGAGCCTGACAAAATAAAATGGGACATGAAATTGACATGAAATTCACTTACTTTGAATATTATGCTTTCTTCTTCTGACTTCTCCCTATTTATTACTCTATCCTCTTCTTGTGTATTGTTTGAAAAAGTGCCCATTCTTTTGTGGAAGGAGAATGAAACCATGTTCCACATTTCATAAAAACATTCTCTCTCTGAAGGACCTAGTGTTGTGGAAAGAGCACTGGATTTGGAATCTGAGAGCCTGGGTTCCAATTTGAGCTTTGCTACTCACTCTCTGTGTGACCATGGACCAATCATTTTATCTTTCTGGGCCTCAGTTTTTTCATCTGTAAAATGACCTGTTGCTGGATTTGGTGACATCTGAGGTCCCTTCTATTAAGTTCCAATTTCCATTATTTTTATGGCTTCTGGAACTACCGTGGAATGTTCTGATTGTGAATTATGAATTATTTCCAGCTGATGTCCCTAGTCATTGAGCCAAATCACAAAATATCCAAATTAATCTCCCTTATCTCCAGGGCAGGCCCATACTATCATGGGAAATCAAACAGAGCAATACCAATTGCAAAGGAAATTTTCTTATAAAAGACCTGGATTTTCATTGGTATGGACACTGTCTTCTGGCAACTCCTTCAAGGCTTTTAGATAGTTTTGTGAACTGCTGTGGAAAGAGTGGCAAGAGAACATTCTATCAAAATGAGTTTATTTTTTAAAAATTACATTGGCTTGGAAGATTTTACCCAAGCAATGAGGGAAAATGAGTTCTTCCTTGATAATCTCCACTGCACCAGGTTCTATATCACTGTTGGTGCTTTGATCCCTTCCCACTTTTGCCATATGCAGGCCAGTGCTTTTTCCAGCATGTGGTACGATCTTTTCAATTCCTCACAAAATGTAAGGAGAGCTGAAATATGCTTCTGTGTCCTTAGATCTTGCTGTTGTGATAGGGGAAACTAAGTCTATCAGAAGTTCAAGATCTCTTTGTAAATTTACTTGCAATCAAAGACTAAGTTCCAGCTCAATATTTCCAGATGTAATCTTCTACCATCAGGAAAAAATATTCAGGAAATCAATTTCATAGATATTATTCCCACAAAAGGAGAGGGAGGAGACAGAGAAATAATGAGTCAATTATAACCAACAATGGGGTAATCCCCCAAATTCATATAGAGTTGATTTGAAGCATGAGATTATCCAGGTCTGAACAGCTGCTTGGGTCAACCATTTGTAGGTTAATTGCTCAGCAGTTAATATTGCCGTGTGATTGATCCAATTCAGTTTTATTAAAAGTAGCAAAAGAAATGGACCACAAAATGGCCAGCCTGGTTATTTGCAATTTCAACAAACAAGTGAATTTGACCCTGTCATGATGTGAGGGTTCTGTGACAATCATTTTGAGCACTTGAAGAAATGACTCGATCATTTTTGGTTGATTCAATTAAGCAACATAAATATTGTATCCTGCATGTTGAAAATGCCAGTTTGCAGACAGACCTGCCAAAAAGCTGAGTATACCCTAGGGCCATTCAACTTTATATTACTGACTCTGATTTAGATAAACTTAAGAAAAAAACCAACAACAAAAACTAACCTTGTCTAAATGAACAATAGTTCAGTAGATTTAAAATTAATAAAGGGAAATTCTCAAAGCTTAAATGTTTCATAATTACCCTGCAACGGATTTAATGGTGGTTTTTATTTGATTTATCACACGTTAGAGGTAAATTATATTAACATTTTCAATAAAATTCCTTCAAAGTGTGTTTCATTTGGTTTCAAAAGGCCCCAACTTGTTCTCCAACTTTGGTGGAGTCATTCTTAATATTGGCTAGAACACAGATCTTGCCAATATAGGAAAATACCATCTGTACTGTAAAAAAAAAAGTAATGAACTTTGCAAGCATAGTGAGAGGTTCCCTGGGTGAAGAGTATATATCCTTAACTTAGCAAATGTTAAAATTCTGGCAGGGTTATAGAAAAAACACACTTAAAACTGAACTATTGCAAGCCATTTCCAAATCTAAAAATGATATCTGGATGAAACTAATGGGTTTCATTTAAAAATTCTTTCTTTCTGTGAATCAGTCAAAATCAATCTTGCCAGTCAGCTGTCTATAGAAACGTTGCTTCCTTTCTTACATATGTTACTAAATTAGACCATATTGTGACTGTGTTATATCACAAGGGGTTGGGGAGGAGTGGGGGAGAAGTGGGTGTGAAATGTTATTTTCAAATGATATCACTTATCCAGGTTTGCTTTTTTTCCTCCCATTCCCTTTTTTCATATGAAGTACAGCATTATGGCTACCAAGCTCCCAGATTCTGTTTCAGCAGTAATAATGCTTCATCTAAGATCTAGTCCAGCTTTTCCCTTCTCACAGGGACAATATGGACCATGAATAATATACCACTTAATAGTTCTGAAAGGATAAGTGCTTATTCCTAGTGCTGTTATGCAACACAGGTTCTCTCCCTTGTGAGGAGTTGAAATAGGGTAAAAAATCAGAAATAATGTAGCAGAGATATGAAAAAGCCTTGGCATTCTCTTCTTGAATATTCTAACATCCAATAAGAAAGAATATACTCCTTTCCTTAGTCTCTTTCTCAGGTGATTAAGTCATAGAGGGTTCTACACGTTATCCATGGACTGCTATAAGAATGTTATAAGTGTAATACACAAGGCTCCCTCTCACATATGAGTCCCCAGAAATCTACCCCAGGTTTGAGGTACTTTGTAAATCTGTATCCATGCTGTATCTGTAAACCCTACCTCACAAACTTCTAATGTGTTTTCTTTTTTACTAGATTAACATGAAGACATATAAAGCAAAAGATATTTAATCAAACAGCATCTCTATAGAAGTGACAAGGAAGGTCTCCTCCTCTTTCCTTCTTGTGTTTGTCCTTTGTTCTCGAAGAGGACCATGATATCAAGAGGATGATATGACTTGCAGTTGACTTTGATTTGAGTGATGGAGGGCTGTGCAAGTTCACCGACCTCACTTTCTCCTCCTAAGCCATCTGGGTCTAGTGACCTGATATTTATCAGGACGACTGGAGATGGCCCAGGATGCAATGTGAGACCCTGACCCTTTCAGGTTAAGTCTTATCACATTCTCACTTTGAGTGAGATACAAGCATTCAATGAATAGGCTTCTTTAAGTAACTCAAGAGATGGCCTGTTTAATCAAAAAAAAAAAAATCAAACTCGGAAGGGAAGACCCTTAGGGTTCCTGAGTAAAAGAGAAACAGTTACTATTTAGTTATTCCATCCACTCTGTGTGGAGACTTATTGTCCAGTCTATGAGCTCCAGATTGAATTGAGTTTCAGGCTTGATTTTTGAGCAAGAAAATAAAGGAAGAGAACAAAACCAATGTCAAATTCTCCTTGCAAGTAACATATATGACCCTGGAACCCATATAGAAAGGTAATTCATATGCCTACCATAGGAAAGTCACTGATTCCTCCTGGTGATACCATCCCATTGGTCTCCAATGTTCTGTGCTGCACATTTCTGTGTTCTGCAGCCATTTATTGGTCTTTGCAATATAGTTTCTTCTTCATGGGTGAAGGGAGGTTTGCTAGCTCTTTAGTCTATGGACCAAAAGTTATATTTAGCTCTTTTGTGATTCAGACTCCAGCTAGTAACAGCTATCCACCTAGGTAGAAAATTCCTTTGTCATTTAAAGGCAAGCTTTTGAACTCCTTTCCTCCTTCTGTCACTTTGGGTCTCTCAGTATAATCTCTTTTTTGACTTAAAGTTTAAAAAAATTCCTTTAAACTCCTTTCTATCTCCATGATGCCAATCATGATCTGTGCAAATCAAAGGGGACTGGTGAAGAATTGAACAGAGCTGATGAATTTTGTCCTACTTAAATACCTCCAACATTTAAAATGCTACACTTACTGAATAAACAAAATGTGTCCCTATTGGGTTAATAAAATCCAAGGACTCAGATGGAACCCAGGAAAATCTACACTAAATACCTAGAGAAAATAAGAATAGTTCATACAGCTCATTTTCAGTATACTTTGAAATAGTTGTATTGCAATAAAAGTTTCCTTACATGTTGGGATAGAAATGTCCTGGATTCTGGATCAAGTTGATTGAATCATTCTCCTGTTCAAAATATCATCAATGCCCCACTTTCTCTCTTATTGTCTATGAAATAAAATATAGACTACTAATACTGGCATTCAAGGCTCTTAAAAATACAATTCTAACCTTTTTTGGTTTTATGTTATAGTATTTCTTTTCATGCGGTCTATGCTCCAGACTCATCTCTACCTATTGATATCCTTTAAAATTCAGCTAAGGTACTACTTGTCCCCTGAAGCCTTACTTGACCAGCTAGAACTAAAAATGATCACTTCTTCCTTGAATTTCTCAGGCCACTTTGACTTCTACACACTTAAATTTTTCTAATTTATTCTTGTAAATGCCGCATTCCCTTCTATGAGATTACAGTCTTCTAGAGGGCAAGGACTTTGTTGTTTTCCATCTTTTCATATCTTGGACAAAGCAAGGCACTTTACACATAGTAGGTGCTTAATAAAGGTTTGTTGAATTGAATTGAGGCAAAGACTCAGGAAATTGGAAAGAGAGATCTGTATGGTTCAAGGGAATAAGTAAGGGCTTTAGTGTTGGCCACTAAATATATATTTTTTTCTTTTATTGGCCAAGAAACTGAAAAGTTTATGCTTACATAATTAATCCTCACTGTCTATAGTAAATTAATAACTGAATACCTTAAGAATATTGATTTGAGTGTATAATTGATGGTATAATGGTTTATCTCAATTCATTAACATGATAGTAGACTAAGAGATAGTAGGATGAATCTTGGACATCATCAAATCCATCTCCCTAATTTTACAGTTGAGGAAACTTAAGCCTACTTATAAGTGACTTGCCCAAGGTCAGAGAGCTAGTAAGTGGCAAAGGTGGGATTTGTACCTCAATCCTCTGACTCCCAAAGGAATATCCTTTCTACTACAACATATTGCCTCAACTCAGTCAGTCAATAACCACTTACTGAGTACTTCCTATGTGCCAGTCACTTTTCTAAGCACTCGGGACACAAATAGAAGTAAAAAGAGAAACAGTTCCTAACCTCAGGAAGCTTACATTCTATGGGGAAGACAAGATATGAATGGAAATTAAGACATAGGGAGCAGGGTGGGAAGGTCAGTTCCAGGACAAAGAAGTTTCTGAAGAATGAGGAATGATGGAGAAGTCCAAAGGAGTACAGTTGCATGGAAAATGAAGAAATGGATGGCCTGGGCTTCCTATTTAGATGGAGGTTCTGGGAGTATCCCTCTCTCTAATAAGACAGAGAAGTACCAGGGGCAGAAAGTACTTTAGAAGGCTGAAGTGATTTTCCAATAAACACGTAGCAAGCATCTCCTGTCTATAAGACACAGGAAGATACATAGATGAACAAGATATGCCTCCTGCCATCTGATTGGTTTGTGATTGTTCAGTCATTTCTGTTGTGTCTGACTCTTCATGATCCCATTTGAGGTTTTCTTTGCAGGATGGCTTGCCATTTCCTTCTCCTTCTCATTTTACAGATGAGGAAACTGAGATTAAGTGACTTTTCCAGGGTCACATAGCTATTAAGTGACTGAGGCTGGATCTGAACTTGTCTTCTTAATTCCAAGTCCAGTGCTCTATCTACTGTACCACCTAGCTGCTATATAGGTACTTAAAATTCCAAAGAGGTAGAAGAACTATGTTTCTCTAACTAGTATAGAATCTCTTCAAGTCCTCCATTATGATAGTGAAGATGATAAATATGGACAAATGCATATAGACAAGCTCCAAACTTAGCAAATCTAGTGTGTTTGTTTGTTTTCTATCACACAACAGTCAAAGTTGGTGAAAACCATTTTATATTTTATTGTGTCTTGAGTGGTTATCAGAGAACAGCATTGCCACAAATGTTACTGCAAGATAATCAAAAGAACCGATCTAATTTGGGGATGCAGAGCACTTATTACTATGGAATATTCTATCATTTGAAGCTTTCAAAGCTCATGCCTTTTCATGATTAAGCACATATTATTTTCCTGGAAGATATTTCTTTTTTGGCAGATAAGATAATGGAACAGATCCACTGTTTGTCAAGAGGAGTTACTATGTCATTAAAAAGCCTTTAACACAATGTTTTTCTCTTCCCCATGCTGGTTGAAAAGATTTGAATGCAAAAGCATAGATATAACAATAACAGGGAAAAAAACCCTAAATTGTCCATGGAAAAGCATAAACCAACTTAAATTTTTCCATTTGCCAAATGGTCTTCAAGCAATTTAAATGTAATTCAAAACAGGCACTCAGTAGCCACAGATGTGTATTCCCTCAAAATGTTCTTTGTCTTTGCTGTTTACATCCTATTTCTTTCTATAGGTGATAAAAACAACAAACTCCATCTCTATTAGAGCAATGAAACAAATGCCCAAATTCAACCCAAAAGGTTTATGTGATAGAAACCGTTCCCCTTTTGGAAATATATTCTCATTCATCTCAAAAAACCTTAATCATATTTTTTCTTCTCCCCCAGTAAAGAAAAACTCAGTAAGAGCCTTTGTGTTGTGTAATATGAGATAGTCTAATATTTTAAAAAATCTTAAGCAAATGAACTTGTTCCATCATCTTTTGCAGAATGTATTATTTATACTTGTATTCAGTCTAAGGTTAGACAACATTCTGGCTTCTATCTGAGGGACAAAAACACCTCATGTTCACTCCATTAGATGCATACCATCCCTTAGGATGCCATTATTCTGTTCTCCTCAGCTACTAGTGATGCCTTCATTTACCTAAGAGATCCTTTTAAAGATGGGAGCAGTTCTTGAGCTGGTACAGAAAATTTTAAATGACTTCAATTTGCATTAGATGTTTGGAGGATTCTTGAGTAGACAGGTTAGCTCTAGGATTCTTTTGGGAGATTCTTAGATCTTCAAACACTTAAGAGAATCCCAGGCCAAACTGAAAATCCATTAAGATTCTCTCCACTGGAGCAGACCCCTTGATTAACACTCATATTGCCCCATCCAAGAGGAAAGATTCTGGATTTGGAAATGGTTCCTTGCAGTCAGTTCCCTGAGGTAGTACGTCTCCCAAACCAATTATGGTCAAGATATGTATGTTTAGGGGATAACCCTGAGAGTTCCATCTCTTTTAGAGCTATCTGGTTAGAAAGAATAAACTGCATAAGCCCACAGCTGTGATTAGTATTCAGACTGGATTTTAGAGGAGGACATTAAATTCCATGACTCATTGTCATGCAATATCAAAGATGTTGGAGATGTACGTGATTTTGCTAAGAAAAAAAGACACCAGAATGAAACCATTTGTATTGATGTCAAGAACAATGCGAAGATATTCTGAGGAGTTTCAAGTGTGTAGTATTCATTTGGAGATACTTGCCAGGAAACAGAATCCTCATAGCCATGAAACTTGTCTTAATTTCTATTGTGCCCTCAATCTAAGGACCGGCCAATCTTTATGGGTCTAGTTAATTTCATTAGCTCTGTGATTCAGTGGGCCTGATATCTAGAAGACCTGAATTCAGATCCAACCACAGATACTTCCTAACTGTGTGAGCTGGGCAAGTCCCTTAACCTTTGTCTGGCTCAGTTTCCTCATCTGTAAAATAGGGATAATATTAGAGTTGCAAAGAGGAGCAAATGAGCTCACATTTGTAAGGCACTTAGCACAGTACCTAGCATATAGTAGGTACTCTTCTATTAGGTCAATGATGGTCAATGACTTTATGAGAAATCAAGAAATTATAAAACAATGATAAGTTCTCTTATAAGACATATTTATAGACCAGAAATATTCGTTGGTTAAGATTTAGTAAGAATATTCCCAAAATTTACAGGCATGTAATGTTATACCTGATAAACTTTAGATAAGGATTCTTTTCTCAGGTCAATGGGATTCTTTTCTGTATTTAATCTAAGTCCAGAATAAAGAGATGATCTAAGCTTGGTTTTTAAACTGGAAGGAATGTTAAGAGTCCACTTACCTCACTTTTCAGATGAGGAAGCCGAGACCCCGAGAGATTAAGTGACTTGACTTGCCATGCACACACAGATAGTAAATGGCAAGGCAGGATCTGCACCCAAGCAGATCTGATTTTAAATTAAGTGATCTTTCCAACTATACTGCATTGGTTTTTAGCAAACCAAAGTCTTATATAGCTGCAGGTAGAAAAATTAAATACTGATAAGTCTACCCTGGATAGGACCATGCTTATATCCCTCATGCTTAGAAAGATTAATGTTAGATATTTTATCTTTTAGGAAGCATGAGAGATGATGCCATTTATTAAGCATCCACATAGTTCCTTTCACAGAGTAGAAGCTTAATAAATATTTTTTAAATGTGCTGAATCAAAATAACTGGTGAAAATAGCATTAGAATCTTTTCTCATACTTCATAAAAGACAGAGACAAATAAAAGTCTTTCCTTCAAGGTTTATATCCTACTTCTATGTAAAGTTTGTGCTATTTTAGTTCACACTAAAAAGTATAGCCCCTATGGCACTCCTTTCTCATAAGAGAGGCCCCCAAATAGGTTACCCTAAGTTCAAGATATTATATGAATCCACATTCATTCAAAAGAACCCATAGCTCCTGATCTTCTACCAGTAGAGTTCCTTTACTAGTCAATCATAGGGAACAATTACCTGAAAACAAAGGCATTTACTCAAATAGCACATTGGATTTTTTTTTAAAGTAGCATTTAATCATTTCTCCATAAACCTGGAATTCATTTTTCTGTAAATAGCCACACCATAAGGGTTCTTCCTCTGTAAAAGGAGAGCCTTGGGGGCCAGAGCCAAGATGGCCCAGTAAAAGCATGGATCCGCTCTAGCTATGCCCCCAAAGTCATTAAAACACCTGTAAAAATGACTCCAAACAAATTCTGGAGTAGCAAAAGTCACAAAATGACAGAGTGAAACAGATTTCCAGCCCAAGACAATATAGAAGACCGACAGGAAGGGTCTATTGCACCAGTTTCTGAGCAGAGTGCAGACCAGCGTGGGTCATGCTGGCAGAGACAGGATTGTAGCAAGCTTCAGCGCACTGAATCACTGGCAGCTGTTGCAGTTTTCAGATTTTTCTGCCCACAAACACCAAAGACAACTTCAAAGGTCAGTGAGAAACTTCCTCACCTGAGTGAGAGGGGAACATGGCCTGGCCCCAGGCCCAGGGAAGTAGCAACCACTGACACAGCAGAGGCCACTTCTGGGTCTCAGTCCTGAGTGGCAGTCCTGGGTTGAGGAGGAGTAGAGGTGTGGTGGAGCTGGTGGAAAATACCTAAAGAATAAAATTTACTTTTGAGTGGAGGAATGTACTAGGAGTAAGAGAAAGGGAGAGGCAGAATGTACAAATCATTTCACATAAAAGAGGCAAGAAAGAACTTTTATGATGGAGGAGAAGAAAGGGGAAATGAAAGGGAATATGTGAATCTTACTCTCATGGGTTTCAGCTTAAGGAGAGAATAACATGCACTCCATTGGGTATAGAAATCTATTTTACCCAGCAGGAAGGCAGAGGGAAGGGATAAGAGAGGGAAGATAATAGAAGGGACAGCAAATTGAGGAAAGGGATAATCAGAAGCAAACACTGGGAGAGACAGGTCAAGGGAGAGAATGGAATAAATGGAGGTCAGGACAGGACAGGACAGAAGCAAATGTGGTTAGTCTTTTGCAACATAACTATTATGGAAGTGTTTTGCATGGCTACACATGTATGACCTATATCAGATTCTTGGCTTTCTCAATGTATTTGACCTTCATTCTCGAGGAGGACAATGACATCAAGATGATGACATGACTTGCAGGTGACTTGGATTTGAGTGAGGGAGGGCTGTGCAAGGTCACCAACCTCGCTTTCTTCTTCTGATCTATTTGGGTCCAGTGGCCTGATATTCATTAGGACGACTGGAGATGGTCCAGGATGCAGTGTGAGACCCTGGCTCTTTCAGGTCAAGGTCTTATTACAATCTTACCTTGAGTGTGATACACCTATTCAATAAATAGGCTTCTTTAAGTTACTTAAGGGATGATCCCTTCAATAAAAAAAAACAAACTGGGAGAGGAAGACCCTCAGGGTTTCTGGGGTAAAAGAGAAACAATTAGGTGAGTGAGGAAGGAGGATGGGAGAGAATATGGAACTCAAAGCTTTTAAAATGAATGTTAAAAATTGTTTTTGCATGGAACTGGGAAGTAAGTTATACAGGTAATAGAGTATAGAAATCTATTTTGCCCTATAGGACAATAGAGGAGAGGGAGATGGAAGAAGGGGGACTGATCGAAGGACAGACAGACTGGGAGAAGAGGTGGATGGGGTGCATGCTGTCCTGGGGTGGGGGGTGGGAAAAGATGAGGAGAAAATTTGGAATTCAAATTCTTGTGGATGTGAATGTTGAAAACCGAAAAATAAATAAATTATATATTAAAATAATAATAAAAAAAACCATTTTTTTTCATTAAATAGAGTTTGACAAAAAAAAAAAAAAGAGATAATTACTTTCGAAACACAACTTCCAGGAAGTTAAGTAGTGGCCAAAGCCATTAAATCATTTTTTTTTAAATTTCAGCTTTCTATTCTCCAAGTATAATATCTCTGTTCCAAACTCTCTCTGATTTGGGATTAGAAAGTCCTTCACATCTTCCATTTAAAATCTGATTGCCCTATCGAACCTATTCTAAAACATTTTAGAGGCAACTTTTCAATGAACTGGCAAAAGTTTTCTGCATCCAAGGTTCCACATACCTTATTTCCATATTATTTTTTTGTGCCTCATACAAAATTGCAAAAGATTGGAAGGGGTAAAACAAAGGGATAAAACCTCTCAAGGTAATCCACCAGACACTATCATTCTCCACCTTATTTACTTCAATCCTTTGTTCTACATTCCTGTCTTTATTTTGCATTTATGGCCAGAAAAAAAGCCTTCCACCTGACTTTGAACAGGGCCCTACAAAAGAAACTAGGAATAAATTAATAGCATTCTTTATTTAAATAAAGTTAAACTATGGCATCCTGAAATGCAGCCTTCCAACCCTCAAGGGAGAAGGCACTAAATCTTATTTACCTGCTTAGATTTAACCTCATTTCTTTCACTTCCAACCCTCTCTGGTGATTTTTCATACTGTCTGAGAGTAGTTACTTCTTCTGTTCTCCATTATCTGAGAATACAAACGAGCTAAAGATGCCTACTTGCTACACCAAGTCTGGGGCAGTTGCTAAGTGTTGCACTTGTGAAAATGTCCATGGAAGCACAAAGTGTTCTGGCAGTTGGAGCTGCAAGCAATACCACCTCAGGGTAAGATATTCAAGGAAAACAATCCTATAATTCTGTTAGCATAGACTTCTAAACAGAAAAGAGTTACAAAAGCCTGAACCTGCCAAAGTATTTTTAAGAAAAGATAGATGGTTCATTTTTTCCACATCTAACAACTAAGATAAACAGCCGAATCCCTGCCTTTTGTCTTGTGTCAGAATTTCTGTCTTCTAGAAGAACAGCATCTTCTTCTCTGGAAAACACATCTGGTTTCTGAGCTCAATCCGTCCATCAACAAAACAGATGGTTTTCAAAGAGAAACCAGAAGGCGGGACTGTGGATTAGACTATAGGCTCTTTTCCAAGTAGAATTTCCTTCTTGATAATTCCAAGGCTTGAAATATTCATTGAATATTGAAACTCCATTTTACAAGTTTATAATGTGCTGTAGAGCATTACAGTTTAGTTGTAGTTATAATGACTTGAACATATAATTTGTTGTCCCTGAAACTTCGAGGGATCCTTAACCAAGCCTCCAAGAACTTGCAATTTTAGCTGATTAACTGGTAATGTCCCCAGTGTACTATTGGTCTAAGCAGAACTATAATAAATGCCATAAAAATATATAGGCAGAAAATTAAATATTTGGGAACGTTTATCAAGATGTAATGGAAAAGGATACTAGACAAGAAGTCAGAGATCTAGGTTCTAGTTTCAGCATCACCAGTGATAAGCTGTACAACCTTGGTCAGGTCATTTAACTGTACAATTATTTCTAATTGGATCTTCTGATCTTTACCCATCTTTCTCAACTCCTCTCTCAACAGATCTAGATTTGACCTCTAGGACCCTGATCTCTCATAGGTGACTGGAACCAGACCATCACATCACTTCCCTACCTTTTCCAAAAAAGCTTCTAAATCATGCTCCCTCCTCTACGTTTTCTAACTTCCCTTTATGTATTCTTCCATTAGCATGTAAGCTCCTTGGGGCCAGGGATTCTCTTGTTTGCTTGGACATATTTTATCCCCAAACCAGTTCTTGGCACAAAGTTAGTGCTCCTTCCTTCGTTCCTTCGTTCCTTCGTTCCTTCCTTCCTTCCTTCCTTCCTTCCTTCCTTCCTTCCTTCCTTCCTTCCTTCCTTCCTTCCTTCCTTCACTTTGGCTTCCTCATCTGTAAGATGATGGAGTTGGGCTAGATGGCCTATTTTTTTTGTCCCTTTCAGCTATAAGATTCCATGAATATGAAACATTTTGGAGGAGTAAAATTTCAAAATATTTTTTAAAAAGTCATTGGTTTAATGACTTTTCACCTTCATGGAATTCTCCTCCCCTCCTCTTCAAGACTAGTCCAGCTAAATTTATATTTATCTAGTTAGAAGAGTTTTCAGTCCTCTCTTCTTTAAAATAAGGAATTGCATTCAATGACCTCTCAGGTCCTTCCCAATTTTAAATTTATGATTTTAGGGTCCTAAGTTATATTTTTCAGCCTCAACATTTATGATTTACAAAGTGCTTTCCTTAATACTCCTGTGAGGTAGTGGAATTATTATTATAATATCCATTTTAAAGTGGGAAAACTAAGACCCAGGGAAGTTAAATGACTTTCCCAGTATCAAATAGCTATTAATTAATGGTCTAAACTTGAACCCAGATCTAGTGCCTCTATATCCAGTGATCTTTCTATTTATATTTCATCACAAAAAAAACATTTGGCCCTTAGGTGGCTCAGTGGTTGGAGTCCCAGGTCAGGAGTCAGGAAGATTTGACTTCCACTCCTGCCTCAGACTCTTCACTAGTTATGTAGCCCTGGGCAAATCCCATAATATATGCCTCCTTCAGTTTCCTCTACTGTAGGATGGAATAATAATGGCACCTCAGAACAGCAATAAGGTTGTCGTGAGAATCTAATGAGATAATGATTATAAAGCGCTATAGTGCCTAGGATGTAAGCATTATAGAAATACTATCACCACATTGTTATTATTATATATTTCTAAATGAGGCATGCCCTATAAAACAAATGATCAAGATAGTCCTCAAGAATCTAACAGAAGCAAGAAACAGGGGTAGATCTCGGTCATTAAATTTAAAATAAAAATACAATAACAATAATGAGATAAAAGTCAGTTGTGATCAGTGACTGAGGTCCCCAATGCGTCCTGAGGCTGCCTTTTCTCAACCTGAAGTTGAACAATAAAGAGGTGGGCTATCTTCCAGAAGCTGCATCTGGGTCATGACAGAGAGCCTCCTAAGACCTGTTTTAAAAAAAATACCAACCTCTATGTACTTCTAGTGATTCATCTGGGACAAATAAGATCCCCAGAAGGAACCCAAAGGTGCTTTTAAAGATTGTGGAAATCCCTGCAGGAAGAAGAATATAGGTGCACAAGTTGTGGTCTCTTCCCTGCTGCCAACTAGATTAGAACCTCAGAAAAGAAAATCAAGTTTAGTTACTACATGATGCTGAAGAGTGGTGTTTCACTTTTTGAACCGCACTTAAATAATAGATTCTTAGCTGGGGTGGAGTATACCTACCAGGGCCTAGTTTAAAAAAAATTCTCGTTGCTATATGAATCTAATCAAGAGAGATTCAAACTTAAAAAGGAGGGCAAAAAGTGAAAACTGGACAAGAAGATGGGAAGAACTTGGTACCCCCAGAAATTAGTAAATACAACACAGGAAAAATAACAGAAGAGAGGATAGATAGTTCATGAAACACAATATCTAAGAAGAGAACTCAATATAACTCAAGGTTTATATTTACGGGCAAATGCACAAAATAAGGGTAGTAAACAGGACAAACAAGAGAAGTTAATGCAAGGAAGGCAAATCTGAGCTCATAGCTGTTACTGAGATTTAATGGGATGAAAGATATTTTTGGAACATTTTGGACATTTTGCCTCTGGAAGGGTATATCTCATTTCAAAAGCAAGGAATAATTAAGGATGGGGTATATTAAGTATATTAAGAAGATATACTCACGTGAGGTAATCCATGAACTAGAGGACAGGAAAGAAGGAAAAAGCAACATGGGAGAAACTGATGGTCTTCAGACTCTGGGAGCCTCCTTGAGCTCTGGTTGAATCTTCCCACTTAATCTGGCCTTTTTACTCAAATCTAATCTTCCCAATTGTTCCCTGGAAGCCCATGGGCTTTTCATCATCAGTGTGCTCAAGTATCTATTGCACTTCCCACCCTTGATCCCATTAAAACCCCATTCTCCAGGCTACTGACCATTCCCACTGCCATCAAGATCTTCTCTAGAGTATATCTGTACTCACCCCAGGGTATTGGTCATTCTCATACCGCCCCTATCAAGACCTCTGGATTGCCCCACTTGCTTCTGACCCAAGCCCTCCATTGTCTGGTATCTCCTGATTATATCTGCTGATTGCCTCCAGCTGTTTCCAACCCTTGAGGAGTCACCCTAGTCCCACTGAGATACTCCTTGGACTTCTCCTCAAGACTCTCCCTAAACCCCTCCTCCCATTACCCTAGACTACCAGACCACCCCTAGATCCCTCCTATAGTCTTTTCTGTATTCCTGTATCCTGTATTCCTGTTCCATCTTCCCTCCATGAAGGTGCTCCGGTGGGATCCTGCACAGACTCTGTCCAGCTGAGATCCTATCCCGCCGGCTTTGCAATACAAGCATTACAAATGCTTAGGCTCCTTAAGAGCCAACCCAGTTTGGCAAATCTAATAAACTTTGCCTTTCTTTGGCTTTAAGAAGGCTTGAGTCTAATTCATTCATGCAGGACCTGGTGTGTCGCTATTTTGGGGTCTCCACCAACCCTAAACCTCATCAAAACCACTGGAGTGAGGATCAATGGAAAGAGACACAGAATTAATATTATTTTAGAATTATGCTATAGATCACAAAGATACAACAAGGAAATAGATGAGTAGTTCAAGAATCAGATCACAAACATGTCATGAAAGCATAATGTGTAGGAATGGAAGGCTTTAGCTATTTGAATATCTTTAAGATCTTTCTGCAAAAAACAGAGCTGCTAATAAATTCTTAACTTAGAATTGGTGGATCAATGATTCATCTTAGCGGAACCCTTTCTGCAACTCAGTGTTGCCTTCCCTAAGCATACAGGGAGACTGTGTGTCACTACCTTAATTATCCAATAAAGAAGTTTAATTACTTGAGGGTAACATCTGAATTAGTCATCAGGTGTCACTCTACAGGGACCACCAGCCCAGATTTCCCAGACCCTCGTGGGCACATGCAAATAGAGTAGACTGATTTTAATGCCCTCTGGACACTAGAGAGTCCCCAAGCCAGAGAGCACCTAAGTTACTTGCTTTACTGCCATGCCTATACAATGGAAAAGCAGCTTTTGTTAACCCCTTGTTGACTAAATTAAATATAACTGAAGATGTGAAATGAAACATTGCCCAAAATACTAACATATTAAATCTGATAGCTGTATCTGGCTTTTCTGGAATCTTCGTTTTTGGAAACCTCCAGCTTCCCTCTGAGGGCCTTCTTCAGCGCTCCTAAGTTGTCTTCATGCATGGAGTGACCACAGATTCAGGAGTTCCACCCTCTTCAACCTTGAAGGAGTGGTGAGAACCTGGTGTAATGTTATGTACCAAGTCCAGGGAATGGTTTCTCGTTGAACCACTATGGGAGTCTTCCTCCTACAATGATCTGAAAACTATCATTATAAGAGTCTGCTGACACTTCTGGTTGAATCCCTTCACTGTCCTGTTTTACAGATGTCAACTGCTACCACAATGACCTTCCTTTGATGCCCCTATACCTGTCTCCTTGCTCCTAGCCTTTGTTATGTCCCCATAGGCTATATATTCTTTTAAATGTGAAGAATAAAGGCCTACTGCTTCCAACAGAGAATGACTGATGTAATTCTTTTGTGAAGTCCATTTAAAATCCCAACCCCAACCAGACTGAAACATCATCCCTATAACTGAGCACCTATAGTGGAACATGGTAGTAAGCTCCAGGAAGGGAGGATTGGGAGTGAAGCTGAAGGGACTGTAAGATATGGTTTGTGGTTTTTGCCACTGAGCAGATTTTTCTATTGTAGCATTTTTTATTTATAAAGAGTGATTGCTGAAAAGCAGAAAGAGCCTTATAGATCTACTCAAATAAAAGAAAGAGAAAAAAAGAAGAGGGGGAAAGGGAGAGAAGGGGGAAGGAAGGAAAGAAGGAAGGAAGAAAGAAAAACAGTTCTTCCCAACAGACTTGGGATTTTTAGGCTTAACACAGAAAACTCAAAAGCATCTGTTCCTTACACAATTTCTTCCCATATTTATAGTCAATCTTTGTTTTCTTGATTTGTATGAAATTATTCAACCTTCTTGAATCAAAACAATTATTACCACTGAATATACATTTTAAAAATAACACATTCAAACTTGATAACTCTTTTATTTAGTCTTGTTATCTGCATTCAAAAGAAAGAAGGCAAAAAGCAAAAGCTGAGTCTATACAATGCCAAAACAACCAATCAATTAATTTATTTGGAAACATTTCATTTGAAAACATTAAATCCCAGGGGCAGAGCTTTCAATTCAATTTCAACAGAATTGGGTGCAAATGGAATTGAGGAATTTGACCAAATTCCCAAATGGGGAATTGACCCAAAAGGGGACTTAGTGAAACAAAATGTAACTTAACAACGCTCTGTTCCTACGTATGGGGCAGATTAGGTGGCTCCATAATGCATAGAGCGCAGGGCCTAAAATCAGTAAGACTCATCTTCCTGAGTTCAAATCTGGCCTGAGACTTACACTGTGTGATCCTGAGCAAGTTACTTCATCCTGTTTGCCTCAGTTTCCTCATCTGTAAAATGAGCTGGAGAAGGAAATGGCAAACCCCTCCAGTATCTTTGCCAAAAAACCCCAAATGAGGTCACAAAGAGTTGGATACAACTTCAGTGACAAAACAGCAACAATTCCTATATATGTATACTAATGGCACTCATACGAATGGTAGTCATAGGACCTCCTCCGGTCAAGCGGATGCTTTATAAACGCCTGCTGAATACTAGGAGCAGTGTTTCTCCTCTTACCTTTCACCTCCTCTTTCTCTCTGCGAAGCTCCTGAATATTTCAAAGGAAAGCTGTGCCGATGGTATTATTTGTTATATGTTTACATGAAATGACTCTCAGCACAATGTAAACTCCTTCGGGGAAGAAATGATTTTCACTGTGTCTTTGTACCCCTAGTACCTAGCACAGAGCCTTCCTAGCCCACAGTAGGTGCTTAAATGGTCATTGGCTGGGATTGGTCTTCAGAGAAAATGAAAAATTTTCCTTTCTGTCTAGTCCTACAATAAAATGACCATGGCTATATCAATTTAGAAGAAAGAAGTGACAAGGAAAATTACCACTAGGGACATAATTCTGACCAAGAGTACCCAGCATGTGGAATGAAATGGATAAGAACGTTGAAAAAAATGACCATGTCTTCTGTGTCTTTGAATTCAAGGAGGAAAATATGCATGCTTAACCATGAACTTTAGGAGACATCAGAGAAAAATTGGTATGAATTTAATGGTCAGAGACATTAAAAGGGAAAATGGTTGAAGAAGAACAGGAGGCTTTAAAAAAATACTCATAAGATCCACTCACAAATGAACCCAATGAAGAAGAAAAGGGATATAAGATTATATAAGGCTTCATCATGGGGTTTCTGAGAAGCTGAGATTCCCACAGGATATAAACAAAGGATAAAAGAAGTTACAACTAGTCAACCAATCAATCGTCAAGAAATGATTAAGCACTTACTACATGGGCATGCCAGCAAGGTGGCACAGTGGATAGAGCTCCAGGACTGAAGTCAGGAAAACTCATCTTCCTGAATTCAAATCTGGCCTCAGACACTTACTAGCCGTGTGACCCTAGGCAAGTCATTTAAACCTGTTTGGCTCAGTTTCTTCATCTGTAAAATGAGCTGGAGAAGGAAATGGCAAACCATTCCAGTATCTTTGCCAAGAAAGTGTCTAATGGAGTCATGGAGAGTCAGACACAACTGAAAAACTACTCAGCACCAACAATGTATGCCAGGCACTGTACCAGGCAATGGAGATACATAAACAACAAAGAAAAAAATGACAAGGAATTTCTATAGGAGAAAATGACATATACACAACATACAGGAACATATATACACATGATAAAGTCAAGGTAAGTGGTAGAAGAGGGGAAGGGTGGGAAATGGTAGCAGATAGTAGAATCAGGAAAGAATTTATTTGGGTTGGAACTGGTATTTGAACTAAACTTTGAAGAACGCTAGGGATTCTAAGAGGTAGAGGAGAAGAGGGAGTTGATTTCAGGCAGGAGTTATTAACCTTTTTTTTTTTTAAATCTTGAATCCCTTTGGCAGATTGGTGAAATTAACAGACCACCTACTCAAAGTAATGTTTTTAAGTTAATAAGAAAATTTTATTTAATAAAATAAAATTACAAAGGATATTAATTACATTGAAAATACAGTAATCAAAATTATTTAAAAGTTTAGACTCTAGATTTAGAACCTCTGCAAAGGCAGAGAGATGGGAGAAGGAATCTGGAAGAGTAGTTGAAGCATAGATTGAGCTAGGACTTATAAAGCAGTATTACTGTAACAAACACAGGGTTGTGATTGATAGGCTTATAGACTTACAGATGGAAGAGTGCCATTCCCTCATTTTACAGTTGTGGACACTGAGGCCCAGAGAAATTAAGCAACCTACTTAAGGCTCCACAAGTAGTAGGAAAATGACAGAGCCAGGATTCAGACTAGGTTTTATGACTTCAAGCTCAGCATTTTTTCTACTGCACCACACTGACTTCTTTTCCAACACCAGTAGAACTCATCATGGTAGCTTTATTTTCCATTTATCACAAGTTACTAGCTGCTTTGTCCTGCTCGGATTCTTTCACTATCCTGTAGAAGTAATATCATAGAGAAATGGGAAATCTGTGTATGTTACTATTGTTTATGGATATGGGGAAGACAAATATGCATTTTTTATGAACACACATTTGGCTTTGCATCTGGCAGCATGGAAAATAACAAATCCAGCTTTGCAGTCTAGGAGACATCCATTTTGCTTTATTATTTTAATAATTTTGATGTATGTCATCACTTTCTGAGCACCTGGTCCATCATAAGTGACACAGACCCCATAGATAACGTTTCATTCATGTGCCTTTTGGAAGCTGTGCTGGACTCTCCAGAGACGATTTAAGCTAGCTTGATTTTCAAAACCACAGAGAAAATAAATGTGAGGGTATCTTAAGTAACCAAATTTATTAGAACTTTACTAGAACTCATGGTGCCTCGCAAAAAGTAATGGAATCAAGGTCAGAGGACTTGGTTCCAAATCTTAATTTCTGCTGCTATCTCCCTGTTATATTTTGGACAAGTTGGGTTGCCTTTAGAGGTCTCTATTTCCTTATCTAATACATGAGAGAGTTGGACTAAATGATTTCTAGAATTCTTTCCAGTCAGATCATATGATCTACTTTAAAAGGTAAATTATGGATTATTATTTATGCTAATTGAGTTTTGTCATCAACTTTCTTACTGTGGATTTTTGTAAATTTAGTGGGTTTATCTTTAGAGAAAGACTCAATAAAATTTAGCATTTATGTTGACTTTGTATATGTCAATTGAGAATTAAAAATCCAATGGTAAATATGTTAATGATTCATATTGCATAATAAATTGAGCTATTATAATATTTTGTCATATGCATAATTGACCATCAACACCTAAATAAAGCTAAAATTATTCCTTAACCACAAAAAAGAGCCCTAGATCATATGATCCTATTTTTAAAGCTAAATTGTGACTTGTTATGACACTAATTGATGGGTAGAAAGAACCTTTTTATCATATAGTAGTTTTGTATATAGAGAGATTTGGGGTTTATGTTAATTTTATATGCATCAAGTAAGAGTTAAAAATGTAAGGATAATATAATCAATTTTAAGTGTTTTATTGATTTATATTGCATAATAAACAATATGATATTGCATAATATGCACCATGTGACCAATAGCATCTAAATAAAGCCAAAATTATTCCTTGGCCTGAGGTTATACAGTCCTACTAAAATTCTAATGCTAAATTCTGACTTGGGACTTTGAGATGATTTTCACTAGATGGGTGAAACTCAAAAACAGGATAGTGAAGGGCCTTGAACCCATGTCATATCAGCTGAAAGAAGTATGGATGTTTAGCCTGGAGAAGACTCAGGAGGGTCACGTATTCAAGTCACCATGTTCAAGTATCTGAAGGACTGTCAGGTAGAAGAGAGATTGAACTTAAAAGCATTTGGCCCTAGAGGGCAGAATCAGTAATGTTGGGACAATGGGTGAAAGTTGAAGAATCATTAATTTAGGCTTGATATCAGAAAAACTTCTTGACAATTAGAGCTATCTAAAAATTGAAAGGGTTACCTTGGGAAGTAATGGGTTCTTTCTCTATCTTTCCTCTCCCCCCCCCCCAGATATTCAATTGGAGATTTAATGACAAATTTTGAGATATATTAGAGTGAGGATTCCTTTCAAATATTGGTTGGACCAGATGGTTACTGAGGGCCCTTTCAATGATCAGTTTTTATGATTCTATGAAAATTTACTGTCTTTCTGTTTATCTCAAGCCATCTTCACAGACATCTTCATGACTAATTCTATTTCTGGTTGGGTTCAACCAAGTTTTGTTTTTAATTCATCACACAGAATTTAATATATATTTAATTTAGACTTCCATGTGTTCAGAATGATAGGGATGTTCAATCTTACATCTTATAAATATTTTGGGGCATTTCCTCCCATCTTTCAATCTTGACAAGACTTTCTATTGTTAAAGGAAATATGGGGGAAAGAAGATTTGGCTTTTATCACAAAACTACTAGAGAGCTTTTGGAAAGTTCATCTGGGCATTTGTATCTTTTGACACTCACTCAGTAGGCAGACTTCCATTAAAGAGAGCCGTATCTAATAGGGCTGTCTGATTCTATTTATTTTTATCATCTTACAGGGCCGTTTTTTGGCAGTGTTAAAAATCTGTTCAGTTCTTTAAGTCACTAGTGTCTAAGAAAACAGGCCAATCTTGTGTAACTCATTTCATCTTTTATTTAGCCACTGACACCTACGATATATTGGCTTGAGTTCTGACCTTTGAGATAGATTGGAGTAGAAGGACTTTTTTTGAAATGGTTCCTCTCATATTCATTATCATTTTATGGAGAGATTTTAAAGCTCAATTTTGTGTTTTTCTCTGCCTGGTGCCATGAAAGAGCTTGTTTTAAACAGAAGCATTTCTCATTTTTTCCTTTTATATATTGTTTTTATGTCTTCATGTGTGTTCTTTGGGCATACTCAACTCTAAGGAATTTGATGTCAGATCTGGGGCTGAGACTTAGGAGCCAGGATGTGGAATGTGTGAGTCAAAGAACCTATCTTCCACTTTCTGCAGGCTGAGCAAACCGAGTTTAATGGAACTGGATAGCTTTCTATCCAAGCACAGAAGTTCCAGCTTTTCTGTTTCTGAATGAGATTGAAAAGGATGATAAATTTGAAAAGCAAGATGAATTCCATCCAAGAATAATCAAATTAAACCTTTAAAAATGGCATCAACACAAATCCAAACCAATCTAAAAAATTAAGCAACAAAAGGTAACAAGAGCTTCAGCTTTAGTAAAAGTAGCAGGATTTGATATTCAATCCAATTTTACACTAAGGTTAATAGGAAGAGACCTAAGTCTCAGACCTACCAGAAGGAATAGTGGAATGAACTCTGAGCTGGAATGCGTTCTTTCCTTACTACTGACTTAGGTACTCCCTCTCTTCCTTTAATATGTAATTCAAGCACCTCTTTACAGACAAATTCTGTCCTGATCCTCCCAGTGGCTAGTATCGTTTCCTCTTTATTGCCCTGAATTTACTTATTATTTACTCAATATATTTTTTTTTAATACTTGTGTATGTGACTTTCTCTTTCCTCAATAGACATCTCTGAGGGTAGGGATTGTTTGATTTTTTTTGTCTTTGTATCTCCAACACACAGTAGAAGCTTAAGAAGTGCTTCTGACTGATTAATCTAAACTCTGCCACAGCTGGATGTCTGCAAACTGAACCTCGGTTTTCTTATTTGTGAAATGGGTATAATAATTCAGCAATTTTAAATTCAATTCAGCAAACATTGACTAATTTCCTACTACATGCAGTGTACTATTTCTAGGTTATATGGATGTAAAGATGAACTCGATGTAGTTCCTGCCTTCCAGGGACTTAAGATCTATTAGGAATGATTGCTGCTGTTACTCAGTTGTGTCTGACTCTTTGTGAACCCAGGGATTTTGATGTTCATGGGATATTCTTGAAAAAGATACTGAAATGGTTTGCCATTTCCTTCTCCAGTGGACTGACTTGCCCAGGGTCACACAGCTAGTCTGAGGCCACATCTGAACTCAGGTCTTCCTGACTCCAGGTCTAGAACTCTATCCACTCAGTTACCTAGCTGCCTCCTTTTAGGAATGATATCCAAATACAAATAGACTACAATAGATTGATACTAAATTATGGAAAATGTTTGCATTTCATAGCTGAGGCAACCGTGGCAGACAGAGGTTAAGTGACTCACCCAGCATTCCATGGCTAATGAGTCTCCATGGCTAGGATTAAACTCAGGTCTTTCTGACTCTAGGTTCAGTGCTCTGTCCACTGTGCCGACTAGCAGCCTTGCTAAGGATTTTATCTTTCATTGGGAAATGAGATGCTGGGAAGCCAGTTAGAAGTTCAAGAATGAGGTCAGTACTGGAGATTATAATTAAGTCATAGGAATAAGTGATATCAACGAGGGAGAGGGTACACAGAGAGAAAAGAACCAAAGGTACAGCCTTGGGGGAATGTTCACATATAGTGGTTCCAGAAAAGAAGAGTTTGTAATAGAGACAAAGGAGTGATCAGAGATGGAGGAAGTATATCAAGGAATTACAATATTCCAGAATTCAAGAAGGACAAAGGGAGTATCAGAAGGAAGAAAGCAATGATCAACAGTTTCAAATGCCAAGATAGCACAGAGAAAACAAGAACTGGAAAAAAAAGTCACTGAATTTTGCAAAAAATAGGCATTATATTATTGTCAAAGAGCTAGAAGAAAACTTAGAAGTCATTCTAACTCAACCCTCCTATTTAACAAGGAAGTGAGGTTCAAAAAGGCTAAAGGCCTTGCCTGGGACTAATGTTTTAGGTGGTATAGAATAGGACTCCTTAAACTTTTCCCACTTGTCACTCCTTTTCCAATTCTGGCAGCATTCATTGGCGTT